>CM076580.1:1760526318-1761154869 GCA_034641835.2 Pinus albicaulis | reverse complement strand
ACCTTCCTTCGGTGGAGAGCAACGCACTCAGTCGGAGATCGAATCGCCTGAGGACTTGGAACGAAGTGTTAGGAATCGGATGATGGCTCTGCCCGAGGGGGCTGATAAGGATCACCCTTTCTGCAATCCGCTGGCCGCCTCCTCCGATTACCCGACTTTGGCGGAGGCCACTCTGCCTCCGCTTTTGATTGTTATTGGGGGGCGTGATATGTTGAGAGACCGCGCAAAGGCATACTACGAGAGTCTTCTCAAACACGGTAAAACGGCTCAGATGATTGCGTTTGAAGAGGAGAACCATGGTTTCTATTGCTTAAAGCAGGACGCGGAGTGTACAGAGACACTTATTCAACACATTGCCCGCTTTGTTGAAGCCCATAATTGATCATTGTTTGTAATTTGCATGCCGTTTTGTTTTTGTTATTTTTCTTCAAATAAAGCTAGAAAACTGGATATATACCATCTTCAATCTAATATGATTCTAGATTTAGATTTAGAAAGCTGGATACAGAGTATCTCGAATCTAATCTGATTGTAGATATTCGGTCGTCTAGTCCAACTACAAAGTTAAAGATTTAGTGACAAAATCAACAATTGATTTTGTGGCTGAGCCTCCGGTGGTGATCATAATCTCTCATATATTTTGTGGCTGAGCTTCCAGTGATCCTAATCTCTAATATGTTATTTATTTTGGTTATTGCTACATTGTATATATTTAAAACTCTCATATATATAATTCAAATTACTTTTCAATAATTAAAGTATAAATATATTGATCTATAAACTATTGAAATATACAATTAAATTAAATAATGTATTTGAAATACATGTATAAATATATTTTTTTTTTTGTCATAATCACATTCAAAAATATTTTGTCTATGCCTTTTGAATCACACTGGATAGCGTCCACAAAATATTCTTGGATGTGATTATCACTGAATTTTTTTTTATACGTTTTATGGATCACAGAAGTAAAATTTCTAATAATGAAATACATTATTTATATTTATTATTTATCATTAAAAATTTATATTAATTTTATCATTAAATAATTTATATTAATGTAAAAATTAAATTTATTATTCTTAATTATAAAATGTAAATGGATTTAAAATATAAATTCATCATTATTTTAGAACCTAATTAATATTAACCAAAATATACTAGAATAGATATGTGATAAAACCAAAAAACCCTGGCAAATCGAAATCAGACCAAAATAGATAAAAAAAGCAAAACAATAGTCAATCAAAAACACATAAATATTCAAATCTTAAATAAAAACATATATAATCATGTGCATCCATATTAATTCAAATAATTTATACACAAAAATATTCAAATCTTAAATAAAAACATATATATTCATGTGCACCCATATGAATTCAAACCATTTATACACAAACAAGCAAAAGTTCTCATTTATATAGCATGCAAGAGTGTACACGACCAAAATAGCACAAGTGCAATCCATCTATAAATTGTAAATACATTAACAAACATGCTATAGGCTATAGATGGCCTCTAACGTCCAAAAAATATCATGCTACATAAAATATCTACATATAATCAAAATCATTACCTATATTGACATCTTCTAGTCAATATCACCCTCTAATAATTCAAATAAGATAGAAAAAATGTAGCATTTCAAGTCAATATTTTGTTTCAATGATGGTTATATTTTTAGTAGGGTCATGATAACTAATGCCACTAACATCATGGTACATAGAAGGCTTGGTGCTCTTGATTAAATACTCAATGGAAACGTTGCAATCCCCCAATCTTAAAATATTGAAAAACTATTAAGTCCCATGGATTTTGTGTGAGATCTAAAATTCTACTTTCTCTCTATAAAATCCAATGAGGTCGGAACCAATCTCAAATATCTTAAGTCATTTGATAATAACCTTAAAGATTTAAGTAAAATGATAATAATGAAAGATAAAGGAGATTGTCACTTTCACTTTAAGAATATAACATTACCTAAATTATGTTAAGTCATTTGATAGTAATGTTAAAAATTTAAGTAAAATGATAATAATGAAAGATAAAGGAGATTATCACTTTCACTTTAAGAAAATAACATTACTTAAATTGCATAGCAATAATAGGGCCATAGACTTACATATTAGGCTTCCCCACACAAAAGGGAGTTGTCTACCCTACAGAATAGCCCGGATGGTAGTTTTTTGCCATAATCCAGTAAAATAAAATTCAAAAACTCAGGTAGTTGGAGTGTTTGAATTGCATTTTTGATAGTGGAAATGGATTCACCACTATCAAGAACCCTTAGGGCACCTAAAATACTGAAGTTTAACAATTGTAAACAAGATTATGATAAATCTTTGTCAAATTTTTTCAAAATCTCTACCGGATTTTAGGTCATTCTGTATGCTGGGTAAACTACGTCACACAAAAGTTCTTGAAACTCAAAAGGGATGTTTTTGGGCGCCCCCTTTTGAGGAGGTGCATCTAAAAGCACCCCTTTTGGGGAGAAGTGCCCCCCACATTGAGGAAACACTCCCCCAAGCATCCCCCCATCCCAGGTGTGTGGGAAGCATGGGGTGCGTGCACCCCACCCTAGGGGACGCGTCCTGATGGAACAATGATTAATTTGTGTGGTTCTTCATTTATTGGATTTTCTCTCCAACTTTGTCTAAAACTATTTGATGCAATGGGGGTTTTGTTGTTTGAGAGATACATGAGGTTGTGTTTTCAACCTCCTTCATTTGTTAACTTTCTTGATCAACCTCTTCTTGCTCATCCTTTCATGGAATTGTAGGAGTCACTAAAGGAGGGGTAAAATTTTGTAAAATTTTGTGTTGGCACTAATATTAATAGATTTGTGGGGAGTTTGTTCAGTTGCATTTGCTAGGAGTTTGTTTGGTTGGGTGGCCCCCACAACATTGCTAAAGGAGAGGGCACCTCCTCCTCTCAAGGGGGACCATGAAGATTTTAGAAAAATTCAATGTAGAAAAACCTTAATTGAATTCAAAAATGCTTTATGGACTTAGTTCCAATTAAATTATTACTTTAATTTAAATTAATATTATTAGTAGTAATTATAAAGAAAAATTGATACGTGAGTTAACATACACACACACACACACATATATATAACAATATTTTTAACTATGAAGAGTTACCTCACTTTATCATGCATATTTTTACACTGCAAATAAAGTTTCTTACAATACCATAAACCAATACCATGACTTGTCAATACCATATACTTAAAAAAACACATCTCATAGTCAAAATATTATATATATATTTTATTTTAATTAAATTGAAAACTAAAAAAAAATCTCAACTCTTTATAATAACTAATATTAAAATCATTTGGTGATATTATCAAAGATAAAATCGCTACTATCTATCTATTAATCATTAAATAGAAGAAAATACTCTATTATCAACATAATTACATGATAAAATATTAAAACATATTATACAATGGCAAGTCGCTATAAGCCTACGTGGAGTTTTTGTTTCATAAAGGTTACCAAGATTTAGGATACCTAATTTGAATTATGTGTAATACTATGGAACTAGTCAAAAAGATGTAACTTACCACCAACTTACCACCAACTTTGACACCTCTACTTTTAAATGAATATAAAATCATTAAATTTTTTTGTTTTGGTTTACCAAAAAAATTCTCCAATCGGAACAGACCCTTTCCACCGACTGATATCCATTTAACCCCTAGTCGTTGCGTTAAGTTTCATTTCCGGTTTTTACGGATCAGAAAGTCGGGGTGATGCACGACATCGCTTTGATTTGATATACAGGTCGCTGAAGTTCTATTCCTATACGCAAATGTACCCAAATTCCTATCGTTCCATTTTAGCGTTTGGACATATCGTTACATTTCGGAAAAGGAAGAGGAATCTGAACAATAAAACAACGCAACGCGAGTATTAAATTCTTACGTCTCAATCGACATCGACAGTCATCTAGAAGCACAACAGACAAATTTCCGTGCTGAAACATTACCGACTCTGCACGCTTGTTGCGTATAGTCCCTTCTTAATCCTCGACTGTGCGATTATTTGATCAAATTACGATGTGGTAAAGTCAAAATTAGAGTGCGCGTGTTCTATATATTCACACCCCTGCGTTCCCTCTTACCACGCTTCCCCATTCCATTTCATACCCATTAGTCAATATATTGTATTCTGTTAATTGATGGAAAAATCAGTAATTAATATGGTGTTAGAAGAGCTGGCCACGCCTGTCCTGCCATCCCCGCAAGGCACGCTACCTGGGGACTGCGGAGTGGCGTCCAAGGACGTAATCTTGGATCACAATCTCGACCTGTGGGTGCGCATCTTTCTTCCTCCGACTCAACCCCATCACAACGAGAGCAAGCGAATGCCCGTTTGCCTCTATTTCCATGGCGGTGCCTTCATCATGGGTTCTCCGGCGTGGCGCCCTTTTCACACGCTGTGTGTTAGAATGGCCGCTGCGGCAGGCGCAATTGTCGTTTCCGTAAATTACAGGCTTGCTCCTAAACACCGCCTCCCGGCTGCTTACGACGATTGCCTCACTGCCCTGTCGTGGCTCCGCTCTCAAGCGACGAAGACAGACAACGACAACGGAATAAATGGGGATCCGTGGCTTCAGTCCCACGCTGACTTCCGCAGGGTGTTTGTAGTGGGCGACAGCGCGGGTGGAAATATCGTGCATCATGTGATTGTGAAGGGCAGCGACTATAATCCTCTGAGAATCAAAGGGGCGGTTATGGTGCAACCTTCTTTTTTTGGAGAACAACGCACTCAGTCGGAGATCGAATCACCGGAGGCCTTGGAAGAAAATGTTAGGAATCGGATGATGGCTCTGCCTGAAGGGGCTGATAAGGATCACCCTTTCAGCAATCCATTCGCCGCCTCCTCCGATTACCCGACTTTGGGGGAGGCCAATCTGCCTCCGCTGTTGATTGTGATAGGGGGGCGTGATTTGCTGAGAGACCGGGCAAAGGCATACTACGAGAGTCTTCTCAAACACGGTAAGACGGCTCAGATGATTGCGTTTGAAGAGGAGAACCATGGTTTCTATTTCTTAAAGCAGGACGCGGAGTCCACAGAGACACTTATTCAACACATTGCTCGCTTTGTTGAAGCCCATAATTGATTGGCGGCGACGAGATCATTGATTTGGGATTCGTCTAACGAGCAGGAGGAATTGCCCGGACTTGCCCGGATGGTCAAAATTGGCTGGAATCCGGGCCAAAAAAATTTAAAAAATCTTGCAGAAACAGTGTTTGAATCCTGATTTTGACATTGAAAATGGATTCAGCACCATCAAAAACCTGTAGGACACCCAAAATATTAAACTTTGATAGTTATAACATGGATTTAGAAAAATTCTGCTAGATTTTCTGAGAATCTTATCGGAATTTTCATGATTTTCAGGGCGATTCCTCTGGCTAGTTAGACTACGGCATTTATTTGTGTTTGTAATTTATTTGTAATTGCCGTCTTTTCGTTTTTCCTTTTTTAAAGTAAAGCTAGAAATCTATATAACTATGGTCATCTAGTTTGGCTACCGAGTTAAAGATAATCTCTAATATAATTTTATGGTTGGGTTTTTAGTAATTTTAAATGTGATATGATAAATTTTTTCAGTAGTTTTTAGTGTGATTTGTTGAAAACTTTTTAGGTGGATTTTTTGGGTTTAAATTCTTTAAAATCTGGTTGGAATTCATTGAAAACATAAGTTTGATGGGTAACCTTGCACAATCGAAGTGCTTTAAGGGTTTTTTAGGGTGCTGAATCCATATATATAGTAAAAAAAACTAGTTTAAATAACAAAAATCAAGATTTTACCGACACTCGAAACTCCAAAAAATCGCACTAAAGACAACTCCATTTTTTTTCGACAACTCCATTTTTTTTCTAGATGTAATCAAAATATTTTAGTTTATGTGGATAGTCACTAGTATTTTAGAATTGAGTTTTAAAATTTTAATTTATTTATTAATGACTATAAATAGAATTGAACTTAGATGGAATATTCTATAATATTTTCAGTGGTATACATAATCATAGAATATTCTATAATATTTTTAGTAGTATATACAAATTAAAGGTTGAGATTTATCTCCAAAGTAGTTATACCACATTTTCTCTTTCAATTAATATGATTAATTAAAAAAATGTTATGTGAACGAGTGTCATTTCACATGAGTAAGTAGTTATACCACTTTTTCTCTTTCAATTAATATGACAAATTAAAAAAATGTTAGTTATATATTAATTATTTTGATAATAATAATAATAATAATGATAATAATAATATACGTCATAGGAGTGACCCCAATGTTAAGCAAAAGACAAGGAGGGGCATTTAACCCCCACCCACGTGGCACACGTTAACATGAAGTGTGTTCAACACACCTCAGGGGGCAACAAATGGTTCTCGAAGGGCACTATGGTATATGTTGTATGTGGGAACTCTTAGATGGTCATTGGATTAGCATGGTAATGGGCGAAGGGAAACTGGTAGGTAACTTCTTCAGAGGATTATTGGGTGTCTTATTCCCTTTTCCATCCCTGGCTCCCCAAATTGTAATTATTTGAACAAACATCATTTTAGACCTTGGAGGCTCATCCCCTATCGTGGTATAAGTTAAACACAAATCCACTTGGGACCCTGGCTCATGGTAGTTTGAACACAAATTCAGTAGGAGTAGGAAATTGGGGCGAAGCATTCAACAGCTGGAGCTGGCGGTTATAGTAATTATGTGTGCGACTGTTTATTTTCCAAATTCACTAGTTAAGTTCTCCCCCCAGCCTTCAGGTTTGCTCATATTTTTTCTCCTCTCTAAGTTGTTAATTTGTATTGTGGTAAAATTATTTAGCTTGGGGTAGTTGTGGATGAGTTTAGGTTTGTCGAGGGTTGGCCCGCCTTGGTCTTTGTCTGGTGTTCCATATTTGTGGTAAAATGGGGAGGTAATGGTGTTGTTTATGGGGTTTCCCCTCTCCATTTTGGGACCGTGAGTCACATTTGGTTCCAGATTTGGTCAGTGTTGGAAGCAACTAGGTGTCAACTTTATTACAGTGCAAAATTCTATAATTCTTCTTGGTATCCCTGCACTGAAAGTGTGGGCGTCAATTTCTCTGAGTGTAGGGTGTGGAATTGGCGATCTTTAGTGGACTGTCTATGAATCATGCAACGCCAAAGAGGTTGTGCCCACATAGGCATGGGACCTCGCAACTAGCGAGAAGATCATCATGCAGAAGTTTGATACTTTAGGGAGGAGATAGACAAATAGCCACCTCCCTCCCCTCGTGGAATTGACTTGCCACCTCCATTCAATTCACCGGAACACCAAATTCAATAGGTCACTACCATATTGGAGCAACTTGCCTGTGACCGACATGATGACCGAAATGAAATCATTACTTGCATGAATGACCTTTAGCATAATCAATGGCACATGATGGATAAATTGGTATCCTTACGTCAAGTTTAGAGAAGGCTCCAAGCAAGAGTGGATGTATTGGAGGGAAAGTTGGCCCATATAGAAGCACACATTCATGAGGGACTTCTCCCTCCTCCACCTTCAGGAAATGGACATGACGCTCCAAGAGCCAAGTAATCTCATTTTTTTGGGATGAATATAGGTTATATTTTGGTTTTATGGGTTTTCTAATTTTTTTGGGCAATCTACATATGGTATTTTTGTTTACTGCTGCTATTGTCAATGTGTTTTCCATTATATTCTAGCCAACAAGTCCAGTAGTAAAAAATGATTCAGGTGTAACTTAGTTAGTTCCATGACTTTTTTATTTTTATTTTAACAATATTAGATGTATTGTGAAAGTGCTTTGACACTTATTATGGATTAATTCTTAGCAGTATTTACCAACCATTCAATTTATATGGCTATACTAATTTTAATAATAGTTACAAATTAAAGATTGAGATTTATCTTAAAAGTAGTTAGAACTGCCTTTTCTTCCCTTTTAATTAAATTAATCAATTAAAAAAAATCTCACATGAAAACAAATGTCATATGAAATGAGTTATAGTTTTTTTTGGCATGTGATAATGATAAGTCATGGTATTGTAACAAAACATATTTATTTATGAGATAATAATCTACATAGTAAAGTGGGGTGAATATACATGGTTAATGATGTTGGAGCATCAACCCCTAGGCAACCATTTTGACTAGATCCAAGGGGGTCATGAAATTTTCCAGGGGGGAGATATTTCCCTGAAATAAAATTTGTATAAATTTAGAAATTGTGAGTTTTCATGTAAAATAAAGTGTCCTAGTTTTATAAGGAATCTAGATTGTTAGGGAGATTTTGATGATTTGGCAGTCTTATTGATGTGGCATATTGTGAAAGGTACAAAGTGTCATAAAGATTCTAGAGAGGGGCATATGTAGCCTGATTAAGGAAGTTTTTAGCTAACAACTCTAAATTTTAATAGATATTTTTTCTAGTACTAGAGGATTATATGTAGAGGGTGTAATTGTAGAAATTATACAACAAGCATGTATATCATGGATTCAATCTGATCTAACAATTTACTAAAGCAAGATACTGAATCACTTCTACAAATCAATTGCGGAATTAAAAATACAATCACCAATCACATGAAGCAAAGAAGAATCAATCAAACCACGACACAGATAATTTCCCAGCGAAAGCTTGCTGCTCAAAACCCCACTATCTTCTATTGTATATTCAGCATGGATACATGAAACAATTACATACAACTCTTCTCACAAGAGCCCTCCTGTACTCAGCTAATTGTCTCACACTGTCCTGGACAAAAATGACCAACACTTAGCCAATTCTCAACCTCTAAACAACCTACCTTTCTTGCGCAATTCATGTGGAATGCAATCCCTATATTTTAGGAATTTTTGTCTTCCTTGACTGCGCAAGAATCATGGCCAATCCAATGGGTGTTTTGTTGCATGGGTGCATCCCAATAATCCTACAACTGATAGTCAACATCCCTTTCTCCTAGATCTCAACTGGGTATCCACTGGAACTGACATGCATGCAGCTAATAATAATAAATCCTTAGTTGCATGTGAGATCATTGATTGTGAGTTAAATAATATTTAATTCGCTTAATCTCTCACTACTGTATGAAACAGTTACAACTAGCACCATTGACTTTAACTCACTTAACTGAGTTAAAGTGATTACAACTTGCATTAACTAATGCACCACTGCACTTCGAACTCTGTTACAACTAGAATTACTCTACATGCCTCACCAACTACCCTCAACTCGAAATTCATGAGTTAACTAAGTTTATCACAATCACTTAACTATTACAAGTTATTTTGAAATTAGATTACATTTTATTGTCCATATTAATTAAGGGATAACTAAAATAGACATGCACCAAATTTTTCCCACGCCAGTGTAGGTGCTACTAAGACCTGTGGTCCCACACTAGTGTAAGTGCTGAAATTTCTTGTTGAACTTCAACAATAATAGACCTCAAATTTACACCATAAAAAAAAAAATTTCTTATGCCAAAGTATGTTCTTATTTGTCTCATCACAATATTGAAATGCATTCACATACAATTATTTTCAACATATGTAACAGATGCATAAAATGTTAGCTTGTTTGTACATCACAATTTCTACCTTAAGGTCATGGTATTTTCTATTTAACCTCAGAACACTTAATTCCAACTTCACCTTTTTACTTCGGTTTGGAAACATGCATTGACTACACATAAAGGTAAACATAATACTATTAAGGAGGCTTAAGTTATCCTCAACCATCCTAGGATTTTGGAATGACACATATGATAAGCTATTGGGGATTATGACAATGTTATTCTTGGCATTATGGTTAGTTTGTTGGCTTTGATGTCAGCTTGGATAATGATATTATCACATTCTTTGTGATTGGAAGCAAAATTGTAGGAAGATGTAGAGGTATCTGGCAATTTGGAGTCTTGCTTTGATGCTTGCAGAGGAAGTTGGATAGGCTTTGGAGATGCCTGGTAAAGTGTTGAAGCATTTTGACAGAGTTTTCCTGATAATGCACCCTTTTTTCTAACCAACCCGCACTACAAAATGAGTCACCTACTTTCCATATTGAGTTATAAATCACCTATTTTTCTTTGGGAACCGAGTTACCTAACCTGTAGGTGAAGAAATTAAAAACATTGCTTACAAAACCATTAAATAGGCAATGCGATCGAAGGTAATTAATGTCTAGTTAATCTAGTCAAACAAAACCATCAAATTTTTTATGTTTTTTCCTTTGTTAATTCAATGGTGGAGAGATTAAAAATTCTCAATTAAATCAGTCAATAAGTTCCCACTTGAGTGATTGATCTATGCATATGAAGTTTAGGTTCTTTATGGAATGACGTGATCAAAGTTTCTTAATTATCTCCATTGTTTGTTCTAGTAAAAGTGCCCAATAATTTGATTGAATGATTAACTTAGTTTGCATATTAGAGTACACAAATATTGTTGCTAATAAGTTAGAATGCATCGTTGAGAGATCAATTTGGATTGACATTTTGGCCTAGGGATCACCACTAGCCCAATAATGGTTCAGCTGGCAGAGATCTGATATATTCCTTGTGATATTTCGAAAGTATGGATCTGATGTATTTGGATCGAGTTTCTGAGACTTGAGAACATAGTGACACTGCAAAGGTGGATTCACTTGTTTTTTAACTTGTCTATTACAATGACTTATGAATGTTGAAGAAATGTTATTTATTGTGAGTTGGAAGGTTTTTTTTGAGCCACTGTGTGTAGGGAAAGAGCGCATGTCTAAAGAATAGACATTGTGACAATATGTGTAAATGTTGATAGTTATAGGTTTCTTTTATGTGCACCAAATGCTAATCACTGAAGGATTATTTCATTTATATTAATATGTGGACACCATATTACAATTGTTGGATGTGATCTTAATCTATGCACATCTTATAGTAATTGATGGAGGTTCATTAGTGTATACGAATCGTTTAAAAGAGGTTGTTGTAATTTTTGTTGAGCGTTGAATAACCTTTGGTTGTCTAGTGTAACTGATGTCTTGTTGATGGTGTAAATCAATATATATATATATATATATATATATATATATTTCATTATTTAATTTAATTGTAAACTTTAATTGTTTATGGATCAATATATTTATACTTTCACTATTGAAAAAAATTTGAATTATATATCTATAAGTTTTAGATATATACAATGTAGCAATACCCAAAATAAATAACATATTAGAGATTAGGATCACTGGAAGCCCAACCACAAAATATATCAGAGCTTATGATCACCACCGAAAGCTCAGCCTATTAGAGATTAGGATCACTGAAAGCCCAGCCACATAATATATCAGAGATTATGATCACCACCGAAAGCTCAGGAGTGCAAAAATAATCTTCTCCCGGTCTGAAAAGTCATGAACAGAGAAATATCCTTCTAATAGATTCAACCATCTATCTACGGCATCTGCGCCTATTTGACCCTCAAATATGGGAATGTCAAAATTTACTTGTACCTTAAAGGGAGTCGCAACTCCAGAGTGGCTACTGGATGCAGATGCGCCGCCGGTGGGCAGCCGTTGAAGGATCTGAGCAAAGCTATCCATCATCGCGTTCCTTTGTTTTTCGAGGGCCTCCTCGAGCAATATTTTGATAGGATCTTCTGCTCCCTCATCTTTCTTTTCATCCCCCATGGGCGTCCGTCGAGGTTTGCGAGGCTGATCTTGCAAAGGTTCCACCAGATCAAGCCCTAGCTCCTTATTCCCCGACCTCGTTGGGGACATGCAAAGAAGGATCGAGAAAAAGCAGACCGCTCTGATACCACTGGTTCGGATTTATGCAGGAACGCAACAGAATAAACATATAACCATAAATACAGAGATGCAGCGGAAATAACACTTCATTTCATTAATATCAAAGAACTGAAATTCGCTTACAAACAGAATGGAAATAAAACTAGCTAGGGCGCTGGTAGCTATCTCTGAGAAGAGATGTGGTGGCTACAGGCCTCTAAACTCAGTTACAATGAAGTTAAAGTGTGACCATGCACTATGAAGTCGCAATCGCACTTGTGAAATTCAGATCATATCAAGCTTGAAAGAAATGAGGATGGGAAATAATTTTGATTAGTTGTGAAAGTGCATTGATATGAGGTTAAATTTGTGTTGGAGGATATATAAGACTACATGAATATAACACAATGGAAACCATATCAAAGTTGTGATAAGAATCACCAACGAAAATGGAAGTCAAAGCCAAGCAATTTCAACATTGAAACAAAATCAACATTTTAGGGATGTAGACTATTATTGACCATTTAAAATTGATTATATGAATAAATTTCATTCATGATAGTGATTTATTTTTTATTATAATCGTGCATCCTAATTAATCGTTGTGAGTTTGAAGGATTGGAATAACAGAACAATTTTTGGTCATATATGTCTAAACGCTTCATAGACGCTTGATCTAAATCAATGGCAATCATTAACCATCTAAATCTATACAAAGATGACTAGAGAGTGTGACGGGGACATCATCAAGCTTCCAGAACAATATCAAAACACACACACGATGGCATCTATACCGATTTCTCGAATGGGGCTCCTATCCCAAACGACGTGAGGTCAAATCGGTACTTCTTGCCAAGGAGACCCCCTAGTGTTAGTGGATTATACAGGGTCAAAGAATGGGGTTGGGTTACACTTTTTAGAGAAATGAGGGATAATTTTGGTGAAAAATGAATGTTCGATCGAGAAATTTTATATTATCGTTCGAGCAATTTTTAAGTGCTTGGTCGAGTTGTTGAGGTGATTAAAAATAGCTTCGTCGAGCGTTTAAACAAACCTCTTTCGAGACATTTTATAACTTGATTTAATAGCTCGATCAAGCCCTTGATCCGTATCATTTACCATTATTAACATTAATAAAAGTTGGTAAGGGGGTTGGTGGGTTAGACTTTTTAATGGCTCGATTGAACCGTTGTTTAACCACTTATACAACTCATTCAAGGGTTACTTTAACGCTTAATCGATCTATTTGAATTTGAAATTTAGGCACCAGATTGAGTACTTAAAGCACTCGATCAAGCCTCTTAAGCACTAAAATTCACAATTTCAGCACCTCTTCTGAAAATTTTCTTGCAACACCATTTTGTACCCTAACAAACTTAGGGGTAAATTTGTACTTAGGAGGAGGAGATGACCACGTTGGATTCATGCAGGAATCCTCTATCCAATGGCATATGAATTTGATATTTCTGAATTCATATGATATTTTTCATCTAATTTATTTTAAATATAATGCTTGAAATATTTTTGAATTATTTTAAAGAGGCTGAATAAAAAATCAATATGATAAAATATCCACAACGAAAAAAATTCAAAAGATACCACTCTCTCTGTTTATGAGTCCTCTTCAAAAGGGTACTTTTGGTTTTTCAATGTATTTAAATAGTTGAAAAAAACCTTATGTGAACACGTGTCTGCAAAATCCAATTGAAATATTACTTCGCAAACTTCGAAAAATATTAAAAGATATATTTTTGCATAAATAAATAATTTTTTAATAAAAATTAGCTCTCTCTGTGTATATCATGCTTATATATATATATATTACACATTTTAGACTAAGTTATGTTATGTGAACACACACATATATTTTAAGAGGTGTGGAAATTTGCAAGGAAAAGAATTTCACTTAATGGAAAATTGAAATACTATACGAGACTAAATATTTTTGCAAAAAATATCATTAGGACAACAAGATAATTCTCCACAATTTGTCTCTTTACTCCGAATTAAAATTCATAATGCTTATATGAATTTTGAGGGCTTCAATTCGATAAAAGAGAAAACACTTGAAATTTCATCGCCACATTTGGCCCAAAAGTGTAACCCATCTTCATGCTTTCACCCTTCAGCAAGATCAACTTGAAGTCTAGGTATCACCAAGTACCAATCGAACCCTTCAATGTGTGGAAGACTTCCTTCAAAGCCAAGGAGGGCCTTTTCAAATGGCTGGTCATGCCTTTCAGGTTGACGAATTCTCCCGCAACCTTCATGAGGTTGATGGATGACATCTTATGGGAATTCACCAACTCATCTGTAGTAGTGTACTTGGATGACATCCTGATCTTCATCTAGACTTGGGAAGAGCACCTCCACCACATTCGACAAGTCCTCCAAACACTACGGCAACACAAGTTGTGTGCCAACTTGGACAAGTGCACTTTTGGCATGAACCAAGATCAATATCTAGGATACATTAGATGAACGAGGGGTGCATGTGGATCCAACGAAGATCCAACTCATTCGGTATTGTCCAACCCCAACCGCTCTAATAGATTTCACACCTTTCTGGGTCTTGCTAATTTCTACAGCAAGTTCGTGTTGGGATTCTCTCATGTCACTTGGCCCTTTAGTCAAGTCACCAAGGGAGGAGAAAAATAAAAATGATTTTGGTCGGAATCTCAACAGAATGCATTCGTGGAATTGAAACATCGCCTCTGATTTTCCCTAGTGCTCACATTACCATACTTGCACCATTTGAGATCAAGACAGATGCCTTTGACTATGCTATTGGGGTAGTTCTTACTCAACAGGGGCATCTAGTGGCATATCACAGTGAGACATTATCTAAAAAAGTCCACAAGTATCCCACTTATGACAAAGAAATATATGTCGACAATGTAAGCATTACATTTTGGGAAGGAAATGATCATCCACATAGGCTACTGACCCCTGCAGTTCATACAGACAGAAGGGAAGTTGTAGAACGATCGCCATTAGAAGTGGTCCACATATATGCAACAGTTTCATTTGAACATCAAGTACAAGAAGGGAAGCACCAATAATGTTGTAGACTACCTTAGTTGACCATCGTGGTGCTCACCACCGTTCTGAACTCTTGTGGGCACGAGAATTCTGATTGGCTTCTTTTCTACGAGAGCAATCCATAATTTGGCCACACATATAAGACACACTTGGAGGGTATGCAAGTTCCAAATTTTCACCTCTAGGATGCATTGTTATGTCACTTGGGACACCTTTGTGTTCCTTCCAACAAGCGTGCCAAGATGATTTTGGAAGCGCACTACAGTTGACTCGCTAGTCATTTCGGGGTTGAGAAAGCAGTGGTATTACTGAAAAAGTATTTATATTGGGCGAACCTTCGACAGGATGTCGGGAAGTACATCAAATCCTGCACTACTTGCGTCACTGCCAAACTGACCATCAATAAGAAAGGCCTCTATACTCCGTTACCTACCCCTATTCGACCTTGGGAATCCATCTCCGTTGATTAAATGTCGAGCTTTCCTTATAATAAGCATGTAAATGACTGTATTTTCATGGTCGTCAACATATTCTTGAAGATGGCCATTATGACAGCTTGCAAGAAGAATATCATAATAAAAACCACTACTAAACTATTATTTGAACGAGTGTGGGTGCACTTTGGGATCCCATAGTATATTATCTCAGATCGGGATAGCAGGTTCCTCAACACATTTTGGTCCAGCCTCTAGTCAATGTTGGACACCAAGCTCACCAAGTCCACAATGTTCCATCCCCAAATTGATGGCTAGATAGAAGTCGTCAACAAGATTATCATACGCATTCTGTGCATATACAATTCCAATAATATATGCACATGGGATGAGAGCCTTCCCTAAGTTCCAACATATTTATAATCGGGCTCTCCACAGCTCAATCGCACACATCTCCTTTCAGGTGGGCTTGGGATTATAGCCACTATGTCCCATTGACATAGCCATGCCATTTGCGGCTACTCAAGATGATTCGGCTCATGTCCAGTCTAAAGTTGACAAAGCGAACAAATTCATTGAGCGTATTAAATACATATACCAATAGGTTCATGACATATTGGACAAAGCCAATGCTAAGTACAAGAAATGACATGATCAACATCGGGTGCTACACAACTTCCAGGTGGGAAACAAAGTGTGGCTACATTTGCAGAAGGAGTGCCTCGCTAGACACCATCGCAAGCTTCGCCCACTCCGATATGGGATGTACACCATCACCAAGGCTATAGGTTCAATGCCTTCAAGCTCATTATTCCACGTCCATTCCTTGTTTTACATCCAATATTCAATGTAGACTGCCTTCGACCTACTTCCCACCTCTATTGGACACCTTCGAAATTGCAAAACAACTCACACTAACAGAGTTAAACCCAGACTGCATGGAACATGCCACCACAGATTGTATCATGTACATGCAAATCAAGAACACTCGCCAGCAGAAGATCCAACTGTATCGGGTTGTTAGAGCTGGCCAACTCCTGCACCAAGGCAAGTGGTTCACCAGGGACCAAGTTCAGCAGAAGTTCAGCATAAGTTTCATCATCTCATGGAGGAACTCAACGCAATGGGGACCATTACTTCCTAAGGGGGGAGGAATGATATAGGTGGATATTTGTGACCACCTACCTATTCCACTTCAGGCCCCACCATTGTTTCTTTCAGTTTTTCAGTTTCCTTAATTGTAGCACAATTTACTAATTTTAGCAGTTTTTCAGGTCGTAAACTTCCAGAGCCGTTTTGAGGCCATCAACGACATTTTTTTTGGGAAAAATGATGTGTATTTATGAAAAAGGTATTATTGACGTCTATGTGAGAAGTTTATGTTATTTAGTGAAATAGATCGAAAAGATTCAAATAACATAGACAACATAAGAAAATGAAAATACATTCAAACACATCAACACAGCAAGAATTTAATAACAGAGTTCACCAGACTTCCTGGATACGTCTCTGGGTCCTTAGCTTCTAGTGCTGACCACTTTATTTTGTCTTCAAAATTATTTTACAGGGATGAGCTCAAAAACATAAACTCAAATGAGAAAATGGACCTCACCATTACGACCGACTCGAAATTTCGGTTAAAACGAGTATACACTTGCCTATATTCCGCCACTGTGACCTCTAAACCCCATGGAGAAATCCAAAACCACCTCTGCCCTGCATAAAACCACCGTTCCTGTAGGAAAACTGCCTCGGCCCGCCTGCTCACTAGTTCTAGGCAGATTCGTATTTGCACAATAAAATAATTTTTGGGTGGATTGATTACAAGCTCCAACCATAAGGCATACTGGCTGGTGGACTTCTGCGAAGTTGTTGTATTATATAAATTTTGGAGGTCGGCGGGTCGAAACCCCTGCCCGACCATTCTGCGACACCTCTGTTCGTTACATTTCATATATGGTAAACAATTAATATATGTGGCGGTTTGTTTATATATATATATGGTAACACATATATATATATTTGGCATGGTATTCAAACCATACGATAAGGTTCCTATCTTATGGTTCGTTAAAATACATATGTATAGAATCATATTATATGTGCAGCATTAATATCATTGATAAGGCTCTGGCGGTCGTGGGGTTGACCCCGACTTTCTGGACCTTTTCCGGCGGTCACAAACCCATTATAAATAAATACAGTGTAATATTTGCTTTTAATACAAAAGATGTGGTAGCTCGACTGGTGAACGAACTCTCTAAAACTTAGCCATTCCGGGAGGTCAGGGGTTCAATCCTCTCTGACCCCCAAATTTTTGGAAATAAGGCCAAATTCAGCAAAATCTGGGCTGCCATGTGTCAGCCCCGGATTGGCCCATTCCAACCAATCACATTCTGACATGTCATCGATCTGCTAACATCACCCTAGACATGTGGCATGTTCCCGGGATGACACATGTCCTGCTGACATCATCCTGACCGTTTACCATTGACTTTGACCGTCGAATTTTTGCCATTTTTCCCTAATTTGTCATAAATGTTGACTTTCCATATCTTCTGCATACGAACTCGGTTTTACGCGCAGTTCACACCGTTGGAATCCTGTCGACAGACACTTCAACTTGATCCTATTTTCATATGCATTTGAAGACTTTCGTCTCGAGGAAAAAATGAATCCATTTTGGATCACTCCTCCCCATTGGAAGCTTTTGGACCACCAAAAGTTGGCTTTAGCTGTCGAGTACGTGAGGATATGTTTCCTTCACTTTTCCAATCTCTATCCATCTTGATTTACTTGGATTTTTACCTTTAATCCCAACTCAAAGATACTCAACTTCTCCTCGTCGCGAAGTCCTTATCCTCCTGTCAAGAACTGTGTCCTCCTGCAACTCGTTGAGATACTCTGGTGAAAAATATTCGATGGAAGGTACCTGACTTTTCTCTTCTGGATCTTCAATCAATGAAGGCTCATATAATCACAATTTTTCAACATTTATGATGGAATAGACCTACATATAAGCTAATAGATCTAAGCGGAAAGCATTCTCACCAATTTTATCAAGAATTTTGAAAGGACCATATATAATTGGTTTTAACTTTTTACCTTCCCCTTGAAGTCTTTTTTTCTGATGTACAACCAGACTTGATCACCATCTTGAAAACTATGCTCAACTCAATGCTTTTCGTGCCTCGCTTTATACTTTTCTTGGCTCTTTTCTAGCTGTTCCTGTACTGCCTGGTGAATTTCCTAGATCTGTTCAATGAACTTGGTTGCTTTGTCCACATCGTTGTGTCCATCAACTGCTATGTCTTTACCAAAGACAAAATCCAAGGGAGAATTTGGTACAAAACCAAAAAAATTCTCAAACAGAGATCTTTGAGTAGAAGAATGTTTCACATGGTTGTAAGCATGTTGTACATAACAAAAATGGTCATCCCAAAGTTTAGGATGCTTGCTGCAATAACCTTGAAGAAATTGTACCACTGTCCTGTTTACCACTTATGTCTGGCCGTTGGTTTGTGGATGAAATTTCGTTCTCTTCTTTAACTTTGTGTCCATGAGTTCCCATAGACTTAACCAAAATTTCCCGACAAATCAAGAATCTCGATCAGATACAATAGAGGTGGGTAACCCAAAATTAACCCATACATTTTGAAAGAAAAACTTTGTAGTTTATTCAGTTGTGACCTATTTAGTACATGGTGTCAAATTACACATCTTACTGAACCTACCCACAACTACATACAAGTATGCATGACCTTTTCTAGACATTGGAAATCCCCCAACAAAATCCATGGATAAAATTTCCCAAGGATGAGAAGGAATTGGAAGTGGATTTTACAAGCCTAATTTTCTGTTACTTGGATTTCTTGTAGCACACATAGTACATCATTTAATATATCTTGAAACTATTTCATTCATTCATGGCCAATAGCAAAATCTTTGTAATTGTGAAATTGTCTTACTTACACCAAAGTGACCTGAAATTAGAGAAGTATGTGCTTCTCAAATCACATTAACTCTTTCAGTTTGTGGAATGCATAATTTTCCCAAATGATATAAGAGTTTTTCCTTTATGAAATAATCCAATTCTTCTACCTGCTTGCCATGACTTAAAGTTGCATATACATCCTTAAAATATGTGTCTTGAGCATATTGTTCAATATAGCTTTCATGCATTACTGAATTATGCTTAAGAATTGTGGATGTATTTATGATTGGTCTTGATAACATGTCTGCAACCTTATTATTTATGCCTTTCTTATATCTGATTACAAGATGAAATTGCTATAAGAAACCCATACAACGATAGTGTCTTGATTGTTGCAATTTAGTTTGTGAGTGTAAATATTGTAGTGGTTGAGATCTGTATGTATGATTGTTTCTTTTCCCATTATGTAATGTTTCCACTTTTTAACACTCTGTACTATGCATATAATTCCTTATCGTATGTAGGATAATTAACTACTGCTGATGTGAATGTCTCAGAATGAAAGCATATAGGCTTTTTGTGCTGCATCAACACTGCCCCCATGGCGTATTCACTTGCATCTGTCTCGATCTCAAATGGATGCTGAAGATCTGGCAGTACTAGTACTAGCACTGTACTGATCCTTTCTTTCAATGTGTCGAAGGCTTTCTGCTGTTTACTTCCCCACTAAAAAACCTATTTCACACTTTTCAAAGCATGTAGAGGAGTTGCAATCAAAGAAAAGTTAGAAATAAACTTTCTCCAGTATTGTGCTACCCCTAAGAAGCTTCTAGCTTCTATAGCAGTATTGAGCATAGGCCAATTTACAATGACTTCAACCTTAGAGGGATCTATCTTCAATTCACCACCCCCTACAATATAACCCAAATAATTTAAAGATGTCCTGCCAAACACATTTTGACAATTTTACATAGAGATTTTCTCTATTTAACACATCTAAAACCTTCTTTACATGCTTTATATGTTCATCCCATGTCTTACTAAAAACAAGAATATCATCTAAGAAGACTATTACAAAATCATCTATAAATGGCCTAAAAACATCATTCATGACACGCATGAATGTAGCTGGAGCATTGGTCAAGCCGAAAGGCATAACCATCCCTTCATAGAGTCCTTGCTTCATTTTGAAAACATTCCTCCATACATCTTGTTATGAAACCCTGATCTAATGGTAGTTGTTTCGCAATTTTAACTTAGTGAAGTAAACTGCATCTTCCAACTGATCTAATAAATCGTCAATTTGAGGAAGAGGATAACGATTCTTTATTGTTAAGTTATTTAATGCTCGGAAATCAATGCACATTCTCCACGAACCATATTTCTTACGTACCAACACAATAGGCGATCCGCATGGTGAAGTGCTTGTTTGAATAAACCCTTGATCGAGCAATTCTTGTACCTTCTTCTTTATTTCTGCATTCTCTAGAGCTGATATCCTGTACATTCCAATGTTAGGAAGAGGAGCATTCGGCTGCAAATAAATCTCATGTTCTATCTGTCGCTTGGGAGGAAGCCCTTTAAGCTATTGAAAAAGAATATCATAATCAGAAACAACTTTAACTAAATCTTCTTTCTGTTTAGGATTACAGCCTTGAAAAGCATCGGATTTATCAAGATCCTTTGCTTTTACAATCATAAGTAAAAATTGTTTACTTGAATTTATAATTATTTTCATCTGTCCTAAATTTATGAGTGTAGTTATCTTTGAGTTCATGAGCTCTTAATACATATTCGATTCCATCCTTAGTGAGTTGATACTTATTCTCCCTTCGATATAAGACAACATCTCTATCATACAAGTATGGACTCCCTAGTACAATTCCACATATATCCAATGGGACTATATCTAATTCAACCTCATCTACAAACTCTGATCCAATTGAAAAATGAAGTTTGCATTGTTCCATAACCTACAGTTTAGTTTTATCATAGACCCAGCCCAATGGGTGTGGCTTTTTATGAGGTTTAATTTCAATACCCAATTTCTTTACAATTTATTTAGCAATCAAATTAACTTGAGAGCCACTATCAAACAAAGTATCAATTTTAGTATGCCTGGAAATGACTCTAATATGAAATATCTCATTTCTTTTCCTCTCATCATTTTCATTATCAAATGAATTAGAAGAAGTACTTGTAGATGCTTGAGAATTTTTACCTTTTATACCTGTAGCTATAATTTTTGTTTCATCTCGTGAATCTGATCCCAAGTCCTTTTGCATAGTAATAACATTCTTTTCACTCTTTATTACCGAACTTCTTAGGCTTCAATTCTGGATGCAGTGCCCAATAGTGTGCCTCATCGTGTCCTTCTTTCTTACAATGAGTTCATGTAGGATTTTCTTTCTTTACGGTGTTCACTTTCCCTTCCTTCCATTTGTGTTTCTTCTTTTCCTTATTCTTGATTTCAGTAGATTTAGATGACTTTCCAACATCATGAGATACATTTTTACCCCTAGCTTCTTGATGATTTACTTGAACTGATACATAATGTAAGCTAGTCGGATTAAACATCAGTATGGTATGCCTCAAATAACTATGTAGGCCACCTATTTATTTCAATAAAGTTTCTGGTGAGTCCAATCATATGCTTAGTGTCAAAGCTCTTTTACAAAATTCCTGAGTGTAACTTTGCACACTTTGACCCTTTAACTGATGCAATGTTTGCCAACTCATCATATCTTGTTGCATATAAGCCAAAGGATAAAATTCATTCCATGTCAAAATGATTTTACCCTATTTTTGAAGATCTGCTTGTGTCTTACCTTCCCACCAAACAAGTGCGGTTCCTCCAAGACGAAGGCTAGCAAGTTAGATCTTCTTTCTTTCTGAAACGAATTTTTGTACCCTGCTATAAACTTCAATTTGTCTTATCCAATTATCAAGCTTTTCAGCGTTAAGCTCACCATCATAAATTGGCAAATCAAATTTTACATCTAATATGTTCAAATAGGATGTTTTCTTCTTCTTCTTTTTAGAAGAACTAGATTTATGAGAAGAGGACGATGATGATGATGATGGTGATGATGGAGGAGATGGTGGACATAATGAAAGAGTATTTTCCCTCGATTCTTTGTCTGGTTCAGGTGATGAAGTGCCTTCACCTTTACCCTTTTTAAACTCTTTATGCATCTCTTCTACCATCGCACGTATTGTCATGAAGCTGTCCACTAATTGAGCTTTTGTTCCCAATACGTTTTCTTCCTTCATCTTCTTTTGTGAAAACACCCTTCCAATCTCTGGATTTGCTTCAACAATTTCTCCTTCTCCTCGTTTGGACTTTGACCTAGTAAGCATTCAATCTTCACATGACATTGTCAAACCTTTAAAAGTTAACCTGAAGCTCTGATACCACTTGATCTGTATTTATGAAAAAGGTATTATTGACGTCTATGTGAGTAGTTTATTTTATTTAGTGCAACAGATTGAAAATATTGTGAATAACATAAACAACATAAGCAAATGAAAACACATTCAAACACATCAACACAGCAAAAATTTAATAACATAGTTCACCAGACTTCCTGGCTACGTCTCCGGGTCCTTAGCTTCCAGTGCTAACCATTTTATTTTGTCTTCAAAATGATTTTACAGGTATGAGCTCAAAAACAGAAACTCAAATGAGAAAATGGACCTCACCATTATGACCGGCTCGAAATTTTGGTTGAAACGAATATAAACTTGCATATATTTCACCAATGTGAGCTCTAGACCCCCTGGAGAAATCCAAAACCACCTCTGCCCTGCACAAAACCACCTTTCCTGCAACAAAACTGCCTCGATCGACGCACTCACTGGTTCTGGGCAGATTCGGCTCTGCACAGCAAAATATTTTTTGGGTGGCTTGATTACAAGCTTCACCCACATGGCGTACTGGCTAGCAGACTTGTGCGAAGTTGTTATGTTATATAAATTTTGGAGGTCGGCGGGTCGAAACCCCCACCCGACCATTCCACCACACCTCCGTCCCTTGCATTTCATATATGGTAAACAATTAATATATGTGGCGGTTTGTTTATATATATATGGTAACACATATATATTTGGCATGGTATTTAAACCATACGATAAGGTTCCTATCCGATGGTTCGTTAACATACATATGTATAGAACCATACTATATGTGCGTCATTAATATCATTGATAAGGCTCCGGTGGTCGTGGGGTTGACCCCGACCGTCCAAACCTTTTCCGGTGGTCACAAACCCATTACAAATAAATATAATGTAATCTTTTCATTTAATAAAAAAGATGTGGTAACTCGACTGGTGAATGAACTCCGATGAAAACTTAGCCATTCCAGGAGGTCAGGGGTTCGATCCTCCTTGATGCCCAAATTTTTGGAATAAGTCCAAACTGGGAAAAATCTGGGCTACCACGTGTCAGCCCCGTATTGGCCCATTCCAATGCTATAGGGTAAACTGCTTGGGTTGTTGGTTTTCGAATATCCCTCTCAGGGCTTTCCAGTGCCCGAGGCAGACAGTAAGATTAGCTGTGCTATTCACAAAGATGGCGTGAGCATGTTCATATTAACTTAAAATAACTTGATGGAATGCAATAGAGAATTACCTCTTTGACAATCTTAAAGTCCCTTTGGAGATCGCTAGGCAGCGAAGCAAGAGTCCTTCACCGGCTCCAAATCTTAGTCCTGCAATCAGTCAAAGCACCTGTGTAATTTCTAACATAACATATATCCTAGCAATCAAGTCAATATATAATGAACTTCTAAGTTATACGCATCTGAGCCATTCATATCATACTATGTAAATGTTCAAACAATAATGACAATATTAAGCATTGAAGGGACAAAACGAACACAGTTCTATTGATTTTGAAAGAAGGAGGATTACAACCGTCGGTTGTACCAAGCAGTCCTCAGTCTCCCAATCTCTTTTATCTCTCAAGTGAAGAAGTCCAAGTTAACAAGCTCTCTAGGAACCTCTTTGACTCTTGGCCTTCACAATATAACACTATTCTCTATTCCACAAGTATGCAAAAACCTTTAGCAATCCTTCGACCTTCAATTAAGAGCCTTCATCTCCTTCTTATAGGAGAGGGAGAAAGCCATTGTTGCCCTTCTCTTTCCACTAGTTTGGAATGGAAAAAACTTAGATGTTTCTTTAATCTCTATGCTTTTTCCTCCTTTGGAGTTTAGTCTTGTTATAGCAATGACCAATAATGAACTGGTGCTCTGTAGTTTCTTTTGTGAACTGACTCTCTTGTGAGGGAAAGCCGGAGATTCAAATCATTCTCCGCGGGCTTTTCCCAATTCAATTTTAAAACACGGGTAACGTTGCCCTTTAGTGTAAACAGAGCGTTGCCCTAGCCACTAACGTGGCATATTCACTGATTTACTACGTTATAACGCTCTTATATTGTTATAGATAGGCATTACCCTAGCAGAAATAGGTTTAGTTTAGGTCTTTGTACTCCTTCCATATTTGTCTTCCCTTCTGAGCTGATGAGGAGGTATTTTGACCTGTAACAGATGCCCCCTAAAGTGTGAGGTCAGAGACGAAGACGATGGCCGAAATAGTTTATAATTTGTGTAGAGATAAAGAGATTGAAAGACTGAGGAAAACCTGAAACAACAACATATGTCAGAAAATATAGTATCTGCCTTGAGTCAGGCATATCCCATGCTCAGTAGCTTAAACAACATGATTTCTCTAGAATAGAGATATGAAGAATCTATCCACCGATAGGCACAATGTGGAAGTGTCTGTCATAACATGATCAGGCTGAAGAAGCTGTCTCCATAAACAATATCGCAACTTGGGGAAGGAAAAACAACTTTAATGATGTAGCCTTTGCCCCAAGGTCTTGACCGCCGATTCACTTAAACTGCATATTTCTCAACATGTGAATGAAGGAGTTGTCGTCGAACATGTGAGAAATCGTCTGATTACCAGTCGATAATGAAAACTATTAACAGACGCGAAGGTGGCCACCGATAATGATGATGGTCCCTAAGATGCACAGTACAATCTAGCGAGTGTGAATAAAATGAGTTGAAGTCGAACACTCGTAGAATCATTCGACCAGGAGCCAATGATGAAGACCCCTGATCAAACACAAGACTACCTGCCACTGATGTCTGCAAGTATCTGGGTACTGATGTGTTTCTGGATCAACTTCCTAGATAAGGTGTTGAAGTCGATAGGAAGTGATCTGTTGAGAGGTAGGCACTGAGGCGTCCTACATCAGTCAACACGAAACAGAAACCAACTGATTTTGTTTATGATTTGAGATAAGGAAGAGTAAATGGGAACATCAGACGACAAATAATTTTTGGCATAATGAACGGTTTGGTTGATAACAAGAGCAGTAGATAGCGAGATCTTCTTGAACAATAGAAGGCACTCTAGCAGGGTACTAGGCAGTTGAAGCATGTTGAACACCAAAGAGTGTGTTAGGATTTTACCGATGCAGGGACACTGGGAAATGAAGGCTAATACTCATAGATGGTAGGGTTCGGCTAACTGCGAAAGAGTTTTTTGGGAAGTGCCATGTTCAAGAATTTTGCTGCCAAATCGACCTTTTTGAAAATGAAACAGAGGTAGTATCCATTTTTTCCAAATTTTTCCCCGTCTGATTAAGTTTAGCGAGTCCAGACGAGTAAACTCGGTGAACTTTTCATGTTTAGAGAGTTTGAAAAATGTCAGGAAAGACAACTCTGTGCCCCATCTGATTAGGTTTAACGAGTCCAGATGAGTAAACTCAGTGAATTTTTCATATTTTAGAGAGTCTGAAAAATGTCAGGAAAGACAACTCTACGTCCCGTCTGATTAGGTTTAACGAGTCCAGACGAGTAAACTTGGTGAATTTTTCATGTTTAGAGAGTCTGAAAAATATCATAAAATACAACTCCATTGGGGTACCTTTGTCATGTCTTGATAACCGGGCACGGCAAAGGGATAATAGTAAGCCCAAAACAGTTCACTTTCCGTAAGTTAGTCCATCGAAACCGGAAAAGTGAGAAATCTATGTTCGATAGACATCCACCTCATTTTGTTATGAGTACGAGGAGACAGAGTGAACTCAATACTCTTTGTGAAATTTTAACGAGTCTGACAAAGAAAAACTCGGTGCCCTCCATGAAATTTTAACGAGTCGCGCAGAGAAAACTCGATTACCTCCATGAAATTTTAACGAGTCACGCGGAGAAAACTCGGTTACTTTTTCAGTTTAATGAGCTTTGAAAAAAAGAAAAGAATGGCTCCATCCTTTCTATCGTGGTAGTTTAACAAGCCCGACAAAGGAAACTCGGGGTTTTTTCAGTTTTATGAGCGAGAAAAAGATTCCTAAAAAGAAAGCTCAGTGCTTCTTCATAGTTTTAACGAGTCTGAAGAAGAAAACTCTAGGTTTTTCGGATTAACGAGAAAGAAAAATACCATACAAAAAGAACGCTCAATGTCAACTTCGTATAAGTTTAACGAGTCCGAAGAAGGGAACTCGAGGTTTTTCAGATTAACGAGCAAGAAAAATACCGTAAAAAGAATGCTCGATATCACATGAGTATGTCTGCATATAAATCTTGATCACTCATCAGAACATCAGTACCAAATCTCAAGAGTTGCGACATATGCGTAGCAAGAATTCATGACTTTGCTGACTAGCTTAAGAGATTTGTGCCCCAAAATGGCTATAAAAAGGTGAGAAGGCCTTCATTTTCACTGCGCGAAGTGCTGTGAAGAAGCTCTAGGGTGAAAGGGGTGAAAACTTCAGGTCATGATTACGGTCAATCCGGGCAACAGTTTTCCTTCCCGCGAGATCCAGGTAAGAGCTAGAACCTCCTACTATCATTTAATTATCTTTTTGTTACTTTTTGCTGTTTCAAAATGGCAGATTTCCGAGGCCCTAAAAAAAAATGCTTGCACCTAACGCGGACCATTAGAGTTATAAACGTGTTAAACGCATAACCCATGAGGATTAACGCATTAGCACGCTCTGTTTTGCACTAGGGCCAGCGTTAGGTGCACCGTGTTTTTTAGCAACTCAATTTCTACTATTTTGAAATGGTCCAGGCAAGTTTTGATCGGTTGGAAATGTTGTTTGTGCAGGTATTCAGCTGTTTAAACATGAGTATCTGGCGAGAGAGAGAACATGAATGAGAAGAACGAGAGATGGTGACGAATGTTGCAAGCTTGATGGCTCTCCATAGATGCGGATTGCTAAAGTATGCCCGCTTAGAACTGATGAGGGGCCAAGAGGACCTCCTGAGGTGGCTAATCCAGCAGTGGGACGAACGCCACCATGTCTTTCGGATTGGAGGCAATGAGCTCTCAATAGAAAAGGATGATGTGTACTTTTTGACCGGCCTATCATGTCATGGGGAAAGGCCCAACTTGACAGGGTCCAGAGCTGACCCATGTTCCACTACTGATCTGATTTGTGCACATTGCATACGTGACACTCAGGCTGTGAGCAACCGGATACCGATCACCCAGGTGACCTTGAGACCTTTGCGGTCTATATTATGGATGATTGTTCGCTTGGCAGGCGCCAAGAGTCAGCATGTGGCCACCAAGGCCCAGATGCTCCTAGCCCTGGACTGTATGCAGCCTCAGGTTTTCGACTGGTGTGACGGAGTTGTCCGTCGGGTCCGAGCAGAGCAAGTTACCACATGTAAGACCTGTACCCAGAGAGAGTTTGGGTATGGGACACTGATTGTCTCTTTCATACTGGAGTGGATACGACTGATGAGGCCCAGGATCGTTACAGCGCCATTGGGTCCACGTGAGCCGAGGCAGGGTCGGCGGGCCGCTTTGCTTCCGCAGACTGGAGAGGGTCCTGTCCGCCACTGTTTTGATGATGGATTTTTCGATTGGCTTAACTCATAGATTATCATGATCGAGGATTATCCCTATGCAGGGATGAACTTCACAGGCGATCCAGAGTTAGTCCTGCCTCCTAGTACCCAGTGGGGACTCGATGGTAAGAAAGAAATGATCAGTGAATTTCCAAAGAAGTACTTTGTTTTTTATCTTTTGAATGTTTATGAAATTTTTTGTTGAGATAGGGTGAAAATTATGTTTTTACATGAAGCTTTTGTTTTCTTGACACATATGTGGCACCTGTCTGGCCAGTTGGGGCCCCTCGCCATGCGCGGTGAGGACTGCAGCTGTTGAGCTCCAAAGATGTTCTTTCTTCCACCACATTCCACTCCATTTCCTTTGTCCATTATTAATTACAGGCTCAAATGATCAATAGAATTAATTAAAATTGCTTTAAGAATGAATATCATGACTAACTTTCTATGTTTTTATGATTTTGTCATTGTAGTACTTTTTGAACTAGATCTAGCTACAGAATGCAGACATTCTGTAGCTAGTTGTCGATTCTGCAGCTGTCTTCATGTCTACGCAGGTTCCAGGTGTCATCTCAGAGGAAAACACATATGGCTATATTCCACATCACTCCCTCATCATTTGTTGCTCTCCACGAAGTTTGAACGGAATTCTGTAGGTGGTTATGCACGTGGGAACTCAAACTAGGAGATAGACTCCTAATAGGACAAGGACAGTACAGATGTCCTTAATTATACTACGTGACCACCATCACAGTCTTAGTTTGGTTTTAATTGGAAAGACAATTATCCCTAGGTTATCTCAAGACAGTTATGTAATTTTGCTACAAATATGGCTCGGGAAACCGAGGGACAAGGTTAGATTTTGTGTTTGATTGCTAGATTTCAGAAGTCCAAAAACACTCTGTTTTGAAGTAATTTCTCTTTTAATGAAAGAAGCACCATTTTATTGAAAGGCTGAGTCAATCTTGAAGTAGATTTTGCGTGCTACTCCGGTGGTAGAGGGCCCCTGCTACCTGAGCAGCTTTGTTCATACGACTTAGATAAGTATTTTAGTCTCGTTTTTCATTTCTAGCTTAAGCAGGTTTCTGAAGTTATGTTTCATACTTGTTTACATTAATCATCACAGCTAGACTTACTCTTACAAACTCTTCCAAAATATTATCATGATGAATAAGGCATAGCTGTGGTGTTGTAGATTTTAGTTGCATTTCCTTTCAAATTTTATGATTTATGCTTGTTTACACTAAGTGTCATAGCTGGTCTTACTCCTACAAACTCTTCCAAAACATCGTTAACAATGAATAAGAAACAACTGTGGTATCTTAGATCCTAGTCGTATTTGCTTTCAAATCTTATGTTTATGTTCAATTGCATAGAATAATACAGCCAGAATTGTTTTACAAACTCTTCCAAAATATCATTCATATTGAAACAAGATGGGCTGTAGAATTCCATAGACTAGCTGCATGTTAATTTAGTAACAACACTCCAGAGGTTGATTGCATTTAGTTCAACTCTGTCACTACATTTCAAGTTTGATAATGGCATTCTAGTTTAAGTTGTAGTCACTATATTTTAAGATTGATAGACCGCATTCTAGCCTAGTGTTATCCATTATATTTCAAGTAGTACTAGTTGTCAAAATTAGTCTCTCGGCCTTCATTATTTACAAACTTACTTTTGTTCTGAATTTATATTGATACATCATCACATGAACAGGAGTCAGTAATATCAGTTTAAGGCTTTGATTGTTTGGCAAATCTTTTACAAATTCACCTATAGCCTTTTTCCCAAAAATTATTCTAGAAAATCTCAAAACTTATGAATAAGGCCTAGAAGTGATAAGTCAAGTTGCAGAATAGGGTAACTTCATCATCATAGGTTAAGCTAGAATAGAAACCTTACTGTGTTACAAATAATCATTTTGTAATATTGTGAGTTGATTGTTTATTTAGGAGAACTTCATTTACACTTAACTTGTTCATTTCTCAAGCTCTTCCAACACACCTTTAATGAATGAATTGGATAAGTTCAAGCTCATGTTGTGGTTTATTTCCTTGCAATGAAGTCATTATCAAGCTTTGCATTTGTTGTTTTCCATCCATAGTTTAGGCTTTGTTCTATTTTAATATAACCAATAGCTTCTTTTCACCAGCACTTAGTTCTTTCCCTTTTCAAACATAAAACCATAAAACCAAAAACATCATAAAACACTAAACACAACGTAGTGAGAAACAAATACCTAGGCACATATAGTGCACCACACTTCAGTAGTTTACTAACCCTGGCTGACAGTTAATGAACTCAATTTAGGAACACTAAGTTGGGTACAAACATTTTGGCGCCGTTGCCGGGGAAGTGTAACTAGGTAGCCTTGTTTCTTAACTCCCAAAAACAATGATATGCGTAGAGAGAGAGACTCAAGGGGTAGATTCATAAGAAGCAGAAGCACAAGTTTGATTCCTAGAACACCTCTTGTTTCACCTAGACCAAGAGCCAGCACACCTCCAACTCAGACCCACATTCCATCCTTTACTGATACTAGACTTCCAGAAGAATTAAGATCAGATATTCCATTAGATGTTGAAAATGAAACAATATGATGGAGCTTAGTGAAATGAAGTAGCCTTCACTAAGTGGGTCCGTAGGCTATTTTTGGCGCAAAGTCTATTTTTAGACATATGGAGCATGGTCCAGGGGTTGTAGTATGTTATTCTTGGATGATTGGTCGAGTTGGTAAAAATAGATGGACCTCTATTTTTAGACATATAGGTCGAAGTATATTTTTAGACTGCCTGTCTAAAAATAGGTTAGTCAAATATTATTAGCCCTTAATAATATTTGGACTCTAAACTTCAGTTTATTCTCTTGGAGCACTTCAGTTGGAGCTACAGATGTGGCCCATGCATCTGAAAGAAGGAATTACACTATTCCTTGGGGTTTGGTGAGCTCATGCATGGTTGACTTCAGTTAGGACTTCAGTGGCAGAAGTTTGGTGGAGTTGATGAGACAGTTGGTGGAGTTGTGTTCGGTTTAACTTAGTTGAACTAGTTGTGATTAGTTTAACTAGCTAATCAACTAGTAATGAGTGGAGTGAATTAAATATTATTTAATTCAATAATTATTAACTCATTGTTCAACTCAAGAACACATTAGTTCACTACAGTGCATGGACAGTTCAGTGGAGACCAGTGAAAGAGGTAGATGAAAGGGTTGAGATAGCTATTAGTTGTGACATCAGTTGTGCATGAGATTTGCACCACACTTGGAGGAATTTCCCATGAGGATTGCGTTGTCAAGCCAAGGAGATTTGAACCTTGGATCTCTCATTAGACTAGCCTTGATTGCGTAATAGAGGGAGGCAATTAGTGGATGAGTTTTGAACCTGTGACTTGTTCAAAACCAAGCTAGTTTGTGTGTAACTTTATGAGATAGTACTGAGTACTTGTGAGCAGTATTGTACTATGTACTATTACATGTTCTCTCCATATAATATACAGAATAGCTGAGGGGTTTTTAGCTATAATATTTCCCCATTACATATTGTGTTTATGTGCGCATGCGACTGTTTCAATTTCTGCAAATTGATGATTGATTGTAGAAGAGATTATGTGTTGCATATGAATTTGAATTAGTATGTGATCAGGATAATCTCGGTGGATAAATATTCATTATTCAACAAATTTCTACATGGTATCAGAGCGAATCAATCATCGAGATCTATTGCAGTGATTACAATATTATTTCGGTAGACAGAGTCTGTAACAGGCCAGGTAGCCTCTGGATCCATCCTTTCTCTGAAAGGTGATATATCCAGTAAATGCCCTTACAGTCGATCTCTGTGCTAGAAATAATTTGTTCTCACAGATCCAGAAGCAGTTGAGTTTTTGAGTTTGGAATTCAAATTTTGCAGCAGTTTGTGTTCTTGGTGCCGGAGTTGAAAATGTCTTTCAACGGTTTGCGACTCGAATATGCTCTTGAAGGCAGTTCGAATTATGTTGCATGGAAGGATCACATGGAGGCAATATTAGAAGATAATGAACTGAAGGAGTTCATAGATACGGATGTCCAAAAGCCCACTGATCCTGCTGAAGTCGAGGCTTGGCAAAAGAAGATGGCGAAATGTTGAAGGATTCTGTTGGAGGGCGTAAAGGATCACATTGTATCCAGCTTACATGGAAAAGCTTCTCCATATTTGATGTGGAAAGCGTTGACAGATCTATTCCAGAGTAAGAGCGACCAAAGGAAGCTGGCGCTCAAGGATAAGCTCAGAAACATTAAGATGGAGAAAGGCGACAGTATCGCCAAATACCTCATGAAGTTCACTCAATGCAGAGATGAGCTGGGAAGTGTGGGGGTGATTGTCGAAGAAGAGGATATGGTGGACCTGGCTCTCCTTGGTCTTCCGAAGGCTTGGCATTCATATCAAGATAGTGTCAATGGTCGGGAGAAGTTGCCGGGATGGGAGCGCCTTTGGGCGGATCTCATGCAGGAGGAGATAAGGAGGACTACCAGGGACAGATCTTCATCAAAGGTATCCGATGAAGAAAATTGCGCTTTGGATGCCAAAGCAAAGAAGGGGAAGAGCAAGAAAGCTTCTCAGTCTGGTGCGAAAGGCAAGAAGCAAGACATGTCCAAGGTGAAGTGTTTTCACTGTCACCAGCATGGACACTATGCCACAAATTGTCCGCAGAAGAAGAAAAATAAGAAGGTTGCTGGATCTGCAGCGGGAGAGGCATTGGCTTCTCAATTTGAACTGGATTTTTCACTGATCGCATGCTTGGTTTCAAGTGTGGCAGGATCAGTTTGGTTCTTGGACAGTGGTGCGTCATTTCACATGACCGGAGATCGAGATCTGTTTTCAGATCTGGAGGAAAAATATCTTGGAGTGCACATCGAGATGGGCGATGATGGTAGATACAGTGCGACCGGTATCGGTACCATTTCCTTTGAGAGGGAGTCTGGTAAACCCTTTGTATTGAAGGAATTTTTGCATGTTCTAGGATTGATGAAGAATCTGATCTCTGTGGCGATGTTGGAAGACAAGGGGTATGATGTGGTATTCAGCGAAGGAAAGGCCTTCCTGCGCAGTAAGATAACTAGAGAGACCCGGAAGATAGGGGTTCGAGTTAAGAACCTTTATCAGTTGCAAGTAGATGGCTGCGCAGCAATGGCATGCAAGGCGGGAGAAGTGGTGAGCCGGGATGATGAGGGCGAACTGTGGCACAGGAGATTGGGCCACCTTCACCATGGAGATTTGAAGATCCTGCAGCAGATTTCTACTGGGCTTCCTAAGGGCACTCTTGCGCAGTCAGATCAGTGCAAGGGGTGTACTTTAGGGAAGTATGTGAAAGCCACCTTTCACGAGAAGGATAGTCGCGCCACGACGATCCTTGAGAGAGTTCACACAGACGTGTGTGATCCTTTCTCAGTTGCTTCGACAGCAAAGCATAGGTATTATGTGATCTTTGCTGATGATTTCTCTCGAAAGTGCTGGATCTTCTTCATGCAGAAGAAGAGCGATACATTCGCGAAGTTCTGTGAGTTTAAAGCACTGGTCGAGAAGGAGTCGGGGAAGAAGGTGATTGCTCTAAGGAGTGATAACGGTGGTGAATTCATCTCGGCTGAATTCAAGGAGTTTTGCAGCGCAGAAGGGATTCTGAGAGAGCTCATCGCACCCCATAACCCACAGCAGAACGGGGTGGCTGAGCAGAAGAACAGAACGATCGTGGGTGCTGCACGGGCGATGTTGCATGATCAGGGCCTACCCCTTCACTTGTGGGCTGAGGCATGCAATACAGCAGTGTATGTGCAGAACCGTTATCCTCACAAGGTTCTTGGCATGAGTACACCAGAGGAGGCTTATTCTGGCAAGAGGCCTGATATTTCCCATTTGCGGATTTTCGGATCTCCTGTCTACATGCATGTGACGAAGGATGCAAGAAGGAAGCTGGATCCAACTGCTGAAGTTGGAATATTTGTGGGGTACACTGATACACCTCACAACTATCTGGTGTATGTGCCAGACAGTCGCAAGACTGTTGTGCGACGGGATATAAAATTTCAGGAGGAGAAAGCCATGCAGTGTTCGCTTGAGAGGGAGCTACACTTGCATGCAGATGAGGAGCTGTTAGTTCCTAAGAAGGAGCTTCCGGATGTGGATCAGCCACAAGAGGAGGTTCAGGAGGTGGAAGAAACCACCCAGGCAGCGCCAACCATCAGAGGGCGCATGCGCACTACAGAAGCTGAGCGACTGGCTCGGGATGCAGAGAAGGTTGTAGGACCACCTACAGCACAGCGCAGACAGAGACAGTCACCGAATCGGTACACTGGATACATGGCTCTTGTGAGTCAATGTGTTGTGACGGAGCCATCCTCTTTTGAGGAAGCTGTGGAGGAACCCGCATGGGTAGATGCCATGATTGAAGAATATGATTCGATCGTCAGGAACAGTGCATGGGAGATTGTCCCAAGACCGGTGGGGAAATCAGTGGTGGGTTCGCGATGGATCTACAAAGTGAAGCAGGCAGCTGACGGGAGTGTGGAGAAGTACAAGGCGAGATTTGTTGCCCGTGGCTTTTCACAGATCGAGGGGATTGACTATGAGGAGACCTTTGCACCTGTCGCAAGGTACTCTTCCATACGGACGATCCTTGCTCTCTCAGCGCAGATGGGGTGGCACATTCATCAGATGGATGTGAAGACTGCTTTCCTCAATGGAGTTATTGAGGAGGAGGTGTACATAGAGCAGCCTGAAGGTTTCGAGATCTTCAGCAGTGAGTCGCATGTGTGCCGACTCAAGAGAGCACTGTACGGGCTGAAGCAAGCACCTCGTGCTTGGTACACTCGGATAGACAGCTACTTCACCGGGCTTGGATTATCCAAGAGTGAGGCGGATCCAAACCTGTACCAGATTGTGGTGGAGGGGAAGCTACTGATCATTGTACTGTATGTAGATGATCTGATTTTGACGGGTGATGAGTTGTTGATACTTTCATGCAAGGAGGACCTTGCTATAGAGTTCGAGATGAAGGACTTGGGCCTCCTTAATTATTTCCTGGGATTGGAGATTTGGCAATGCAGTGGAGGACTGTTTGTTTCTCACGGTAAGTATGCCCGGGAGATTTTGGAGAGGTTCGGCATGCATGGCTGCAAGCCTATTGACACTCCTCTTCCTGGTGGTTGGAGGAAGGAGGATGCTACTTCATCAGAGGTAGTGGATGCCACTGTCTATCGACAGTTGGTGGGGTCGCTTATGTATCTGGTTAATACACGACCCGATATATGCTATGCAGTTAACCAGCTTTCGCAAGCTATGGTTAAGCCTACCAAGCTCTTTTGGAAGGCAGGCAAGCATGTATTGCGCTATATCAGAGGCACATCGGGATATGGTTTATGGTACAGACAGGAGGATGGAGTGAAGCTTTCTGGTTTCACTGATGCAGATTGGGCAGGGAGCCCAACAGACCGGAAGAGCACTTCTGGAGGAGTTTTCAGCATTGGGTCGACAGCAGTTTCCTGGTACAGCAGGAAGCAGAGATCCGTGGCACTCAGTTCAGCAGAGGCCGAGTACATGGCAGCAAGCTTGGTTGCATGTGAGGCTATTTGGATGAGGAAGATCCTCGCAGGTTTGTTCAGGTTGCATTTGGAGCCTACAGTGATCTACTGTGATAACCAGAGCTGCATCAAGCTCTCGGCTAATCCAGTATTTCATGATAGGTCCAAACACATCGACATCAGGTACCATCATATCAGAGATTGTGTTCAATGGAGAATCATGATGCTTTCATATGTTCCCACGGAGGATCAGGATGCCGACATCCTGACGAAGGCGCTCACCAGGAGCAAGTTCGAATTCCACAGAGGCAAGATAGGGATTGCAGATAATCCATATCTTGCTGAGAGGGAGTGTTGAGAATGCAGCAAGATGATGGAGCTTAGTGAAATGAAGTCGCCTTCACTAAGTGGGCCCGCAGGCAAATTCTGGCGCAAAGTCTATTTTTAGACTATGTCTATTTTTAGACATATGGAGCATGGTCCAGGGTTGCAGTATGTTATTCTTGGAGTATTGGTCATGTTGGTAAAAATAGATGGACCTCTATTTTTAATAATATAAATGAAGTCTGCTTTTATGAGAGCTCACTAAAATAGGCTCTACCAAATTACTCCCACAATATTTGGACTCTAAACTTCCGGCTTTTTCTCGAGCACTTCGAGTTGGAGCTACGATGTGGCCCATGCATCTCATTGCAAGGAATTACACTTATTCCTGGGGTTTCAGAGTCATGCATGGTTGACTTCCGCTTAGACTTCGGGCAGAAGTTTGGTGGAGTCATGTTCGGCTTAACTTAGTCGAACTAGTTGTGATTAGTTTAACTAGCCAATCAACTAGTAATGAGGAGTGAATTAAATATTATTTAATTCACTAATTATTAACTCATTATCTTCACCAAGAACACATCGCCTTTACCAAGAGATGGATGTCATGACAGTGGAAGAGGTAGATGAAAGGGTTGAGATAGCTATCAGTTGTGACATTAGTTGTGCATGATATTTGCACCACACTTGGAGGAATTTCCCATGAGGATTGCGCTTTCAATCCAAGGAGATTCGAACCTTGGATCTCTCATTAGACCAGCCTTGATTGCGCAATAGAGGCAGGCAATTAGTGGATGAGTTTTGAACCTGTGACTTGTTCAAAACCAAGCTATTTTGTGTGTAACTTAATGAGATAGTACTGAGTACTTGTGAGGAGTATTGTGCTATGTAATGTTACATTTTCTCTCCATATAATATACATAATAGCTGAGGGGTTTTCAGCTATAAGCTTTCCCCATTACATATTGTGTTTATGTGCGCATGCGACTGTTTCTATTTCCGCAAATTGATGATTGATTGTAGAAGAGATTATGTGTTGCATATGAATTCGAATTAGTATGTGATCAGGATAATCTCGGTGGATAAATATTCATTATTCAGCAAATTTCTACATTAGAAAGACCTTCCACTTCATCCGTTGAACCTGTCTTAGAAGAAGATTCAAGGACCCCTGCTAGAGACACAAACTTTTCCACTTCCACAGAAGAATCAAATATGGCAGAAGAAGGGGGAGGAGGAGTCTTTAATGGAGAACACACATTATTTGGAGGGGGTAGAGGTAGAGGTAGAGGAGAAGGAGGTAGAGGTGCAGAAGAAGAAGGAAGTAGAGGAAGAGGTAGAAGAGAAATGGGAAACTCTTTTGGGTTTCCTATAGTAGATGAAGAAACCAATACAACTATGAAAAACATTTCACCCTCTATCCTTCCAAACTTCTATGGACTTAAAACTGAAGATCCTGAAACCTTCCTATTTGAATTTGAAGTCCTATGTATAACTTATGACTACTTACAAGATGCTCAAAAACTTAAACTATTTCCTTCAACATTGAAAGGAGCAGCATTGAAGTGGTTTATGAGTTTGATCAACAGTTCTATTAGAACATGGGAAGATATGAAACAAGAATTTCTAGAGAGCTATTTGGATTATTGTATGCCAGTCAATCATAAGGAGGAAGTGTTCAAGATTATACAAAAAGAAGATGAAAACCTGGAAGGTTTGTTGGAGAGATTTCATCACAACATCAAAAGAGCAAAAATGGAGAACTTAGATCAAGACACCTTAAAAGCTCTCTTGTTGAAGACAATTAGGGATGAATGGTTGGATATCCTTAACATGATGGGAAAAGGGGATATATCTCAACTCACATTACTTGAAATATCTGAGTTATGTATCAACTTGTCAAGAGGGAAATCCAAAACTATAAAAGGTCCAAGAGACCCTGCTCTTGCAAGGGTAAGTAAGTCTGCTTCTGGGACAGTAAGTAGGGCAGAGATAGGGCATATGCTTGATGAATTCAAATCTGACATCTTAGGGAGTCTTAGTGAACAAATAGACGCCCTTAAGTTACAAAACAAGCAAAAAGCTGAATCTGATGCCTTAGCCATCTTTTGTCCCAAATGTAAAAAGAAGCATGCCTTGAGAGAATTTCCTTTGGATGCAAAAGTTGTAGAGACTTGTGTAATTTGTTCAGAAAAACATGAAACCAAGAGATGTCCTTCACTTCCTGGTCTTAAAGCTGTCTTTCAAGAGGAAACTCCTACAAATTCCACAGAATCTCTCAATTTTGTCTCTAGAAGGCCTTGGCAAGGACCTCAAACACAAGGATTCCATGATCAATTGTATAATCAACCTCCACTAAATTGGAATTCTTGGCAGCAACCTTGGCCCCAATTTCAAAATCAATCTCAAACTTGGGCACAAGGAGCACAAAATCTCTATGGAAGATACTCCCAGTACTATCAATATCCACCATCCTATCCACCATACCCACATTTTTTTCCTCAAAATCCTCAACAGAATCCTCAGAACCCACAACATCAAAATCAACCACTCCCATTACCATTTCCTCAGAAATCAAATCAATTGCCTGCTCAACCCATACCAAACCCCAACAATAAAAATCCTCAGAATACATACATGATAGAAGGCCAATAGTTTCCAACTTATTTAATTACTCCTCTAGACCTTAGTGATGTTCAACTTAGGTCTGGAAGAATACTTGAAAAGATGAAACCTTCTGTGATCATACAAGAACAATATAACTTTGAGGAAGATTCTCTACAGGAAAATAAAAGTCTTGAAGAAGACACATATTTTCAGGACCCAAATATTGAAAAAACAAAACAAAAAGAACCAATAATTTCAACTCCTGTATTAGAGCAGCCATCAACATTCACTTCTACACCTCCCATTCCAGAAATATTACAAATTGATAGAGGTGTAGAAAAACAAATTATGGTGCCTAATTATGATTTCCTAGATGAGCTGAGAAATGTTTGTATTAAGATTCCATTATTACAAGCTATCAAGGAAATTCCAATTTTAGCAAAGACAATAAAGGAGTTGAGCATGAAGAAAACAAGAAAAAGAATAAGAGAGACAAAGAAAATTCAACTGGCAGGAAAAATAGCAGATATCATGATGGGTAAGATTGCTATTCCAAAGTATCTAGACCTAGGAAATCCAATTGTTAAAATTCACATCAATGGAATTGAGATCCAAAACACACTCATTGATTTAGGAGCAGCAATCAATATCATGAGTAGACAAATCATGGATAAACTGAAACTTCCTAATCTTCTCTTTACACCCACATTATTACAATTAGCAGACAGATCTGTGATTAAACCTGATGGGGTAATAGAAGACATTCCAGTGTCCCTAGATTCTTGGGAGTACCCCGTGGATTTCATGATCCTAACTCCTAAGAATAATCTAGGAGGACACCCTATTATATTAGGAAGACCTTGGTTAGCTACAGCTGATGCTTTCATTAGTTGTAGATCTGGTGATATGTACATCTCTGATGGTAGTTCAACTAAGAAATTTACTTTGTATCCTCCAGCAAGGACAATTACAGATTTAGATGATACTCAATGGATAGAGGATGAAGAAGACTTACAACCTCTCTTCACAATTTCAAAAATTAGTGAAGATAGTCAAATTCTGAATATTTTAGAAAACTTTGAATCCTCTTCGGAATACAAACATGAACAATTTCAAGAAGAATCCAACATTGAGTTTTTATCATCAAGATAGATGTCTCTTCATTCTATGGATAAATTTGGCATCTCTACAAGTGATATATTTCCAGGCAAAACTTTAAACATAAACAAGAACCTAGAAAAATCTCAACAAGAAGAGCTAGTCAAGATCTTACAGAGGCATTCTTCTGCATATGCATGGGAGTACACTGATATGAAAGGGATAAGCCCCAAGACTTGCACTCATCACATCTACATAGAGGAAAATTGTAAACCAATCAGACAACCTCAAAGACGGATGAATCCAAATCTTAGGGAGATTGTTAAAGAAGAATTGCATAAATTGTTGAATTTCAACTTTATCTATCCTATTTCAGATAGTCAGTGGGTTTCTCCTTTGGTAATTGTGCCAAAGAAAAATGGTAAATGGAGGGTATGTATTGACTACCGAGAATTAAACAAATCTACTCTTAAAGATCATTTTCCCCTACCTTTCATAGATCAGGTGTTAGATACCTTAGCTGGCAAAAAGTACTTCTCATTTCTAGATGGGTTTAGTGGTTATAATCAAATTCAAGTAGCACTTGAGGATCAAGACAAAACCACATTTACTTGTCCTTGGGGTACCTATGCTTACCGAGTATTTCCATTTGGATTATGCAATGCACCTGCAACATTTCAAAGGGCAGTATTAGGAATCTTTTTGGATCTAATACATGATTGTGTAGAGGTATATATGGATGATTTCACAGTTTATGGAAACACATTTGAAGAAGCCTTAGCAAACTTGGAAAAAGTTTTAAAAAGATGTAAAGAAGAAAATCTTTCACTTAGTCATGAGAAATGTTTTATGATGTTTACTGAAGGAACTGTTTTAGGACATCACATTTCAGGGGATGGGATTAGAGTAGATGAGTCAAAAGTTGAAGTCATCTCTAACTTATCTATTCCAAGTTGTCAAAAAGATGTTAGGATTTTTCTAGGATTTACAGGATATTATCGAAGATTTACAGAAAAATTCACCAATATAGCATCTCCACTCTTCAAATTACTTACCAAAGACTGTGAATTCAAATGGAATTCTGATTGCCAGTTAGCCTTTGAGACCCTGAAAACAAAAATCTTTGAAGCACCTATTTTAAGGGGACCTAACTGGAAGCTACCTTTTCATATTTCAACAGATGCCTCAGATACAGCTTTAGGAGCAGTATTGGGACAAAAAGACCTGATTCCTTATGCCATCTACTATACCAGTAAAAATTTGACTCCTTCAGAGTTAAACTATACTGTAACTGAAAAAGATTTTTTAACTGTTGTTCATGCCATAAAAAAATTCAGACACTATATAACAGGCTATGAAACTTTTTTTCACACAGATCATTCTGCAATTAGATACTTAATGAACAAATCAATTACTAATGGCAGAGTCATAATATGGTTATTGCTTTTACAAGAATTCAACATTACCATTCTAGATAGGCCTGGAAAACAAAACACAGTAGCTGATTTCCTATCTAGACTCCAAAACATCAAAGATGACACTCCAGTTGAAGATCAATTTCCCGATGAATATCTTTTTGCAATTTCTACCCAAACTCCTTGGTTTGCTGACATTGCTAATTATTTAGTTTCAGGGAAATTTCCTTCAATAATGAATGCAAGAGACAAAAGAAAAATCATTTATGACAGTGCAAAATATTCATGGGTTGCTAATGAGTTGTACAAGACAGGTCTAGATTTTATCATTAGGAGATGTGTTCGGGAAGATGAGATGCTTGAGATTCTCAAAGCATGTCATGATGAACCTTGTGGCGGACACTTTGCTGATAAGAGGACAGCCTATAAGATCCTTAATTTAGGATATTATTGGCCATCCTTGTTTAAAGATGCTAAAGAGTATGTCAAAAGGTGTGACAGTTGACAAAGGGTAGGGAAACCTTCTCCTTCAGGTGAGATGCCATTACAACCTCAGGTACATATTGAACCTTTTGAAAAATGGGCTTTGGATTTTGTAGGACCTATTAGTCCTCCATCGAGACAAAAGAGGTATATATTAGTTTGCACTGATTATGTTACCAAATGGGTAGAGGCAAAGCCATTACTTTTTGCTAATGAAGCATCTGTAGTTAATTTTCTTTTTGAGGATATTTTTACTTGTTTTGGTGTCCCAAGGGAAATTGTTACAGATCAAGGAGCTCAATTTACATCAAGGCTAGTGGAACAAATGATGGAGAGGTACAAAATCAGGCATAGAAAATCTACTCCTTATCATCCACAAGCAAATGGTCAAGTGGAATCTACTAATAAGGTCACTGAAGGGATCCTAACAAAGACTGTTCATTTACATAGAAGAGATTGGGTAGATAGGCTTCCTGAAGCCTTGTGGGCCTATAGAACTACATGGAGAAGCACAAAAGGTCATACTCCTTATGAACTTGTTTATGGAAAGCAAGTTTTGTTTCCCATAGAGTTCCAGATTCAAACTTTCAAAATGGTAGTTCAACTAGGACTTGATCTAACAGAGGCACAAAAGCACAGATTGGAGCAGATTAATGAATTGGATGAGATCAGACAAGATGCAGTTCAAAAAAAAAGTATATTCCAACAGCAAAGGACTAGATGGCATGATAAGTACATCAAGGAAAATAAGTTCAAAGAAGGTGACTGGGCTCTCTTGTTTGATTCAAAGTTCAAAGATTTTCAAGGAAAATTCCAAACACATTGGCTTGGGCCATATGAAATTGTGAAATTTTTTTACAATGGAGCAATAAAAATCAGGACAATAGATGAAGAAGAGGTCACTTTTCTTGTGAATGGTCATAGATTGAAGCTGTATCATAAGCCACTTTCAAGAGAAGAATTTGTCAAGAAGTTCCAGGGGAACAGTGATGTGAAGTTAATGAAGAAGAATTTTTCTTCTTCATCAACTTAATTGAATTTTCTGAAGTCACTTCATTGAAAAAAAAGAAAAAAAAGAAAAAAGTATAAACATGAAAACTAATCATTGATTAGCATGTTTATACAGAAAAGGTAGAGTGAAAATCAGAATCTTTCTGACACTTTAGCTTTTCAAATTTGTTCTTTTTCTGCAAGAAGTTCCATTTCACTTATGGTCCATCTCATTTCATTCATCCATACTCCATTTCATTCATTCATCCACACTTCATTCATTTCACCCCATGGTCCACCTCATTTCCATCCCAGATTTTTAAGTTTGATGTTTTTCTGCAATTGAATAATACATATCATGAATTGCAGGCCACTTCTTATACTTCACTCCATTTCATAAGTTGTGATCCATTCCACTCCATTATTCACTTCATTCATATTCCATTACATCATATTTTATTATCCATCTTCACTCATTCCATACAACATTCCATTCATGCTCCAAACCATTCCATTTCATGTTTTAAGTCTTCTACAGGTACATTCTACAATCAGTTAGACATTCTGCAGCCAGTCAGACATTCTGCATCAAGACAGACATTCGGCAGCCAGAGATCTTGAAAGCACTGTCCAGTAATCGACTGATCTGCAATAAAATGATCCTGCATATCCATGACAACAAGAAAAAGCAAGGGAGTTATGAAGACTCAAAAAGTAATGATTTTCAGGGGAGAACAAAGCATATAAAGATCACAAAAATCAGAGGAAATGCAAAGGTAAAAGTTCTGATTATAATGACATATCATGAAAAATTTTAGTATAGTTAAGTTATGGATAATTCAAAAAGTTGTTTTAATTGATTTTGTTGATCATGTATAACAAACTTCCCGTAGAAACTTTGGATAAAACTCCTTCTATTCCACCATTTCAAATCCCATATCTGATCATCATTTAAAAATCTGAACGGTTAAAGTGCTGAAGTGATTGGATTAGTCACGTCACTAGGCCAAAGCATTTAATGATGATTTTGAATTCGTTACAAAATATCTCCACGGTCTTTTCTTCTGTGATATCTTTCAACTCATATACATCATCCTCACCTCATTATATTCATTCCGCAATCACTCCATATCATTCTTTCCCGTAGCCAACTCTTAACCATTTCATTCTGTAAAACAGAGGAAACATCTGTGGGACAAAAACATCTCTGTAACAGCCATTGTCACCGTGAACAGAGGAGCAACAATTTTAAGGTTGGAAAGAGAAGTTATGGGTCTCATAGTGAGGACCGAACCGGTTGGAACTAAGTACTTGGATGGTTATCCTCAAGTCAGAGAAATGTTACAACAAGCAGGGTGGTTGCAATTCTTTGAAAAATTCAGTGGTTTTCACAAAGAGGTGACTAAAACGTTTTCACGGTCCTTCAATGGAGCTGAGGTCGAGATAGGAGATATTAAATTCACCATTGCAGAAGCAACCGAATTTCCCAGACAAGGAGAAAGGTGGTTCAAGAATAGAGAATTTCATAACGAGGCATGGAAGCAGATACTCAAGTCACCAGGTATGGATGTTTCCATTTTTAAAAAGGGTATCCCTAGCTCCGCACTAAAGAACAAATGGAGGAACATGTTGCTTATCTTGCAAAAATTCATCACTTGTGAAAGAAGATATGGTACCTTCTATGTTTATCATATTCGGTTGATAATGCATTTCTTAGAAGAAGAACTCAATTTCCCTTTTTTCTTGCTTCATAGTTTAAAGAAAATGGCCTTAAGTGTTCAAAAGAGAGTTCAATTTCTAGAAACAACCTTATACCACAATGGTTTAGTCAAAATTTTGATTGAACATCATTTGAGAAAAATGGGAGATAATTTGGAAGAGTTCTTAGTGAGAAATCACTTTGAAGAACCCAAGGAACCTCCACCTGAAGACAAACCTACAAAAAGAAGCAGAAGATGGAAAACCTCCAAAACTGAAACTGGTAAAACAATACAAGAAGGCAGTGAAGAAGAAATGATTTCTGAGAAATTGACTCAGATTAGGAAGCAGCTTAAGAAAGAGAGGATAATAAGAAGATTTGCCACGGAGAAAGGAGAAAGACCATCTCAACCAAGAAGGAGCCACAGACTTAGAGGGATACTAAAGAAAAAATAGGTTAAACAAACTGAAGTCATAAAAATAGAGGATGAAGAAACACCTACTGAGGAGGATTTTGATGAAGGAGCTCCTGAAATAGACCCAGCACAGCAAGAAATTTATAACTATGTTGAGACATTAAAGAAAAGAGCTTCATAAGGAAGAGACAGAACTCCTAGTCCACCAAAATCTGCAGTTGATATCCTAAGGAGAGATAAATATGAGTTAGAAATACTCAACAGACATATCAAGAATGAGAATGAAATCCTGAGAGAGCAGGTTAAACTGAAAACTGATATGAATTCAACTCTGTCTCTACAAATGCAAAAGTTGCACAAGGCCAATGAAAATTTGAAGAAGAGAAATAAAAATTTAACCAGGGTGCTCACAAATTTGAGATTCAAGTTAGTCATAAGGAAGCCCAGAAGGCCTTTGACTTCCAGGCAAAGCAGAAGAAGAGGGTTGGATGTCCTTGCAGAGGTCTCAGAGTTCATGGAATAGTTGCATGAGGACATGCAAGAACCTAGCAGTGGGGGTATGTTGAGCTCCAAAGATGTTCTTTCTTCCACCACATTCCACTCCATTTCATTTTTCCATTATTAATTACAGGCTCAAATGATCAATAGAATTAATTAAAATTGCTTTAAGAATGAATATCATGACTAACTTTCTATGTTTTTATGATTTTTGTCATTGTAGTACTTTTTGAACTAGATCTAGCTACAGAATGCAGACATTCTGTAGCTAGTTACCGATTCTGTAGCTGTCTTCATGTCTACGCAGGTTCCAGGTGTCATCTCAGAGGAAAACACATATGGCTATATTCCACATCACTCCCTCATCATTCGTTGCTCTCCACGAAGTTTGAACGGAATTCTGTAGGTGGTTATGCATGTGGGAACTCAAACTAGGAGATAGACTCCTAATAGGACAAGGACAGTCCAGATGTCCTTAATTATATTACGTGACCACCATCAGAGTCCTAGTTTGGTTTTTAATTGGAAAGACAATTATCCCTAATATCTCAAGACAGCTATGTAATTTTGCTACAAATATGGCTCGGGAAACTGAGGGACAAGGTTAGATTTTGTGTTTGATTGCTAGATTTCAGAAGTCCGAAAACACTCTGTTTTGAAGTAATTTCTCTTTTAATGAAAGAAGCACCATTTTATTGAAAGGCTGAGTCAATCTTGAAGTAGATTTTGCATGCTACTCCGGTGGTAGAGGGCCCCTGCTACCTGAGCAGCTTTGTTCATATGGCTTAGATAAGTATTTTAGTCTCATTTTTCATTTCTAACTTAAGCAGGTTTCAGAAGTTATGTTTCATACTTGTTTACATTAATCATCACAGCTAGACTTACTCTTACAAACTCTTCCAAAATATCATCACGATGAATAAGGCATAGCTGTGGTGTTGTAGATTTTAGTTGCATTTCCTTTCAAATTTTATGATTTATGCTTGTTTACACTAAGTGTCATAGCTGGTCTTACTCCTACAAACTCTTCCAAAACATCATTAACAATGAATAAGAAATAGCCGTGGTATATTAGATCCTAGTCGTATTTGCTTTCAAATCTTATGTTTATGTTCAATTGCATAGAATAATACAGCCAGACTTGTTTTACAAACTCTTCCAAAATATCATTCATATTGAAACGACATGGGCTGTAGAATTCCATAGACTAGCTGCATGTTAATTTAGTAACAACACTCTGGAGGTTGATTGCATTTAGTTCGGCTCTGTCACTACATTTCAAGTTTGATAATGGCATTCTAGTTTAACTCTGTTCACTCTACTTCAAGTAGATTAGTAGCACTTTAGTCCAATCTCAGTTCATTTTTTTCAAGAAAAGATTAATGGCATTCTAGTTTAACTTGTAGTCACTGTATTTTAAGATTGATAGACCGCATTCTAGCCTAGTGTTATCCATTGTATTTCAAGTAGTACTAGTTGTCAAAATTAGTCTCTCAGCCTTCATTATTTACAAACTTACTTTTGTTCTTAATTTATATTGATACATCATCACATGAACTAGAGTCAGTAATATCAGTTTAAGGCTTTGATTATTCTGCAAATCTTTTACAAATTCACCTATAGCCTTTTTCCCAAACATTATTCTAGAAAATCTCAAAACTTATGAATAAGGCCTAGAAGTGATAAGTCAAGTTGCAGAATAGGGTAACTTCAGCATCATAGGTTAATCTAGAATAGAAACCTTACTGTGTTACAAATAATCATTTTGTAATATTGTGAGTTGATTGTTTATTTAGGAGAACTTCATTTACACTTAACTTGTTCATTTCTCAAGCTCTTCCAACACACCTTTAATGAATGAATTGGATAAGTTCAAGCTCATGTTGTGGTTTATTTCCTTGCAATGAAGTCATTATCAAGCTTTGCATTTGTTTTTTTCCATCCATAGTTTAGGCTTTGTTTTTTTTTAATATAACCAATAGCTTCTTTTCACCAGCACTTAGTTCTTTCCCTTTTCAAACATAAAACCATAAAACCAAAAAAATCATAAAACACTAAAAACAACGTAGTGAGAAACAAATACCTAGGCACATATAGTGCACCACACTTCAGCAGTTTACTAACCCTGGTTGACAATTAATGAACTCAATTTAGGAACACTAAGTTGGGCACAAACAGCAGCTACCCAGGGTCGGCGCACCAGTAGAGGATGCGGAAGCCGGTGACGATGACGATGCCCAAGTTTTACATGAACTCTCCAGAAACCTGGAGGGTCTAAGTATGGGTATACCACCCCTTCCTATGCGGGAGGTTCCAGTTCGTCTGCAGTGGCATACTGTAGGTGTGCCGGAGAGATACCTAGTGCCTCTGAGGAGGATAGCTAGAGCAGTTGTATGCTACCATGAGCATCAGGCCTAGCTGGGGGGGCGGATGTATTAGTGTCAGAGCGTGGCTTAGTATAGCCAAATTTTTGTAAAACAGCCGAGTTTTGGAAGATTTTTTGATGTAACGATGTACTGGACATGACATATATATATATATATATATATATATATATATATATATATATATATTGATGATTTTGTGTTTTTAAATTTTTATGTGTATTTTTAATGGGATAAAAATATATATACTCATGAGTAAATATTTTATAGTAAATGTGACAAATGTCAATCTAACACATAATTTGCCAAAGAATCAGCTAATGCATTAAATTCTCTAGGAACGTGCTCAAAGGTAATTGTTTTAAAATGACGTTCTAGAAGTCTTACCCTTAAAAATTAACGTAACAACACAGGATGGCAGACACGATAATGATTGTTTAACTGCATAATGATGAGTTGGGAATCTAACCTGACCACTAAATTGGAGATGTCACGAGATGTCGCTTCCGTGAGGAGTTGGATCACTGACATGTAGTCGGCAACATTATTGGTGGCGCTACCTAGGAAAATTCCCCTAGAACCAAGGAGGTCTGACTCAGGAGTGTAGAGAACCCAAGCAGCTGAAGCAATGCGTCTAGTGTGATGACTAGCACCGTCTTCATATCCGACGTATGTTAAGGGGAGTGATGGCATCTGTGTGAAAGAAAAATATTATACACGAGAAAAACACCTTGAAAACCAAGACACAATCCAGAAGACATCAAAATAATAAGCAAAACTTATATACATAAAATTACAAAGCATATGCCTAGTGCGAAACTAGGCAAAATACTTCTTTAAGCAGAGCCCGTTGCGGGGCTCCGCGAGTGGAATTCCATTACAGTCCTGAAGTTCGTAAGCTCTCTTTGAGAGGGTTTTAGTGACGATGTAAGGACCAAGCCATAATGGTTGGAGTGTTCCTGCCCCCAAGAGGTCGTGTTTCTGATCATAAAGTAGAACTAGATCGCCCTATTGGAAAGAACGAGGCTTGACAGATTTGTCGTATTGAGCCTTAACTCGACGCTGGTGAGCTTCGAGTGCTAGTGTAGCATCTCGGCGAGTTTCGTCCAAATGATCGAGTGAGAGCAAGCACTCTTCTGTGGCGGTGGTGCCGGGTAGGAGTTCAACGGCAAGTTTGAGTGATGGAATTTCGCACTCGATTGGAAGCACTACCTCTAGGCCGAAAGCAAGTTGGAATGGTGTGAAGCCTGTTGCAGTTTTGACTAACGTTCGGTATGCCCATAACACAGAATACAAATTCTGATGCCAAGTGGTTTTATGGCTTCCAACCAATCGCCGAATCATGGTTTTGAGGACGCCATTTACGACTTCGACTTGACCATTAGCTTGAGGGTAATAAGACGAAGAATGATCTTGACGGAAACCTAGCATGGATGTTAATTTGATCATCATATGATTCTGAAAGTGAGATCCATGATCTGTGAAAATTGATAGGGGTACGCCAAACCGACAGATTACCTGACTAAACAGGAAGAGAGCAGTGGTTTTGCCATCGGCCTTGAAAGTGGGAAGGGCTTCTGCCCATTTCGTAAAATAGTCGACCGCAACCACGATGTAGTTGTGTCCATTTTCCAAAGTGGGATTGCAGGTGACGAAGTCAATTCCCCATTTATCGAAAGAACCAATGGAGATAACCGGGTGAAGGGGGCCAGGGTGAGTGCACATTTTCTTTGTGAAAATTTGACAGGGATGGCGCTTCTGGACTGCTGTAATACAGTCTTTAAACAAAATGGGCCAATAGTAACCTGCGCGCAAGATTTTTTGGGTAGTAGCTATGCCCGAGAGATGACTGTCGCATGCCCTTGCGTGGCAGTCATTCAAAACGCGTTCCGCCTCATCGAAAGTGAGACAACGTCGGAGAATGGTATCAACACCACGGCGAAATAGTGTATCGTTTAGCACGAGGTAGTGCTTTGCTTGGTGGCAGATACGATGACGGTCGTCGGACGCAAGAGTTGGGCGGAAACGTTGGGTTTGTAGGTAGACAAAAATGTCTCCATACCATGGGTCCGAAGAATCGACCAAGTACACAGATTCATCAGGAAATGGATTGTGAGCTACTTCTGCTAGGTCAATTCTAGGAAGATCTGATAATAATTCGGTGAAGACGAGGGATTTCTTTGCTTTGGCAGCCGTGAAAACAAAATCAAATTGCTGGAAGATTACGATCCATTTGGAATATTTTCCTCCAATAATTTTTCTAGACAAGATATGTCGCATGGGGTTCTCCAAAGCAATGACCGTAGTCTGTCGCAGCAATATATAGTGTCGGAGTCGGGTGACGGCAACAACTACCGCCAGAGAAAGTTTCTCCACATGTGAATAACATAATTCGGGTCCGATTAGACCTTTGGAAAAATAGTATATCACATGTTCACTGTCGTCATCGTGTACTTGAACCAAAACCATTCCAAGTGAGGATGGTGAGGCTGCCAGGTAGAGGAGAAAGTTGTGTGAGTAATCGGGGGCACCAAGGAGTGGGTCTGAAACAAGTGCATGTTTTAAAGCATCAAATGACCGTTGAGCTTGGTCATCCCACAAGTATAGTGTTCCTTGCTTCAATAATCGCATGAATCATTTCGTCATCTCATCATAGTTAACGATGAAACGACGCAAAAAGTTTGCCTTCCCTTGCAAACTTTGGAGTTGAAGGATGGATTGTGGTGACGGCAATTCAACAATTGCCTTAACCTTATCGGGATCAACCCTAATCCCGTGCTTGGAGACAATGAAACCTAACAGACGTCCTGACTCGACCATAAATACGCATTTATGAGGATTCAAATGTATATTGTAGAATCTTCACCTAGCAAAAATTTCTCTTAAATAAGCAAGCCCATACAATATGTCAAATGTCATGAAAAGCGTAGTCCGTAGCCCGCTGAAAAGTTGCTCCAGCATTATTTAGACCGAATGGGAGTTTCCGATATGCAAAAGTGCCCCAAGGACAGATGAAAGTAGTTTTATGCTGGTCATATTTTTTTATCGCAATCTGGTTATAGCCCGAGAATCCATCCATGAAGGAAAAAGATTCGCATCCGGCACAATCGTCTAGAATTTGATCAATGAACGGTGTAGGATAATTATCTTTAGGACAAGCGGTGTTTAGATCGCGATAATCGACACAAACTCGAATGGTGCCTTGTTTTCTATCAACGGGAACCGGATTGGAAACCCATTCCGTTAAAGGAACGGGATAGATGAAACCAACGTTCAAAAGTTTTTTGACTTCAATCTTGATGGCGGCTGCTTTGCGCGGGTGGACAGGTCTGAGACGTTGTCGAACACGTTTGGCATTATCATAAATCTTGATTTCATGCTTGACAATAGAAGGGTCTATGTCGGGCATTTCTTCATAAGACCAAGAAAACACATCGCGAAATTCCTTAAAAAGGGATGTGAAGCATGAAATTTCCTCTAGATTGCAATCGGCTCCAATCTGAATATTTTCCACGATACCCGTTTTGACTGAGATATCAATGAGTATTGTCTTATAAAGATTACCCATGTTCCCTTCTGACTCGATAGTTTGGACAGTTGTGTAAGCGAAGGGAACCATATCAGGTGGGTCAAAAGATGGGATTTCAGTTTTTATCGCCTTCGAGTCAATTATCGAAGCGCGATGGTGAAACTCTCCCCAAGGTCGTTCTTCTAGAGACATGATCTCTCGAATAGCTTCGTCTGTAGGCAAGACTTCATTGAGGAGATCCTTAGAGAGAACAGTGATGGGAGGGAGGTTTGTACCTTCGGTCGAAACCATAGCAGTGGAGGGTTCAGATGCGGTTTAGATGGCTTGGTAAGCCAACTCGGCTGGTGAGAGTGGCATCTGATCTCCGTAGGAATCAATTTCTGAAGGTGCCGGAATGATCCATGGGTTGATAGAGCCATCCAAAGTGGTGGATATCATTGCAACCGTGTTTGGGATTTGTGGCGGTGGGAGAGAAAAACAACCCAGTAGGGAAGATGCCTTCAGAAGACCAGTACCGATACTGACGTAAGAGTCAGGAAAGCCTCCTATTAGGGGTATAGTGCTACTTGGTAACGTGGCATAATCAGGGGTGCAGAAGGATATCTGATCCACTGTGACTATTTTCCCATCCAATGGAAATAGGATGAGTCGGAAGACCGAAGACACAATGGCAGTCATGGCATATGACCAACTGCGACCAAGCAATAGATTATAGTCTAGATGGCGCTCTATGACTTCAACGTCCACGTTTACCGTTTTCCCACTCAGAGTGATGGGAAAGCTAGCAAGGTAACCTTTTGGGAGGAAAGTGTGGCCATCGAAAGCTTTGAGGGAATTCGATGGCGGGGTGAGGGTGGGAGAACCTAAATTGAGCCAGCAAGCTTGTGACATAACGCAGGTCGAAGCACCTTCGTCTATGACAGTGCGATGGATTGGTCTCCCTTTCGACACAACCTACACCTGGAATGCTAGTTGGTGTGAGAGGTGAGGTTTAGCCTTTTCCATATCAAAGATAGCTAGCATGGAATCCTGGGGGTCTATTCCACCAATGGCTGAAAGTAATGCTTTCCATTGTGCTGGATAGGTTTATAATACTTCGAGAGCAGAAATAGTTGACGGTGCCTACGCCAAATCTTGTACAATGTTGTAGTTTTGAGCTGCACGTGCAGAGGTGTTATGAGTCGTGCGTCGAAGTGTCCCTTTGGGGGGATGAATCACGGGGTCAGTAGTAGGTCGTTCAATATGAAAATCATTTGGCAGTGGTGGATTTGAACTAGTACCAGGTTCTTGAACATCTATGGTAGGGTTTCCATAAAGCTTAGCTCGAGTTTGAAGGTCAACACTCTCAATGCCATAAATGGCAGATGGTCCTTCGCTGGAAGGATATGAACCACCATTGCCCCGTTGATGGGGTTGTGGCGGATTTTCAACCATGTGTTCATGTTGCTGCTGTTGATTAGGGAAAGGATTATGAAGAACGGCAGGTGTTTGCCCAGAATCCTTGTTGGCAATAAAATCGGTGCATTCTTGTAGCCGAGGACATTTGTATGTCAAGTGGTCCTCCGCACAGATTTTGCAAGGAAATTTCATGGGTTTATCCTTCCCTTTGTCATTTTTGGCAGCGTTTTTTTTATTAGTGTTAGTCTGATTATCCGACTGCTCTTCCGAAGAAGATGAATTTTTCTTGTTCTTCTTATTTTTCCCGCTAGGTTTTTGTGAGGTTTGCACTGAATTTACCTCAGCGGTGGGAAGAGTAGTCGTTTAGTGAGGGGCGGTGGCAGCCGAAGATGGCTGGGAGGCTTGCCCCCAAGACTGCTTTGTGGCTACGCCAGAGATCGTGCCAACGAGACCATCGACATGAGCCCCGGTTTTCTGAGTAGCCGGAGGATTTGGGTTGCCAGGGGCATGGGGGAGAAAATCATACAGCGTGCCAGATTGTGAATAGATTAAATATAAATGCTGGGCACGGCGGATGCATTGATCTTCTGTAACCGCACCATAGAGGCCAATGTCTTTAGCTATGTGGGGTAAGCGAGACTTACAAAACCAATTGGCTAAGAGATGATCCGGAATTGGTGCTTTGACTAGCCTCCTCCTACGTCTCCATTCATGAATGTGATCGGAGATGTGGGTGGCAGTGTCTTGGCGGAGCGAGGTTAATAGTTCCGTTCCGGTTTCAAATATAATTGGCAGTTGGAAGTTCTTTAGAAACTCCATTGCTAAAGCACCAAATGTATTGATGGTGGTGCGTGGTAATTCAATGTACCACTTGGCAGCATTCCCTGTAAGTGTGCGGGGAAACAGTCGAAGTCGGACACTATCATCTACCATGGAATTGGATATAGACCATAGGTGAAAGGTAGTGATGTGTGCGGCTGGGTCGTCTCCTTGTTTCCCATCGAACTTCGAGATATCAGAAGGAATCTTATGCAGTACTGGAGGCCAAAGCGGGTTGTGATTGATGGGATCGTTAGTCATTTTATGGATATCGGGGATGTCCAAAGCCGCCAAGAATGGAAATTGTGGATTTTCCCCCGAATCTAACCAAGGCAATATGGGCTGACTATTTAGACCATAGGGTCCACCCATCAATGTGTTACCAAGAGGATAAGTAGGACTTTGGTAAAAACTTCCTATAGGCGGAGGGGTAGGGACATACTGTTGTTGTCCATAGGGCATGTTGTATTGCGGGGCGAACTGTTTGTTTCCCCCAGTATAAAATTTCCCTCCCATTCCAGATGGAGGTTGGGGTTGGTTAGTCCAAATGGATGCAATAGAGTTTCCCGGAGGCATGCTACTACTGGCATAGTTTGGCAACGGCATAGACCCTACACCTATATTTGAACCACTTAAGGGAAGAGTATTAACAATAAGTTGTCCTATTTGTCCTAAGGATTGCAGAGGAAGTGAAATGTTCCCTGCTACCTACATGCTGGTGACACTGCCCCCTGGCATAGAGGCCAAGGGGTTTGAACTCAGCAGAGGGTTCCAACCGAAAGGGTTGCTAAAAGGTACCGAATTAGTCATACTCATGGGAGGAGCTACCGTGGGTCCTGACGTGGTCACGGTAGGAGTAGATGCCGAAGGATTCGGCAAGCTACTGACAGTTGTGATGACCGTAGTGTTGGGAGTAGGTATATGTTGACTACTGGGGTTACCCAGTGATGGCATAGAACTGACCACCAACGGGGAGGATGGTGGCGAACCTGGGATGGTTGCCATTGGCATCGACCCTGTGGATGCTGGTGGTGAAATGGATGTTGGTGCGGCCGAAGACATATCTTGGCGTGGTGGAATCTGATTTATCACAGGCCCCAACGGATCAGTGAGCGGAGGATTGTAATGAGGTACAACCCCTTTAGTGAAAGGGTCCTCCAAAAATTCCGGATGATATGAGGCTATGTGATAATCAAGATTAGTCAGTGGAGACTGCTCTTCTGTAGAAGGCACGGGTTCACCAAGGTTCAGTTCTTCCTCAATAGTTAGAGGAGGTAGACCTTGCTGTTGTCTAGACAGACGGTGTGGGTCGGGGGACGCCATGGTGACCTGCTTAATTTTAACAAATTTTAATAAATTTTGATGTATTATAAAGTCTCAGTGACAGTAACCACACACCTAAAAAAGAAAAGAAAAAAAGGACTCTCTAAAATCAATCAGCAAGCAGCCAGAAAAGGGTGCCCTGTCTGAGTACTACCGTTTGCTAGTGATGAAATCCAGTATCACAATAGTATACAGAGAGGGTTGGTTGAAAGTACAGTTACGGTCACTCTAGAGCTTCGCTCGAACCTCAGACGATAGGTGTAAGCACTCTCGTGGAGACGAGTACCCTCCTAAAAATCGAAGACAGAGTGGGTCTGTCTGTTTCAGGTACCAGGACAGCCCGTCCCAGTCACCTTGTGTACGTCCCTAAAAAGTATGGCCACTAAAGATACCTCAAATCACAGACATCATCAGGGGGGTCCACGGTCAAGGACAGTGTGCTATATGGGCAGAATACCTAGATCCCCGATCTAGTTTTGACATCCCCGAAGGGAACCCCAATATATAACACACCCACCGGATGCAGTCGAAGGCGGGCTACCTTCTTGTGCACCCAAGTGTTGTCTCGCGCTGAGCTCCGGTAAAGGAACGGTCCCGATAATATGAGTGCAGTAGGATTTCGCTCGTTAATGACTCTAGTTTCAAGTTTTGAGACCTTGGGTAGTTTTCTCACTGTTCCTAACCCAAGATCCTAGCCTGAACTACTGTTTGTGTGAGTTCAAAAAGAGTTGATTGATTTTATTATCGCTTTATTCTTAGTGTACTTGATTATTAGTCTTGCGGAGGGGGAGTGGACATATGAAATGTGATGAGACTCTGACTCAAGAAACCATGCAAAACATGCTCTAGATATTAAATTCGATGAAGAGTGTTTCTACAGGGAGAGGTTTCTTTTCAACATCCATGCACTAACATTCAAATAGCTCAGTTCAACTTTTAAAGATTCAAACTTCTATCTACCTCTTTTAAACAATCTATGAACTGAAAATTTCAAATTAAACTCAGCTAGATGCACGAAAAAAAAAAAAAAATCTCTTAAAAAGTAAATGCTTTGGACACTGACTTTTTCAAACAAGAGAAACAAATAGAAATGCCAGCTTAGCCGACAAGCACAGGGATTCAGTCAGCGAAAGGTATTGATGGCCAAAAAACTCTGCAACTAAAACACCATCACAGCAGTGAACAACAAGGTTTTGGTTGAGTAACGCTCTATCTGTGAGTAAAGACAACGACTAACGCACTGTATTTAATCAGAGACAGCGTTATAACGCACTGGAAAACCTACAAAGGTAGCGTTAGCAAGGGAAAAGTTCTTCAGTTGGTCAAACAGAAACAGGATTGAACTCTGCAAGCGTTTGATATGTCTAATGGGCATCAAAATTGGTCGGAAGGGTCTGTGAACAGAGGAAAGAAGAGAGGAGGGAAGGAATATTCCAGAAACTATGGGTAAAATCCCCAACGGAGTCGCCAATTCTGCTATAGGGTAAACTGCTTGGGTTGTTGGTTTTCGAATATCCCTCTTAGGGCTTTCCAGTGCCCGAGGTAGACAGTAAGATTAGCTGTGCTATTCACAAAGATGGCATGAGCATGTTCATATTAACTTAAAATAACTTGATGGAATGTGATAGAGAATTACCTCTTTGACAATCTTGGAGTCCCTTTGGAGAGCGCTAGGCAGCGAAGCAAGAGTCCTTCTTCACCGGCTCCAAATCTTAGTCCTGCAATCAGTCAAAGCACCCGTGTAATTTCTAACATAACATATATCCTAGCAATCAAGTCAATATATAATGAACTTCTAAGTTATACGCATCTGAGCCATTCATATCATACTATGTAAATGTTCAAACAATAATGACAATATTAAGCATTGAATGGACAAAACGAACACAGTTCTACTAATTTTGAAAGAAGGAGGATTACAACCGTCGGTTGTACCAAGCACTCCTCAGTCTCCCAATCTCTTTTATCTCTCAAGTGAAGAAGTCCAAGTTAACAAGCTCTCTAGGAACCTCTTTGACTCTTGGCCTTCACAATATAACACTATTCTCTATTCCACAAGTATGCAAAAACCTTTAGCAATCCTTCGACCTTCAATTAAGAGCCTTCAGCTCCTTCTTATAGGAGAGGGAGAAATCCATTGTTTCCCTTCTCTTTCCACTAGTTTGGAATGGAAAAAACTTAGATGTTTCTTTAATCTCTATGCTTTTGCCTCCTTTGGAGTCCAGTCTTGTAATAGCAATGACCAATAATGAACTGGTGCTCTGCAGTTTCTTTTGTGAACTGACTCTCTTGTGAGGGAAAGCCGGAGATTCAAATCATTCTCTGCGGGCTTTTCCCGATTCAAACTTAAAACACGGGTAACGTTGCCATTTAGTGTAAACAGAGCATTTCCCTAGCCACTAACGCAGCATATTCACTGATTTACTGCGTTATAACGCTCTTGTATTGTTATAGATAGGCGTTACCCTGGCAGAAATAGGTTTAATTTAGGTCTTTGTACTCCTTCCATATTTGTCTTCCCCTCTGACCTGATGAGGAGGTATTTTGACCTGTAACATCCAACCAATCAAATTCTGACACGCCATCGATCTACTGACATCACCCTGGACATGTGATGTGTTCTCGAGATGACACGTGTCATGCTGACATCATCCTGACCATTGACTTTTTGCCATTTTGCCCTGATTTGTCATAAACTTTGACTTGCCATATTTTCTGTGTACGAACTCGGTTTATGCGTCATTCGCACCGTTGGAATCATGTCGACGAGCACTTCAACTTGATCCTATTTTCATCTGCATTTGAAGACTTTGATATGAAGGCAAAACTGAATCCATTTTGAATCAAGAACCGAGAAGAACATGGAAGTTTCTACGATGTTCATCACATCAAAAGTTGTAGTCCTCAGATAGATCTTTCTAACGAGGTATTGCGCGCATCAAACAGAGATCGTATGCCAAGTTGTGTCGCCGGGAAGTTGATGTACCAATTTACCCAAACGAAGCCCATAGTTTTGGCACTTCGTCTCCTAGGGTTAGGTTTTTGGATGTTAGGGTTTTCCATTCTTTCTCAATAATAAATAGGCCCTCGAGCCTCATTGTAACACAATTCAGAGGCTTGTAGCCACCACATCCCTTCTCAGAAATAAGCTACCAGCGCCCTATCTAGTTTATTTCCATTCTGTCTGTAAACAAATTTCAGTTCTTTGATATTAATGAAATGAAGTGTTATTTCCACCGCATCTTTGTAGTTATTGTTATATGTGTATTCTGTTGCGTTCTTGCATAAATCCGGATCAAAGACTTTGGTTGGCTTGGCCGTGTTCAAGTCAAAAATAATAATCGACCTATTGTTAATCAAGTTTTCCCTTACTGGGATTTTCCGAAGTAAAACATTTTTTATATGTGTGATATTTTTATCATTATTTTTTATAATATTGTTTTTGAATACCAACCAATGGTATCCAAGACGAAAATATATATATGTGTGATATTTTTATCATTATTTTTTATAATATTGTTTTTGAATACCAACCAATGGTATCCGAGCCGAAAATTTATATATGGCTTGGATGCTTGGACCTTATGGATGTATCATAGCTTGGGTTTAGTGAAAGAGAAGTAAGCATGAAGGATTATGATATTTTTTATTAGTGTGAGATTTGATTTGACCCTGTCCACTAGTGCTTTTTCCTTGCATTATTGCTTGTAGTATGCAGTATTTTTCTCTTGAGATATGGTATTAAAAAATATTTTTCCCTTGAGATATGGTATTAAAAAATTGCAATAAGTGATTGCTGGTACGATGAGCAATGGTCACGGTTCAAGATCCAATCCGATGCTTTCGGTAATTAGGAGATGAGATCAAGGATGCAGTCTTCCCACAACATGAAGGACCAGTTACTCTTGCAAACTCTATGCCAAGTGGTGGAGCTGTAACTATATGTTAAAGGGCATCTGTGATCATTGTCATTATATAATAATATTGTAAGATCAGAGATTCTCTGCTTTAGTGTTGATTAAGCAATATAATCAAACATTGACCAATTTAAATAGTATGATCTTTCGGTAAGATTGATTACACTCGAAATTCCATCTTTAAACATGGTCATAAACGAGCTGTGATGTCATGTTTTAAGATTTGACATTTACAAAACGATGAGTATGATGTAAATGAATAAAATTTAGTAATATATTATATCTATTTAACAATATTCACAATCTAGAATCTCACATGTCATAATTGTGAGGCTGGGACATGTGTCATGTCAGTAGCTTTTCAGCTTTAGGTCTTTGCCATTGAAGAGTCAGCAGTCTTTGGCCCTTGGAAAAAGCAATGAAATTGGGAAAAACTATTATGAAAAGAAGGAAAAGGGAAAGGATGGTTCCCCACCGGAACGAACAAGTCTTTTGGCCATTGCAAAACGCAAGGAAATTACTATAAAAGAAAGAAAGGGGAAATATTGTTAGCCACTGAAGTGAAGAAGTCCCTGGGCATTGAGAATTCCATGGATTCAGCAGAGGTGGAGAATGTGAGTGGAGTACTGAAGGTGTACGAAGATGGCACTATTTCTCGTTTGGAGGATCCCCGAATGTTCGTCAAGGCTTCTCTGCAAGGAGAAGGTGAGGTCGCTAGTAAAGATGTTGTGTTGAACGAGAAGCTGGGGTTGTGGGTTCGACTCTACTTGCCCTCTTCCCACCTCCAACAACAAACAGAAAACCTCCGCCTCCCTCTAATCGTATATTTCCACGGCGGCGGCTTCTGTCTCGCCTCTCCTGCCCTGCCGGATTTTCACAGCTTTACTCTCAAATTGGCGGCGTCTGTGGGCGCAATCGCTGTATCCGTGGCTTACAGATTGGCTCCGGAGCACCGCCTCCCCGCCGCCTACGACGACTGCATCACGGCACTCCAGTGGGTGAGCTCCCACGCGGTAGACGGAGTGGACTTCGAACACGATCCGTGGCTCGAATCCCACGCGGACTTTTCTCAGGTTTTTCTGCTGGGAGACAGCGCGGGTGCCAACATCGCACATCATGTGGTTTCGCGGTGTGGCGGTGTGGAAGCGTGGAGTCCATTGAGAGTAAGGGGGGCCATTCTCGTGCAGCCTTACTTCGGCGCCGAGCAACGCACACGATCGGAGATCGAGTGCCCACGCGACGCGTTTATCACTCTGCAACTCAGTGACGCGTGTTGGCGGATTTCGCTCCCTGTGGGAAGTGACAGAGATCATCCATTCAGCAATCCTTGGAGCCCCGGAGCGCCCAAGCTGGAGGAGGTACCGTTGCCCCCCTTGCTGGTCGCCATCGGTGGTAGAGATATACTGAGAGATCGTGGCCACGATTACTGTGAGTCACTGAAGCGATGCGGTAAGAGTGTGGAGGTTGTGGTGTTTGAGGAAGAAGATCATGGCTTCTATGCCCGCAAACCCCACTGCAACTCTTCTCAACGCCTCATGGAACAAATCTCCCGTTTCATCTCCTCCTTTCAATCAGACTCCGTCGTTCGTACGGACGACATTGCCAGATAGATGGAGACTACAAGTTTCAATAATAACAAGCCTCTGTACTCGAAATGTTCACTTTGTAGGTATATGCGTTGTATCAAACGTGGAAAGTAATGTTCACTTTGTAGGTATATGCGTTGTATCAAACGCGGAAAGTAAAGTTGTAAGTCAGCGCTGATCACAAGACTCTGTACTCGAAATGTTCACTTTGTAGGTATATGCGTTGTATCAAACGTGGAAAGTAAATAATTGATGCGCTAATAGTGTTTTTAGTCAGCTCTGATCATAAGGTCACCATGACCAGTTAAAGTGGTAAAATGGCTAAATTTGGATCGATAGCTAATCAGTATATGAGATCATATAGAGAAAACTAGAGGAGTAGTCAAGTGCGATTAGGATTTAGGATTTTTGGTGAAAAAATAAAGAACTTGTAGTTAAATTTTTATGTGTATTGTTTAAATTAGTTTTTTTAATTATATATGAGGTACTTATTTTGATTAGGAAGAGTTTATTTAAAATTTAAACTTGTGATTTCAATGAATCTTTATTCAATTTTAGAGAAATTATATCAGAAAATAAATATAAAAAAATTCAAAAAATCACACTTAAAAACTACCCAATAATTAATTATTGATTAAACTATAACTCAAAAAACTACTGATAACTAATTATTGATTTAGCTATAAATCGAAGTGTACTTATCCTAGATTAATTGTCTTCGGCCATAACTGTCGCAAATATTTTAACAACCAAAGCGACACAACAACATGAAAATATTTTAGAATCAAAGTTTTTGGAATCATCAGCATTCAGTGGAAACCCATGGCAACACACAAACTACAGAATCATCAACACCACAAATTGATATACACATAGACAAAGCTTGTCACAGCAGTAATATCCATTTGGGAATATGATTAAAACGTTTAAAAGCACGGATAAAAGAATTGTATGCATAAATAATTGGTTTTCTTATTGAAAGAGATATTAGATGTATTCTTAATTGAAATTTAGTTTAATTTTTTTTTTTTTTTTTTGTTAATGATTAAGACGAACTAAATGTGATTCCCGTATGGTGTGTAGAGGGACTAGTTCTGTCAAGGAGGTGGTGAGGATGTTGTAGGCTCATTTAATGAATGAAGTTGATGTTTCAGTCAACTTTACTATGCTTATATAAAAAGTGATGCTATATTTATAATTTGTAATGTTATTTATGAGGATGATGATTTGAGTTTATGTGTAGAAGCAATGTTATATTTTTACATAAATTCGAATTTGATAGTGAGGAAAGACGTGAATTGCTTGATTTCTATTATGACCATTATGTGTAGAAGTAATGTAATATTTTTACATAAATTTGAATTTGATGGTTAGGAGAGATGTTAATTGTTTGATTTTTATTAGAACTATTAGTTTATGAGATATTTTTGGAATTTGCAATAGTTAGAAAGATACTAATATTTGTAATGTAATTTATGGTCAACACGAGGGTCATAGTTGGGTCATATTTATGTCAATATTTTCACATGATTAGAATGATTAATCTATTTAGTGATGTTATATTTGTAATGTAATTTATGGTGAACATGAGGGTTATTTTTGCATTGGAGTTGGGTCATATCTATGACAATTTTTCCACATGCTTAGAGTGGGTAATTTTTCCATATTGGAGCAAAGATTTGTTAGATAAACTTGACCTGGCGGTGGAGTTGAGGTTGTGTCAACAGTTATGGTTAACAATTGTGGTTTTGGGCACCTGGTATTGGTGATTCATGTTATTGAGCTCATGGTATTACATGTAGTTGAAGCCGTTAAAAGGCTTAAGGATTCTCCATTGTATTGAGCCATGGTTGAGCAGTGAAAGCACAGGTTGTAGGCCGGCTTGGTTCTGTTTTAGCCAAGGACAATAATAGATCTATTACTGGTTGGTTTTCCCCAGTTGGGGTTTTCGAGGTAAATCATGGTGTACATGGTTTAAATGTTTGTTGCTTGTTTGTGTTATTTATTTCTATTGAAAACTAACAAGTGGCATCAGAGCGTGGTGAGCAAAGCATAAAAAAGTTGGTTGTTTGTTCTTATGGAATTGTTCCCATTGATGAAGTGTCTCCAAGAATGGGCTTTTTTGCATAAACTAGCAGCACTGGTTGAAGCAAGGACTCGTTGCACAAACCAACAGAGCCAGTTGAGCAATGGTTCGATGAGGAGTGAGAAGAAAATGAAGCTTGAAGGCTTTGATAAGGCTTGGGCATAGAGAATATTCTTTGAAAGTTTAGATTAGATTATGGGGTTGTGGTGGAGGTGCGAACACTCGATATGTCGATAACAGGGTTTTACATGGTTGTCAGGTCACATGAAAAAAAAAATGTAGCGAAAGGGCGTTGTGATAAGAAGAAAATGACAAAGTCCATTCCTGTGTTTATGCCTGACAGAACAATAAACATCCCTTGTCTGAGGTTCACCCATCATGGTACCTCTAAAATTACGAGGAGAACATACGGTCTTGCCATGATTTTGTCGAATTGAAGCATTTAACATAACTACCTTAACTGGCCTTGATTAGAGTGCAAGGTTAGATACCATAACTGTTGCTAAAAGAAAGAAAAAAGAGAGTTGTAGATCAATAGTTTTAAAGGTTTTTTCATTTTTTGTGTGTCTCCTTCATTATTGAGAGCCAAGTTCAAGTCCCACTGAGTTAAGGGGGCATCAGTTTAGACATTCTCAAATTTTTGGCTTTAGAGATCCTACAGGTGGGGTATACACACAAAACTATAGAGCGGTTCTATTTTCAGGAGACTGTTACACTCAGTTGAAAGAAGGGAAGAAGCAGAGAGTGTGATAATTGTGGTTTAGGGGCGTCTAGTGAATATGCAGTTGTTGAATACTTACGTAGAAGTTTGGTATTGCCAGAGCAGAATTTGGTCTTTTTTTGAGCGGGGTCCCCTGGGGCACACTTTTTGATGCAATTTTGTATAAGTTTTGTATATGTGCGCTGCACGAATGAGTCAAGGGGCTTTGGGGTGGGTCAGAGTCCCTAATTTTGATTTAAATGGGTTTAAGGGTAAACTGTGGGCCTCAAACCATGGTTTGAGACCATAGTATTAGTGCGCTAGAAAAATATAAATAGATAGATTGAGTCTAAGAAAAGTAGTTATTCAATCTAAGAAGAACTTGATTAATATGATCTGTATGCGTCTGTAATACGTTGTAAAGGGTTTTCGTGTGGGTTGGGTAGAAAGGCTCCTATTAGCTGTGTGCGCAGAGACCTAGTCCCAACTGTATGCGGATTCTGCTGGCGGTGTGCATGGAAGGGTTATGTGTAAGGGAAAATTCTGATATATTGAATTGACTTGAAGTTAATATAAAGGACAGATTCTGGTGAACTTATTGTGTTATTGATATGAATTATTTATCTACTATTTCCATTCTACTTAAGATCATACTTCTTCTGTGTTTCTTATTTATCATTGTGCGAGGATATCTGTGATTGTTATTTATGCATATTGATGATTGATAAATGTGCTTAAGTGATTACACATAGTTTAGATCTGGATCTGGTTCTATTATGATTTATCTGTGCTGAAGCAATCTACGATTCTGTCTTATTCTGTTAAGTATTGTGTGCATCTCTTTATAAGTCTGCATTTGATATGCATAGGGCCACTTCATTATTTTCTTCCACAGGGTGCGTAAACCTGGTTCTAGCACCCCCCCATACTGCTTCGGGTGAGACTTTGATTTGCGCAAGAAGGTCATTCCTGAAAGGGCCAGTATTTGGAGGGTTTGTTGGTTGCATAAACTCTAAACCAAGGTCAGGACCCCTCAAGCCAACAATATTCCTATTGAGAGACGCTTCACCTAAGAGTTTGCATGATGAGATATAAACGATGAACAAGACTCATAAAAATGTCAATCAATGGTGCATGGCCAAACCTGGTTCTATGGACTGCGGGAGCACCATTTTTCTAGGGATGACTAGGATTAAAGGAACTTTCGATGGATATGGTGCTTCGACGGTAGGATGGAACACTCATTTGGGGTACTGCATTCGATGTCGTGCTTGAATGTTTTTCAAAAAAGAGGCCTTTGTGCCTTCTCCATCTGAATGAGCACAAACTAGAGAAGCACCAAAGGGATATAGGATGGTGTAGGTTTTCAGATCGACTGCATTTTTCTTTGTAGGTTATGGAGACAAAGGTTCCCACATCAAGCAATGCGTATAGAGCATGGATTGATCGTTGGGAAGTGGTAGCATTCATGAGTTTGAAATGCAATAAGAAGTATTTTTTTATTTTTGAAACTTGAGAAATCCATTGTTGTGAATGTATCAGAATCCATTAATGGTTGAAGCATTGCTATCTCCATCAAATGGTCTCTAGATTAAATAAATAAATGTGAAATCCATATACCTAGAAGCACTAATGTAGTAGGATGTCATAATATATAATTGAATGTGTCTACAAGAGTCTAGGTTTTGAGGTGATATCATTAATAAATTCAAGAACCTTATGTAGAAAATCCACGTAGATTCAACTGATAATTGTAATATGCTAAAAAATATACTTGAATCTACTCTACCAATTTAGGTCGCAGAAACTAATTTAGGTCACGAAATCACTAAAAATGAAAGAGAAAGAATTTCAATCACACTGTACACAAGTATTTCCTGGGGAAAACCTCAGCTAAAAACTCAGCTATCTCTATAATGCATGTCATAAAATATGAGAAGATTACAATGCTTTTCTCCAAGATCAGAAACCTTTGCACTATCTCTATCTGTCTCACTAATTCCTAAACAAGCTTGGTTCAATACTTAACCAATTTTCTACCCTCCAAGATCCCTATTGCCTTACGTTTCTTCCTTGGGTAATTAGGTCCTATTAATTAGGGAAAATCCCAATCCATACATCGCAATCCATTAGGGGCCTTCTTATGACTGCATACAACACTTGTATAATTTGGATGATTATACAACTAATAGTACATTGCCTTACTCCAATCTCAACTGGGTCTTTCTCAGAATTGACATGCATGAGTTATTTATGAGTGAATTATCAATTATCTGATTGATCAATAAATGTGGTTCAAGTCCAAGTTCCACTCTTTGACCTCTCACTAGTCCCTCCATCAATTAGAACTAGTTAACTGATTTTAACTCACGTAAATTGAGTTAATGAATTACAACTCAAAATAAACTCAACCAGGGCTCCTATTTTGTAGGATACACTCTACATGACTCAAGTTAGACCCTCAACTCAAATTAACTAAACCAACTAAATTCTACTAACTTATTTAACTCATACAAGTTAACTTGTGATGTGGAATTACATTTTTATTCTAATTTAATTAAGGGAAAATTAAATTAGAATCCTTTCTTACTGCCATTTTCAACTCCTTATGTTAATGAAATGCAATAATCACAAGGGTTATGAAGAGGTTTGGTAAGAGAATATAGTTATAAGATCATAATTGAGATAGTGAGATAACAGTCTCACAAGGTGAAATGCAGAATTTTGAAAGAAACAGTTCAAGTTTTGTGGAAGAAAGTTGTTAAGTGTGGAAAAATGAGAGAATAGGGATTTCACGCTAGGATAGTAACACAAGAAAAAAATTGTATTTTATTTTTACATGTAAATGGGCATATGACTGTAAGACTTGATGAGGCATGTGTACCTCAAATAATCACTGGTAAAGTCTTGAATAGACCTAAGTGGTATAGGGGAGCATGTGGAAGCATGTTGAGCTAGGAATACATGTGAAATTCTTAAATACCATGACATTGACTTGGTATGGCTTGGAGGTGAGTGGTGGAGGTTGGTTCACTTGGCCGATTTGGCTAGATTTGGCCAAGGAAAACCCAAAGTCAAGTTTAAAGGGGGGATTGTTAAATAAACTTGACCCGGTGGTGGAGTTGAGGTTGTGTCAATAGTTATAGTTAACAATTTTGGTTTTGGGCACCTTGTATGGGTGACTTTATTAGATGTGGAGCCTGATTATCATCTCGATTTAGAGGTCTTTGTTTCAGTCAGATGTATGCCCCAAGAATATTGTACATCCCTCCATGTGGGAGAGACTTGACCCCCCCCGCAGGGGTTCGGGGGGCCCATCCCCCCCAACTAGGCTATCTGGGGGCTAGTGGTCCCTTGGCGGGGTTCGGGTGCAACGCCCCCGAAGCTAAAAATAGATGTAAAATTTCCTTGTAAAATATTGTAATTTCGTAGTCATCTGGGTCATTCATTAGGTAGATGATATGACAGTAGAAGTTATGTTTAATTTAGGGTTTTTTTTCCCTACAAGGAAACCCCTTGGTTCATGAGGGAATTGTATTGCGGCTGTGTGTGGTGTGTGTAGTCTGAGCGAGAAAGAGAAAGGGGGATTGTGTGAGAGAGTAGAGGAAACTACAAAAAATCTATTGTAGGTTGTGTCTCTTCATGTTGTTGGATAATGTAAAGGAAGGACTGGTTGTTTCTTCATGGATGTAGCCCAAGTTGGGTGAACCACATATATCTGTGTGTCTCTTGTTTCATATGTTTTCTGTGTTTGTATTTCTACATATTTTTATGTGTTCCATTGCTCTGTAATATATAATTTTCTAACAACTGGTATTAGAGTCGAAGGTATATTTGGCTAATAAACTCATAGGAAATAAGGGTTCCTAGTTCGACTGGGAGTAATGGCGGAAGATGACAGGTTTAGGGTCGAGAAATTTAATGGCCAAAACTACTAGTTGTGGCACATGCAGATGGAAGATTATTTGTATCAGAAATATATGTACCTACCATTGAGCAGAAAACAAAGAAGTCGTCGAGTATGACAAACGAAGAATGGGGGATTTTTGACAGAAAGGCACTTGGCACAATATGGTTGTGCCTGGCGGAGTCAGTAGCCTTTAATATTTCAGAGGGAAACAACAACAGAGGGTTTAATGATGACATTGGCCAGAATATATGAAAAACCCTCGGCCTCAAATAAGGTGGATCTGTTGCTGACCATTTAAATGAATTTAATACATTTACCAATCAGTTAAGTTATGTAGGGGTAAAATTTGGTGATGAAGTTAGGGATCTGTCATTTCTATGCTCATTTCCAGAAAGTTGGAATGCTTTAGTTATGGCCATTAGTAAATCTATCTCTAGATATAGTACTTTAAATTTTGATGATGTTGTCGGTGCCATCCTTAGCGAGGAAATGTGACGGAAAATATTTGGTGAGACATCAGGTAATGCTTTGAGTCTAGAGACTAGGGGAAGAAAAATGGAAAGAGGAAAGAGCTTAGGATATCGCATTAAGTCAAGGAAAGGAAGATCCAAGTCCAGATCGAGGATAGTGTGCTGGAAATGCGGGAATAAATGATACCTGAAGAAAGACTGTAAGTCTTAGAAGGGAAAAGGATACACACAACAAGAAAACAATCATGAAGTGAATGTGAAAAGTAATGTGTTTCAAGATGCTTTGATTCTTTATTTAGAAAATTTTATTGATGCCTGAGTGGTAGATTCAGGGGCCTCATTCGATGCCACAACTGATAAGAAACATTTTCATGACTGTGTTTAAGGATATTTTGGACAGGTTCATCTAGGTGATGATAAACCTTGTAAAATCGTTGGAATGGGTAAAGTTATTGTAAAACCAAAGAATGGAAACCAATGGTTATTAAAGGAGGTAAGGCATGTTCCAAATCTGAAGAAAATGTTGGGTGTGGAGCCTGATTATCTTGTTTACTTTGTATCACAACATTCGACCCCTGTACCTTAAATGGGGCGGCAACACCGCCCGTAAATTAATCGTTGCCGTGGGGGGTCCAGGGGGGGCGGCAGGGACTTTATGGAGCCCCCCCCTAGCGGGGGGTTTCAGGGGTAGTGCCCCCGAAGTTAAAAATAGATGTAAAATTGCCTTGTAAAAGTATAGTAATTTCTAGTCAATCTGGGTCGTTCATTAGGCGAACGATATGACAATAGAAGTTATGTTTCGTTTAGGGTTTTTTGCCCTAGAAGGCAACCCCTCTCTTTGTATGAGGGTATTGTATTGCGGTTGTGTAATATATGTGTATTACCTAAGCAGGAAATAGATAGGGAGACTGTGAGAGATAACAGAGGATATTACAACGGATCTGCTGTAGGTTTTGTCTCTTCATTTTGCTGGATAATAGAAAGGAAGGACTGGCTGTTCGGGGTGGATGTAGCCCAAACTGGGTGAACCACGTATATCTGTGTCTCTCCGGTTTTATGTGTTTTGTGTGCTTGTATTTTCCGCATATTTTGTGTGTTGCATTGCTCCGTAATATATAATTTTCTAACAGAAAAATCTGATTTCAACAGGGTAGTTAGGCGATGAAGGTTGTGTGACAACTTTTACAGATAAAACCGAGAAGGTCACTTAAGGAGCCCTAGTAATAGAAAAAGGAGAAAAGGTTGGTACATTGTATTTATGCAATGGTATCTCTAATTGTGTTAATTCTTTACACTCCATAGGAGCAGATGCAACATTATGACATCATAGGCTCAAACACATGAGTGAGAAGTGGATGAAGATTCTTCACTCAATAAATTTGTTTCCACATTTGAAGAATATTGATTTGGATTTCTGTGAGAATTGTGTTTATGGAAGATAGAAGAGAGTCAGATTTCTTAGATTTGGGAAATAAAAGAAGTGCGAAAAATTAGAGCTTGTGCATACAGATGTATGGGGACTTGGTCAGGTATCATCTCTTGGTAGCTTTCATTATTATGAGACTTTTGTTGATGATGCACCTAGATAACCTTGGATTTATTGTATTCAGAATAAATCTGATGTATTTTATACTTTCAAGAAACAGAAAGATTTGGTTGAGATTGAGACAAGAAAGAAATTGAAGTGTCTCAGATTAGATAATGGAAGTGAATATTGCAGCAAAGAGTTTGATAGGTATTGTTCAGAGCATAGAATTTGCAAAGAGAAGACAGTGCCAGGAACACCATAGGAAAATGGTGTGTCAAAAAAGATGAACATAACAATCATGGAGTGTGCAAGGTGCATGAGATTTCATGCGGGATTGCCTTTACAATTTTGGGCAGATGTTTTAGATAATTTTGTTTATATAATAAACATAGGGCCTTCAAGTTCCTTGGATGGTGGTATTCTAGAGGAGGCATGGACAGGTAAAAAGGTAAACTACTCTTTTTTAAAGCCTTTTGGTTTTAAGGTCTTTGTCTATATTAATAAAGAAAATAGAACAAAGCTTGAGGAAAAATCAAAGAAATGTACCTTTATTGGATATGGTGTTAATGATTTTGGTTATCGCTTATATTATTATGAAAACCACAAAATAATTAGGAGCAGAGATGTCATATTCAATGAAAAGGTCTTTTATAAGGATCAAATCCAGGAAAAGAAACATGATAAAGAAAACAAAGAATACACAGTGATTTATGAGATCATAGAAAAAGAAAAGGTGTCTGAAAATAATAATATCAACAAGCACAACAACAACAACCACCACAACAAAAACAGGCACCTCAAACACCAGAAAGTGGTGTCAGAAGATAAACCAGCATAAGTAGACCCCCTGAATGATACTCTCATTCATTATATTATGTATTGTTGACTATTTATGGTGAACCAGAATGTTATGAAGAAGCAATGGACATAGAAACCAAGAATAAGTGGGAGCTAGCCATGAAAGAAGAGATGGAATCCTTGGTACATAGCTAGACTTGGGACTTAGTCAGGTTGCATGCAGGTAAAACAACCTTGCAAAATAAATGGGTTTACAAGTTGAAGGAAGAAGATGGAGGAAAACAGAGGTACAAAGCTATACTTGTGGTGAAGGGGTTTACACAGAAGAAAGGTATTGGCTTTGATGAAATATTTTCGCCTGTTGTTAAAATGACTTCAATCAAAACTATTTTAAGTCTTGTAGTAGCGGAATATTTGCATCTTGAACAATAGATGTAAAAGCAACCTTTCTCCATGGAGATTTGGAGGAAGAGATATTTATGCAGCAACCATAAGGATATGAGGTCAAAGGGAAGGAAAAATTAGTGTGCAGGTTGAAGAAGAGTTTGTATAGCTTAAAACAAGCTCCGAAGTAGTGGTATCTAAAGTTTGACAGGTTTATGTCTGAACAAGGTTATACTAGATGCCATATGATCATTATGTTTATCTGAAAAAGAAAAATGATGGCAACTATATTATATTGTTATTGTATGTAGATGACATGATTGTTGCAGGGTCTAACATGTAGGAAATAAATGTACTCAAAGGAAAATTGACAAATTCATTTGCAAAGAAGGATTTGGGAGCTACAAAACAAATCATTGGCATGAGAATAACTATAGACAGGAAAAATCACAAATTATCATTGTCTCAGAATGAGTACATACAAAAGGCGTTGGAAAGATTTAATATGCAGAATGAAAAACGAGTTAGTACACCTTTGGCTAGCTATTTAAAACTTAGTAAAGAGATGTTCCCCAAGACCCAAAAAGAAATGGATTATATGTCTAAAGTTCCACATGCATCAGCAGTTGGAAGCTTAATGTATGCAATGGTCCGCACAAGGCGTGATATTGCATATGCATTGGCAGTTGTAAGCAGGTACATGAACAATCCAAGAAAGAACATTGGATGACAGTAAAAAGGATTCTCATGTATTTGAGAGGTACCACAAATCAAGCATTATGCTTGGGTGGTTCAAACATTGCTCTACAAGGATATGTTGATGCAAATATGGTAGCTGATATAGATAACGAGAGGAACACTACAGGGTATGTATTTACTATAGGTGGAAGAGTTGTCAGTTGGGTTTCTAAAATGAAAATTGTTGTTGCACTTTCAACAATGGAAGGAGAATGTGTTTATGCTACAGAGGCTAGTAAATAAATGATTTGGTTACAAAGGTTTATGGATGAATTGGATAAGAAGAAAGAGATGGGCATGTTATACATTGACAACCAGAGTGTCATTCATATTTCAAAGAAATCAACATTTCATTCCAAGACTAAACACATACATATAAAGTACCATTTCATACGGTCAATGTTGGAAGATGGACAGTTGAAGCTAGAAAAGATACACACTAGCTAGAATCTTGCGGATATGCTAACAAAAGTTGTAACCAGGGAGAAACTGAGGTTCTGCTTAGTTTCAATTTGTCTTAAAATATGATGATGAAGATGAGAAAAAACTAGGTCCAAAGTGGATTCATTTTCCAAGAAATGAAGCAGTGGTGGAGTTGCTACAATCAGTCTCCAAGTGGGAGATTGTTGGGTGTGGAACTTGATTATCATTCTGATTTAGAGGTTTTTGTTTCAGCCAGATGTATACCCAAGAAGATTGTACACAACTCCACGTGGGGGGGGGGGGGGGGGGGGGGGCGAGGCAGGGCCTCCGAAGCTAAAAATAGATGTAAAATTTCCTTGTAAAATATTGTAATTTCGTAGTCAATCTAGGTCGTTCATTAGGTTGATGATCTGACGGTAGAATTTATGTTTAATTTAGGGTTTTTTTCCCTAAAAGTAAACCCCTCGCCTCATGAGGTAATTTTATTATGGCTGTGTGTGGTGTGTGTATTCTGAGCGAGAAAGAGAAAGGTAGATGTGTGAGAGAGTAGAGGAAACTACATCAGATCTGTTGTGGGCTGTGTCTCTTCATTTTTCTAGATAATATAAAGGAAGGGATGCTTGTTTCTCCGTGGACATAGCCCAAGTTGGGTGAACCACATATATCTGTGTCTCTCTTATTTGATATGTTTTATTTGTTTGTATTTCCGCATTTTTTTATGTATTCCATTGCTCTGTAATATATAATTTTCTAACAGACTCATGGTATTACATGTAGTTGAAGTGGTGAAAGCTCAGGTTGTTGGTCGGCTTGGTTGTGTTTTAGGTAAGGAAAACAATATATCTATTGTTGGTTGGTTTTTCCCCAATTGGGTTTTTCCAATTAAATCATGGTGTACATGGTTTGAATATTTGTTGTTTGTTTATTTATTTATTTTCTTAAAACCTAGCAAGCTCTACTGTTTTCCTCCTCTCTTGTAAATATGCCAGCAATATTTTCTGTGGCTTTTTTGTTGAAATGTTTTGTTGGTCAGTTTACCGCATGCATATACTCTCTCAACTTTTTCTCTTTCAATTTGGTTCTCTCTTACGATCAAATTTTGATTCACATCCCTTCAGTAGTAACTATGGTGCAATAGAGGGCTCACTATATGAGGGGGGTGGCAGCAAAGGTTTTTTGGGTTTGCAATATATTATTTTCATGAGTTATATGCACCACTAACAAAGGGCAGTTGTTCAATGCCTCTTGGTTAGGGGTATGCAGGGGGTAGGAGCCCCCCTTCATGAGGTTTGGGGCAACATCCCAAAAAGTAAATTGGGCAATTTTTTTGTTAAACACAAGCATGGTAATGCATAAAAGATATGAAAGATAAGCATTTGATACATATATTATTCACAATGATACATATTTATCATACATTAGAGTGACCCTTGGATTCATCTTCCAAGGTATCTTGGACTCCTCATGATTGTTCAACTCCCACACTAACCCTAGGAGGATTAGATGTCCAACATTCCCCCCATTAATCCGAAGGGGTATGTATGAGTCCAAGAAGAGATTTGTAATACAAAATGGCATCACTAGGCTGAATGTGCTCTCTAATATGTAGGTATAAGGTTATGGTTTAAGGATGAACACCAACACTGGAAATCTTAGTGCAGTTCCCATAATTATTCAAAATATGGCAAGAAGTTGAGGTCTTCTGCTAGTGGAAGTGCTCCTAATGCTTTCAAGAGGGAGACCTTCAACCTGAAAAAGGGAGGTCTGCAACTCGCATAAAAAGGGATAAAATCAACCTAAAGAGGGAGGTCTCAATCTGCAGTGGTTTAAGGATGACCACCAACTCTGGAATGCTTGATGCAATTCCTAGAACTTTTCTAAAATTAGAAAGAATTTGAAGTCTTCTGCTAGAGGAAGTGTCCCCAATTCTTTGAAGAGAGTGAAGCTCAACCTCACATAGATGGTTTAAGGTTGAAAACCAACCAATGGCATGATCATGGGAATATTTGTCTCTGGCTACAACTCTGAATATGGTATGGCAGGTTGTGGCTCAATCTCGCTTGATGTGGCTTTGAAGCTTGTAGATAACCATCATTCCCCCCCTGTCATATACAAGGTGAGATAAAAGACCTTTCAATATTTTAGAAAAAATTCTGACATATGACTGAAATATCTTCTTAGTTGTTGATGCCCATTGCCAAGAAGCAATCCATCCAAGACGAATCTTTGTTCTTGCAGGAGGCTTGTTTCTGAATGTGAAGAATGAGTGGTTTTATGACAATTCTCACATGGATGAAGACCAAAAAAATAATCTTTCATATGACCAACTTGATCAAAGTGTTGGAATTTCACAATCTATTGTTGTGAAGAAGGAGCAGAAACTAGAATAGCTAAAGGTGAATTGTCATGAAGAAACCCAGCACTTTGAAATTGAATGCGCTTGGAATAGTATGGAATATGAAAGAACACATCCTTGTCATATGCAAGACCATTTATATGCTTGTTATGGGCAAGCTCTTCCCAAGGTCTGATGATGGGCTTGGGAGGTGGAACCTGAGCTTCTGCATCTGCATACAAATCTGTTCTTGAAATGGGCATTGAATGTGAACCAGCCTTAACCTCACTTGTTGGATGTTGATGGATGTTTCAACCTTGATTAGAGGATTTTTCTGAACAAAAACAAGTTCAGAGTGACTCCTTCTTTGTTGTAACTCCTCTTGCTGTAAGTGAAATTCAAGCTGCAAAAAATCAATTTTGTCACGTGCATTTTGCAGACAAGTTTAAATATAAAAAAAGTGTCCTTGATAATTTTAATTGTGCTTTCAACAATAGACACAATTATAATTCTTAATAGCTCTAATAATCCATGAATCTTCACCATTATTCAAATAACTCAAATTAACAAAGGGAGAGATGTCAATTTCCAAGGGTTCATATATTAAGCACAATTCTATATGTTGTGATGGCCTAATGTTGAGTGATGTAATGTTGGCCAACAAAATATATTAGGATAGTAAAAACATAACCTTTGTTTGATTATTTTAAGGTTACCTTTTTCTTGTGAAAATCTTCACATCTCTCCTTCCGCCAACACAACTTTATAAACAATATAGAATAGCTCAAATTCACAGTAACTTGTTTGTGCCAATAAATATTCATGGCCATTTCCATTTCCATGTAGTAAATAAAAGTCAGAAAAAACAAAAAAGGAAGGTTTTGGCCTCATGAAGGTTATACCCACGGACCTACCAATCTATAAACGCGAAGGATGCAAGACAGAAAACAACTTCACCTCCTCTAGATAGTTATCAAATTCTGTAATTGATCAAACCATGTGTTGGCTCACCATTAAAGCACAAAAAACTTTTGTTTTTATTCTTTATGTCTGTACCTGCAACATTTAGTTGATATGGTTTAACCAATCACATCGTTATGTCTATGGCTAACAATAATTTATTTATTCATGTCAATCTCGCGACTGTAAGAAAACTAGAAAATATTATTCTAGCATTTGTGTCAAACAACAGTTCTTTTATTGATCCCTGTCAATCCCGACAGTAAACAAACGAGAAGCTCTCTCCATGGATGACGAGTCACAACTCAATGTTCAACCTCATGAAATGCAAAGAAAAAAATTCTAACTCATACAAAGACCACCTATCGACAACCAAAGTCATTGAGGAATGGTGCTCATACAATGCCACAATGGAGAGCCACGAATATTAACGTGGCAGAGAGAAAGTGAAGCGAAGGTGGAGGGACGGATAGAGAGGGCAGAGCCACCAGTGAAGGAGACGTCGGGGAATGCGAGCGAGTTTAACTGTGGTATGGGCTGGTGTAGAGGCGTGAGTGGATGTGTCATGGAGAGCAGGCGGAACTGTGTAGTATAACGACAAGCCAAGACTGAAATACACGTTCTTGATGAGAGGATTTTATTCGACACAGGTTGTTATAAGCGGGAGCCACGGGCTATTATATCTCAAGCATTGTGTATTGAGTTGAATGCGAAGGTATTGGAGAAGAGAGGAGGATATATCAGGAGTGGTGTATTACAGTGCAGGTGAGCTGAGCGGAGTATAGGAGTTGGGTAATGAGAAAGAGCAGGATCAAGGGAGCGTTAGGGAGGCCAAGCCGCATCACTGTGAGGAGCGTATTGGAGCACACTTTATTACAGGGAGTATTGTTGAGGGAGCTGTGGAGGGTATTGGAGCAGCGGGGAGGCCGAGAGCACTCTGATGAGAGTGCACCGAACAATGTGAGGAGGGGCGTAATGAGCAGACTGTAGGAACAATCAGTCTTAAGAGAGGACAACAAACGATCATCAACATAGAAAACAGTGAAGAGCAAGCGCCCAGGAGACAGAGAATATGTCAAAAGAAAACTAAAATTGGGAGGATACTATAGTAAAATTAGTTGGGTACAGGAGTTACATATTTTTCTATTGCAATATTGCAGACAACACAAAGATCAACTATAATTTCGCTGGTTGGAGCAGGGCCAGCAATTGCCTGCTCTGATACCATGTGAAACACAAGCATGGTAATGCATACAACACATGAAAGATAAGCATTATATGCATTTATTATTCACAATAATATATATTTATCATACATTGGAGTGACCCTTAGATTCATCTTCCAAGGTCTTTTGGTCCTCTTGACTGTTCAACTCCCAAACTAACATTAGGAGAATTAGGTGTCCAATATTTTTGCATCTGTTTTTGAAGATTTTAGGTTTTGTTCATGGTTTTGTAGTTTCAATTATAGAACTACAATGATATTGAGGGGTTCATGTATTTCGTGGGACATATATTTTATTGTAATATATTGTGGATAAATTATAACGAGAAAGAAAACTTCTTATTTTTCTACGTTTTGGTTCCAAGATAAAATCTGTAAGTAAATTTGTGTGTTTGTCATTGTATTTTTTTATTATTATTAAGAATGTGTTTGAAGAAATTAATAATATAAGGTTAAAACTTACAAGGTTAATTTTGTGACTGTTAAGCATGGATGATAATGGAGTCTTCAAACTCATTATATCAATAACTGATTTTGCAAAAAATTAAGAATGAGTTGTAGGAGTTAAAAGATGACATGGTAAGGGAACATAATTTTTTTTCAAATGCAAAGTTCACGATGATGGTCACAGCTTGGGTGTCGAATATGGGTCATAGCTGTGGCCAACAAAGTCAATATTTAAGCATTATTGATCTCTAATAGAGCATATGGTAGTCACTTATGGTTTATGTACTCTTATGTTCCTTGATGTTATTGTTTGACAAATGAAGAAGATTAATAATAGGTTAATGAGGATTGAAGCTAGTGTGGCTCTAGGTTAGGGAGTGGACCATGCAGTCACAACCTTATGGAACATTTACCTATTGGTATGGACACCTCCACTTCCTTCTAGATTTTCTTATGTTGGTTATTTATTATTATTTTTTATAGCCTTTAACATGCTTTTTAAAGTTTTCATATGTCATATAAATAGCTAGCTTAAGAGAATAATTTAGTCAACTTTGTATTTTTGAATAATATAATTTTTTGGATTAAAAAATCATGCTTTTAAGGCGTGTATGTTTCCACAAGCAAGAATACAATGTTAATGAGTACTTCTGGAATCCTGTGTGTTTTGTTTGAAAATCACGACGTTTTGGGTGAACACTTCACCCATCTTCAGGGTGAACTAAAAGCTTCTTGCCCCTGAGAATGGGTGTAGTGTTCGCCCGAAACATCGAGATTTTCGAACAAAATACACAAGATTCCAGAAGTTCTCATCAACAATATCATGTTTTGTCGATGTTATGGTTTCACTATGAGAATATTAACAGGCACAGACCAAATATGTATATACCTTGCTCTTGCTAATATAAATTAACTTAAAAAGGAAGAATTAAATCTGTTACAATTATTTGAGAGAATAAAATTTAAGAAACATATTATAATTATTGACAATGGTTTCTACTTCTTAATGATCTCATAGTGTGAAACCAGATTTACAAAACATGATATTTTTAATCATAATTAACTTTAAAAAGAAGAAGTAAATCTATTACAATTATTTTAGAGAATAAAAGATCAGTCAAATACCTTGTGGAATCTAAGAACATGAAATGTGCTTATTTGATCCCATGTTCTTAAGGAACCCTCTACATTGGAGAAATTGGACATTCCATTAATCAAAGGATTCAAGAGCACTCGGTTGACATAAAACATTGTAGAACTCACTTCTTAGCTTTGGTAGAACATGCAGAGAAGACAAAGCGCTACATCTGTATATAGGATTCTCAGGTCATTTCCAAGATTGATCATTTTCATCACCATAAGTTTAAGGAGACCATCAAAATTGAAAAAAAATATAAGATGTTGAATAGGGACGATGGATGGAAGATTAGCATTTGTTGGATCTCGTCCCTTTATTCACAGGTGTCGTCCCTTAATTTTCTTCCTCCTTTCCTCGAATTGTACCTTTCTTTTAGACCATTTTCTTTTGGTTGTTAGTAGGTTTGATTTATCCCTTTATCTTATACCTATTTGAAGGTGTATAGTAAATTTATTTATTTTTCTTTGCTTTCTGATTTATTATTCTCTCTCTAAACGTTTTTATTAAATTTGTTTCCTACTCTACTCTTACATGGTACATTATTTTTTTCAAAATTTTAGGTATTCATTTTTTTCCGAGTTTATTTTCATTTACCTTTAGTTTTTATTATTATTTATGGTATTCCATATATTCTTATTTACTCGTTACATAAATTATTCTTTTCAAAATTTGGTATTGACTCTAGCTAAATTATCCTTATATATATTCAATAAATTCTTAATTTTTAGATTTATTCTTTGATTTTCAAAAATAATTATTTATGTTTTTAGACTTATTCTTTGATTTTCAAAAATATTTTTTTATGTATTAAAAATAGAAATTCTTTATAGTTTCCCTTAATTTGTGTTTCTTTTAATTTTTTATTTATTCATACATTTAAAATAAAATTAATCATTTTTTTTTTTTTGAACTTGGTAGCACTTCTTTATTCATAATCTTTAAAGTAGGTTTACAAAAGATATGTTCTCGACGACCTCAACCTACCTGAAGGAAACCAGGTCTGTTGTCCACTGGTCTGCATTATACGCCATCCAAAATTTAAATGTTTTGATTATGTTCAACCGAGTTTTTGATCTTATGCAGTCTAATATCATACTACAACAACATAAACACCTAGAAATGTAAAATCTAGCCAACATCATTATAATTTTTTTTATAGAAAACTATAGAAACAACTACCATCTAGTCGTCAGAAGAATCCACTGGTGTCGAATCCTTCGCACTTGACCCCGGAATTTCTTGCTGTTGCATGCTCTACAACATCTTCTCCATTCTTTCTAGCTTCAAGTTTTGGTGGAACTTCTGAACTTGTACTGGCTGAATTTCCTTTTGGAGCACCATCCGACTTGGTTCATCTTCCCTGTTTTGATTTTGTCCCTACTGAACAGGCTCCTCTCTCTGCTGGTAATTTTCAGATATGGATTTCGGCAATAAATTGTTAATGATTCAATACGTTTGGATGACTTGCCTAGACAACAACATCCTGCCTCTAGTGTTGCCTAGGTCCACAACCATTAGATCCCATTCCTCTTCTTGCACTTGTTCTCTTGTAGCTCTTCCTTTCAATTCTGTCTCCCACCTAGATATTTCGGCTTTCACCAGTGCATGCAAGATTTCACAATACGCATGTAGTAAATTATGCATTGTCTCTATCCCTAACCTCCTTCCTCTTTTCCGGGGGGGGGCAGCTCGAGGATGTAGTTGACGGCCTTTTTCCTCTATCACTCTTCCTTTGACCCTCTCGACCCCTCTTCCCTATTGCCCCTGCTTTCTTCATTTTACTGCCTTCTGCCCTTGCAACCCACAACGTGCCCACAACATGACTGTGACGACCCACATCGATAGCCTTAGGAGTGGAGCAATGGTCACAGCATCGTGGCTATTACTTGGGCCTGCAAAACAATCAATTCCCATTAATAAAATTATAGCGGTCTTCTTTTCTGGTACAATTCTCCAGTTTCCCAAATGCAATGGTGCCTTTGAGTTTACATATATTGTAGGCAGAGCGGGTTCCCAAGTTACAAGTAGGAAACTTTTCCCCCCATGCATATTCTCCATCCTTATGCTTCCCTTACACCCGTGGCAGGGCTCTTAGGGCCTTAAATGGTATGCTAATTATGTAGCATTTCTCTCCACTCCCCGAATAAAGACATGGTTCGGAGAACTGGATCATTCCCTCTCTATAACAGGCCTGACAATGCTTCTTTGCTCCATGTCGCCCTCCCAATATTGCCCATTGAAGACCCCTTTCCCCCAATTCTCCTTAGTCTCACCCAACCATTTCCTTGGCTCGCTATGAAAATTCCATATCCCACCTTCCCCCAGCAGCAAAGATGTAGACCCTCTCCCCCCCTACCATCCTAAACCCCCTCACCAGACCATCCTACCCAAGGCCCCCTCAAGTCCCAGACTCCAACAAGATCAAGCATGGAAGAGGGCTTTGAGGAGTGACCAAAAGGTTCACTCGCTACAATTGAGAGGTTCAGGGGTCCATGCAACACAGGTCCAAGCATAACCAGAAAAGCTAAGCCCACCCCACCTTCCCCGACTAGCTAGAACCACCAAGAATTCATTTTCCTCTTTCTAGATTCATGCACAGGTAGGGTCTAGGCTACATACCGATGTCTTCGCTTCGCTGGTGCCTTGTAGCGCAGATGATCCCTTTATTGCCTCCTCCCACGCCTGCTTCTCTGCAACTACTTCTCGCTTTGAAATTCCCTGGGTTGCATGCTCCGTAAGCATGCCCTTACATAACATCTATCGGACGTCTCCACTATTGTGAGCCAGCTAGCCCACCTGTCACATGCCCACTCATTCATTACCTTTCTCATATGGTGGCATCAGGTTCTGTGCCCTTCTCCACAACCTCCTGTCGGACCCTTCATCCACAAGGGGTTCGATCGGACCATCTATCCTGTTTGCACCCCAATCGGGAGAAAAATAATCATATTATTATTAATTTATAAATTTATGTTTTTAGGGTAAATTTGAATTTTTAATATTTTGTTAGCTTAGTTATTTATTGTTTTTTTTGTTCTTTGGGTCAGACTATCCATCTCTCTCCTAATGATGAACTATAATAAGTGGTTAGAAATGAGTAGACCTTGAAATTTCTATGTGATTAATAATGAATCACATAAACCCTCATTCACATAATAAAATTTAAGAAAAGTTCGTAATTTTAGTTATGTTTGAATTAAAATTATTTATTTATTTATAAAAAATTAACAATTAAATAAATTTATGTTAATGAATTAAATTGATTAAAAACTCCCCATTTCCCATATGTCTAAATGGTAGAGATATTGTCATGACTCAGGTCAAATTACATAAATAGTAATAATAATAATAATAATTATTATTATTACTATTATTAATATAACATTTTTATTTGGTCAAGTTACTAAAAAATAAAATTAATAATTATATTTATAATTATAAAAAATAAAAAATTAATAATTATAATTATTAATAAAATATTTTGACAGGTTTAAATTAAAAAAAAATTAATAATTATATTTTACTTATAAATATATTTAATTACAATTAATAATTAAACTAGCTTAGGTTCATTTTAATTCTAGATCTATAAGTGTTGTAAAATTAATCAAGAGTCTAGAGGGATCAAATTTTTTGAAGTACAAATCTCTTTTAGAATAAAAATATATTTGATTTCACTTGGCACTTAATAAATCTAAAATTTTAATAAATTAAAACTTGTGTATATAAAATTAAGTGCAAGGAACGCCAAGTGTAAACTAGCAATTGCAAAGGAACGCCATAAGGAGGAACCGAGAATGTGGAAGGAAACTATATTCTTGTGGTACATGTCAGGGTACATAATCAATATCACCTTATGGGATGCAAAATGCTACACTGAAGGGGAAAATCTTTCTAACCTTTAGACCTAAGGAAGCACTGTAATCGAGTCCCTTTTTTTATATTATTTTATAAAAAATGGCACAACCCCTATCATTTTCCCACCTTTTGATCTGCATTTATGCAGGAATGCAACATAATACAAATATAACCATAAATACAAATATGCAACAAAAATATAACTTCATTTCATTAATATCAAATGAATGAAATATGCTTACAGAGAAAATGAAAATAAACTAGCTAGGGCGCTGGTAGCTTATCTATGAAAAGAGATGTGGCAGCTAGAGGCCTCTGAACAGTGTTACAATGAGGCTCGAAGGCCTATTTATTATTGAGAAGCAATGGAAAACCCTAAACATCCAAAAACCTAACCCTAGGAGATGAAACACCATACTATGGGCCCTATCGGAGTACATTGGTACATCAATTTTCTGGGGTCATAAATTTGGCATACTAGCTATGTTTGATGCACATGATACATAATTAGAAAGATCTATTTGAGGAATACAACTGATGACAATGAATATTGAGTCTCCGACTCATATTCGTTGGACCTTTCATGCCCAAAAAATGTTGTTTAAGGCCTCAAAATGGCTCTGGAAGTTTAGGACCTGAAAAAAATACTAAAAATAGTAAATTGTGCTACAATTAAGGAAATTGAAAAACTAAAAGAAACAATGGTGAGGGTCCAAGTGGAATAGGAAAATGGCCACCAATATCCACCTGGATCACCTTTTTTATGGTCAAAACATGGGCTAACTTGGAAAAGAAAACATTTCATATCTTATAAATGGAACGTCCACCCTTTTCTAAATTGAAGGCTTTGACTTGGTGGAAAATTTGAAACATTTCCTTGAAAGTAGGTTGGACATCTCTAGAAATTATAAATGCATGTTATTCAAAAGGGAATATGCTACAAGACTCCTTTAAGATGAAATATTACTACATCTCATGGAACTCTACCATTATTCTAAGCCCAAGGCTACATAATGGAGCTTCGAGTTTCAAAAATCCAAGTGGTTTTGAGGCTAGATGTCCCAATGGTTTTGCCTCATTCAAGAATGTAGTGAAAGGGAAGGTTCACAACTTAGTACATCAACCCTAATTCAATCGGGGACCCTACATCCTAGAACAAATGGAACATGTACCAGCTATAGAGGTTAATCTTCCAAAGTTGTAATATGCAAGTTCAATGGTTGTTTGCCTAGAGATGACACTTTACAATAGTGGTTTTTTTCTTCCTCGACCCCAATTGTGACATCTATTTATGTTTGAAATGATTCTTTATTTTTTAGTTTGATACACAACAAGATCTCGAAAATGTCGTGAATTATGGGCCTTAGTTTTTAGGTAGAGATGGCAGATCATCACCCTATGATTCCCAGATTTTGATGCAAAAAATATGGTGGTCTCAACTATGTCAGTAGGGGTGATATTACCAAATCTCCCCCTCCCTTTGGGGCACCACAAGGTCCTAGAGAAAATTGGAAACATGTTGGGAAAATTCAAAAATTTCATGATGAAAAAATTTAAGAGTGTTTTTCATAAAAAAAGAAACATTACATGATCCAGGTGGAATAATCAGGTACAGGTACAAGAGGCTTAAGTAAAAGGCTCAAAAATCAAAGTGTTCAAAAGATTCTCGAACTAGTTTCATGTTGTAGATCTCATGAATCCAATGGGGCAGACGGCACTCAATTCCGAGTCCGTATGAAGAAGTTATAAGCGGTCAAAGTTCCAGGTTTACTTGGTGACTAGGCAGCCTTAAAGAGGACGCAAATTGGACCTTTTCCGGCCACCGGATTCCGGCAAGCTCAGGCCAGATTCCGGACGAAATTGTGGCCTGGTTAATTGCACTCCTTCGGTCCAAAACCGAATTTTTCAAAATAGCCAATTTGTTTTAATAACAAAATTAATTAAAAAAAAGGAGGTGGCGGGCCACCACCCCCGCCACCCCACCCAACCGTATATCATAACATATAAAAAAAATATATATTATGGGCCGGCGGGCCATGATCCCCGCCGGACCCCACGGCACCACTTTTCAACCATCGTATATATATATAACATATAGTGGTTATGTTAAACAATATAACATACGTTCAAACCATATATTGAATATATGTTATAACGTGTAACGGTGATGGTTGGGGGGGGGCTGCCCAATGCGGGTCCGCCCCCCCAAAAAACAATATAATATTGTTATTACAAAAACGCATGAGTATTTTTGGAGGGGCGGGATTTGATCCCCCGACCTCTCCTTAACAAATTGACAGTTTTACCAACGCACCAACGGATCAGCTTTGATAAATCCGCCCACGATTTTTTATATAAACTCGTCTTTTTACCAGTGCGCCCAGGCCATGGAGGAGCGGGAGCGCACGCACGCAGATCGAGATTTATTATTTTTTAATGCAGGTCATGTGGAACCATGAGCCCAGAAAGAGGCAGGCGGAACCCTGATTGAGGCTCAATTTTCAGGAGGGCGAAATTTTGACTTTGTCCAAATGGGACAAATTTTATGTCGTTTCAGCACTACTTAGCACCACGAGTCTGATGGGGTACTCAGTTTCTGCATCTGAGTTTTTGATTTTCCAGCCACTTTTGGAAGTGGGTTATGTCGGTGTCAGATTTTTACATGTGAGCAGTCGTTTTCATCTTTTTCAACGCTGCAAGATTGATGGTGTTTTCAGATTCAACTGCAGAGTTGCTCAGCCTTCAGCAAATGGCAGCATGAGGTATATGATGTGGATTCCATGTACTTCTTCATTTATTTCTCGTTGAGATGCATTATGTCTTGCAGATCCCGGTTGATACATGAGTCGTGGGATCTTGCTTTGTGTTGTTTTTGATGTACTTTCAGCTATGGATTTGTGTCATGTATGAGCCCCTTTTATGCCACATTGGCGGGATGCTCCTTTTCATATGTGTATTGTTGAGATCCCTTGTTTGCCAGGATTGGTGGGATACTCTTATTTGCTACATGTCAGCTATGGTCATACTGATAGGAGTCTTTCTTTATGTATGAGAGTTCTGCAGTAGAACATCTCTTAAAGAAGTCAAGCCACTCCTGCGTGAGGGCAATTTTTCCTTGTATGTCATAGGGAAACATATCCATGTACATCTTCTTCTTACAACACATAATGCAGCGGCCTACACCATCTTGACACCGAGGCCCGGAGATGTAGTCCCTCCTGGACGAACTCCGTCATCAAACGACGTGTTCTTATGATTGCTGATCTTGTTCATTTATGTTCCTCTTATTTACAGCTACAGTTGTTCATTTAAGTTCTTTAACGTCTTTAAGTAAATGCAATTCTCTTTATCAGCCGAATTAAAAGGTCTTGGTTAAGGGGTATCAAGATTTTACCCCAGATCATTACATTACATAAGGCCTTACATAATGTTTTAGAACATTACTAACATACCAAGTTCTAGAGTGTCTCTCAGTGCAATAAATTGGGTAATTGAAAAAAGAAAGTTTTTCTATTTCAATTTCAATAGTATTAAAATTAGCTTTAGGATTTAAGTGATGATAAATTAGAGATTTTCCTCTTTTACTTTTAAAGGATATTAATTTTTTTTAATTATTAATAATATTATAATAATTACTTTTGAAGAAAATTATTATATGATAAGAAGATTAAAAAAATACTATTATATATATATATAATCAAAATTAACCCTTGACGTCCAAAATCTCTAAGCTTAACAACGACCACGGTAACCATATTTCCAAAAAATTCCTGATCATACTAGTTGGTTCGCAGTAACCAACTAGTATAATCTCTATATTCAACCAACCTCCTTCTCGTTAGACAAATCCTTTTCGTTTTCCTCCATTCGATTAAAATCTAGCATGTGGAGAGCACCCAACACATTTGAACGCACCACCACCACTGACTTAGGCTTCGACATGGGAGTTTTGCGACTCGTTCTGGGCATCTTTGCCTACAGTTGATCAACAAAGGAGGGAAATGATAGCAGCAATGCCGATGAGGTTCGTTTTGGAAGGAAATCTAGTGCAGGGCGATGCTGCAGTGGAGGACGTTGATGAGAAGACAACAACCCTCTCTGTTGACGAAGAGCGGGAGTCTATATTCATTCACAAATTTGGAGCTACCATATACATTATTCAATTATGTTTATTTTAGTTAACTTCAAATCTGTGTACATAATTCAGATGGCTCCTCATAAGGTGTTGTAAGTGAATGGCTATCACATCTAGTAGGAGTTCTATCGGGGAAGAGTAGTCTAAAATACCTGGTGTATCCCTACATTGAGGCTGCAACTTTGGGTTGTAACCTGTAATGTCGTAACATTTTTGTCTTAATAATAATTATTGCAGGTATTGCGGACCTATTTTTTCCTATGAGAACGATGCGCCAGATTCTTGATATGTTGGAGAACGACGTGTTATCGGTTCAAACCTCGTCATCAATCATGGAAAACGAGAATGAACTAAAAATGAGATTCGACTTGCTCGGACTTTCCAAGGACGATGTCAAGGTCTCTGTGGTGGACCACCGTTTTCTAGTGATCGAAGAGCAAGAAAAGAAGGAAAAGCACTTGTGGTCATTTTACAACACCTACAATACTTGCCTGATGTTGTCTAAAAACTATGAGACGAGCAAGATCAAGACGGAATTAAAGAGCAATGTGTTGAATATTGTTAACCTCTCTCATAAAAACAGTAATAAATCCAAAAATAAAATAAATAAATTAAATATTAAAAGTTAGGAATTTATGCCTAACTCTTTAGTTTGGGTTGTTCCTCTAAGATAGGAGTTAGTTTAGGTAGCTCCTATATTGGTGTGTGTTTGGTTGAGAAATTATCTCAACAAGGTGTCCAAGATAACACACACTATCTTGAGACACTGTCTCCTCATCTATTTAATTGTAATACTACATTCTTTTAATAATGAGAAAATATGTGAGGAAGCCGTGAGGCTGAAGCCTTTTCCACCATTATTTGGTGTCTGGTTTATTATGTGTGTTTTTTGTATTTTATGAGTTGATTTGATTTTCAATGGCATCACAGATCAATTAAACAACGCACATCGCAGAAGAGGAGATCTGTAAGGTTCGATCCTCAAATGTTAACACCAGCCAATGCAAGGAGGAGGTGGTGGTGTGCCAACAAGTCGCAGAATCTATGAGTGGATATCACTCGAGCTAGAAGTCGACACCAGCTAACGTGAAGAGCGAGAGCTATGCCATTGCAATGGGCAGTAGAGGTTTGTGAATGACGTGGAGAGGCAATCAAACCCTGCAGGAGTTGTGAGTTGAGTCAACGCAAATTTCAGTGCAATAAATTGAAGTAGCAGAGTTGATAACGAAGCTGAGTTCGACTGTTAGGAGGTTGGAAATGCCACATACAACATCAAACACAAATTGTTAAAGGCTGGAAATCTCACACATAGCATCAAACCCAAATTGTTAAAGGCTGAGAATGCTGCATATGGCATCGAACATCAATTGTTGAAGGACCATGATGCACATTTGGCAGTAAAATGATTGTGGTATTTCTGTTTACAGCATTGAATTCAATGGTGTAAAGTCGTGTTTCCACACAAAGTGTTAAAGGAATGGTTAAGAGTTGTAATGTTACGTACAACGTTAGGTAACACTGTGATGGATAGTGGTTGACAATAAATACTCATTGAAATGGTAAGTGAATGACCCATTTTCCGTCGCATTTTAATAACCCACAGGTTCCATCTAAACAGTGATTTCTTTGGTTTATTTTCCTGCGTTAATGTGATATGTATGTTGATGGTTGCCGATATGGAGAGACCAGCTGCCTCAAGTGAAAATGACATCGGAATTGTTGAGTGACCTCACGTTGAACGTTGCAGTAACTCTTTGTGAACGAGTTTTGCATATCGACCACCAATGTTGGGAGGTAAAACTCCTGTGTATAGAATCATGCTCCTTGAGGGCCGATAACATTGCAAGAAACCAATCTAGACATGTTCAAAATTCGATGTGTCAAAGAGACATGGCCAAAAGTCGATGTGTCAAAGAGAAATGTAAGTTGGGAATATGACATGGTTTTGAATGTAATTTTTTTTTTGTAACACTGTTGTTGTGTTAAGCGTCAAAATGGTTCTAAGGACTCATACAATTTTGTGTGAGTTGAAGATTACGTAGAGTAAATATAATTCATGTTATGAGGGTATTCAAGTTATAATATTTCAAATTTTAGGGAAGCATGCAATAATTTCCCATGAAGAAGAAATTGCCTTTTTGTGGTACTGAATTGGAAGTGTGGGATTGTGGTTTTTATGAAGAGAAGAAAAAATATGAACTGGAGTGGTGCAGTTGAATTATGAAGGACAAAGGTATGACTGGGCATGTTATGTGTTGACATTTTGGCGTTTTCTTAACTGAACTTATAAATAAGTATTTTGTGGAGATGATTTATGTCAACATGCTGCAAATGCGGAGGTATAAGGTTTTATCACCATTATAGTTTAAAGAAATTTAAGTTTCACTTAAATAAATGGAAAGGGAGAATGCGCTAATACTAGGTGATATATAGAGGAACATGCATTTTTATGTGAGATGGTTTTATGCATAATATGTGGGTTTTGACATTTGCGTGAGTGGCATTTGTGTGAAAGAGTGTGAATGATGTACCATTTATAATATGCAGTTGTATGGTACATGAAAGTACATGTGAGAGATGGAACAAGATCACACAGATATCTTGAAGCTGAGTTGATATGTTTTATTTTAACTCTGGTTTTGAAGATGATATTTACAAAATACAGGTTGTAGACAATTGAAGGAAATCTCAACAAACAAAGATCATAGTTTTAAAAGTACTGATGAAAGAGACTAGTAATAGTTTCTGAATGAAAGAAAAGTGTGGAGCAGAACCTTGAAAAATTCCAACGGAGATTGGATAAAAAGAACAGTTGTGTTCTTAAAAAGTGCAGATGAGTTGAGGCCTAGGGGGAGCAGAGAGGATGCTAAAAAGAGGTTCTAGAGAATAGAGAACTGGTGCTTGCCAAAGATCAAGTCCAGAAAACTAGTGCTCACTTGATGCTGATTTCAAAATATTATTTCACTTTTTTAAAGTGACATAAACAAATTGAAAAGAGAGTACTCATATTATATGTTTTTCATGATTTTCATGGAACTATGTTTTGAGATTGGAGATGACTTTATGAAATGGATATAAATGTAAATGTCCAAAAATTCTAATTAAAGAAAAAGGAAATGCGTGCCAAGGTAAGTTTTGCATTAAAATTTTTGTAATTCTTGGAGTGATAAGTTGAATGTTGAAGTAATTTTGTGGATTGATAAGGATTGATTTTTTTGTAAATTTCGAGTGATCAGTGTTTCAAGGGAAAGCTCATTGTTGTAGGAGGTTGAGTCAGTTTTTTTTTGAAGATATGTTTTCCAAGAAGTTCTGGAACTTTGGTTCCATGAAGATGTTATGAAGCTGCAAGATTATTTACTCCAAATTTTAATAAAGCATATATTTTTTGTGGTGATTTTGTCCTAGATCCACCTGAAATTTAATAAGAGGATCTTAGGAACACGAAGAGTGTGTTGATGTTGGTGCATGCTTCAGGATTTTGCTTCTGATTTGTGTCTAGTTTTGACACATAAATGATCTCATTTAACACATACATAAAGTTCAATACAAGCAAGCACAACACATGTAACGAAGTAGCTACAAGGAAGGATAATCACACTCAACACATGCATTTTCACCACTACAACACATAATCAAAGATTGTCAACATCAGCATTCTACCTCAACAAGAAAATTCACTTAATCAAGTTAATGTGTTTCAGAGCGAAGTCCACATCAATACAATCAAGTTCATGAATCTGGAAACTCCAGCGTTTTAGAGCAAAGTCTACATCAACATTCTTGCAAATAAATTTAAGAACTTGTAATAAAATTGAAATTGCATTGACTTGTAAGGGTGCATTCTCGGTTGAAACCGACACCCAAGTTTTAAAATTGATAAGAAGTCAAGAGCGTCAATTCTCTTCAACTAAGTCAAATTAAGACAAGTGAATTCATTGTTTTATGTGAGTCATTAAAATCATTGTAAGCTTTTTTGGGTGCATTGTCGACAGTGTTCGACACCCTTCATTTAAAACACAATCAAGTGAGTACTTCAAGTGGGCAAGTTTTAAACTCTAAAACAAACAACAAGTTCATATCTCCTGCCAGCGAGCGTGAATATTCATTCAAGTGAAGTAATCAAGAAAGTCAAGTGAGCGTTCAAGCAAAGTGATCGTCATCAAGCGAGCGTGAATACAAGAGTTCAAGCAAGAAAATTCTACAATCCTAGCAAGTGTTCCAAGCAAGCGCAATAAGCAACAAATCAAGCAAGCGTGCCATTCAAGCCACATAACAAGCGAGCCTGTCATTCAAGTAACAAAATCAAGTGAAACAGTTCAAAGCATGACATCTACAACAAGAGAGCCTAAATTCAAGAGAGCGAGTTCAGATGGCACAACACATCCAGTTGTTAAAAATTATTCACAATTTGATCCTCTCAAGTGATGAAGACATGGTGCAAATCGGCAAAGAAACTCTTGCTGATCTTTCACGGCATCTACAACAAACAAATGAAACCATTGAGTTTATTTGAATAGAGTCGCAACTACAATGAAATGAGTTGCAAGAAAAGAGTGATACTTTCAAGTCTTTAAACCATCCAGATGATGAGTCATTCATCCAAACAGCTTCAGGTGTCGAAGTTGTTCTAGTTCAAATTTCTTCCAAGCCAATCATCAAGCCATGGGAAGAAATTCAAAGTAAAAAAAATTGACAAGGCTTAGGATATGTCAACGATGATGCCAACTTGCATATCCCAGATTATTCCAAGCCAATTAAGTTCGTCAGTGCAGGATTTCTTGAACAAATCACCTCAGCAAGTTCTGAAAAAGTTGCAGACAAACAGAAATGCACGCAACTTGCAGTTGAAGTCAAACCGAAATGTCCTCGTTGTCAAAGAACCGGTCATATGGAAGATCAATGTTTTGATCTCCATCTTTGTTGCCATTGTGGCAAGCCCAATCATTCCTCAAAGAAATGTCGCAACCACCAACAATTAGCCAGATTGAAGATACATTATGAATGGATCAATCCTTGGGAATGGTCATCCACAGTCAAAATATTGTCTTAGTTCTACAACCGAGTACAATCACACATAGTGCATCCGACAATGAAAAGAAGATGGTACTCTCATGTAGTTGAACGGGGGAGTACACCAGTGCCACACTCCTACACTTGAAGGGGGGAGTTCAGGAATACTTTCCAGAGAAGTGTCTCTCCTTTCAGCTGACAAAGGGGGGAAAGTGTCAATGAAATTGACGGTGGTTGTCAGACTGAAAGTCTCGAAAAAATCAACAAAAGCAGCCAATGAGCAGCCTCCGTAGCCAATGGGCATCTTCAACAGCCAGTGGGCATCAATAAATTCGCCAGTGGGCAGTCGACAGCAAAGAAGCAGTGAGAAGTATTCAATACAACAAAAGCAACCGTGAATTGTTTTTCACATCATCAGCCAGTGGGTGGGCGTTGAAGAAATTTTGTCAGTGGACAAAGGATGTTGATTTCACGCAAAGGACAGATGGATCATTTTGCAACTTGGCACATGATGGAGTTTTCAAGCGAAATTCAGAGATGAATTAGACATGCAGCTGACTCATGGTCTCTTCAGATTGCAGTTTTTCAACATCTAGCTTTGGCGGTTTTTCAGGCAATGTTTTTGAGGATCAACATGAGAACTTGAAAGATGGTTCCTCATTCTTATTTTGGATTTATCATTGAAGGGGGGAATGTTAGCCTCTCTCATAAAAACAATAATAAATCCAAAATTAAATTAAATAAATTAAATATTAAAAGTTAAGAATTTATGCCTAACTCTTTAGTTTGGGTTGTTCCTCTAAGATAGGAGTTAGTTTAGGTAGCTCCTATATTGGTGTGTTTTTGGTTGAGAAATTATCTCAACAAGGTGTCCAAGATAGCACACACTATCTTGAGACATTGTCTCCTCATCTATTTAATTGTAATACTACATTCTTTTAATAATGAGAAAATATGTGAGGAAGCCGTGAGGCTGAAGCCTTTTCCGCCATTATTTGGTGTCTGGTTTATTATGTGTGGTTTCTCTATTTTGAGAGTTGATTTGATTTTCAATAAATATCACCATCCCTAGGGTGAAGGTGGAGGGCAATGTTAAGGATGTTTCTCAGAACTGTGAGACGAGCAAAATCGTGGCAAAATTCAAGAAAGGAGTGCCCAATATCACCATCCCAATGAGTAAGGTGGAGTCCAATATTAAGGATCTTTTCATTAAGTGAGAAAAGTTCAACTGTGCACAGACTCTCGTAGCCCCGTGCGACGCCTCATGAGATAGTGGTTCCATCCCTCTATCACTTCCTACTGCGGCCTAGAGTCAACAAACTCCACAAATTAATACCTACACATTCGGTTACTGCGAACCAACTTATTTCCAGTTTCTCTATTTGAGAACACTGTAAATTCGACGAGAATTACAGTCAGTTTCTTGAATTCTTTTCGATTCAAGCTTTGTCTGCTTGGGTTTCAAAGAATCTTTCAAGTAGTTTTTCTCTAGAATGATTGATTGCAAGCATTTCGTGGTGAGGGAGTTCTCGATTCGAATAATGCAGAGCGCTTTGTATTTGTAATTTTTGGTGGGGTTTATCAAGGAAAATTTCAAGGATAGAAGTTTATCTTAAAGTTTAGAAACCTTGGCGAATCTTACTAGACTCTAATATGCAAATTGTAAAATGTTTGGCAATATATTGTAAAAATATTTAGATTTATAGTGATTTTATTTTAATCTATATAAATTTTTGGCGATTTTTAAGATAAAATAATTTTATACTATAAAACGAATCATTTTTTTTAGAAAAAAATAAAAATTGACAAATCTTTTTTTTTATAGAAAAAACATGAAAAATTAGCTCACCTACTAATATTAGCCAATAGAAAAAAAATTGTACAACCTCATAAAGTTTAAAAAGTTTCGGCACATATTAACATATAATTGGTTAAAAAAGCACGTATTTTTCTCTTATCTCTCAATCATATTTTTTAGTTTAAGCCAAAAAAATTGTAAAATATTATTTGGAAGATTTATGCTTTTTATTTTTCTTAATAAAACGAAATAAAATGCTAGAGGAAATTTGACTTGACCCTTTTGTTTTTGTGTTGTCTCCGTCATCTTTTTATATTGTTATTGATATATTTTTTTATCTTGATATACACGTGTTTTTATCAGTCATCTTTTCAGGCGTAAATATTAGTTTTAGCGAAAAAACATTGTAAAATATTATTTGGAAGATTTATTGCTTTTCATTTTTTCTAATAAAACGGAGTAAAGTGCTACAGGAAATTTGACTTGACCCCTTTGTTTTTGTGTTGTCTCCATCATCTTTTCTTTGTTGTTGATATTTTTCTCTTATCTCGATACACGTGTGTTTCTCTTATCTCAGTCATCTTTTTTTTTAATTTATAAACAAAGAAATTTTTAATATTTTTACATAAAAGTAAAGTAATCTGAATTTTTAATAAACGAAAGCCAAAAAATGATTTGTGTCATTGTATTGTGATTTTAACGTATATAAATACTTTAGAGTAATCTGATTTTTTGATCGAGCGAAAGCCTATAAAAGATTTCTCACATTGTATTGTGATTTTAACGTTTACATATATAGAATGAGAAATGATGGATAATCGCATGGAAAGTAAAGGATGAATAGTTTTACTCCCATGGGGACGCCTATTATTAGGTAAAATATATTATATTATAATATGTTATTATTTATTTGTATATATGAATGGTATGTATATAGTTTTTAGTTTATTTGATTAAAATAATGTATGAAAATGAAATTATTTTAAATATTTATTTGTACATATGAATTGTGTATATAATTTTTAGTTTATTTGATTAAAAAAATATGTATAAAGATGAAATTATTTGAAATAAAAAAATCTCATTAAATATTAAGCTATATATATTGAGTATAATATCAAATATGAATACATCACATCTCATTCACAATTTCAACAGTGGAAATTCTACTACAATACCCACAAATAATGAAGGATTGTATTACAATAAAGCCATATTTTATTAACAAAAATAGTGAGCGATTGTAATAGCTTTCAGATGTTAAAAGTTAAACTAGATTAATTATGAAACACATATGGATTATTAAACACTAAAATCCAATCAAGAAGAAAGACCCAAAACATCAAAATCCAATCAAGAAGAAGGACCCAATCTATCAAACAAAAACTAATGAAACATAATGATTCAAAAAGGAAACAATTATTTCTCAAATGACAAACTACATTGTTTTCTTAAAAACCGACCTTACAAAAGTAGGAATGCATAGCTATAACTCAACTCAGAGATGCATTAATGGTAGACGAAAGTGCTAGAATACGTGGTTAGTAAATGCTTCCGTGGTTGGCTTGCAATATAATACTAACAAGCTTAGATTTTTTTTCCAAAAAGTTTTCAATTAATTGACGGACAATTAACTAGAGCGATGTGATATGCACCTCTCAATATATGGAAGAATTGTCATTTCGTTCCATGCAAATCTCTGGCTACCAACTCTTGCCAAGGAGGTCGCTAACTCATGTCTTGCAAACCAACAACGAAAGAAGGTCATTTCCTCCGTACAAACTGTCACAGATGGATACAAGGACTCGCTTTATTTCTAAACAGAAGAAAACTGTGCATTCAACAATAGTCTGTATCTGAACACGAACCAAAGGTGGAAGACATTCATCAACATGCCTCTGTAAAAAAAAAAATCCTCCATGAGTGCTTGTATGAGAAGCACTAATAGTGTTACAAAATGAATGAGAATTACTCTTACGAGTATGAGGGGGTTGTCCCTAAGTCATGAGAGGAATCATTTTGCTACAACATCGAACCAAAGATTAGAACATCTAAAATTTTCATCAGTAGATATTGCACATTAGTATGATAACATTCCAGGAACTAAAATAAGTGTTGGAACGGGGTCTCCTAACAAGCTACGAAACTGGTCCATTTTGAATATGTTTTATTATATTTAGCCTAGTGGAGGGGTTTTGGGGTGGGTCAAAGCCCCGAACACATTGTAATGGGTCAAAGGGTAAACTAGGGGTCCGAAAACCATGGGTTGTGGACCATAGGAAAGTCGAGGCTAGATTGTTATAAATAGAGATGCATTTTGTATTGTAAAGGATAAGAAATGATGGGCTATTGATGCGAACTGTGATTTAAGCTATCTGTTTGGATTTTGGGGAACAAACTCCTGCTGGCTGTGTGCACGGAGATCCAAGTCCAGCTGTGTGCGGACCCTACTGCTGTGTGCATAGGTTGGGAAGGGAATTGGAATTTTAAGGAAGAATTGATGAATGAATGAATGTGAAAGGTTGTTAGAGAACTGAATCTGTGAGTAATTTTACGTGAATTACTGATAATTGCTGTATTATGTGTTTTCTTTCTTTAAGCTGCGAAAGATCTATATACTGCGTTCTTGGATCTAGATCTATTATGTTCTGCTTATGTACTGCTGTGCCAATGTTATAACAAGCATATAACCATAGATCTAGTGCATGTGGATGCAAATAGAGACTTAATTAACTCTGCATAGAATAAGGTAATTGGGGATTACAGGACCTAGCACTGCTCTGCTTGCTTTACCCATCCTTTCTCGGGGTGCGAAAACCTGGTTCTAGCACCCACCCATACTACTTTGGGTGAGAATTTGACCTGCGAAAGCAGGTCACTGCCGAAAGGGCTAGTAGTATAGGGGTTTGTTGGCAAACCTTGCCTACTGAACCTGGGTCAGGACCCCTCGAGCCAACAAATGGTCCCGTTGCCAGAACCGAAAGAAGTATGAGAGAGGAATCGGGTAATGAAAAGAGAATACTGGAAGCCTGAAAGCAAAGAGATCGAAGACTGGTTCGAAAGAAAGATCCAGGAGTTTGCAGTAAAAGAAAACCGCAGTGAAAAGTTAACGGTGGAAGGGTGGAAAAATAGGTACATTCTTACTGAAAGCTATGAAATATTCTGTGTAACCTTTGCGATTGAATTCTAGGAGTGGCTGACCAGACTTGTGGAATTCCAAAAGTGCTGGAAGGACGAGCGAATCACTCAGTGGACCCCAGAGCTGCTTGAGCAGTTGGAAAAAAATGATAATAATATCACACGCACAGTGGATCACTGGGTGGATAGTGTGTTGGGAGGATTTGTGACAGAATTTTCCGTTGATCAATTTGTATCATACTCTGAGGCCGAACGACGATTATTCAAAGGATTTCGAGGCAAGTTTCTGAGGATGTTACCATTGCTGATCAAGAAATTACTGTGCGAAAAGAGAATTCTGTGTAGTCATACTGACTGAATGACCTCGAATCTAGACGTGTTGGCGAGAGAACAGGTCTTGCCGAGAAGACCCGGGTTTAGGGTTGAGGGCCAACAAGGTTTTTTGCTGTAGTCTAGATTCACGCCGGCATTTACACTCTGCTCTGAAGGGCAGAGAGTCTCACTTGAGGTGTGTCACGACCCTACTGTGATCGAGAGCAGATCGGTATCATCCCCACAACATCCAAACAGGTGAATAAACAAGGTCCTAGACAGTCAGGACATAACATTCCACATCATGAATTCTTCATAAAACTAGTTAAACTAACAAGAAACAAAATTTTAAGCGCAGGCTATAACAACACTCATTCATATTCAAAATCACATATCAGAACAAGACTCTTGAATATATTAATCCTTAGCCGTCAGAGGCAAACTATTACAAGGCTCAGCAACATATGAGCATAGAACAGAGCAAAATACAACAAGTCCCTAAGGACAGAGAGAAACCACAGTAATCCAGAAGAGAAGAGAACAGTGCAACCAAACAGAGCTCGCTTATGGCTTCCTGTTGCCTATTCCCATCTGCGCCAACTTCCCATCCATTGGCTGGCTGCTTATTTGTTCTCTTGCCTGTGCGACTGACAATTCCTCCTTCTTTCTTGCTCGGCTATCTTTCGTTTCTTTCTGTTCACCGGGAGTTCACTGCTTGTTTCCTTTCGCGCCCTTCCATTGTCTATGCTTTCTCCCGCAACAACCGCGACACCTGTCCTTTGCTCCTCCGTAACCTTGACACCTTTCTGCCTACCGAGGTTGCGTTCCGCCACGTACTCGCCGCAACTCAAAATCTATTGATTTCCAAAAAAAGGGCCCCAACAGGCCCCGACCACATCCTTTTGACTTGCCCTAAGTCAATTGTACTGAGCCGTCTCCACTTCCATGGGTCCGCCCAACCCTGTGCCCTGTTCTGGCTACGCACCTTCTCCTTGCTATCTAAACAAGGGCCCCAACTCTAGGACCTTGTTCAGAGCTGAAGCTTTAAGCTCTTCAAAGGTTGCCACGGCCTGCTGCCACCCTTGCAGCAACTCATCGGTCTCAGCCGTGATTTTTGTGACAACTTCCTCCCCGATGATTGCCAGTATGGCGCCAAATACTGTGTTGATCTGTATATCGGCCTCAGAGGCCAATTTCTACATCATTTGGGTGCAGATCTTTACGGGCTATCGAAGCTCCCAGATTTCCTATTTGGCTACCATCGAAGTCTCCTCTATTTGTTGAATTTGGACCTCTAGTACATCCGCCTGGGCATACGATTGGTCCAGCCTAGTGGGATCCATGGCTTCCTGTATTTCCTTGGAGATCTGTTGCAGTTGGGCCGAAATCAGTTGTTCCTTCACCGTGAGGGCCGTTGAGCATTCTTGCAGACCCTTTAGTAGGTCGTATGCATCTCTGGCTGCAGTACTTAGGACTTCTTGCATCTTTGTTACTTGGCCCTGTTTCTTTGATATTTGTGTTGAGTACACAATTACTGGGTCGGGTAATGCGGGTCGTGCTGCCAATGCCATCTTGAGTTTCATATTTTCCTGGTGGAGGTTTGAATATGCCACCCTGAGGTGGATCGCCCGCCCTACTACCTCCATTTCTTGAACGTCATCTGGTATTTGACTATAGTGGGCCGTCATTGCGGGCCATACTTCCCTGAAAACCCTAGCCACTGTTTCCAGCTGTTCCTGTAGCTGCTCTTTTTCCATTGTCAGCTGCTCATGCTGTTCAGTAAGCGTGCTTATCTGATGTTGTTGTTGTTCGCATTTCTGCTGTACGTTTGAGTGGAGCTTCTCGGCCTGCTGTGCTGCCCTTTGGATGAAATTGTACAGCTAAGTTGTCCCCCACGTCTCCATGCTCTCGGCACCAGAGGTACCCTGATCTGGCCTTCGCTCTTGGAGTGGTTGCCCACTGGCAACTGATTTTGCTGACTGGTCTTGGTGTGACTGTGGCGACATTTGCTGGGGTGCAGAGTCTGCCATATTTAGGTCTGGTCGCCCCTCTTGATCTGCTGGGTTGGGTGGCTGGAGCGGAGTAGGCTCTGGGAGTGGCCCAACTGTGTCTCCAATTGCCTGCTCTGTTTGAGTGATGAGGTTGGTAAAAGTAGTCTGCGGGACCACGGTAGGGTTGGATGGGGATACTACTTCCATACCTGAGTTAACCTCCGTCCCATGGTCCCCATTGAGTATTCTCCTGATAACTAGATCAGACACGATGGCAGATGAGGTGGATGGTGTGGAGTCGTGGGGTTTGTGGGAGACAGATGAGGTGGTAGGTGGTAGTGGATTTGGATGAGGTGGTGATATGCGGATGTTCAGGAAATTAAAGGGGTTAATGGGGGTGTGAGGTGGCAACCCTCTTGCTTCCCCTGTCTCAATTATTGGCTCTTCTTGGATCAGTATCCATGCACTCAATTGTCGGGGTGGATCCTCTCCTGTGAGGTCGACCACCGGACTTGATTCTGCAACCTTGGCCCTCTTGGGCTTCGGCGTTGCTGTGGGCATCGTAGATCTACTTTTCCCCGCCAGCGGTGTGGTTGCTGGGGTTGGCGAATTGAAAAATACATTGGGAATGGGTGTAGAGATGGAAGTTTTTCTTGGAGATGGGTTCGATTGGGAGACTTGGAATTCTGAAAAATTTGGAAATGGAGTAGCACTACTCGCTATCACCTGAACTACTTCATTAAAGCTTCGTACCTTCATGTTCAGTTGCTAAATGATTGGGAGGAGCTCCAGGTTTGACACCCTGTTTGCTGCCTCCTCTGCCGTTTCTCCTGGCAACCGGTGTGGTAGCATCCCGTCAAAGATGTACGTGTACACCCCGTCTCTGACTTCCATTGCAACCCCTGGCCATGAACAAAATTTTGTGTGAAAAATCTGATTCATCAATTTGGAACTTCAGAGGCCTCATCTGTAACATTGTCTCTAGTACACAAGTGGGCCTGAGGAACGTGTGCTTGTGCGTGACTCCAAACTAGACTGGATCACTATATCCATCCAATAGGTTTCTTGGGATCCTCTGTTGACCCATCACAACGTCGACCATTAGGCCATACCAACTTTTGAAGGCTTCTGCATTTACTTCCTTGGTGCTAGGGTCTTCGCACACCTTCCATGGTACAAATTTCATCGCCAGTGGCTGATATTCTGCTATCTCCACTGGTATCCTGATGAGGGGGAAAGTCCACTTCCACATGGCCAACACTATTATCAAATACCTGTAGATAAATCCAGTTGCCCTCTTATAGTTGTCTTCACATGCCTCGAACAACTCCTTCAACAGGAAGGAGCACTAGTTCAACCTGGTGCCCTGGACATAGTGCTCCGCAACTGAAATTGTGTCTAATGTACACTCCCCTTTGGTGTAATGTCTCATCGTCTTGCTGGAAATGAGATAGCAAGAGAACTTGATCTCTGGCCTATTGATTAACTCAATCTTTGCCCCCTTTCCTCCTCTCTGGGTGCCATACTTAGCATAATAGTCTGTGTCCCCTGACTTCTTTGCCCATTTCGATATAGTCTGGAACGCTGAAGATACGTCCCTTCCTTCCTACGATAGTCCTGTCAATCTATGAATGTCTTCGGCGTGAATCGAGATTTCCTTCCCCAGCCACAGAGAGCCATTCTGAATTCTGCTCAACAGGAACTTGGTGCACTACATTGCAGCGCCTATAATCCAAAATACTGGTAAGTTCCTCAAATTCATTATCGAGGACTGCTGGATACCTTTGAACTCGGGCAGGACCCTTGCTGTCGCCCGTCCTGCTTCTGTTGTATAATTTTCAATGTATACCTATCTTTTTAGTGCAGGAAACTCAAAGGAATCCGTGAGGTCTGTGTCAATTAAGGTCGCACTATCATATTTCCCAATGAGGGACTCCATTTTCTGAATTTTTCTTTCCAGGTCCTGCTCTACCATCGGTGGGCTTACTCTTGTCATCTTCGCTCGCCACTGATATACCTGAAAAATAGTTCTATGTCTCTTCTCTTGACTCTCGTCTTCTAGACGCCTTCTCTGCTTTGATTTTGCTCCAACTTCCCTTGCTCTTTCAAAGGTTTCTAACTCTAACTCAGATTTTTCCGGCATTCTCGCTCTTTTCTGCATGTAGGTTATGTAAGTAACCGACACGGGTGAGGTTGATGAGACCCCATAACTAGTTAATGTTTCCCTGTCTTCTCCTGGGGCTATGATCGTGCGATCAGTTAGCTGCTAAGGTGGGTTCTGACACTGCTGACTGTGGTTTTGAGATTTGGGCAGACGTGACAGCTGGTGGTTATGTCTAATTATGGAAAATTTATTACAGTATGGCTAATGCTAATTATGGCAATTATTTCCAAATCTTGGTGATCCTACGGACTGACACTTGTACTATGCTAAATGATGGTGGGTTGATGTTCGGCACACTTTTCTTCCTGACGTGGATGACACGCTGGACACTACCCCTCCCCGACCACCAATGGTTCGTTGCGATCTCCGCAACTGAGCTGATATTTATTCCATTATGGTAAACCTATCTATGTCATCTCGGGTGTGAGAGACTTATTGACGCTAATCTACTCGACGTACTCCTCTTGGGTGTGAGAGTTATTGAAATTGAAATGGATAACCTACTCCTAGTAGGGTTTCAGGCATGCGCCGTTGACCCATCCTTGTAGAACCTGGCTGTTTAACTGTGCCAATCAAACTTCTCTTGACGGCCTGATCTCTATGACATGAAATGGTCCCAACCAATGCATCTGCAATTTATCTAGGAAAGTTTGGAAATTGCTGTCGTAGAGTAGGACCTTTCCTCCAATTTGGAAAGTATTGTGTTTGATATGTTGATCATGCCAAGCTTTCTGCCTCTCCTTTTCTAATGTCTGGTGAAATTCCGCAAGAAACCGTCCTTCCTCAAGTTCCTATAGCTCGTGTAATCGCACCTTTAAAGATTCCTCTTCAGATATCTGCAACGTTGTGGCGATCAGAAGGCTTGGTACCGTGAATTCTGCTGGGACGATTGCTTCTCTGCCATAGACCAGCTGGAATGGTGTTTGGGTATGTAGTCGTTTTACCTTTGTGCGGTATGCCCACAGGGTTGCTGGTATCCGTTATTCCCAGTCATCGCGCTCCACGTTGCATATATTTGTCGGGCCTTTTTCCAGTATCTTGTTAAATGCTTCCACTGTGCCATTTTCCTATGGATGATACAGGCTACTCTTATGGTGTTGTATCAGGAATTGCTGCAGTGGAGACTTAATTGTGTCGTTGATGAAATGTGTACCCCGGTTGCTGGTTAGGCTTCATGGACACCCAAATCGGCTGATTATGTTTTCAAATATGAATCTAGCAGCAGTATCTGCAGTACAGTTCCTTACTGGCGCAACTTCTGCCCAGCGGGTCAAGTAGTCGGTCGCCGTTATTATGTACTTGCTTTTGAATTCCTTGCAGGCAGCGTAATTGGTCCTACAAAATCGACTGCCCATTTCTCAAATGGCTGGAGTATCTTTATGGGATGAAGTGGAAGCTCATCCCTGTGGGAGGGTTGTCCGGTCTGCTGACATATGTCACATTTCTGAACATACACTTTACTGTCCTTGTGGACTATTGGCCATCAGAGACCTGCTTGTAGTACTTTGTGCACTGTTGGTTTAGCTCCCACGTGCCCTCCCGCGACATCACTGTGGCTTTCCCATAGTATAGCTTCCCTTTCATGATCCAGAACACATCTTTGAAGAACTTGGTCCAGCCCCATCTTGTATAGCTGCCCTGCGATCAACTGATATTCCGCAGCTCGAACTACCAGATGTTTCTTTTGTGTTGTAGTATATTCCTGTGGACACTGTCCCATGGTAAGGTAGGTTGCTATTTCATTCAGGTAGTCCGGGATGGCTTCTACTCTGAAAAGATCAGTATCCGGTAGCTGATCATCTAGAGATCCTCCACTTTCACCATTCTCTAGTTGGGACAAGTGATCAGGCCCTACATTGAGACTTCCAGGCTTTACAATTACTTCGAATGTGAATTCTTGGAAAAGTAGGAGCCATCGACAGATTCTCCCTTCTAAGAATGGCTTTTTTACTAGATATTTTAATGCGGAATGATCTGTGAAGAATTTGAACTTACCTCCCAATAGGTAGTGGCGGAATTTCTAGAGAGAGTACACCATTGCCAGTGCTTCCTGCTCTGTTGTTGTGTATTTGTGCTCTACTGTTGACAACTTGCGTCTGGAAAAATATACCGGATGATCGACTGAAGTGTCCCCCGGTTGAGCTAGAACCACACCAAGCGTAATGCCAGACGCGTCAATGTGAACATGGAACTGTTTGTCCCAGTTCGGGTGGACTAGTATTGGCGCACTCGCCAATTTTTCTTTCAGCACGTCTAGTGCCTCTCTGCATTTTTCCGTCCACTGGAATTTTTCGGATTTCTTTAATAGTTTTTCTAAGGGTGCTGTTATTTTGGCGTAGTTGCGGATGAAACATCGGTAGTAGCCTGTGTGTCCCAGAAGTGACCTTAGCTATTTGACGGTCTCTAGTGCCTCCATATTGACAATCACTACTACTTTGGCTGGATCTACGCAGACACCTTGATTACATACCACGTGCCCCAGCAGTGTTCCGAATGGTACGGAAAATATACACTTCTTCAGATTCAATGAGATCTGTAGTTGTCTACACCTATCAAACATTACTCTCAGCAGGCTCGCATGATCTTTCAGCAAGCTATACATAGTCCATTCGTCCATATAGACTTCTAATAACTTGTGGATGTATTCTCGGAATGCCGCTATCACAATGTGAGAGAAAACTACTGGTGCATTCTTCAATCCGAGTGGCATCATGTTGTATGCGAAAGAGCCCCATTCTGTAGTGAAGGTTGTCTTTTTATTGTCTTCTTCTGATATTCTCACCTGATGGTGACCTGAAAAGCCATCGGTGAATGAGTATGCCTCATTCCCTGCAATGTTGTTGAGGACTTCGTCACTAAATGGGGTAGGGAACAGATCATGGATACAGGCATTGTTTAAGCTTATGTAATCCACGCAGACTCGTATCTCTGATTTCTCCTTTTTTCTTTGTATAACTATGGGGCTTACCCATTCTGCCTCTTCTACAGGGAATATTAGCCTGACATTTAGCATTTTGTCGATCTCTGCTTTCACTTTTTCCTTCACCCTTGGGTTTAGATGATATGGTCTATGTTTCACCGGCCTAGCATCAGGCTTTAGTATTATCCTCATTCCCCCCATATCTCCTTTTAAGCCTTTGAGATCTGCCACTGATGACGGAAACAAGTCCTCATACTCCTCAAGTAGACTGAATATTTCCTTTGTTGTTTTCTCGTCGTAGTAGTCTCCAATGGTTTCCAGCTTGGGTTTGTCCTCTGTCCCAATATTTACCTTTTTAGTTCTGAGAGGCAGGAGGTGGATACCTTTTGTAGTTGGTTCTTCTTTAATGTCCCTCTCCCCCTCTGTTTCTTCGAAATACAGGTGTCTGATATCCTCCAGATTGTCATCGTCCATCTCACTATTAATCTTCTGACACACCACCTTTTGTTGGATACCTTAGTACCGAAGTGACTACTCGTCCGTCTGTTGACTATCAGGGAAGAACAATACCTTCTTGATAGCTTGCAAAGCTTGTGTAATCTAATTTTTTTGTCCTTCAAATGTGAAACACTTTATGAATTTCACTGCAACTTCCTGCCAATTATGGGCCCCTCTTCTCTTTTCTTCTGTTAAGTACCAGGCCTTTGGGATTACATCCAGGGAGTGGATAAACTTGTGAACCCACAGTTCCTTGGGGTATCCATCAACTCTCCATTTTGCTTCATATTCCTTCAAATGGTTTATGGGGCTTGCATCTCCTTGGTATTGGTCCTTCCCCCTGGGCTCCTTTTCGTCTTGAAATCTAGCTTTCATTGCTGCCGCCACCTCATCCCATCGCGTCAGTGAATTACAATGGTTACTCCACCATCTTGCAGATGTGGATTGTAATGCCATGTCCATGAAGGGTATTCTCTGGCCTTCTAGCACCGTGTTTTATATTTTGGCTATGAAAACACTTACAACATTCATATATGAAAAGATTGGGTATCCCTGAATTTCAGCCCCAATCCAATTGACTCTTGCAACATTGGCACACCTCCTTGTGTTTCTTTCGTAGCCTCCTTGCTGCCAATCATCCCATGCTAGTTCTGATCCTAATTCCAAGCTTTGAATACTCCTCCATCTTACTGAGCCTTCTACTGTCAGGTTGATGTGGTCTTCCCTTCTTTCGGCGGTCATCTGGTAGAGATGGTCCAAGAGCTGAGCATCTTCTCGGTTATCCACAGTCTCTATATATCTCGGTCCTTGGTAGGGGTCGAGTGGTTAAGTGACTCTGATTTCCCCATCCTCGAAGATCATTAGTTCTTTCTTTAGATCAATTACAGCATAATTTTCAAAAGCCTAATCGATTCCCAACAGTGCTGGGTACGGATCCTTACCCCCCATGATGTCAATGACTTCGAAGTCTGTAAATGTTTTTACCCCCGCAATGTCAACCTCAACATCCTCTAGTCGGTCGATGGGAACAATGCAATACTGGTTTTCCATCCTAAGCTGGATCGGAGAGTTTGCCAATCTTGGCCTCCCAAGTGCTTCCCAAGTTTTCCTTGGTAAGATGTTGACATCAAATGCCAAATCAAGCATGGTGTCATTAATCTGGAATCCCGCCACTTGCGTATTTACTCAGAATTCCTTTGCCATCCTTCATTTGTTTCTCTTTATTCTTTGAACATATTTATGGTCTATTTTTGCTGCTTATTTTGCTCCTGTGTTATGTTTTAGCATCCCTTCCAGGTTTTTCTTCAGCCATTCCAGCATTGGTGCATTGTTAACAATCTTTAGGAATAGATGGAACCATTCCTAGATTAAGGCTTCAGAAGTATTCTGTGTCTCCTTTTCTTCCTAAATTTTCTGTAACTCGATTCCTTTATTTCCCTCCAAGTGGGCAAATATTTTTGCTGCTTCTTGGAAAAATTGTTTCTGTTGTTCGGGTTTGAACATGAGCCTTGGATGCTGGCCAGACTACTTTTATGGGGTTTATAGTGCATGCATCCTCCCCCGTTATTTTTCCGCCTCGTGTCACTATGGCCATGTTTTGCATTGTTTGAATTCCCGTTAACCTGGGCTCTACATTTACTAGATTTCCCCCCCTCTGTCTAGCTATTTCCTCCCATCTTTTGATGAGCTCTGGGCAATCTTCTGTTGCGTTTGAGTTAACGCGGCACTGTGAGCACCAGGGTCTCCTAGGGAGTGGACACTCTCTATCCACATGTCCTTCCTGGTCACATTTATAGCATATTACCGGACCTCTACCTCCTGTTCGGCCCCCTCGCATGCCTCTTCCTCTTCCTCGCCGAGCGTCATTTACTCTATATGATGGCCGGTCCAGCCGCTCCGCCAGGGCGTCCAGTGCTCAGAATTGCTTTATGTTGTGGGTGGTTGAGGCATAGAATTCACACTATACATTATTTGGAACATTGGAATACTTCTGTAGGATCGGACACATGCGAGGTTGATAACCCATACTTTTGCATACCTCACAATATTCATTGGTGGCTGGAATTTGTTGTGTAGGGAACCCCATATATTGCTGTTGTGGTGGGTATATCCCTTGGGTGTTTATTTGCGTGACCCCTCCTAGTGGTGGGGCCCCTTGTGCTCCTGCAGCCGATGTCCCCACAGTTTGGCCTTGCAACCGGGGGCATTCCGTGGCTACATGTCCCTCCACGAGACAGTGCGTTCACCACACGTTTGGTCTCGATGGTCAAATGGGTTGCATTTCCTTAAGTTTTTTTGTCAGAATGGCTATTTGATGCTGCAAACCCATTATCGAGGGGTCCTGTACCATTGCGCACCCATTGAACTCTTGTGGATAACCTGCCATGGCTTCTATCTTCATCGCCTACTCCAGGGCATCTTGCAATGTGTCGATCCTTTGTTGAGTCAGTGGAGTTGGGGTCAAGGGTAATAAAGCCTTAATGAACCAATCCCTCTGATGGTTTGGATCGATTAGATAGTTGAGTTTCCCAATGGCATCCTTGAATCTCCGCATCAAATCCTAAGCAGTCTCTCCTTCTCTCTGGTTGATCTCCCACATTTCTGACAAGCCTTGTTGGTCCGTCTGAGGCAGTTTGAATTCCTTAATAAAATACCTCTCTATGTCAGCCATCGTTAGATCCGAGTGAGCCTTCGACCATTTCATAAACCATCATAGGGCCCTCTCCCTAAGAGTGGTCTGAAACTCTATCAACTTTCCAACATCTGGTGTTTTTCGTGACCTCCAGATGGCCTCACAGAGATACCAGTGCTGTTTGACATCATCATTCCCTTTCCCAGAGAATTTTGGGTACCATGTAAGTGATCCTGCCATGCTTACTTGAATGGGTGGTATTAAAATGAAGCCATTGGATCTTGGTTGTGTGACGGGGCCACTAGAAATCCTGCTACTAGCTTGTGCTCCAGTTGGTGACTGAATGTGGTGCAATCTACTTAATTCACGTAACTTAACAAAAATTTCACTTATGGGCTTGTAGAGTACCAGGGGAAGGTTAGGATTAGAGCTACTAGAACTGTGAGGACTAGGAATACCTTTGAGATATGGACGTCGACCTTTCTTTAAAGAGTTGCTCCATTGCAACGTGCATCTCCACATCGAACACCTCCTCTAGGCGCGCGCCTGTACCTTCTTCGTCAAACTTCTTTCCTTGCTCCACTTGGGCTAGAATCCTATACACCTGCTGCACTTCTTTCATGACCCCTCCTATATCCTAGGGACCCACCTGACCTTCCATTCCTTTCATCATCTGAGGCACCTCCTCTTTTCCCTTTCGACTGCTTCCTTATCTCCTCAACTCCTTCATCACCCTCTCTCGCCACCTTTTTGCAATTTGCGCCCTCCGATGTGCTCGCCGCTCCCTGAGCCTGTTGGCAGTCTCGACATCCATACTCCTACTCCCTCTTCTCATGGTTCTAATAACATCTCTCCCTCAGTCCCTTCCCCTGGCACTAGGGGTTTTACGCTTCCATCCCTGCTTTCTGGAATCCCATCAGTCCTTCGTCTACCATTATTGTCTTAATCCACAAGGGAATCTCCTTTAATAGTTTCCCCCTTAACCTAGCTCTGAAAGTACCTTCTGCCCTTGAGAAAGACTGGTAGCTCTCGGCTGCAAAATCTACTATGTATCCTTCCAAAGTAGATTCCACCCAAAAATCTACAGCTCGGGTTAAATCAGTGTTTAATCGATGAAGGGTCACCAGATCCTCGTGTGCCCACTTGCGATTGATATTGTGCGTCTTTCCCTTGATGGTCTTGGTCTGAAGCCTCCGCAACCAGTTGTAGAGTTCTTCTGGGAACTTTCCCCAAAATATTTCTTAAGTATCACTAGAAAAGTCGGAGAATAGGACAAAATCTTTAACTGTTTTCTCCTTCTGTCGTCTCAGCTCAGCCTACTGAGCTATGAATTGATCTAGTTGGTTATCCCACCAGCTTCGTATTTCTCTTTCAAATATCCGAGATACCATGATCTAGCTCCCAAATGTATTTTCAGGTCCCGGCAACGAAACCATTTGTTGGTGAGAGAACAGGTCTCGCAGAGAAGACCCGGGTTCAGGGCTGAGTGCCAACAAGGTTTTCCATCGTAGTCTAGATTCACACCGACATTTACACTCTGCTCCGAAGGGCAGAGAGTCTCACCCGAGGCATCCCGCGACCCTACTATGATTGGGAGCAGATCGGTATCATCCCCACAACATCCAAACAGGTGAATAACCAAGGTCCTAGACAATCAGGACATAATATTCCATATCATGCATTCGTCAAAAAACTAGTTAAACTAACAAGAAACAAAATTTTAAGCGTAGCCTATAACAACACTCATTCATATTCAAAATCACATATTAGAAAAACACTCTTGAATATATTAATCATCAGCCGTCAGAGGCGAACTATTACAAGGCTTAGCAACATATGACCATAGAACAGATCAAAATACAACAAGTCCCTAAGGACAGAAAGAAACCACAGTAATCCAGAAGAGAGGAGAACAATGCAACCAGACAGAGCTTTCCTGTGGCTCCCTATTACCTATTCCCATCTGCGCCAAATTCCCATCCGTTGGCTGGCTACCTATTTGTTCTCCAGCCCGCATGACTGACAGTTCCTCCTTCTTTCTTGCTTGGTTGTCTTTCGTTTCTTTCTGTTCACCGGAAGTTCACTGCTTGTTTCCTTCCACGCCCTTCCACTATCTATGCTTGCTCCCACAAAAATCGCAACACCTGTCCTCTTCTCCTCCGCAACCTTGACACCTTTCTGCCTACCGAGGTTGCATTCCGCCACGTACTCGCTGCAGCTCAAAATCTGTTGATTTCCAAAACAAGGGCCCCAAAAAGACGGGAGCGCGACACGCAGTGGTAAATACTATCGGACCAACCTTGACGGAGGGAAATCTGCCTACAATCCGCTATAGGAACCAGCTATGCAAGATCCCCCAGCTACATCGCCACCTCGGCCGCGCAAAGGTAAGAATTCACCTATACTGCCACCCTCTCTAGACAGTGATATGGCTTCGCATTTGAAACTACCTACCTTCAAGAGGGTAGGAGATGAGGATATGGACCAATTATGGTTCATTTCAGATTCTGTATGGACTGTGCAGAATGTGGCGAGTGATACAGTAAAAAGGGCGTAGCTGTCGTTGGCCTTCGAGGACAGGGCCCTGGACTGGTATATGCAGTATATTGCCAAGAATGGGGGCGCATCTATTCAAGATATCAAGGATGCTTTGAAGCACCAGTTCAGGAAGCCGAAATCTTATTCCCAGTTGGTAGCGGAAGTAAAGGACTTCAAACAAGGTGCATCTGAGTCAATATGGGAGGTTGATCAGCAACTGAGGAAAGCAATCAGGGAAGGAGGATTCGAATATGATGATAGACAGCATACGGAATGGTTCATCGCTATGTTGTTACCTCACCTGCGCACGCCAATGAGTCATCAGACCTTTGAGTCACAAGAGAAGGCTGTGGAAGTTGCTATGAAATGAGAGGCTGCCCCCCGAGAGGATACATCAGCAGGGGTATAACAAATCTAGGAACAACTTGGGGCTATGCATATGGAGATACAAAACCTACGAAAAGAGCGCGGAAAGGACGTTTGCGCAAATCTTTGGTGCATACGATGTCAGGTGTCTGGCCATATGAAGGATCAGTGCCCTCTACTGACGGATTACATGCAAGCTGGAGGACCTAGTCTGATACGCCCAGGAGAAAGTAGGGAACCCGTCCTATTACGACCAGGTTCAAGCGGACCTGCACTATGGTGTGATGATTGTCGGGTAGCAGGACTGCATGATATGAAACATTGCCCTCGGCTAGGTGCGTATGTCCCAGAACTAAGGCAACAATGGTGTTGATTCTTTCGATCAGTGCGACATGATGAGCAGAACTGTCATACTTATGACTTAATGATGGATCTTGGGAACTTATAGGGTAAAATCGAACCCTGTGTCACCAATACTTTATGCACACTTTGGAGGATCACCGGCCCGAGGCAAAGGAGGTCGAAGAGGAAGTGCAAGACGAAGATGTGGGCAGATAGTCTATTATAACTGTGGGGAAATAGGGCACTTTTCCAGAGAATGCCCAAATCCCACTAGGGCATTATGCAAATATTGTAGGCAGCTAGAACGTGAGGTAGAGGACTGCCCAATTTTAATAGCCAAGATGTAGGAAAAGCAACCCACTCCTACGCAGAACGTACAAAGAGTTAAATCCAAGCTAAGAAGGGCAGATCCCTGTGTAAAAGTCATGACACGCAGCGGGCTGGTCACCCAGGGAGAAAAAGAGGCGCTTGCCTCCCGGGAAGGAGTGCCTTTCAAAGAACAAACACCACTGACAGTCCCCACGCAGCCGCCAACGCAACCTCAGATAGAGGAAGCGGTTGAGCCCTTTTTAAATGTTGAGATTGCAACAAGATGATGAGCTTAGTGGAAAGGAGTCACCTTCACTAAGTGGGCCCGCAGGCTATTTTTGGCGCAAAGTCTATTTTTAGACTATGTCTATTTTTAGACTATGTCTATTTTTAGACATATGGATCATGTTCTATGAGTTGCAGGATGCTATTTGTGGATGGTTGGTCAAGTCAGAAAAAGATGGACTTCTATTTTTTATTGTATTGGGCTAGAATTCCATTATGGGCCTGTACATATGTCGAATATTATTAGCTCTTAATAATATTTGGACTTTAAACATTATCTTATTCTCTTGGAGCACTTCAATTAAGTGCACAGATGTGGCACAGGAGTTGACAGAAGGAATTACGCTATTCCTGAGGGTTATGTGGAGCTATTGCATGGATACTTCAGTTAGAACTCATGTGACAGAGTTTGGTGGAGTTGATTGAGGAAGTTAGTGGAGTTGTATTCATTTTAACTAATCTAAACATAGTTGAGCTATTTGTATCTAGTTTAACTAATTGATAAAATTAGTGAGAGTGGTGTGAATTAATTATTAATTAATTCACTAATTATAAACTCATTAATCAACTAAAGAATACATCAGTTAACTTCAGTGCATGGACAGTTTCAGTGGAGACCAGTGCAGAAATAGGTGAAAGAGCAGGTTAACTATCAGTTGTGACTATACAATTGCTATTTGCAACACACAGATAGGTGGAGAAGCCCATGAGGATTGCGCAGTACAAGCCAGGTGGTTTATCTATTTAATGAAGCCATCCCATAACATTGAAAATGCAATAGAGGCTGGCTATCAAGTGGAAAAAGATTGGAGCATGTGTTTTGCTAGATCTAGCTTGATAGTGTGTAGCAATTTAGGGTGTGCATGAGAGCTTGTGAGGAGCTTTTGTACTATGATTGTTACATGATCTCCATGACATATAATATATAGATAGTTGGGGTTTTAAGCTTTAAGCTTTCCCATTAAATACTGTGTTCATATGTGTGATTGTTTGTGGTTTTAATGTATGCATGCAATTGATTTTATTTCCGCATGTGATGATCAATGGTAGAAGAGATTTTGTATTATGCATGAAGCTAAAATAGTGTGTGATCAGGAGAATCTCGGTGAATAAGATATCAGTTATTCAAATTTATACATGGTATCAGAGCGATATTTATCATTGGAGCAATTGAAAAACATTGAAGCAGTTGAGTTTTGTGCTGGTGGAATTCAAATTTGCAGCAGTGTTTTCTTGGTGTCGAAGTTGAGATGTCTTTCAACGGATTGTGATTGGAGTATGCCCTTGAGGGTAGCTCTAATTATATTGCATGGAAGGACAGGATGGAGGTGGTGCTAGATGACAATGGGTTGAAGGAGTTCATAGATGCAGAAATTCCAAAGCCTACTTCTAGTGATGTTGTCGTACTTGACGCATGGCAAAAGAAGACAACAAAGTGTCGAAGGATTATGTTGGAGGGCGTGAAGGATCACATAGTATCTAGCTTCATGGTAAGGCTTCTCCATTCTTGATGTGGAAAGCTTTGATAGATTTATTTCAAAGCAAGAGCGATCAGAGGAAGTTGGTGCTCAAGGACAAACTCAGGAACATAAAAATGGAGAAAGGCGACAGTATGCCCAAGTACCTCACGAAGTTCGTCCAATGCAGGGATGAGCTGGGAAGTGTGGGGGTGAATGTTGATGATGAGGACTTGGTGAGCTTGGCTCTCCTTGGGCTTCCGAAGAGTTGGCATTCCTATCAGGACTCTGTCAATGGTCGGGAGAAATTGCCAGGATGGGAGCGACTTTGGTCGGATCTTGTGCAAGAGGAGATAAGGCAAAGTACCAGGGATGGATCTTCATCAAATAACTCTGATGAAGAGAATTGCGCTTGGCTGCCAAAGCAAAGAAGGGGAAGAGCAAGAAACTTTGCACTTCTCAATCCTAAGTATGTTAAAGGCAAGAAGCAGTATTACAACCAAGGTGAATTTTGAAGTGCTTTCTCTGTCACCAACACGGACATTACGCCACAAATTGTCCACAGAAGAAGAAAAATAAGCAGGCTATTGGGACTGCAGCTAGAGAGGCCTTAGCCTCACAGTTTGAGCTACATTTTTCACTGATCGCATACTTGGTCTCAAGTGTGACGAGTTCAGTGTGGTTTCTTGATAGTGGTGCATCTTTTCACATGACAGGAGATCGAGATTTGTTTACCGATTTGGATGAGAAAGATCTTGGAGTGCACATCGAGATGGGCGATGATGGTAGATACAGTGCGACTGGTATCGGTACAATTTCCTTTGAGAGGGAGTCTGGTAAACCCTTCGTATTGAAGGAAGTGATGCATGTTCAGAGATTGAAGAAGAATTTATTCTCCAAGCATGTTAGAAGACATGGATATGATGTTGTCTTTAGTGAGGAAAGGCTTTCCCGCGTTGTGAAGGAACCGGTGAGCCCCTAGGATAGGGGTTTGAGTTAAGAACCTTTATCAATTGCAGGTAGATGGCTGCGGAGCAATGGCAGGCAAGGAAAAAGGAGTGGTGAGCCGGGATGATGGTGAGTTGTGGCAATGGATATTGGGCCACCTTCACCATGGAGCTTTGAAGATACTGCAGCAGATTTCTACTGGGCTTCCTAAGGGTACTCTTGCCCAGTAAGATCAGTGCAAAGGATTTACCTTGGGAAAATTTGTGAAAGCCACCTTTCATGAGAAGTATAGTCACGCCACGACGATCCTTGAGAGAATTCACACAACTGTGTGTGGACCTTTCTCAGTAGCTTCGACAGCAAAGCACAGGTATTATGTGATATTTGTTGATGATTTTTCTCGTAAGTGCTGGATCTTCTTCATGCAGAAGAAGAGCGAGACATACTCAAAGTTCTGTGAGTTCAAGGCGCTGGTTGAGAAGGAATCACGGAAGCATGTGAAGGCTCTTAGGAGTGACAATGGTGGTGAATTCATCTCTACTGAATTCAAGGACTTTTGTAGCACAGAAGGAATTCAGAGATAGCTCATAGCACCACATAACCCACATCAGAATGGGGTTGCGGAGCGAAAGAACAAAACGATCATGGGTGCTGCACCGACGAAGCTGCATGATCAAGGCCTTCCCATACACTTGTGGGCTGAGGCATGCAACACTACGATTTATGTGCAAAATCGTTGTCCTCATAGAGTAATTGGCATGAGTACATCCGAAGAGGCGTTTTCTGGTAAGAAGCCCGATATTTCTCATTTGAAGATTTTTGGCTCACCTGTTTACATTTATGTGACAAAGGATGCTAGGAAGAAGCTGGAGCCGACCGCGGAGGTTGGGATATTTGTGGGGTACACAGAAACACCCCACAACTATTGTGTGTATTTTCCGTATAGTCGCAAGACCTGTATGTGTGCCTCGGATATCAAATTTCAGGAGGAGAAAGTCATGAAGTGTTCGCTTGAGAGGGAGCCACACTTGCATGCAGATGAGAAGCTATTAGTTCCTAAGGATGAGTCTTAGGACGTGGATCAGCCACAATATGAGGTTCATGGAGTGGAAGAGACCACTCAGGCAGCACCAACCATCAGAGGGCGAAATCGCACTACAGAAGCTGAGCGACTGGCTCAAGATGTAGAGAAGGTTGTAGGAGCAATCACAACGCACATCACAACATAGAGAAAGACAATACCGACCGCATCGGATATGGATCTGAAGTGGAGCAAGTGTATCGTGACAGAACCATCCTCTTTCGAGGACGTTGTGGAGGACCCTGCATGGGTAGATGCCATGGTGGAAGAGTATGATTCGATTGTCAGAAACAGTGCATGGGAGATTGTCCCAAGGCCGGAAGGAAAATCAGTGGTAGGTTCGAGATGGATCTACAAAGTGAAGCAAGCAGCTAACAAGAGCGTCGAGAAGTACAAGGCAAGATTTTTTTCCCAGGGCTTCTCGCAGATTGAGGGGATCGACTATGAGGAAACCTTTGCACCTGTCGCAAGGTATTCTTCCATACGGAGCATCCTAGCTCTCTCAGCGTAGATGGGATGGCACATTCATCAGATGGATGTGAAGACTGTGTTCCTCAACGAAGTCATTGAGGAGGAGGTGTACATAGATCATCCCAAAGGTTTCGAGATCTTCAACAGCGAGTCGCATGTGTGCAAGCTCAAAAGAGCGTTGTATGGGTTGAAACAAGCACCTCGTTCTTAGTACACACAGAAAGACAGTTATTTCACCGGTCTTGGATTCACCAAGAGTGTGGCGGATCCGAACCTATACCAGATTGTGGTGGAGGGTAAGTTGCTAATCATTGTACTTTATGTAGATGATTTTATTTTGACGGGTGATGAACAGTTGATACTCTCATGCAAGGCTGATCTTGCAAAAGAGTTTGAGATGAAGGACTTGGGCCTCCTTCATTATTTCCCCGGGACTGGAAATTTGGTGCCGTTAGCAGTGGACCTGCTTGGATATTTCGGTAAGTATGCTCCGGGAGAAGGTCCGAGAAGTTCAACATACATGGCTGCAAGCCTGTTGATACTCCTCTTCCTGGTGGTTGGAGGAAGGAGGATGCTACTTCAGCGGAGGTAGTGGATGCCACTGTTTATCGATAGTTGGTGGGGTCGCTTATGTATCCGGTCAATACACGGCCCGATATATGCTATGCAGTTAACCAGCTTTCACAAGCTATGGTTAAGCCTACCAAGCTCTTCTGGAAGGCGGGAAAGCATGTATTGCGTTATCTTAGAGGCACATCGGGATATGGATTGTGGTACAGACAGGAGGATGAGGTGAAGCTGTGTGGCTTCACGGATGCAGATTGGGCAGGGATTCCAACGGATAGAAAGAGCACATCTGGATGGATTTTCAGTATCGGGTCGACAGTAGTTTCCTGGTACAGCAGGAAGCAAAGATCCGTGGCACTCATTTCAGCAGAGGCCGAGTATATGGCAGCGAGTTTGGCTGCATGCGAGGCTATATGGATGAGGAAAATCCTGGTCGGGTTGTTCGGTTCACACTTAGAGCCTACTATGATTTATTGTGATAACTGTAGTTGCATCAAACTCGGTTAATCCAGTATTTCATGATAGGTCCAAACACATCGACATCAGGTATCATCATATCAGAGATTGTGTTCAGCGGAGAATCATGATGCTTTCATATGTTCCCACGGAGGATCAGGATGCCGACATCCCGACGAAGGCGCTCACCAGGAGCAAGTTCGAATTCCACAGAGGCAGGATAGGGGTTGCAGATAATCCATATCTTGCTGAGAGGGAGTGTTGAAAATGCAGCAAGATGATGGAGCTTAGTGAAATGAAGTCGCCTTCACTAAGTGGGCCCGCAGGCGATTTTTGGCGCAAAGTCCATTTTTAGACTATGGGATCATGTTCTATGAGTTGCAGGATGCTATTTGTGGATGGTTGGTCAAGTCGGAAAAAACAGATGGACTTCTATTTTTAGACATATTGGGCGGAATCTATTTTTAGATTGCCAGTCTAAAAATAGATATGTCGAATATTATTAGCTCTTAATAATATTTAGACTCTAAACATTATCTTATTCTCTTGGAGCACTTCAGTTAAGTGCACAGATGTGGCACAGGAGCTGACAGAATGAATTACGCTATTCCTGAGGGTTAAGTGGAGCTATTGCATGGATACTTCAGTTAGAACTCATGTGACAGAGTTTGGTGGAGTTGATTGAGGAAGTTAGTGGAGTTGTATTCAGTTTAACTAATTTAAACATAGTTGAGCTATTTGTATTCAGTTTAACTAATTGATACAATTAGTGAGAGTGGTGTGAATTAATTATTAATTAATTCACTAATTATAAACTCATTAATCAACTAAAGAATGCATCAGTTAACTTCAGTGCATGGACAGTTTCAGTGGAGACCAGTGCAGAAATAGGTGAAAGAGCAGGTTAACTATCAGTTGTGACTATACTGTTGCTATTTGCAACACACAGATAGGTGGAGAAGCCCATGAGGATTGCGCAATACAAGCCAGGTGGTTTATCTATTTAATGAAGCCATCCCATAGCATTGAAAACGCAATAGAGGCTGGCTATCAAGTGGCAAAATATTGGAGCATGTGTTTTGCTAGATCTAGCTTGATAGTGTGTAGCAATTGAGGGTGTGCATGAGAGCTTGTGAGGAGCTTTTGTACTATGATTGTTACATGATATCCATGACATATAATATGCAGATATTTGGGGTTTTTAGCTTTAAGCTTTCCCATTAAATACCGTGTTCATATGTGTGATTGTTTGTGGTTTTAACGGATGCATGCAATTGATTTTATTTCTGCATGTGATGATCAATGGTAGAAGAGATTCTGTATTATGCATGAAGCTAAAATAGTGTGTGATCAGGAGAATATCAGTGAATAATATATCAATTATTCAAATTTCTACATTAAAGGCATGTCTAAAGCTGTTGCGAAATCTGCAGGCTATAGGAAATATCCAAGCACTACTGAATACCTGCACAGTCCAAACCAATTTGATCCCTGAAACCAAGGATGTACACAAAATATACAGCTATAAGAAGCGCACTAGAAGAAATATGCGATTAAATACGCAGATTGGTACCTATGAGATGGATCAGGTTATCTTAGATCTGGGGTCAGATGTGAATGTATTACCAAAACAGACATGGCAACGAATGGGAGAACCTAAATTAGAATGGTCCACCATCCAGCTATGAATGGAAAATCAACAAAAGATCATCCCTCTTGGGATATTACCAAAATTCATGGTTGACATCGCAGGGGTAAGGGTCCTAGCTGACTTTGAAGTCATAGAAATTATGGAAGATGTGGATCCCTACCTTGCGCTCCTTGGACTGGACTAGGCAATTGACATGGGGGGTGTCATCAACCTCAAGAAGCAGAGCATGGTGTTTGAAATCAAAGGTACCCGTGTCATAGTACCAATAGATCCAGTAGAAGGTGCGTGGTATACAGAGCCAGCCTATGAGGAGGAGGAATTAGATCACATTTATAAATTAACTGTGCAGGATGAAGATCGGCTTAACCCCACGAATGAAGGAATGCTCTGCTTGGAAAATAATAGTGAATGTTTTTATGACTCTGATGAGGAGCTGGAAAATTGGCAAGGCCGATTGCACGAAGTTTCGGTGCTCCGATGTCTTCAGACCGTCAGGAATTTTCGACGCATTTCTACCACAGAAAGGAACTTTCCCGGCTAGGAGGACGCAGATGATAGTTGGAAGACGGTTGAACCTAAGGTTCCCACGGAACGTAGGCTAGGGACACTATCACTAACACTGCACGGAGCACCTACGCAAGGATCGATATTCTTCACTCAGGAGAAGTATTAGAGACGGGTGATCCTGTGCATAGGGACCCCAGTCGCCAGATGGACTTCAAGGTCAGTCTACCTATGCGAACACTTGCTGACATACACCACTCAAGGGTGCGATCAAGCCTTGCACGGACAGGCTTTTCGAGGTACCGCTGACCTAGGCATGCGTCGGGTTACGAACTTGCTCGAACCCACGTATAATTTGAGGAATTTGAGGATGCCTCAAGTAATAAATGGCACGAGGACGCGTGACACAGCCCTCTGGTACAAGGACGTTCCAACCAAGGGTGAAGCGCATGGCTCAAAAATACTGATGGCCAAATTGCAGACACACCTCGCGTTGACCTTCATTCAGGGTACACAAACGACATACAGAAATCATCTGTGGTCTGACATTCCGTGGAAATGACCTCAGGCATGTAGGACGACCGTCAACACATCCCGATTTAATAAAAAAGGGATCTTACAAGTACGCACAATCGGTGGCAGATCATCAATGTAGCCATTTATGGCAAGATTGATCTACCTGATCGATGGTCAGTGTCACGAATGGGCTACTCCACCATTCAATAGCTCCGGACGGTGTGCGAACGGATAGATAATTACACACCAGGCTATTTATGCAGCCTACAACATGCTCCTACTATCTACGTACTGGTTTTTTTTTGTGCTCATTAACATTCTTTGGGTTGGCCGCTTCTGTGTTGCTAGGATGGACCCAACCAGAGAGCCTGGGAATGCTGAGTGCAGCCACAGGGGTGAGCCCTGGCTCCTGGCAGAAAGGATTGTCTGCGAGCCACGTGCAGACGGAATGCTATGATATAGGGACATGCTGCGACTTCTATGCCATTCTGGAGTCCCGCCCAACCGAAGCAATGTGTGTTCCCTCCCTCGAGTTTCCCTCGTCAATGCTCCTGATCCAAATATGGGGGACATCCAAATTGATTTAGCACAACTATCCCGCACAGAGCTACAAGGACTGAACACCAGGGTGTTGCGTGAAGTTCGCCACCGTGACCAAGCTAGGCGACAGCAGTGTGACATACCTCCGGAAGTATGGGAACAGTGAATTGCAGTGGTCATAGAGTTAACACACATTATTCAAGAGCAGCTGACGTAGGGTGAAAAACTGGTCGAAACAACTACCCAACTATGGATGGCCATCCAACACCATTCCATGCTTCAGCATATTTAGACAAAATTGCAGCAGGTGGAAGCTGCTCTAGACCAAGTCAGAGCCTCCTCACCCTCCACCGTCTTCGCGTAGCATTTAGATATCTTGGACAATATTGAGAACCTTCACCACAACAAGCATGTCATTTGAAAACAGTTGAAACCATGGGCCGACACCGCACTCTGGCTCGCTGAAGACGCTCAGTCTACCATTGTGCGCCTCCATTGGCTGTTAGAACAGGTTACCACGGCTCTAGATGGCCCTGCCTCCCTGACACTGGTCAACATTGAGCAACAAGCTGCGGCCCAGAGTAAGGAAGTGCTCCCATCGCTCCTCTTCTCTCTCGCTACCTTGCGCGTGAAAATTGAAGCCGCACCACTGCAGTGACTCGGGACGAATCACAAGATTGTGTTGGGGGACTGTTGGAATGGCGTCTCCTAAAAAGCTACGAAACTGGTCCATTTTTAATATTTTTGATTATATTTAGCCTAGCGGAGGGGTTTTGGGGTGGGTCAAAGCCCCGAATGCATTGTAATGGATCAAAGGATAAACTAGGGGTTCGAAAACCATGGGTTGCAGACCATAGGAAAGTCGAGGCTAGATTGTTATAAATAGAGATGCATTTTGTATTGTAAAGGATAAGAAATGATGGGCTATTGATGTGAACTATGATTTAAGCTATCTTTTTGGGTTTTGGGGAATGGACTCCTACTGGCTGTGTGCGCGGAGATCCAAGTCCAGCTGTGTGCAGACCCTGCTGCTGTGTGCGTAGGTTGGGAAGGGAATTGGAATTGTAGGGAAGAATTGATGAATGCATGAATGTGAAAGGTTGTTAGAGAATTGAATCTATGAGTACTTTCACGTGAATTACTGATAATTGTTGTATTATGCTGTAATGTTCCTATTTAAGGAAATTAAATAAACACAACAAATGGTACAGCAATGGAATGCTGCTTGACGAAAATATCCAACAACACATAAAATAATAAAAATGGCCTATGCGACAGATACACATTAACAGAGAAATCACTAAGCCATTTTATTATGCTGAGGAGTATAAGTGATTAAAATAGCTACCCAGATGATGGTGCTCAAGCTGACACAAGCAAGGCAAAAGATAATCCCGAAAAGACAAAGGTACAGCTGTTTTGTTGTTGCGTTCAAGCGGCTGGGAATACTGCCGCGTGCTGCTAATATGCTGTGGCTGAAAGGGCTCCGCTAAGTAGCTCCTGATTCTGCTCTGCGCAATGCTCCCTGACCCAATTCTCTCTGCTGCTCCTCCTGACCCATAACCACTACAATGGTGACAATACGGAGCTCACACTGGTCGATCCGTGGTCTTTCCACACAGAAGCGCTATCACTTCTGACGCTTCTTTGCAGCAAGCTCCCGACCCAATCTTCTGACCAAACGATGGTAGGACTGCCTCACCCGAGCAGGCACTCGAAGTCCCCCGAGGCTGAGGTTGAGATCTCCGCTCGGAGACACTCGGTGCACTGAACAGTGCTGCAAACCTGCTAAACAGCCGGCGTGCTCAAGTCTTAGCGACCAATAACAATTTCATAAAATTCATCAATGACCAAAAATGAGGAAGCTATCTCCCCTTTGTACTCGGCCCTCCTCTCGAGCACCGAGCTCCCTCCTTTCCCGCGCAGCTAACATCCTCCTTTCCCGCGTAGTCCCCTCGGTCCCCACACTGCCAACTTCAGCCTGCGTACTTACCTTCGCGCGCCCGGTTGAGTCCATGACCCGCTCACGGTTGTTGGAAATTTACTAGAGGCGGCAAAATTGATCCGGTTTGATATTCCAATTAGCTATTTGCTAATTGGGAATATTACAGTCTCCCCTGGAAAAATGTTGCTTGACCCCAAGCAACTGTAGTGATGGGTGCTGCAAGATCTTTTCTCCCTCCCACGTAGCATCCTCATCCGGCAAGTTCTTCCACCTTACCAAGAACTCCCGGACCGTTCTATTCCACAACTGCTTCTCTCTGACATCAATGATGGCTTCCGGCTGCAGCACCAAATGCCCTTCGTCATCTGTGGGCGGAAGCTCCTCCGTCGCTGTCACCTGTGATCCCAAAGCTTTCTTCAGGCACGACACATAGAAAATGTTATGAATTTTGCTGCCTTGGGGTAGCTCCAACTCATAAGCAACTTGTCCCACTCTACGTATCACTCAGTAGGGTCCATAAAAGCGGGTCTTGAGCTTTTCCACCCCCTTCCGCTTCAGAGTAGACTGGCGGTATGGCTGTAGGCGCAGGTAGACCAAATCCCCTACTTCGAACTGCCTCTCCACCCGACCCTTGTCGTCATACAACTTCTGCTGATTCTGCGCAGTGGCGATATTATCCTTGAGAGTCCGGAGGATGTCCTGACTTTCCTGGATCCAATCCTTGGCTCTCGGAGCCTTGCAGGCACCAAACACAACATCAACAAAAGACATAGCATGATAGCCATACAGTGCATAAAACGGGGACATTCCGATGGACATGTGATATGTGGTGTTATAGCAATACTCCCCCAAGTGCAGCCACTTCAGCCATGCTCTTTGCTGCCCGCTGACATAATTTCGCAAGTAGCCTTCCAGCCACTTGTTAACACTCTCTGTCTGCCCATCAGTCTGGGGGTGGTAGCTGGTGCTTGGCGTCAATTCCGTCCCCACCAACCGAAAGAGTTCCTGCTAGAACCCGCCCATGAAGCGGCTGTCCCGGTCACTGACAATGGTCTTGGGAAGACCGTGCAACATGAAGATGTCCTTGAAGAACAGTTCTGCCACCTGCGCGGCGGTATAGTGTGCGGATATGGCAAAGAAATGTGCGTACTTTGTCAGCCGATCAACGACAACAAATATGCTATCCTTGCCCTGCACTACGGGCAATCCTGTGATGAAATCCATAGAAATACTTTCCCACTTCCCCTCGGGAATGGGAAGAGGCTGCAACAGTCCTGCTGGATGGTTCGTTTCCCCCTTGTTGCGCTGGCAGACTTCGCACTCCCTAACATGCTGGAGTACGTCCCCTTTGAGGCCTTTCCACGCGAACCTCTCCCGGATTGTCCTGTAGGTCTTGAAAAACCCCTGATGTCCGGCTAACGGTGAATTATGAGACACTTGAAGTATTTTCTTCTTGAGCTGGGAGCCCACAGTCAGGAAGATCCTGTCTTTGTAATAGATAATCTCATCTATCACCCTGTACTTATCGTCCACCACCTGACCATCCAAAATCTCACAAGCGAACTTGTCCTTGGAGTACTCCACCAAGAGTTGGGCCCTCCAATCCGCCTCCCAACTCATCGGGGACAAAGTAACTGGTCTACGTGAAAGTGCATCAGCTACCACATTGTTTTTCCCCCTAACATACTCGATGTCGAAATCATAAGCCTGAATTTTGCTGATCCACCTTTGCTGCCTCTCCTGAAGCTGCTTCTGCTCCAAAAAGAATCGGAGGCTGTTGTGATCCGTCCTCACCCTGAACCTATTACCCACTAAGTACTGCCGGAATTTGGCTAACGCGTGCATCACGGCTAGCATCTCCTTGTCGTATATAAGGTACATCCGCTCATGGGGAAGGAGCTTCCGGCTCTCATAGGCTATAGGGTGGCCGTCCTGCATCAAAACTGTGCCGATCCCTTCTCCCGACGCATCGCATTCCAAAATGAAAGGCTGCGTGAAATCTGGCAGCGCGAGCACTGGGCAGCTGCTCATAACCTCCTTGAGCCTGTCAAAAGCTCGCTGCGCTATCTCGGACCAACTAAAGGCCCCCTTCTTTGTCAAATCCGTAAGCGGGGCTACGAGCTGAGAGAATTTCTTGACGAACTTCCGGTAATATGTGCAGATGCCAACAAATCCTCGAAGCTCTGTCACGTTCTTCGGCTCTGGCCAATCTCGGATGGCCTTGATCTTTTCTTCGTGGACCCTCACTCCGTCCACTCCTATGATGTGTCCCAAATACAACATCTCAGTCACCCCAAACTCACACTTGGAGAGCTTGGCATAAAACTGTTGCTCTTCCAAGATATGCAGCACGGCTTCAATGTGCTGGAGATGCTCCTCCCACGTCCTGCTATATATCAATATATCATCGAAGAATACTAATACAAACTTCCTCAGGTGGCCGCGGAAGATGTGGTTCATGCAAGACTTGAAGGTGGCGGGGGCATTGGTTAGCCCAAAAGGCATAACCAAGAACTCAAAGTGGCCGTAGTGGCACCTGAAAGCGGTTTTGGGCACGTCCTGCTCCCTCACTCTAATCTGGTGGTACCCGGATCTCAAATCAATCTTTGAGAAAAACTGTGCTCCCCTCAACTCATCCATTAGCTCATCAATCCTGGGTATAGGGTACCGATTCTTCACGGTCTTTTTGTTCAAAGCCCTGTAATCGATGCACATTCACAACGTGCCGTCTTTCTTCTTAACTAACACCACGGAGGAAGCAAAAGGGCTGGTGCTCGGTCGGATGTGTCCAAGAGCTAGCAGCTCCTAGATAGCCCGCTCAATCTCGTCCCGATAGGCCTTAGGGTGCCTATAGGGCGTGGTAATAATGGCCTGGATGCCCTGCTCCAGCTCTATCGTGTGCTCAAACCCCCGATTTGGTGGCCGGCCTGGTGGTATATCCCTGAATACTGCATCATGCCTGTCGAGGACAGCATGGATGTCAGGATGAACTGCCCGCCCAACAGTTCCCGTCTGTGATGCCCGGAGCTCTACCGCCCATTCTATGTTTCCTTTCCGGAAAGTTGCCTGCATCCGGTGAGCTGAAACAACCTGAGGTGGGTAAGTGTGCATCCCACGTATCTTCTCATGCTTCCCTGTCTTCCTATCATCCCACTCCATTTCCAAGGCCTCCCAATCCGTGGTGACCTTCCCCAGAGTGATCAGCCATTGTACGCCCAAAACCACATTGGTGTCGGGTATGTTGACCGCAAAGAAATGGTCAGTCACTGTGTAGGTGCCCATGGTTACTGCCAGCTCCGGAACGTATCGCGCACACTGCATTGACTGATCTCCTGGAACCAATACAGAGAAACCATTGAAAATTTCTGTCAGTATGCCCCTCCGCTCAACCATCTGTGCGTCGATGAAGTTGTGGGTTGCCTCACTGTCCACCAAAATTGAAACTCGTTGCCCACGCATCGTCCCTCTGACGCGCAGCGTTAGATACTTAGGTACTCCTCGCAATGCTGCAAGGGTTCCCCCCGTCGGTGCGAAAGCCGCACCTCCCGCCGTCGGTGGCCCATGATCGTGCACGGCCTGCCTGTCTCCTGCCTCTCCATCCTCGTACTCCTCTTCTTCCCCACTACTCTTGGAGAAGACCTCTATAAAATGCGCCTTACCGGCAGTGCATCTGTGCCCCGGCGCCCATGGCTCCTGACAGGTGAAGCACAACTTTTTCTTCCTCAATTCCCTCCTGGCGTTGTCATCTAACTGTCCCCCACCCGGATTCTCCTTGGAAGGCGGGGTCCTCACATCCTTCCCTCTTGGCAGAAAAACCTGCTTTTGGGGGTAAGGTGTTATGGTCCTAGGCAATGCATCTTGCAGATCCCGGGTCCTGCCAATGGCGTCTTGAAGTGTGGGTGGTCTCGCGGATCTGACCAATCCTCGAAGTGGCTCCGCCAGCCCTTTGATGAACATGAATATCATCCGTGTCACGGATAAATCGGGCACCCTTACTGAAAGCCTCATGAAGTCGGCAATATATGTCTCTGGGCTTCCCGTCTGCTTGAGCCTCGTCAGCTCGACGAAATGTTCTTCCGGATCCTTCCGGTCGAATCTCTCTATCAGTCTTCGGGTGAACTCGACATATGTTGTCACAGTGGAATTCCCAAGTGTCACCATTCCATGGAACCACCAATTCTGAGCCTCACCATCCAAATGCAGCGTAGCCACCTTGATGGCCTCCGCCTCCGCCATCTGGTTGAGCTGAAGATATATGTCCAGCTTCTCCACCCAGGACCTTGCCGAACTGCTTGTTGAACCATCAAACGTAGGCAAATGATATCGGCTTGCTGAACGCTGGGTGTCTCCATCATGATAATGCCGGTGCCCTCTGTAATGGTCACGGGGCCTGTGGTCCCGTTTGAGCTGGACAAAATCTCTAAACAGAAGTGCCTCCCTGAACTCCTGCCCATATGTCTGGTATTCAGCAAAATAATCACCGATGTGGTCAGGCTCTGGTTCCTCCTGTGCTCCTGTCCCAGTGTCTGCACTTAGGAAAGTGGGCATAGTAGCACGAGTGGGGGCGTGTGATGCCTGGTGCGGGGTGGTAGCCTACTCCTGCAAATGGTGGGATGTACCCGACCCCTCACCCACCGAAAAACCCCTCGGGGTTTCACGCTGTCTAGCTTCAACAACGGTGAACCTCTGCCCCATCATCTCAATCTGTCGCGACAGATCCTGTACGGATTTGAGGAGGGCTTCCCCAAACTGTTTTGCATCGCTATCATCTGCCATCGTCTCTCTCTCTCTCGCACCTATCCCTGGCTCCCCCGGTTCTTTGTCCACTACTCGAATACAATCCCCTTCTCCGTAGGTGTTTTCCAACCTACGCTCAATATCTCTGTAGTTCCTTCCTCTGTAGCAGATGTAGGGGTGTCCTTCTGATGACATAGACTCTTCACTCCACAAGCTGAGCTAGAACCATGCTCTGATACCACTGTAATGTTCCTATTTAAGGAAATTAAATAAACACAGCAAATGGTACAGCAATGGAATGCTCCTTGATGAAAATATCCAACAACACATAAAATAATAAAAACGGCCTATGCGACAGATACACATTAACAGAGAAATCACTAAGCCATTTTATTATGCTGAGGAGTATAAGTGATTACAATAGCTGCCCAGATGATGGTGCTCAAGCTAGTACAGGCAAGGAAAAAGATAATCCCGAAAAGACAAAGGTATAGCGGTTTTACTGTTGCGTTCAAGTGGCTGGGAATACTGCCGCGTGCTGCTAATATGCTGTGGCTGAAAGGGCTCCGCTAAGTAGCTCCTGATTCTGCTCTGCGCAATGCTCCCTGACCCAATTCTCTCTGCTGCTCCTCCTGACCCATAACCACTACAATGGTGACAATACGGAGCTCACACTGGTCGATCCGCGGTCTTTCCACACACAAGCGCTATCACTTCTAACGCTTCTTTGCAGCAAGCTCCCGACCCAATCTTCTGACCAAACGACAGTAGGACTGCCTCACCCGAGCAGGCACTCGAAGTCCCCCGGGGCTGAGGTTGAGATCTCTGCTCGGAGACACTCGGCGCACTGAACAGTGCTACAGACCTGCTAAACAGCCAGCGTGCTCAAGTCTTAGCGACCAATAACAATTTCATAAAATTCATCAATGACCAAAAATGAGGAAGCTATCTCCCCTTTGTACTCGGCCCTCCTCTCGAGCACCGAGCTCCCTCCTTTCCCGCGTAGTCCCCTCGGTCCCCACACTGCCAGCTTCAGCCTGCATACTTGCCTTCGCGCGCCCGGTTGAGTCCACGACCCGCTCACGGTTGTTGGCAATTTACTAGAGGCGGCTAAATTGATCCGGTTTGATATTCCAATTAGCTATTTGCTAATTGGGAATATTACATATGCGTTTTCTGTCCTTAAGCTGCGAAGATCTATATACTGCGTTCTTGGATCTAGATCTGTTATGTTCTACTTATGTACTGTTGTGCTGATGTTATAACAAGCATATAACTAGAGATCTAGTGCATGTGGATGCGAATAGAGACTTAATTAACTCTTCGTAGAATAAGGTAATCGGGGATTACAGGACCTAACATTGCTCGACTTGCTTTACCCATCCTTTCTCAGGGTGTGGAAACTTGGTTCCAGCACCCACCCATACTACTTTGGGTGGGAATTTGACCTGCGAAAGTAGGTCACTGCCGAAAGGGCCAGTAGTATAGGGGTTTGTTGGAAAACCTTGCCTACCGAACCTGGGTCAGGACCCCTCAAGCCAGCAATAAGGATGTACATATGCCTCTGGCAATAAAGTGATTTGTGCAAATACTTCATCTGCCTCAAGTTCTACCTACAAAGAGATACAAGGGAAATGTAACTTTTGCCTTCTTATAGATATAACAGTGCAACTAAAGAATACAATTTCATTTTGTTGGTTTTGCAGTAATATTTTCATACTAACAACAACAAAAATGCTAAAATATTGTTGAAAATGGAAATGAGCAATGCAAGAACAATTTAGTTACTCGAAAATGCACATTGATCACATGACAAAGAATCTTAGAAGGGATATTATACAGTGGCATATGATGATCAACCCCTTGGTTTGTTGATGCTTTAATCTATTATGGTGTATACAATCAATCTATTATGGTGTAAACAACCAATATATTATGATGTACACAATCAATATATATGCTTAGATTGTTTACATTATGAAAGATCCATTGGTAGTAGATTTCCAAAATCCTATGCAATTTGAGTTGTTTCCCTGTAACACATATCAACATTTCAATTAATTTCACCATAAATTCTCTACATATCCTTTAGGAAAGTAAAGAGGTCTCTCACCAATATGAGGCAAAGTAACAAGTGGACCAACACATGCATGCCATAACTTTTTATACATAAGAGATTCAATAGCATCTACCACAAACATGTTGGGAATCACGATTTCCGTTAGACCAAAACCCATAGGTATTAGTCAACGATCGCATCGTCAGAGATAAGGATCCACGAGAGGCGGTTAGGCCATGTCACGAAACACATGGGGAGGAGCGCTGGTTTATCCAATGTCCAACAATCTCCCTCAACATGAGCAGTGTGTGTATCGAACTCGTGACCTACGCTTTGATACCACTTTTTGGGAATCACGATTGTTATCAGACCAAAACCCGTAGATATTAGTCAACGATCACATTCAATAGGGGAATTTTGAGGTCTTAAATGGGCCTCCTAAGAAAATTATAAAATAATAGTCGAAATAATAAAATAAGATTAAATTACATCATCAAATTTTAGAGGATAAAAATAAAAAATATTTTCAACTAGTATTTTCAACCTATCTTCCTATGGGTTTACTCAAATTTTGAGTGACAACACTTGTTGGATGCATAATTTGATTCATCATCCAAGGAGTACCCCTATTCTATACTTTCGATGGACCCTGCTACATGAAAAATGATAAATACATCAAAAACGTGATTGCAATCATGTTTTTTCACGTATTTCTTAGTTTTCGTGTAGTAGGGTCCATTGAAAGTATGCAACATGGGTACTCCTTAGATGAGGAATTAAATTTTGCATCCAACGAGTACTCCTGCTCAAAAGTTGAGCAAAACCTTAGGGTGATAAGTTGAAAATACGAGTTGAAAAATTAGTTTTATTATTTTATTATTTTTTAATATTTTTACTTTTTTACACCAAAAATGGTGAATCATCCCCCATGGTTGAAATTATCATCTTGAATTCTATTGGTTCTTATAAAGTTTATTTTAGCTGTACATTTTTCTTAGGAGACCCATTTTAGACCTCAAAATTCCCCTAATGGTTAGAGATAAGGATCCATGAGAGGCGGTTAGTCCATGTCACGAAACACACAGGGAGCATTGGTTTATCCAATTTCCAAAAAACCAGGCACATGTATTAAACCCCAACTACCTTCAGTACAATACTCTTGAATAAAAGCAGTGTCGAAGTCGATAAAAAGAAAAAAAGAAAAAAGAAAAAAAAACTTCACTAGAGTATACTAGTAGGGGAGTTTCACAGAAAAAACATAAAAAAACAGGCTCTTTGATTTTCAATGGTACAAAAACATGGAACTGTCATGAGTGGATATTAAATTCCCAATAATAAACCCCAAAAAATGACCACAAATTTTATTAGAATTGCTTGCTCAATTTCTAGGTCTAAATTAATGGTAGAAACCCATGAAAAACACACTAAAAGAATATTATATTTCTGATGTTCTTGTGTTCCATACCCAAATCCCATAAAGGGGGTAAAAAAAATTTGGATTATTGCAAGAATTCAAAATCCTCCTAACTAATCCATCAGGTCTACAAAATTAGGTTTATTGAGTCTGATCATGAATAGATGATGGAAACTCACCCGTAAAGGAAGTGAAACAATATACTAAATGCACATGGCATAATAAATAACTCAAGAAGTCTTAATGACAATGGGTTTTTATGAAATTCTTACTCTAGGAAATTGGTAGTTAGAGATGAGTAATGGGTAATTGATGGTAACCCAACCGACAAGGAAGTAAAAATTGTAAACTAAATGAATATGGGATGGAAAATCATTCAAAAAGTCCTAACTCCAATGGGTTATGAACTTACATTTGGAAATTCATAGTTATGACAACCAATCGGTGGATTTTGAGTAAAATTGATCTAGGGGATTAGTAAAATGTTCAAAATTCAAAGTGTCTAAAAGTGCTCAAAACTGGTGCCAAGACGTAGATCTCGTTGCCCTGAATCCAATGCAACTCCTTTCACTCAAAACCAATATTGTATGCTCCCAATATTTCGTTTTAATTATTTTCTCAAACAACTAAAAATTTTACAGGGTTGGGAAATTACGCACAGTCAGCAATAGGTACACTGACTGCGCATGTGACTAGGCAGATTGACTGTGCATTTTGGCCTAGTGGTTGTTTTGCAAGTGTACTATTCTAATTGGTGAAAATTTCGTGGTTTGTGATTAGTTTATGGTTCGTTAAAGTGGTCGAATGAGAAGAGGCCGCATGAGCCAATGGGTGGATGCCACATGGCCTCCAAAAATTGATACAAAAAAACTTGTTTAGGCTGACTGGGCCTAGTATGATTCGAACGAACAACCTCCATTATAAAAACATAGAGTCTTACCACTCTGCCTACATTAGTTCTTACAATGTATAATCTGCCACTGTTATTTAAGGTTTAATGAAATGTATGTCGGGGGATGGGGACGGGGTTAACCTCTGGCCCTCGGTCCACCCCAACCCACGAGACCACAAGTTAGGGTAGCCAGGGGCGCGGGGTTAACCTCGACCTCAAACCACATATATTGATACCAAACACAATTCGATGGAATGGGGTCAGCTAACTCGGAGGCACCAGAACCAAATCACAATGCAACTCAGACCATGGTAATGGAGCAGGGTTGGGGTTTATGTTATGGCATGGAAATTTAAATGGAACCCATAGTTAACACACCAAACCACAACACCAACTACAGTTGCAGCAGAGTTAAGTTTTTTGTGTTGCGGTTAAAACTGGCCCAAAACCCATCATGTGGCACTTATCTGTCGGTTTATGTGGGTCACCGTGCATTTAAAGAGGCGGAAATTTTCACCCAAACCGACGCGAATCTCGTCGGTGCGGGCAGAAATTGTCACTCCAAGATGCTAAAAATTGCGGAATTTGTAGGATGGATAGCAGGTGGGTGCGTATTGTAGGAAAGTTAGAAGATAAATTGTTCTAGAGCATAACCCAGCCAGTTTTTGACCAATTTGAGTGCAGAAATAGCCCAGTTAGGATTTTTTTACTATTCTAGAGCCATTGGAGACAATATTTTTGAATTTTGAGCACTTCAAATACATGTAAAGACATATTTTGAGCACATAATGAAAGGGGCCTAACATTGGAAGCTAGACTAGGAGATGTAGCCCAGGAGGGGTGAACTCCTTCATCATTTTGTTGTCTTGTGTTTATGTTATGGTATTATTGTCTCTATTTATTTCTGCAAAATTGAGTTTAAACACTAATTTATGTTTTATTTCAACTTACATAATTGCATAAAAAACATAAAATTTCACTTGCAAACTTTCATCAAGCCTTCAAGTTTTCTAATACAGATCGGTTTGGTATGGGAGCTTTGGTTCTTTGGTTATATTGAAAGTTTAATTCTGTTGCAAGTGTTTCTGATGCTTACAACGTTGAAGCTCAAAAGGGGATATAAAAATCTTGTGATAACAAGTGCTCAAGCTAGTTCAAGGAGAGCACATTTTCCAAAATCTCCACCACAAGTTTCACCTCAAGTGTCATCAAAGTCCTCAACAGTCATGGCACATGAAAGAGAGATTGACAATATGTTTGAGGATAAGAAGAATTTCAGAAAAGAAATCTTTGAAATGACTGGGATGGTGAAATTTCTTTATGAGGAGAGAAATTTAAGGTTGCAAGGTGAAAGCTCAAATTCTCTAAAGGGAAATGGAGGAAATGGAGATAAACCTCAACCTCCAAAAGGAAATGGAGGATATGGAGACAAACCTCCAAAAGGGAATTGAGGGAATGGTGATAAACCACCTCTACCTCCATCTTTGTCTTCACCTTCATCTTCACCTGCATCTTCACCAACATCATCTTCTACATCAACCTCTTCACAAACACCTCCAAATTCTCCAAAGGGACATAGTAAAACTCCATTTTTAAAACTTGAAATAAATTTTGAATTGGCTATGTATAATGGAGAGGTAAATGCTGAGAAATTAGATAATTGGGTTTGCCAGCTTGAAGTGTATTACAGGATAAAAAGGATTAAGGATGATGAGACCAAGATTCATCTTGCTTCATTAAGGTTGGAAAGTGGAACACTAATTTGGTGGGAAGACAAAACTCAAGAGGAGAAGAAGAAACATGGTAAGGTTTTATCCTCTTGGTATGATTTTGTTGTTGCATTAAGAAGACAATTTCATCCTTTAGCATACATGCAGAAATCTATAATGGATTGGCAAAAATTTAGGCAATTAAAGGGTCAAAGTGTGCAAAGTTATCCCCAAGAGTTTAGAAGGAGAGCATTTGTTTTGGGTGTATATTTATCTTCTCAATACACTTTACTCAAATACATTGGAGATTTACATAGCTACTTGAGACACAAAAATCTCATGTTTAAGCCTACAAATTTAGATGAATTTTGTGTACAAGCAACACATCTAGAAGAAAGTGGGAAGAATGTTTTTGGAGAAAGTAGTGAGAATTCATTTGAGTCTGGAGACAAAGGAAAGGGGAAGTTCAAAGGAAAAGGGAAAAATAATGCTTCCATCAAGAAAGAGGGAGAAAAACCCATATGTAAACATTGTTCCAAAGAAGTCCACGATGAACACCGTTGCTGGAAACTTCATCCTGAGATGAGACCCAAAAGTTTAACAAGGAGAAAGAAAAGACAACTAGAACTACACAACAAGCTTTAGGTTATGATTCTAGGGATGAAACAAAGATCACAACCATTGGATTGAAAGGTATAGACACTATTGCAAGTACTAGTGCTTCTAGTAATCTCAATGAAACTCAATATGAGAAAACAAGAATAGAGTTATTCCACATTAGAGTCATTTCAAAACATACCAAGATAGATACTTTGTTTGATAGTGGATCAAAAGAAAATATCATTTCAGAAGATATTGTGAAGAAATTTAATTTAGAAATCATTCCTCATCCTAAACCTTATCCTTTAGGCTAGGTATGTGATAATGAAAAATTACAAGTGACAAGAAAATGCATACTTAGGTTTGCCATCACTGCAAACTTCCTTGATGAGGTAGAACTTGATGTAGTCCTACTTGACATATGTGGTATTGTTTTTGGAAGCCCATATCTATATTATAGGAGAGACATTTTTCATTTCCATGAGAACAAATATCATTTGTTTAAAAATGGGACGGAGTACATTTTTAGAGCACATAGCAAGAAATTGATTTTATATCTTGTGAATGTTGGATAAATGAAGAGATTTGTTAATGCTAGTCAGAATTTTGCATTGTTAATGATCAAACACAAAGATGTTGAGTAATCTAAAGCCTTTCAAGGATACGAAACAAGTTTTAAATCTGATTTGGTTGAAGTTGCTAATCCATGTGATAATATGCTTTAGGAGTCTAACATGTTGCCTCCTAAAAGAGGAAAACAATATGAAGTGCAATTGCAGCAAGATGCATCATTGTTGAACATTGGTATGAAAAATATGCCAATGTTAGAGAATGCAGGGGTCAAAAAGCAGATGAAAAAGCTATTTGACAAAGGACATTGGTTCTAAGACATCTTCTTATGGGTTTCATAATGTTTTGGCTTTGAAAAATGATGGTGCATGGCGATGGCTATCACATTTGGTAAAGAGTCAAGCCAAGTGCAAGGCTAGACATGCTAAGCATTGTTATGACTACAATTTTGAAGGTGAAGTGAAATTGAAATTGTATAAGTATCCTTTGATAGAAGATCAAGGAGAAAATGTTCAAATTCCTTCAAGGGCAGTTTTATTTTCTAAATATATTGAAAAATTGCAGCAAGATATCATCCTTGACAGGAAAAAAATGACTTCAAAACAATGGAAAGTGGAATACCTTCATGAGGAGCTCAAACTGAAAAAATAGGAAAAGACAAATGGGTTGAGATTGGAAGGGTGAGGGAACTATACCCTCATTTGTTTATTGACTGAAAGAGAGCTTTTGGAGTTCGAAAAGCTTCTAGTGGGGAGGACTGATCTAGGGGATCAGTAAATGCTCAAAATTCAAAGTATTCGAAAGTGCTCGAAACCAACACCAAAATGAATATCTCGTCGCCCTAAATCCAACACAAACCATTTCACTCAAAACCAATATTCTATGCTCCTGATATCGCATTCTGACCATTTTCCCAAACAGTTGGGTTGGGAAGGTATGCATAGTCAACAATCCATACACTCGGACTAGGCGTGTGACTAGAAAGATTGATTGTGCATTTCGGGCTAGTGGTTGTTCGCCAAGTGTCCTATTCTAATTGTTAGAAATTTTGTGGTTTGTGATTAGTTTATGGTTCATTGAAGTGGTCGAATGAGAAGAAGCCATGTGGGAAAATGGGTGGTTACCACATGGCCTCCCAGCATTGGTGAAAAGTTTTGTTTATAGGCCGACTGGGCCTGGAAGGATTTGAATGCACAACCTCCATCAGAGCAACACAGAGTATTACCACTCCACTTACATTACTTCTTACAATTTATAGTATGCCACCACTATTTAAGGGTTAATGAAATGTATGTCGGGGGACTGGGATGGGGTTAACCCTAGCCCCCAGTCCACCCCAACCCACGAGACCACAGGCCAGGGCAGCTAGGAGGGCGAGGTTAACCCTGACCCCAAACCACAATTATTGATACCAACCACAGTTCAATGGAACGAGGTTAGCTAACCCAGACGCATTAGAACCAAAACACAATGCAACTCAGACTATGGTAATGGAGCAGGGTTGGGTTTTATGTTATGGTGCATAAATTTGAATGGAACCTACAGTTAACACACCAAACCACAACACCAACTACAGTTGCAGCGGAGTTAAGATTTTGGCACGACAGCTCAAACTGACCTGAAATCAACATCCCAAAACTTGCCACGTGGCCCCTATCTGTCGGTTTATGGGGGTCACTGTGCATTTAAAGAGGCAACAATTTTCACCCGAATCGACGCGAATCTTGCCGGTGTGGGGCGAAATTGTCGCTCCACGATGTTGAAAATTGTGGAATTTATAGGACAATTAGAAAAGAAATTGTTCTAGAGCATAACACAGTCAAATTTTGACCAATTTTAGTGCCGAAAGAGCCCAGCTAGGGGTTTTTTATTGTTTTGGAGCCAGCAGAGACAATATTTTTGCATTCTTAACACTACAAATCCATGTAAACACATATTTTGAGCACATAATGAAAGAGGCTCAACATTGAAAGCTGGACCGGGAGATGTAGCCCAGGAGGGGTGAACTTCTTCATCATTTTTCATCTTGTGTTTCCATTACGGTATTATCTTCTCTATTTATTGCTGCAAAACTGTGTTTAAACACTAATTTATGTGTTATTGCAACTTACATAATTGTATAAAAAACATAATATTTCACTTGCAAACTTTCGTCAAACCTTCAAGTTTTCTAATACAAATCAAAACTCCACACATAGGGTAGAAGAAAAGTGAGAACATCCCTAAAAGACACAATATTTCACATTTCTCACGATAGATCTGTGAGTGAGACAGAATAAATGCAGAGATGGGTTCTGGATTTTTTGTACCAAGAATCCACATATCCAACTGCAAGCTCTTGTTTGACTTTATAGGGCTAGAACACCTCGTATGCAACATAAAACTTCAAACCCCAATGAAAATACAACAATGGTGAGAAAAAACTTACCAGTCCCAATCCCTCCAGAAAAAGAATTCTGCATTGAATTTGTATTTTGGGAAGGAACAAGAACTGAGGAACTCCCACAACCTCATTGGATAAAGTCGAATAGTTACCCACATAACTATTATGAGGCAACCTGCCAGGGAAATTCCTAAAGTTGTTTGCATAACCCATGATATCGTGATACTATGCTAAAGCTCAAACATAATGATATCATGACATTATTCTAAAGCTCAAACACAATGTTGGTATACTTGGTTTCCCCCAAACCCATGTAGAGAAGATTTGCAACAATACCGACCTACCAAATATATTATTAAAATACACCACCAATGTTACCCCATAGCACCCTAAGAGTGCCCTTGGTAAGGGCAGAATGCATGAACCCCAATTAGGTCTTCATACAAAGGGCACGTTGGAGAAAAAAATCAACAAGAACCGGAGGGGGGTGGGGGGGGGCGCGGCGCGAAATGGCATGAAGTAGGAATTATGAGTGCATATTGCGTAATGGGTATATCATAAAATATTCTTCACAACTTTGTCACACATTCCTCTACCCGCTCTCTCCCTTCCTCTATAACAACTATTGGAACCCAAAAAACACGCATCCTCACATCGAAAACCATCAGCTACCCCACTTGAGAACACCAGCCACAAATCCCTCCACGACACTAGAATCACGTGCTATGAACCCCCAAATCCCCAGAAAGCACTAGTAAAAAATGATGAAATTAGTGACTAGGTGACTAAAAATGTTAGTCACTGCAATTATTTCAAGTGAAATACTACTAAATTTGAGCAATTTTAAGTGATGGAACTAAAAATGACTAACTTAAATGACTAATTTAGTCTAGGAATAAAATATACGACTAGATAATAAGTGACTAAATTAAAAATGACTAACTTAAATGACTAATTTAGTCTATGAATAAAATATACGACTAGATAATAAGTGACTAAACTAAAAACGACTAACTTAAATGACTAATTTATTCTAGGATTAAAATGTATGACTCCATTGATATAAATATTGACTCCAAATTGGTGTATGAGACCCCTTGCTTGTGGAACAAGGGATCCACCTTCGGACAACGATTTGACTACTAAGTCTATGAAAACATACATACTTTACCCCTCTGATTTTATAGACATGATCTCTTGAAAGGAAACACACACTCTTAACCATTAGACCACCTCAAACTATATAATAATTTATAAAATATAATAATTTTATACTAATCCTTCTTCTCATACCATTGCAGCATTGATTTATTGCACTATATAATTTATTACACTATATATAATAATTTATAATATATAATTAGTTTATTACACTATATATATATATATATATATAATAGTTTATATACCATTGATTTATTACACCATATATAATAGTATATAGTTTATAATATATAATTAGTTTATAATTTTTTGTAAAAGAGTGATAAAAGAAATATTTTTAGTATTTTATGTAAAATTTATATATGATATTAAAGGATATTATTAATAATAGTAAAGTTAATTTAGATAATAATGAAATATTTTAATAATTTAAAGTAAAATAATATCTATTTACATTTAAAAATATAATAATAATAAGAAATTTATTTTAATGTAACGTTTTTGTAATATATATAAATAGTTTCATGTATATGACATTCGCACGCATTTGTTTTAACTTTCAAATTTTGGTTTGGCCATAGGCGGTAATATCCGATTTGGTTGTTTGGTAGGAGATTAGGAGATTTGGTAGGGCCATTGCTTTCTGGAAATTATCAATTAATTCGCTGGGGAAGCCTCGTGGGTTGGAGGAGTAGTTATTATTTAGTATGCAGTATTCTAAATATAGCTCTGTAGTTCTAATCTTGTATTCCATTCTGAATCGAAAAAACGATATTCTTATAGAGTCGCTGCATTCTTCTTCCAGTTACAGATCGAGATCGATTTATTTACCTTTAATCTGTTTACTCATAACCGACCTAGTTGCTCGAGCAAAAGCTACAGGTTTAGACATTGAACCAGTTGAATTCGAAGCTCATTCAGTACTGATCATCAATCTGTGTAATCTACGCAAAGAAAATTCAAGGAGCAAGGATATATTTGTTCTTATCCGGAGAAGAGAGAGCAACGCAAGAAGGAGAGCCCAAGCAATAGAGCCACCGGATGAGAGCTGCTGCATCTGGTGTTTTGAGAGCTGGTACACCTGGTGCTTAATGTTACATGTATGTATCTGTCTGGATGCTAAATTAGTTCTTTAAGCGCTGTTGTTGAAGGATCTTCTCTCACGGGGATTGATGATTTGATTGGGATCTTGGTTCAAGTACATGTTACCTACTTGCAATTCAGTGCGTGATTTTTGATTTGATTGGGATCTTGGTTGAAGTTCAAACCCTTTGTGCGCCTTTATAGATGGGAGGATGTCTCATTTTATTGAGCCATTCACAACTAGCATCAGATAGTCATTGCCCCTACAAGTTGTCAACAAACCTAAAGGAAATCCATTGAAATTGACTCTCATGGTCTACTTAGAATCGGAAGTAGAGTATACTTTCCCAATTTCTGTTTTTTTGGTTTTGAAATTATATGAAGGGAACAAGTTCTTATGAATTTACTATCAACACTATCAATCCGATTGCTAGTGTTCATGGAAGGTAATGTGCTAGTTTACTTGTTCTTCCTTTTCAACACTTAATTGAAATGCAAATAACTGGACCACTTAATGTGGTGTGCATTCTTGATCTTTCTCAATGTTCAAAGGTTTGGTGAGACTTGTGATTTCTATGAATGGCAATCTCTTTTCCACTCAAACAATGTCTACAATGATGTGTTGTTTGAACCAATGTGTACATCTCTTGGTCATATATTGTGTAATTAAGAATGGTTGAAAAATTATTGGAGTGGTGTGCAACTTGTCTTCATGTTGCATCAATGACGTACCCATGGAATTTTGCCAAGAATCCATGTTGATATCGAGGGCTTGTTGAATGTAAGGCAAGGAAAGAATAGTAGTAGTCACAATTTGACACTTGATCTCTTTGAACAATCTTTGCTGTGAATTGCCCTAGCTAAAATTTAATTGGTCATTTTAGTGCATTAAGAGGGTGTGTGACATCGGAAAACTACACAAGAAATATCTTTAAATAATTTTCCATTTCCATGAAGCTTTGTAGGTTGTGAATTTTCTTTAGTAGTGGTCAATTGGCAATAGCTGAAATATTTTTTAGAACAATGTTGAATCAATCTTGGTTCTTGCAAAATCTAATATGCACTAGTTTTGTCTGCTTGAATGTATGTTGCTTTGTATTGATTAATTCCTTTTCTATTCTTAATACTAATAATATTTGATCCAAGTGTTTCAAATGGTACTCCCAATTTTTACTAAAAACTAGTATGTTATTCAAGTCATAGTTATCAAAACCGGTCTGTTTTAACTGGTAACCGGTCAAACCGGTTGGTCAGCTTAGCCTCCGGTCAAAACCGCTCATGCAACCGGGTTTAGAGGAGGGTCTCACCTAATTTGGCTGGTTAACCGGACCTAACCGGCCGATTAGGTATGGAACCGGCCGGTTAATGCATAAACCGGCCGGTTTCGTACCTAACCGGCCAGTTAGGTGTCCCATGCTCAAGTTTGTGCTACCATTTCAGGAGGGCAAGGGGGGCTTCACTTGACTTTGCCTTTGCAGTCCCATAAGCATTGTCACAGTCAGCTTTTGGGCAGAGCCCCTTCGAGAAGACAACGTCACACAACAGATGCAGTTTCTTTTGGACTGCAGAAGAATTAGCTGATAGAAAAGAGATAGCTTGTAGCTCTTGAAGAACAAGAAGCACAAACGCAACTGGCAACTTGCTGGGTAGGATCATGATGAAGAGAGGAGATCTCTAACTGTAGATCTCCAAGTGGAAAGATGTGAGAAGATTGAGCCTGCATGCCACCCAACAATGCATGTGAGGGTTTTAGGCTTGTTATTCGTATCCATCGATGAACTCTTGATAGTTTTTTAGTTAAAATCTCGGGTGCCCAAAACTTGTTCTCAGTCACAAATTTTGCATTCATGCAGCCTCCGCCTCATTGCCATAAATAGATGGGAGTAGACTATAAATTTAAAAGAAAATATAAAACCACTCCAAATTTTAGAATTTGGTAAAATGTTGTTTCAAGCATTTCCTTCAATGTCTATGAAAACAACTATATGATCTATTTTGCAATCCATGAATCATCAGATCCCAAACCTGCATTTGAGTCACTTAAATGGGCGCTAGGCAGCAACTCTTTTAGGGTTACCTGTATATTGTAAGATTTCTAAACCAAAATGACAACAGAGAAGCCAAAGAGTTGTAAGGAAAAGGAGAATTATTTCCACACTGCCTGTGTAAGTTGGTATAGTAAGAGAAATACCATTTATTCTTGTTTTTCGTTTTCTTAATCTAATCAATAAGAATTGAGGAGGCATTTCGACATCACTATTCATGCACCTCGGTCCTCGAGTAACTCATGCTTCCATTAGGTCCACTTCTATTGTTATTGGTGGCAGGGGTATTGAGGTTGCAAATGAGCCTGAGGCTGAGGCATCCTCAAACTCTGATCCAGATGATGTCTATGTAGCAGCCAATGTTGATCCTGTGTCTAGTAGCGGTGATGAATTTGATGATTGATCATCATTCATGTGTAGTGTTGTATTAGGCCAATGGCCTCATAGCTTGTAGCATTGTTTTTGGACTTTATGGGCCGTTTGGAGCCTCATTGCTTATGTATTTTTCGATGATATGTATTGCACTCGGTGCCATTTTGATATATTCACCTTTTCATGGTATATAAATGAGAAAAATTTGCATATTTTGTCTCTATTGGCTTGGAATCATGGTTGCAAATCTTAAAAATAGTTTTTTTAATTAAAAAATAATTATTTAATGTATTTTTTTTAAAACCGGTTCATTGAGATCTGACCGCTACCGGTTAGACCGGTTCCGGTTCGAAACCCAGTTCATTAGGTCCACTGATCCGATCACCGGTTCCGGTTTTAATAACTATGAGTCAAGTACACAATCACAAAATAGTTAAGATACAATGTGAGCACTTTGTTCAATATCCTTGTGAATGTCATAAGGGCACAAATTATATTGAACGACTTCCAACCATTGAAAAATCCTTGTCGTGGCTCAAAAGTTTTCTTTCATATATCTTCGAGCTTGATATATATTTAGTTGTACCCAAACTTTAGGTTAAGATTACAATATAATTACCTTCATGAATGTAATCGATTAGGTTCTTGGTGCATGACAATGAATACCATTTCTTGATGGTGTTTCTATTCAATATAGAATAATACATTATCCATGTGTCATCCTTCTTTGGAAACAAAAAATAACAGATCCATAGAGCAATGAGTTGGTTCATATTTGGCCATTATTTATTAAGTCTCATATCTACCTCTTGATCTCCTAGTTTTCCAACAACAAATCCTTGCACAGTGACTCATTCAATAGCATAAAAACTTGTTGCAACTCATTGATGTGTTGGACTGCATGGCTTGGAGGCATCCTGTGTAGTTTTCATATCAACTTGAAATAGTGCTACAATAACTTGTCCAACTTATTTTGTTCTTCTAGCTTCTCATACGTGCTCGATATGCATGCAACAAGGCCTTGGGCTATTGTTGTTGGTTGACCACTAGAAAGTGGCACTATACTATGCTCACAAGGCTTTTAAAGAAAACTGTATTGAAGCTTTTTATTAGCCTCTAGCCTTTAGTGGTTGAATTAACACCAAGGGAGTTGGATATTTTTTGTGTGGTCACTGAGTATTTTTGGCCTTTTTTGACTAGGCTTTGTTTAGGCATTGACGATACACTATCTCAATCCCAGAGATATGAATAGTTGAATATCATATTACAGACATCGGATGAAACAACATTAAACTCCACTTCATCTACATTATCTATCGATATGGGGAACTTCATCCACTTTTACATGCATATTCAACAAGTACTTGTTCTTGCTAAGAAAAACCAAGGGATAGGGTTAAGTATGCATGATTGGACGTAAATTATGCTTCTTTATCACTGCTATTGAGATGATTTCTCATTGGTTTCCAGTGTCAAACACTAAAGTCACAATATCCTTCCCGAGTTGGATATTAATGGAGAATAGTTTCCAACTCTTTGTGTAACTAGGATGTACAATTGCCATCAAAGAGATGCAATCCATCACAATGTTAGACATCGATATCTATTTCACTCCTTACTCTATCATGATCGACATTTGATGCTTCTCTATAATGTAGTGACCAACATCCATCTTTGGAATGTTCATTGCACTTATCGATAGTGATAAAAGGGAAAATTTGTCTTCCTTAATGTGGTGTTGGTCTTCTGCTACAAAATTTTGTTGAATGGATTGATGGTCGTACCATCTTTTGCAATGGTTACCTTTCCTTAATTGGAATTAGTGGCAACGGCATTATTAATCTTCCTCCAATTGTTTGTAGCCTCTGCTAACCTAGCTTTTTGACAGGCATATGCAAGAGTGCAAATGTCGAGCATCTCAAACTCCATCTAAATAAAATGGTATTGATTGCAGGGCAATTACCTGGAACACTGTGTAACCTGGTTTGGTCAAAATTCCCTTCTCTCAAGCTGCCAGTAACGACATCTGCATGTGAAAAGAGTTTAGTTGAGGATGGAAAAGGAGCTTTTTGAGCTGAAATGCCTCGTCATAAACACCAATGCTGTAATCAAGGGTTGTATGCATCATTCTTGTGTCTTTTGTCTACCATATTCTAGATAAGCTATGTTGTAGAATTTGGTGTAATAATATTTTGTATTAATAGTTAATGAATTGAAGGTTCAACTAGGATCAGATTTCCCTTACACATAAGAATGCCATCAAGTATATTGAGATGATTAGTTTTGATATAATTCATTTGTATATTAATTGTGAGAACTATTACATAAAACATGGAATTCTCTTGTCTTGAGGAGGACCGAGTTTCCTATATCTCAATGTCGATATTTGCAACACCATAGGGACATGCTATCTTCCCTCTTAGACTAATGAGAACCCCATTGACTCCTTCCAGTTCAGGGTTTCGTTTCAAGGCACCATCAAAACAAAAAATGAAGGCTTTTTGAGTTTGAATCCACTGATGAAATTCTTGTGGAGTTATATGAAGCTGCCAACATGATTGTGGACATACTTACTTGGGTCCCTGGGTCAGGAAGAAGATCAAGAATATTTAAAATTAAATTGATCTAGCAATTGAAGTTCTTACTTGTCTAGATCTTGATCTGGAATGAATTTAATCCTTTTTGAATTAATATGTTTAGATAGTAGTGCTTTAGCTTTAATTTCCACCATCTCCATTTCACTCATCATCTATTTGGAAGATGGAATGATTTTTTGCTAGCCAGATTTCCAACATGCGAATTTAGACAATGCAAACTAGACCCTTTCAAAAGAGCCTTGCAAAGAAAGGACCTTAAGTAACTATTACGACACGTCCAAAATAGTTGCTTCAGTGAATTGACTACTTGAAACGACTCTCAAGGCCGTTTACCACCACTAACCAAGCCACCATAGTGAAATGGAAATCCAAAAACAGGCAATGAGAAGATTCCAAACTAAAGGCAAAGAGCACACTAGGAGGGACCCTGAATCCCTCTCCTTTTCATATTTTCTGAGGTTAATATGTTGTCATAAGATAGGTTCCAATAGAAAATATTAATCTTTGGCAAGGCATATGAATGCCATATTTTTCTCCAGATTCAAGCTTTGTGGGGAAGTGAACAGCGAGAAAGTTGTTGGGCATAGCTCTGCTTAACTGGATACTCAGCTAAACCCCACCCGCTACAGTTTGATTCCTCTAGGTTCTTAAGGGCACAACCATGCAATTTTTGTTCCATTGATGCCACCAAATGGAACAAGTGTGAAGGTGGAGCCCCAAAATCCGACCCTCTCAATAATCCTAAAGCTCTGTCCCATGAAGAAATGTCAAAGAGGGAATTTTGTCCTTGCTGTCCAATCATATCTTTAAAGCAGTGAGATCCTTGAGAGTCAAGCAGTTGGTGACCCATGATGTTATTCTTCCAAATATTAATATTTTACGATTTCCTAAAATCCAGGTAAACTGATCCATTATTATTGGAATGTCAGATTTCATAAGCCAAACATTTATTGACCATTCAATAAATTTAGCATATGCTAGGAAAGATGGAATTGCCTTGTATCTTTATAAGAAGAATTGGGTGATTACAAGGACCGAGTAATGGTGTGGTTGGTCTTCAAAAGTAAAAATTAATTTTCTTTCAAGAGTCTGTTTGGGTCTTCAATTGACCAAGCAAGACATGGCTTCCAAAGGTCCACTCCTCCTTGATAATATATTCCTAAAGTTCCATGTGAGGAATATCCAAGGTCTGTTGAAACTTGAAGCAATACCCTATGACCATTTATCTTTGTTGAAAATTTATCAAAGTATCCTTAATAGACATTTTTCAATTTTAGTTCCTTAATCTCTGTATGACAATTCCCTTGTTGAGTATTACAATAGTGGCAACATTCTCTGCAATTATTATTTGTTGTTGGAAGAATGAAGAAAAATGACTGAGATCCACATTCTCTTGTTTGCTTCTTTACATTTATTGACTCTGGCAAAGACTCTTAAGAGACAGCTACCATTGTTGATTAAAGAGTCCAAAATAATAGAAATTTGTGTGACAGGATTGAGGGACTTGTCTAGAAGTGTATTAGCGTCAGTATTGCAAATGGAAGACTTAAGATTTCTAGGTTCTGCTTGTTCTTGAGTTGTAAGTTGATTTTCTTCCTGGGTCACATTTACCATGTGTATTCCACCTTCTACATTCATTTTTTTTTGCACATCTTCTCTATCTAGATTGGTTGATGGGTTCAATTTATATGAACTGGGAAAAATTTGACTTGACTAAGTTATAATGTCATGGTTTGGGAAACTAATTGCATGAGTTGACCAAGGGTTGGGAATAGTGTTTGGCTCTATTGACTTGGAACGTTGGAACTACTGCCAAAGATTCTATGAGTTTCCAACATTGGACTCGACTGATCCAGACTTAGTTAGGTCAACGATATGGTGTTTCTAGGGCAACTCATCACTTTGGCCAGGGTCAATTTTTAAGGCTTGTTATGCCCTTCTACCTTGTCATTCATTTTTTTAGGAAATGAATTAGAGATTTCTTCATTTTGCTTGGAAATAATAATTATAACATCCTAATGTGTGAGGGGAGTCTTTGAGCTTATTTATCTGGAAATAACAATCAAAGGGGTTGAGTGACATACTAGTATGACAGGAAAACTCATTCAAATTGGGTGAATATGTTGCCTTATCCCCATTATAACTGTAAGACCCCTTTTGGAAGGTGTAAGGTAACTTAAAACATGAATAGCTTCCTATTTGTGAAGCTTCTTTTTAATTGAGATAATTTATAACCCTTTGGAGTTCCTACCATCTTCTTTTCCCAGGGATACTAATTTTTGGTAACCATTTTAGTCTATGCACTCTGTGTCTTGGAGCTAAAGGATATTACCTTGAAGTTTGAAACCTTGTAAGCAATAGTTTGATGGCTTCATTCGTTTGTCCCCGAAGTGCTGGAATTTGTGGTATGCTTAAGGTCTGAGACGTTCTTGTCTTCACTAAATTATCAACTTCATCACTCTAGTATGGATTTGGGTGTTTTTTTATGAATAATGACCTTCCATTGCTCAACCCTGTACATGCTGATAAATCATCCATAAATTTGTTGCAGGTCTTTCTCTTAGTAACTTTGTTGTGACCCCATATTCATGAATGAAGCATTCAGATAAATTAGGCTTAGATCAGGGCATTTTGTTGGGATCCCTTTAGAGAGCTTTAGGATCCCATATTCAAGATGGGAATACTCTTGGACAGCTAGGGTATTGATAAATATAGCATCATATTGTGGCAGACACTATTCACGGAAATCTGAGGGGAGCTAATACTTGACTTCTTCAAGCCAGAGATCCATCGTTATCCTCAAGTTCGTAAGTTTCAACGTTTCTGGATCAAACATAGGAATAGTTTTATGCTGGCCATGAACATCAGTGTTGCAGACATGGAGCTATTTTATATGAGAAATTAAAGCTACCCAAATATAATTTATAGATAGGAGAAGGAACTCCTTTGGAGATCAATTATCATACCTATGAACAATAAGAGACAAACCTGGAAATGATTTTGCTCACTGTGTAGTTAACCAATTATGGGTTTGCATGAGTCCTCTTGTTTTCCTAGATATTGGTTTGTTCTTTCAATATGACAAGACTATTCATCTTCAATAAGGATTCCTTCAACAAATGGAATGGACCTTTCTGCCTTTGTCTCATATGGTTCACAAAACAGCTTGTTGATATGATCAACCTTCTTTTATTCCTCATCAGAGTCCATGTCATATGTAGGATGACTATCAAAGGAAAAATATCAAATCTTGCACTACTATGTTCAAATTTAATAGGCAATGTTGATTGGAGATGCACATAATTAAGTGTGCCAAAGTTTCTACCATATTCAAAATCACAGATAGGAGTGTTGGTATCTTGAAACTTAAGGGATCTTCAGGATTTTCCTTCATTTATGAGTGTCTTACTACTCTCATTCTCAAGAAAAATAGAACTACAGTCTAGTGCGTTATCTCCATCTACGCTCAGGATTTTGTCATATGTTGGTTGAATTTCCATTTTCCAGTGTAGAAAAAAGGCATGACATGATACCCATGTCATCATGTGCTAAGTCTTCTAGGGTGATTGCAAGATTGGTAGAAAGTTGTTTCCTACCCTCCTGCTGATATTCCTCCTCTGCATTCAGGACCTTTTCTCCCACTATCAATCATCCAAATCATTCAATAAATTTAGCATATGCTAGGAAAGATGGAATTTCCTTGTATCTTTATAGGAAGAATTGGGTGATTACATGAACTGAGTAATGGTGTGGTTGGTCTTCAAAAGTAAAAATTCATTTTCTTTCAAGAGTCTGTTAGGGTCTCAATTGACCAAGCAAGACATGGCCTCCAAAGATCCACTCCTCCTTGATAATATAGTCCTAAAGTTCCATGTGAGGAATATCCAAGGTCTGTTGAAACTTGAAGCAATGCCCTATGACCATTTATCTTTGTTGAAAATTTATCAAAGTATCCTTAATAGACATTTTGCAATTTTAGTTCCTTAATCTCTGTATGAAAATTCCCTTGCCGAGTGTTACAACTTACAACAGTGGCAACATTCTCTGCAATTATTATTTGTTGTTGGAAGAATGAAGCAAAATGACTCAGATCCACATTCTCTTGTTCGCTTCTTTATATTTATTGACTATGGCAAAGAATCTTAAGAGACAACTACCATTGTTGATTAAAGAGTCCAAAATAATAGATATTTGTGTGACAGGAGTGAGGGACTTGTCTAGAAGTGAATTAGCGTTGATATTGCAAATGGAAGACTTAAGCTTTCTAGGTTCTGCCTATTCTTGTGCTGTAAGTTTATTTTCTTTCTGGGTTGCATTTACCATGTGTATTCCACCTTTTACATTCATGTGTTTTTGTTGAAGCACATCTTCTCTATCTAGATTGGTCGATGGGTTCAATGTATATGAACTGGGAACAATTTGACTTGACTAAGTTATAATGGCATGGTTTGGGAAACTAATTGCATGATTTGACCAAGGATTGGGAATAGTTTTTGACATTATTGACTTGGAATGTTGGAACTACTTCCAAAGATTCTGTGAGTTTCAAACATTGGACTTGACAAAAGGTAAAATGCATACCTTGTCAGTCCCAGGGGCAAGGGCTACAACATGAGTCACTTCGTCATCAATTTGTGTTGTGCATACTGCACCAAATTGTTCAGCCATCTGCCACAAAGGGTGAAGATTCGGATGTGCTTCTCCAACTGCAAAAACCCTACTGAAAACCACTTTACAATCTTTTAAAATCTTTTGTTGTTCAGCTGCAAGAAATTCCCGGACATCCACTTCATGCAACTGTTTGTTTGAGAAAAAATTATGGTGAATTTTCTCAATCACCTGTGTTTTAATTGAGGGTATGTGTTAGAAATGCAACCATACAATGAACTCAGGAAATATCTCTAAATTGTGAGAAGTCACAAAAGCAATTTTTGTTATAGATTAATTTTAGCATCTCACCGCTAAAGAAGATGCCAGTGTTCCATCTTCTGGCCTCTCATCAACGTCTGCTTCTAACAGTGATGTTCCCGTCAATCCAAATTGGTGCCTGCTATAGGGAAAATACATGTTTCTGTACATGGCAGTCTCCAAGTTTGTAGGAATAGTCACATATATCTTTAACTACCAATTTTTAAAGACATAAATTAACAGTTGTAAGGTCTTGATTGGACACTGGAAAAGAATTGAAATGAACTTACCTTTCCACCACAATTAAATTATGTCTATGATGAGGCCAAACCCTTGCAGAATCATCGATAATTACTACTACAAATTCCATTCCCAAAACACCGTCTAGATCTTTACTTTTAGGTAGCCTATCATCTCCATCTAGGTCGGCCTCATCACCCTTTGAAATAACACTTCCTGCAATTAAAGTTCTTATGGGATCAAGTACTTTTGGCCATATCTGTGGCATAAACTCTGTTTTCCATTGTATAAACATGTAGTTCGTACAACTTGCTTGCCTGCAACATAAACCATCATAGAATGAATTAGATGAAAATAAGAACAGATCCATCTATTGGCATACAAGGAAGTTGTCAATTCCACATTGTAAATCAAATGTTCCCTGTAAGAAACTACAGTTTGCAAAGATCATAATATTTCAATCCAAATTTTACTGACCCTGTCCAAAAAATTCCAGATGCCAGGCCACAATTTAGTCCACATTCCCATATGAGGAAAGCGAAAAAACTGACGCTGAGGTTTCTCTCGATCTTGGTCCTCCTTCTTCCTTAGCATTTCCTCGTGCACATGATCTATCTCAGTAAACTTTTGGACAAACAACATCGTGAATTAGCAACATTTATATAATCATATTATCATCAGTTCATTTACTTCACATCCCTCTTTGCCTAGGAATCACCAGAAGTGGAACAAGACGGTTTTTATTTTTATGACACCTTAGTTGAATTTAGAAGTGTGTGATCAAGGTCCAAAATAAGGCAAAGTTTCTTGGCGCTAAACATCTTATTTTGTTCATAAATTCTCCATGCTCGTTCTTGTTGGATTGCAATTCGTTGTTCTTCACTTAGCCCTTCCAAGAGATGATTCACAACACCACAAGGATTCATATGATTTTGTGTGATTGTGGTAATTTCATTTGGAAAACTCTGTGAGAGGGGCATAACCATGCTTGAATCCTTTGGAAGTGCTATGTCTTGTTTAATATCTTCTTCTGGAGATTTAGAAGATTCAGTGAATTCCTGCTCCAAGTCAACGGGGTCAGTTTCTATAATTGATTGGCCAACAGGCATCTGTGATGATAGAACTTGTAATGTTTTCATGTCAAAACTTTTTAGCATTTCAGCAATTTTTGCAAGCTTTTCCATGAAATTCTGTTCAATATTAGGCAAACAAGGAGCCTGTTGCAAATTTGGACCCGACTCTGTAGTTGCTGGTCTTAAAGCCATACGTACTTGCCTGCTCATTGGGACAAAATGTTTATCTGTCCCACTCAAGTTCACATTATCATTACCCAAATTCATGTGAAGAATACGGTGGGGATCACGAGGTTTCATTCGAGGCTTCCCAGAGTCTCCAGCCTGCCCAACCAACAGATAACATGAATAATTCATCCAAAGGAACATTGGAAAACATTAGAAGAAACAATTAAACAGAGAAAAAATTTACGTTTGAAATGCTTAGAATTAATGGCATAGGTGTCTCTTCCAACATAGAAACAATGATCCAAAGTCATTTTCAAAGACCACCAATTAATCCAAGACAAATCACCAAAGCCATATTCCTTAGGACAATTGCTTCAACTGACATATAGGGAATGAAATGAAAACAAAATGAAAGAAAAAGAACTTTTCAACTGTTACATCTCTCAAACACTCATTACCCACAGGATACAACTCAAACTCTACTGAATCAGCAGCATGTCTTACCGTGGAAGTTCCTTGAATGGCAGGTTTGGAAGCAGTTGCTAGTGCTTGTAATGCCGTTTTATGTTGTACATTAGAATTCTTTAGTGTTCTTGGGTCAGCTATGATTACTTTCCCAGATGTGGTAACAAATGCTCTACTAGGACCTGAAGGAGGATTTGTATGCTAACATGATCAGGCTTTTGTGCAGCCTGTGCTGACAATCTCTATTGTTCTTGCTTAAACAGGTGCATTAGCATAGTTGGGTTTACTGCTATATATTTCAATACAGAAGGTATTATATTTGAGTTATGACAAGACTATTCATCTTCAATAAGGATTCCTTCAACAAATGGAATGGAACTTTCTTCCTTTTTCTCATATGGTTCACAAAACAGCTTGATGATATGATCAACCTTCTTTTATTCCTCATTAGAGTCCATGTCATATGTAGGATGACTGTCAAAGGAAAAATATCAGATCTGGCACTTCTCTGTTGAAATTTAATAAGCAATGTTGATTGGAGATGCACATAATTATGTGTGCCAAAGTTTCTACCATATTCAAAATCACAGATGGGAGCAGTGATCAAATTTGAACACGTCAGAGCCCTTCAAAGGGTCTCTGGCACGTCAGAGAAGTAACGAGCCAAATTTACTAGTCAAAAAAAATTTAAGGTGTCCATCCACGATATTTTGAAGTATATGTAGAAGTGATTTGAATATGTTGCATTCCTCTATGTATTCCTGAAGGGGGCCCTTGTAGATCTTATTACGAATGTCAATAGCAGATTCACTTGAAATCTCTAGTAAAGGGAGTTCCCTAGCTCTGTCATCTTCATCTTCTGTTTGGACAGTGTAAAAGGAGAACGCTTGTCTTCTTGAATTTGTAAACACCATGAGATATTGATCATCATACTTACAAAATGGTGAGATACTACAACCCGTGCAGATTAATAATTATAATGCAAAGGCAATTACTCCCTCTGGTTGTAATTATCATACGAAGCTTTGCCATTTTCATCTTCACAAGTACGAAGGTTACTGTTGAATTCGTTTTTTTGTACTAGCAGAATAATTAAAAGGAACCTTTTCGACCTTTAGTAAGATGGTCAGATCTAGAATGATACCAAGCTTCACTGAGATAGCTATCTCTGTTATGAATATTCAGGTCAGGAAAAAGGCATGCCTCTGTTGGGACAAGTGTCCCCCACAAAAACAGAATTTATCCTGTAGGGAATCCCTCAAACTTGAAGCTGGGACATGATATTTTTCAAAGTTGGATTTAAATGCTGAAATATGATTTTCCCAGAAGTCTGGGCTCTCAGTATCATAAGTAGGGAGTTGGTCAAACATCAAAATAAGACATATCATATGCTGACTAGTTATTAATTGTCCCAATATATATATTCGATCCTTGGGCATACAATCATGAATTTCCCTTTTTGTCCACCATACTGGTCTTCCCGGAGGTTCACATTGCTGGAGGAAATCTTGCTCCTCTTACATCTATTGAAGTCTTCACACCCGTCATCATAAGGGTTCTTATAAAATCTCAGATAGGAAGTTCTCTCCTTGATTGGTTGTACTCTGTCCTCATCATTCCCACTATATTTAGGTATACACAATAAAACTTTGATAGGGTCATCCCCTTACCACTCTCAAATTCTTATGCTCCTCCATTAAAACTTGCTAATGCTACCAAATAGTTTGAAAATGATGTCAGGTCCACTGAAGCTTCAGATTGAGGGAAGAAGTAAGCCCCAGTCTCCTTGACACCCACTTTAGGAAAACTCTGTCCACCATGCAGGATTTCTATCAGCCCTTTCAGATCTAGAATTTTGTTCCAATTCCACTTTATTGATGCTGACTTAACATGCTGGTTTCTGCGGTTAGGGTCTCATCAAAATTCCATTTAGTAATTTTGTCCATGCACATTGCAATATAAACCACTAATCTTCTCATTGACAGATAAGGGGCCAACAATATCCACAGGCTGTTCATGACCCGCTTTATTGGAACTAGGGACCAATAATTGATCTATTCCCTTCTCTGGGAGGTACTCTTCAGCAGAAATTCTATAATCATTATGGGATTGCCCTCAAAAGACACCACTTATGATCTTGGATTCAACTTTAAAAAATATTACACTCATCATCCAAGTCCAAGTTTCGTTTAACGATGGCCTCCTTTGTTTGGCTAGCAATGCTTCCTTGTTCAATTTTTGGGCATGAGACTTCCCATATAGCAGCATCATCATGGTTTTAGCTTCATCCTCTAAATCCTCCTTGATCTATAGGATCATTATTGGGAGAATATTCTTATCCCAACACTTCCTCTTCGTCTTCATCAAGGCTGTCATATAACTATTCTTTTGGGACAGCAGGGATATTATTGGTTTCATATTTATCTGAAACCAATATTTATCTTTCCAGAGGTTATGAAGGCCTCCTTCAAGTTCCACAGCCTCATCAGCCTTATCTTTACAGATGTGTCAACTCTCTCTCTCTCTCTATATATAGATATATCCCATCTAAAGCCAAGTGGCCCTTCTTATTTAGACTCTACACCATTCAAACTCATATTGGAACCATGGATGTTCAACAATGGGTTTGAATTTTCAGCATGCCATGTAAATCTGATTCGTAAGACTCCAAAGTGGCCATGCAGTGAAGTTGGCAAGTGAACTCATAATATAAGGTTTGAAGCCACCCATAGTCAAAGGGGCCCTTCTCTTAGCTTCTTCACATGCAATGATATTTGTTAGCCCCCCTATAAATTTTTGGCAAGCAAATAGGGGGCTAAATTGTTTTGAGCTTTCAAGGAATGTATTTCCATTGTAAACACATCATCCTTGAAAGCCTCCTCCTATCTTTCATCCCTTGGTTAAAGTCCCTCTGCTGATTTCCCCTATAAAGCCTCTCTGTTTGTGAAGAAATTCCCAAAGGCCTCCTCTCCCCTTTATTTTACCTTCATTTAGCCCCTTTTCATCCCCCTTGTCTTCCCCTTATATTTCCCCATTTACCCCTCAAATCCCCCCAAAATCCCCTTTAATTTCCTCCCCTAACCTTTGTTGGCCTTTTCTCCCCTTTATTCCTCTATCGTTTCCCTTTAAACCCCTCGAAACCCATTAAAATGGGCAAAAAACCCATCTTCCGACCTTATTAAAGGCCTAGCCCCTTTACCGCAGGCCCGTTTCAAACCACTTCCCCACATGTGCCCCGGCGCTGGGACCAAGCGCTTAGGTCCCAAGCGCTAATCGCAATCGGAAATCCGGGCGGGTGAAATTTCCTTTGTAATATCAAAAAAACCCCGATGCGATTTGTTTATAACGTAAGTCAGCCGATCTGTTCCGCACCGTTGATCTAGGGTCCAGATCAACGGCTGAGCGCTAATCGCAACTCCCTCCTGATCGCAATCGCAACCCCCATTGGTGCCGCCCTGATTGAGATCCCCCGATTGCATCTTGACCGTTGATCTCCTCGCCAGATCTGACGACCAGCGCTTAATCGCAAACCCATTCCCAATCGCAACCCTGTCTTCTGATCCCTCGATCGCACTGCCCCTCCGATTTAACGTGAACCGTTGATCTGGTTTCGGATCTAACGGCCATCGTTTAATCGCACCGCTGCTCCAATCGCTGATCGCAAGTCCTTCTGTCTCACCTCCGATTACATCTCCACCGTTGATCTCCCCACCAGATCGGACGGCCAGCATCCAATCACAAATCTTTTTCTCCGCCTCCCGATTGCATCCCCACCGTCCGTTTCCTCCCAGATCGACGGTCATCGCTCAATCGCGTCTCCGACCCCAATCGCAATCGGAGCATTTGTGTTGTGCATTGCTATTGCTTCCCGCTCCGACTTGCGATTGCGATTGGACCCCGGGCCCACCGTACTTCTTCTTCCGCCTAGTCACATGTTACGTGGCCTTTCCCTGTGTTATTCAAAATGTGTATGATTGGGGTTTTACAAAGGTTTTGCTCCGTCGCATCGCAAACTCTGTAATGTGTCATTCCGCACCTCGGGTCCCACTTCATTCCTCCGTTTCATTGTATTTCATTGCATTTTCATGCATATCCACCCAAGTCTTAAGTTTCATATGTTTCGTTTAAATTGCATGTTTCATATGAATGCCACCGTGTCCATGAGTCCTCCCATGGATCAATCTCCGCCGTTGATCTTTATCCCCAAACCAAGATCTAGCGGTCTGCGCTGCATATTCATACCAAACCCTATTATCCGCGCTTTCCACCACTCCACTGCATTTTCATCGCTCATTTACACAAAAACATTGTTTCCACCATCGCCGCACCACCATTTCGTCCACCATGCACCCATCGCTCCGTCTACTGTTTTCTTCATGAGTGTTGCTGTGTTGCAGAGTTTCTCGAGGAAGTGGACCTCCGCTGTTCAATGTACTACCTCAATGGCGAGCGGCGCAGTCAGGATCAAATCTAATGAGCTAGTACCATTAGGAAAGTCAAGGAATGGGGCCGTCAGGATTCACATTGATGGAAAATAGAGTTCAAACGCCGAAAATCCTTCCGGCACCATTTAAAGCTCGAGCTAACTTGACAGAGGCAGTAATGAAGCAGAAAAGAGTTTCAGTACAGAGCAGAGGGATAAGTGCACATCAACGAAGATCTTGAGCTCTGAACCAGAGGTTTAAAGAGGCAAAGCATCATTTTGAAGACCCCGAGGATCGATCTGGAGATCCTGAACATCAATAAGAGGTAAAATCAAGGTTTACTTATGAGCATAATGTTTTTCCCATAAAGGACAGGTCTCCCATACAGTCTTTATTATGCGTCGTATCACTGAAGGAGGTATCCGCCCCAGCTATAGTTCAAAACAATCTAACATCTATGAGGCAGACCTCTCAGCAGTTTCTTTCATTTTGTTCAAATCACCTGGAGTACTACAGCCAAAAGGTCAAATCTTATCCGGAGCAGATCTTTCTTTCACAAGGAAGGTGACAAAGATTAAATATATAGCGCACCAAGCAGAATGGGCCTCGGCCCTGCATTCATTGTTGTGTTTAAATGTAACATTTAAAATTCACCTACCTCCTTAGTCGGTCCTCTGTGTCTCTTCTGCTATAAAGCACATAAGGATATCATTGTAATGGTTGTTGACGCATTATTAGTGAATTGCAAGCATTTTTGTCCCGAGCCAAGTTTCCTGTGTAATAGTTGTATGATAGGCTGAGAAATATGATGTATTCAGGCTGAATGTAAAAGCTTTGGGCAGTGATGTACCTGATTGGTGTTGTGTTTAACATGATAAGAAGTTTTCATTGGATCCTGATCTACAGCAGTTGGTGATGTTTTTCTTATCTCTGCGTTTATTTCCATTTCATTTCATGTTCTTTTGACTGACATCTGAATGCATGACATAAGATTTACCCTTGTTAGGTACCTTATGTCCCAGCTCTCTCAGTCTTTAATGTTTTCTGCTCATATGTGTGTCTGAATATTGTTTTTAATTGACTAAACTAGTGTAGTGGATGATTATTGCCTGCTCTCTGATGTGCAAGTTAATAGAATCAATGTTCAGATGTTTTTGTTAAGATTTAATTGAAAGAGGTTAGGAACATTGGGAGGTTTAGAAGCCCGTCTTTGCCTCTTCATAACCTATCCCTTCCATATAAACCTTTTCAAGATCCCTTGTGTTGCCTATGGTTTTTTCCAAGCAGGCCTGGAGTTAAATGACCTCTGGCCTGATCTATAGACGGAATCAGATGGTTCTCCATCCTTCATTCTCATTCCTTAATGTTCCATCCCACCAATCAGTCTTTGAGATCCAAATGCTCTAGATGACTAGCCCAACTGAAGCTTACACATTGAACATAAGTAAATCATTCTTGACTCCATTTCCCAATGGCCTTGATGTTCCCTGAGTTATCTATCCTTGCCTAGATTCCTTCTTTACCTATCTTTGTCTTATGGTGAAACCTTCCTTCCTGATTCTCAACAACCAAACTCAAACAATCAAACAAACAACATTGAGCCTATAACTAGCCTAAAATCACAATTGAGAACTTCAAAGACATATATCCTTTGATAATCATAGAGAGATCCCTCTCTGGACCTAGGAGGGCTAGATCCTAAGGTCTGAAAGTGGTTCTATGTTGTCTCATCTTTTGGTATTGACAACCTTGCCAAAACATGGGAACCCCAACATAATGGCGACTCCGCTGGGGATTCTGAGTGCTTTTCATTTCAAACATCCTTAGAAACTTAGAGCTTTGGTTACTGTTGAGTCCCGAATTTGTCTCTCTTCCATACACTTTTCCATATCTCTTTCACTCACCTAAACCTCCAAAATTGTCAAATATCATGTGCAAAAGGGTATCTAACATGGTTTTTAATTATGTTTGTGTGTTTTCTATTTGATTTAGATTTTGTTCATACAGCTGCGGAAACTTGTCACTTTCCGCAGCCGCTGCAACTTTCCGCAACTATTTTGTGGAAATCAATGTTACAGGTGTCAACGAAGGAAACGAGCCACATGGGCAGGCTAGGAATGACAAGGACATGGTTCGTGTCCTATTGGTTCAAGTAAATTCGTCGAGGAAAGCCGCGGTCAAAGCCATCCACGTGGAAGTCAACTGTGGAGTTCTATGTCGGCTGGACTCTGTTTCGTGGCATAGAAACATCCATACGGCCGTTTCCCAAGCTTGTGGAAGTTAATTGACATCTGTGCAAAGTTCTGGAGTTGAATTTAAACGCCCACCTTCCATAGATCCGTTTCCCAACATGGCCATACTCCTAAATCCGTGGCCTTAGTGGTCTACGTGCTGGCTGCTATCATAAACTTCAGGAAACAGTTACATTTTATTGCTTTATAAAGAGCGTTTGCATACGCACGTAGAGTTGGTGAATGTGAGTTGATAGTTGTTAGTTGTTAAGTTGATGTGCATACTCTGTTATGTGGTGATTACGCTGCCTTGAGCCGTAATACCACCAGCCTGTAATGACTTTCTTTTTAATGTGAAGAACTTTGTTTCATAACTTAATTCGTGTTTGAAGATCATACCAGAGCTGCGTAGAGGGCCCCTACTCAGCCGAGGTTCTGTGTATTAATGTATATATTTTTCATTTCATTTCTTTAAGCAGTCATTGTATCATAACTCATTACATGTTCATATTTCATAGTTGTTTTATTTGTGTTCATACATTTCTGTAATTTCCATTGCATTCCTGTCTTTTATGTTTTTATGATTGTTAAATCACTGATCAGTTTTCTTGTGCAGGTTTTAGGTAGACAGCCCGGGGCATTTTCATAGTATTTTGCTAATGATATGAAACTGATATTATTCTGCTGCTAGTTTTCTTTCACGGTCTTTGTTTAACTTCAGTTTTTTCTTGTGCACTTCAGTTTTGTTTATCTGATTCAGTAGTTAAAATTAGACATATTAAGCTACTCATAGTGTCTTCAGCTACCTCCGAAAGCCACAGCTGGACTGATGGTGAGGGGCTGCATGATGAAATGTGTAGTTTAGTATTAGTTTCCTTTTTGCAAAATTAGATATATTAAGCTGCTCATAGCGTCTTCAGTTTCCTCCGAAAGCCACAGCTGCACTGATGGTGAGGGGCTGCATGATGAAGTGTGTAGTTTAGTATTAGTTTCTTTTCCGCAAACTTAGATATATTGAATCATGTATGACATCTTCAATTGCCTCCGAAAGCCACAGCTGGACTGATGGCGAGGGATTGAATCATGTATGTATGGTTTAGTATTAGTTTACTTTCTGCAAATTAAATATCAGTTACACAAGTTGTTTATGATTACTTCCGCAAGTCATAGCTAGTCTAATGATGAAGGGTCAGAAAATGAATTGATGTAATTTGATTTAGATTTCTTTCATTGCAATTTTGAATTTCCATAAGCGTAGTTTCTTTTGTGTTCAGTTGGCAGCAAGAATAGTTTAGTTTTCATATTCACTAGTTTCTTGTTTTGATTCATTAGATTAACAACACTTTCCATTTCAGTAGTTTACTTTCTTTTGTCATTTGTAATTTCAATTTGCTTTTAAAGTTTCGAGATTGGTAAATTATTATAGGGGATATCACTTCCTTGAACAATTATAACCAAGCTTGTTTTTCACTTTAGAATTTCCATTTTACCTTAGAAAGACCATAAACGACAAAAAGTTAAGAAAGAGGTTATCTTGCACATATAGTGCGCCGCACTTCATCAGCTTACGATTCCCGGATTGACAATTAAATGCGGCAATTTAGGACACACTAAATTGACCAAACATTTTGGCGCCGTTGCCGGGGAAGTGTAACTAGGTAGCCAATTTCTTAAAAAAACACATAAAATCATAAAAGAAGGGAAAACTTGATAACTTCTTGAAGTATGCTCTCCTCTTGCACCTAGTGTGATCTGGAGGATCAGAAAAGAGAGTTATTGGTTTAGTAATTTCTTAAGTATGCTCTCTTCTTGCACCTAGTGTGATCTGGAAGATCAGAAAGAGAATTATTAGCCCAACTTTTATTAAAAAAAATATAAAAAAATGACATGCATAGAGCAAGAGATTCTAGGGGAAGGTTTATAGCTAAAGCCAAGAGTTCGATTTTTACAACTCCATCTTCTTCAAGGCATAGACCAGATTCACCATCATCTACCCCTAGCCTTAAGATTTTTGGAAGCCAAAGAACAGTTGAATTAGAGGATTCTCCTACACCACCTACTAAAGCCTACTTAGAAAACAAAGAAACTTTCTCTCATCCTTCCTTGATAGAAGAACTAGAGGACTATAAGGACTCTAAAGAAACTATCATGGCAGAAGAAGTAATAAATAGAGGTGGAGGTAGAGGAGGAGGAGATAATGAATATAACAATGGTGAAGGAAATAATGGTAGAAATAGGGACGATTTTCTTGGATTCCCTATAGTTGATGAGGAAACTCATGCAACAATGAAAAATATTTCACCATATGTTCTCCCTAACTTTTATGGATTACGAAGTGAAGATCCTGAAACATTTCTATTTGAGTTTGAAGTAGTGTGCCGAACTTATGACTATATGGAAGATTCTCAAAAACTCAAACTGTTTCCTTCAACTTTGAAGGGATCTGCTTTGAAATGGTTCATGGGATTAGCCACTCAATCTATCAGGACTTGGAATGATATGAAACAAACATTTTTGGATAGATACTTGGACTATTGTATGCCCACCGATCATAAGGATGAGGTATTCAAAATGATGCAAAAAGAAGATGAAAATTTGGAAGACTTAATTGAAAGATTTCAATACAACTTGAAAAGAGCAAAGATGAGCAACTTAGATAATGAAACCTTGAAAGCCCTCCTATTAAAAGCCATTAGAGATGAATGGATAGACATTTTAAACATGATGGGTAAAGGAGACATTTCTCAACTCCCATTTCATGATATAACGGAACTATGTATCCAATTCTCAAGGGGAAGATCTAAAACTGGAAAAGGGCCTAGGGATTCTTCTCTTATTAGGGCTAACAAATCTGCAACTGGATCAGTAAGTAGGGAAGAGATTGGTAATATGCTTGATGAGTTTAAAACTGATATCTTAGGGGGTCTTAGTGAACAACTAGACACCCTTAAAATCAAAAACAAGCAGAAAGCAGAAACAGATGCTTTAGCCATCTTTTGTCCGAAATGTAGAAAGAAACATGCTTTAAGGGAATGTCCCTTGGATGCAAAAGTTGTAGAAACATGTATGATTTGCTCAGAAAATCATGAAATCAAGGATTGTCCTTCAATCCCTGGACTCAAATTTGTTTTTCAAGAAGATCCAAATTCAATAGAATCTCTCTGTTTTGTCGCAAGGAGACCTTGGCAGGGACAACAATCTCAAGGGTTTAATAACCCTATGAATCTTCAAACCCCACAAAATTGGACTCCTTGGCAACAACCTTGGCCCCAACATCAAAACTCATATCAGCCATGGGTACAAGGGATGCAAAATCCTTATGGGAGATTTGCTCAATTTTATCAATATCCTCCATCTTTTCAAAACCAACAAGCTCCACAATTTCCAAGCCAAAGTCCACAACAACTTTCATTGCCATTTCCACAACATCAACCTTCTCAACAAAATACAAATCCTCAACTCATGCTCCCATACCAACAAAAGACAAATCAACTTCCAGCTCAGCCACTGCCAAATCCTAACGATAAGAATCCTCAAACTACTTATATGGTAGAAGGACAACAATTTCCTACCTATATGATTGTTCCTCTCAACGATGTACAACTCAGATCTGGTAGAGTTTTAGAAAAACCTTCTATAGACATTCAAGAGCAAGATACCTCTGAGGAGGACTCACTTCAAGTCAATAAGGGTTCTGAGGAAGAATCTCTTCAAAATTCAAAAATTCAAAAAGAAAAAGAAAAGCTAGCATCCACAACTCCTATAGTTGAGCAACATGTATCTTCATCTACACCTCCTTTTTCGGAAAGACTACAAATTGATAAGGGGGTGGAAAAACAAATTTTGTTGCCTAACTATGACTTTCTAGATGAATTGAAGAATGTTTGTATCAAGATTCCATTGCTACAAGCCATTCGAGAAATTCCTATTCTAGCAAAAACCATAAAGGAGTTGAGTTTCAAAAGACCAGGAAAAAAGCTAAAGGACACAAGAAGAATCCACCTGGTAGGAAAGATTGCAGACATTATGATGGGAAAAATTGCCATGCAGAAGTATGTAGATCCTGGAAGTCCAATTGTCAAGACACATATAAATGGGATAGAAATTCCAAACACATTGATTGACATAGGGGCTGCTATCAACATTATGAGTAGACAGACTATGGAACAGTTAAAACTTCCTAACCTTCTTTTTACACCTACTTTATTGCAACTTGCAGATCGATCGGTTATTAAACCAGATGGTGTATTAGAAGATATTTCAGTCTCCTTAGATTCTTGGGAATATCGAGTAGACTTTATGATTTTGACTCCCAAAAGCAATCTAGGAGGACATCCAATTATCTTAGGAAGACCTTGGCTGGCCACAGCTGATGCTTTTATTAGTTGTAGATCTGGAGACATGTACATTTCTAATGGTAATTCGACAAAGAAATTCAATTTGTATCCTCCTGCAAGAGCAATTACAGAAATAGGAGACAATGAATGGGTCGATGATGAGAACACTATACAACATGTCTTTACCATTTCTGAAATTAGTGAGGATAGTCAAATTCTGAACACATTAGAAAATTTTGAGATAACTTCAGAATATGACCCCACACAATTTCAGTTGGAATCTGACATAGAATATTTATCATCAAGACAAATGTCTCTTTACTCTGTGGAAGAATTTGGTAATTCTGTTTTTGAGATTTTTCCAGAAAAGACATTAAATATCAACAAACATCTGGAGAAGTCACAACAAGAAGAACTAACCAGAATCTTGCAAAAACATTCTACTGCATTTGCATGGGAGTATACTGACATGAAGGGTATTGATCCTAAGACTTGCATCCATCATATATATATTGAGGAAAACAGTAGACCAATCAGACAACCTCAAAGAAGGATGAATCCAAATCTTAGGGAGATAGTGAAAGAAGAGCTCCAAAAACTTCTCAATGTAAACTTCATTTATCCAATTTCAAATAGCCGATGGGTTTCTCCTTTGGTTATAGTATCTAAAAAGAATGGTAAATGGAGGGTATGCATTGATTACAGGGAATTGAACAAAGCAACTTTGAAGGATCACTTTCCTTTGCCTTTTATTGATCAGGTATTAGACACATTAGCCGGTAAAAAGTACTTTTCATTTTTGGATGGTTTTAGTGGCTATAATCAAATTCAGGTAGCACCTGAAGATCAAGATAAGACCACATTTACTTGTCCATGGGGAACTTTTGCCTACAGAGTGCTTCCTTTTGGGTTATGTAATGCACCAGCAACATTCCAAAGAGCAGTACTAGGAATTTTTTCTGATCTAATCCATGATTGTGTAGAGGTTTATATGGATGATTTTACAATTTATGGTAATTCATTTGAAGAAGCATTAGAAAATTTGGAAAAAGTTCTTATAAGATGTAAAGAAACAAACCTTTCATTAAGCCATGAAAAATGCTTTATGATGTTTACTGAAGGGATTGTTTTAGGACATCATATTTCGGGAGATGGAATTAAAGTTGATAGATCAAAAGTTGAAGTCATCTCCAAGTTGCCTATTCCAAATTGTCAAAGAGATGTTAGAAGTTTTCTAGGTTTTACTGGTTACTATAGAAGATTTATAGAGAACTTCACTAAAATAGCATCTCCACTCTTCAAGTTGCTTACAAAAGACTGTGAATTTAAGTGGGATCCTGATTGTCAATCCGCTTTTGAAACTTTGAAAACAAGAATATCTGAAGCACCTATCTTGAGAGGACCAAATTGGAAACTTCCTTTCCATATTTCTACAGATGCTTCAGATACAGCTCTTGGAGCTGTGTTGGGTCAAAAGATTTAATTCCTTATGCCATTTATTACACCAGTAAAAATTTGACTCCCACAGAGTTGAATTATACTGTGACTGAAAAAGAGTTCTTAGCTGTTGTTCATGCAATTAATAAGTTTAGACATTACATAACGGGCTATGAAACTTTTATTCATACTGACCATTCTGCAATTAGATATTTAATGAACAAACCTGTTACTAATGGCAGAGTGACAAGATGGCTTTTACTTTTGCAAGAATTCAATATTACTGTGTTGGATAGACCAGGAAAACAGAATACGGTAGCTGATTTCTTGTCTAGGATTCAGAATACTAAAGAAGATTCTCCTGTAGAAGATAAATTTCCTGATGAATACTTGTTTGCAGTAACTATTAAGACCCCTTGGTATGCAGATATTGCTAACTATTTGGTTACAGGGAAACTACCTTCACATTTATTTCCAAGGGAAAAACGAAGAATTATTCAGGAGAGTTCAAAATATTCATGGATTTCTAACGAATTGTTTAAAACAGGGCCAGATCTTGTGATCAGAAGATGTGTCAGGGAAGATGAAATGCCTGATATTCTTAAGGCATGTCATGATGAGCCATGCGGCGGACACTTTGCGGACAAAAGGACGGCCTATAAAATCCTTTCCTTGGGATATTATTGGCCTTCTCTCTTCAAAGATGCAAAACAATATGTCAAAAGGTGTGATAGCTGCCAAAGAGTAGGGAAACCTACCCTTTCAAATGAAATGCCATTGCAAACACGGGTACTCATTGAACCCTTTGAAAAATGGGCTTTAGATTTCATTGGACCGATTAATCCACCATCGAAGCAAAAGAAGTATATATTGGTTTGCACTGATTATGTTACTAAATGGGTAGAAGCTAAAGCATTAGTATCTTCTACTGAAAATTCAGTTGTTCATTTTCTTTATGAGGATATTTTTACTCGCTTTGGTGTTCCAAGAGAAATTGTGACAGATCGGGGGAGCCAATTCACATCCAATTTGGTGGAGAAGTTGATGGAAGAATAAAAAATCAAGCACAGAAGATCTACTCCTTACCATCCACAAGCAAATGGTCAAGTGGAGTCCACAAACAAAGTTCTTGAAAGTATCATCACCAAAACTGTTCATCTACATAGAAGAGATTGGGCAGAAAGGCTTCCCGAAGCCTTGTGGGCCTACAGAACTACATGGAGGAATACAACAGGACATTCTCCCTATGAACTTGTTTATGGGAAAGAAGTCTTGTTCCCCATTGAGTTCCAAGTCAAGACCTTCAAGATAGCAGTTCAGTTGGGAATGGGCTTATCAGAAGCTCAAAAGCATAGAATGGAGCAATTGAATGAGCTAGATGAGATCAGACAAGAAGCAATTCTAAGAACTGATCTAGTTCAATATCAAAGAACTAAGTGGCATGACAAATATATCAAAGAGAAAAAGTTTCAAGAAGGAGATTGGGCTTTGTTATTTGACTCCAAGTTTAAAGACTTTCAAGGGAAATTTCAGACTCATTGGCTTGGGCCATATGAGATTGACAAGGTCTTTAACAATGGAGCTGTAAGAATCAAGACCATTGATGAGTTTCAAATTCCTCTTTTAGTGAATGGCCATAGATTGAAAGTTTATCATAAGCCACTCTCTAAAGAGGATTTTGTCAAGTTGTTTCAAGAAAGTTCTGCAATCAGGCTGGTACAGAAGAATTCTTCTTCTCCACCAGCCTAGCTTTTGTTTTTCAAGTTAAAAAAATAAAAAAAAATAAAAATAAAAATAAAAAAATGGTATAAGCCTGAAAACCAATCATTGATTGGCAGTCTTATACAGAAAATATGGGGTGAAAATCAGGGACACCTGACACTCTATATTTTCCAAAAAAAATTCTGTCTTTTATTTCATTTTATCTCACCACCCACTCCATTTCATTTCACTTCATTTCATTTCATTTCACTTCATTCCACTTCATCTCATCCATTCCACCAATAAAAATCTTTTTATGACCATTTCCATCTGGTCATTTGTCATTTGTTCATTTCTATTTCAGCAAGTAATAGCTGTGTCAGTTTCCGCAGCTGACATCTGTTTCCGCAGCTGACTCCAGTTTCCGCAGCCAGAAGCAGATTCCGCAGCTGCTACTACTCTGTTTTCAAAAAGAATGTACAGTTAGTTGTTGTTTTCATAAAATCATGAAATAAAATGCAGGAGGGGATCAATGGGACATTCAAGACACTAATGAAGATCAATCAGTTGAAGACCAAGGGCAAAAGCAAGGATTCCAAAGGTATGAATAAAGTTTATTTCAAATAGTATAAAAGACACATTTTTGTGTAATTCTAAACTATGAGCTCTACCCATAACGCGCAATGATTATATTGACAGTCCGTAACCTTCCACGATCTCTATGTTATCCTCTTGCATTTATTCACAAACGGCTTCATTATTGAAATTCCGACTCTTACTCATGTTCAAATAGCCCACCGAAGATAATGATACGTATTTGAGTTGACAAAGGACTCTTACAAGCCGCATAACTCCATAATCATTGGTTGAAACGTGTTCATATTTATGACACAGCCACCAAAAATTCAAAATGCGGCCGAATGCATTACACTTTGTTAACTTCTTTGTCGTTTCTCTGTCGTGTTTACAAAACCTCACTCTACTCATTCTCATTCCCTGTTTCACTCCATTCCGTTCCTTTTACTCACTCTCATTCTCGTATATTCACCCACAGTCTTATTCCATTCTGTGTATGGTGCTCATTTCCGTTTTGTGATAACATCCCCACGGCATTGTGCTCGACTCCGTGTATTCCATCGTTCCACTTCCGCTTAAAACCCTCACAGAGGCAAGCTGTGAAGCACAGAGAAGTAAAATGGGAAAATTATTAAGGGAAGAGCCGGAAGGACCGAAGTTCATAGAGGGATTTCCACAAGCAAAAGAGATGTTGAGAAAAGCTAAATGGCTGCGTTTTATTCAGAAATTCCGGGGTTACCACGGAGAAATTACCAAAGCGTTTGCAAGATCATTTGATGGCTCGGAAGCAGAAGTGGGAGACCTCAAGTTTTTGGTTAATGAAGCATCAATAGCAGCAGCCACAGAGCTTCTTCAGGAAGGAGAACGGTGGTTCAAAAACAAAAGTATCAGTGATGAGGCATGGAGAAAAATCCTCCAAAATCAAGGTATGGATATCACTGTTTTCAAAAGAGGAATTCCAGTGCATGCAATAAAAGATGAATGGGCCACTTTATTACTCATTGTTCAGAAATTTATCACATGTGAAGGCCGCTTTGGCTCTATGTACATGTATCATACTAGGATATTGATGAATTTCCTTGAAAACCAAACTCTCAATCTTCCTTATTTCCTATTCAATAGCTTGAAGAAAATGGTTGTGACTGTGCAAAAACACCTAGGAGATGTAGAGCCTCATTTATATCATCATGGGCTTATAAAAATTTTGATTGAAAAGGAGCTAAAAGAAAGAAAAGATACATGGGAACAATTCTTAGTAAGAAACTTCTTTGAAGAACCTCGGGAAATTCCTGAAGGTAATCCAATTAGAAGGAGTAGAAGAAAGAAAATGGATGTTGAAACCCAAGATGCTCCTACACAGGAAGTTCCCGCAGCTAGCACAGCAAAAAGAAGTAGAAGGAAAAGAGCAGTAGATGAAATCCAAGATACTTCTACTATTACTATGAAGAAAAATGATAGAGAAGAGAGATTGGTAAAAAGGAAGAAGAAGGAAATCAAAATTAAGAAGCCAATAATATCAAAAGGGAAAGAAATTGTTGAGGTTGTCCATAAAACTTCTTCTTCTGAAGAAGAAGATCACCAAATTCTATCTGAGAGATTAATTTTTCTTCAAAAACAGTCATCTCTATCTAAAAAGGCAAAAACAGGAAAACAAGAACAAAAGGGTAATATACCACAGCAAGTGAGGAGAAGCAGCAGGCTTAAGGGAAAACTGAGAAAAACACAAATTAAAGGTCCTCATTTCATTGATTTGGGTGAAGAGACATCTGAACAGTCTCCAACTGACCATAGTCCATTTCAGTCAGTTAGTGAACCCGACTCCTTTCACTCCCAATCAGACAATGAGCGTACTCCATCTTATTCTCAGCAAAATATTGATGAAAGTTCTCCTCAGCCAAATTTTGAACATAATTCTCCCTTGCAGCATTTTGAGGACAGTCCAATGAAAAAGACACCGGAAGTAGACCCCAAACAGCGGGAGGTCTATGACTATATAGAATCCCTGGAGAAGGCAGCCACAGGTCCAAGCACCTCTTCTATTCAGCCTCCTACATTGCAGGATAACTTGGTTCAGTCATTAAAACAGGAGATTTTTGAGCTTGAGCTTTTGAATCGGCATATCAAAAATGAAAATGAAACACTCAAAGAGCAAGGCAAAATGGACAAGATTATCCATGACAATACTATGTTACATTTGGGTATTTGGCAAAAGAAAAATAAGAAGCTAAAAAGGAAATGCCAAAAATTGAGCAGAGCACTTGTGAATATCAAATTCAGGTGCCTCGTGAAGAAACCCAGAATGATGGCAGTACCAAAGAAGAAGAGAAGGGGGTTAGATGTGTTGGCTGAAGCATCAAGGCACATGAATTGAACAGAGAGTGTCAAAATTTTGGTCGCATGAGGACATGCAACACCTTCACAGTGGGGGTATGTTGAGTCCCGAATTTGTCTCTTTTCCATACACTTTTCCATATCTCTTTCACTCACCTAAACCTCCAAAATTGTCAATATCATGTGCAAAAGGGTATCTAACATGGTTTTTAATTATGTTTGTGTGTTTTCTATTTGATTTAGATTTTGTTCATACAGCTACGGAAACTTGTCACTTTCCGCAGCCGCTGCAACTTTCCGCAGCTATTTTGTGGAAATCAATGTTACAGGTGTCAACGAAGGAAACGAGCCACATGGGCAGGTTAGGAATGACAAGGACATGGTTCGTGTCCTATTGGTTCAAGTAAATTCGTCAAGGAAAGCCGCGGTCAAAGCCATCCACGTGGAAGTCAACTGTGGAGTTCTATGTCGGCTGGACTCTATTTCGTGGCATAGAAACATCCATACGGCCGTTTCCAAGCTTACGGAGGTTAATTGACATCTGTGCAAAGTTCTGGAGTTGAATTTAAGCGCCCACCTTCCATAGATCCATTTTCCAACATGGCCATACTCCTAAATCCGTGGCCTTAGTGGTCTACGTGCTGGCTGCTATCATAAACTTCAGGAGACAGTTACATTTTATTGCTTTATAAAGAGCGTTTGCATACGCACGTAGAGTTAGTGAATAGGAGTTGATAGTTGTTAGTTGATATATCTGTTAAGTTGATGTGCGTACTCTGTTATGTGGTGATTACGCTGCCTTGAGCCGTAATACCACCAGCCTGTAATGACTTTCTTTTTAATGTGAAAAACTCTGTTTCATAACTTAATTCGTGTTTGAAGATCATGCCAGAGCTGCGTAGAGGGCCCCTGCTCAGCCGAGGTTCTGTGTATTAATGTATATATTTTTCATTTCATTTCTTTAAGCAGTCATTGTATCATAACTCATTACATGTTCATATTTCATAGTTGTTTTATTTCTGTTCATACATTTCTGTAATTTCCATTGCATTTCTGTCTTTTATGTTTTTATGATTGTTAAATCACTGATCAGTTTTCTTGTGCAGGTTTTAGGTAGACAGCCCGGGGCATTTTCATAGTATTTTTGCTAATGATATGAAACTGATATTATTCTGCTGCTAGTTTTCTTTCACAGTCTTTGTTTAACTTCAGTTTTGTTTTGTGCATTTCAGTTTTGTTTATCTGATTCAGTAGTTAAAATTAGACATATTAAGCTACTCATAGTGTCTTCGGCTACCTCCGAAAGCCACAGCTGGACTGATGGTGAGGGGCTGCATGATGAGATGTGTAGTTTAGTATTAGTTTCCTTTCTGCAAAATTAGATATATTAAGCTGCTCATAGCGTCTTCAGTTTCCTCCGAAAGCCACAGCTGGACTGATGGTGAGGGGCTGCATGATGAAGTGTGTAGTTTAGTATTAGTTTCTTTTCTGCAAACTTAAATATATTGAATCATGTATGACATCTTCAATTTCCTCCGAAAGCCACAGCTGGACTGATGGCGAGGGATTGAATCATGTGTGTATGGTTTAGTATTAGTTTACTTTCTGCAAATTAAATATCAGTTACACAAGTTGTTTATGATTACTTCCGCAAGTCATAGCTGGTCTAATGATGAAGGGTCAAAAAATGAATTGATGTAATCTGATTTAGATTTCTTTCATTGCAATTTTGAATTTCCATAAGCGTAGTTTCTTTTGTGTTCAGTTGGCAGCAAGAATAGTTTAGTTTTCATATTCACTAGTTTCTTGTTTTGATTCATTAGATTAACAGCACTTTCCATTTCAGCAGTTTACTTTCTTTTGTCTCAATTTGCTTTTTAAGTTTCGAGATTGGTAAATCATTATAGGGGATATCACTTCCTTGAAAAATTATAACCAAGCTTGTTTTTCACTTTAAAATTTCCATTTTACCTTAGAAAGACCACAAACGACAAAAAGTTAAGAAAGAGGTTATCTTGCACATATAGTGCGCCGCACTTCATCAGCTTACGATTCCCGGATTGACAATTAAATGCAGCAATTTAGGACACACTAAATTGACCAAACAGTTACGTTGACAACAAGTCACACCTTTCTCGAATCAGCCTCCATTATTGAATATCCACCATACTCTCAGACAGAGCCTGGAAAGGGCCAGGTAGCCTCCAGATCTCATCCTCTCTTCAGGGGTGACATATCTGGTAAATGCCCTCCCAGTCAATCTCTGGTTGGAGCTTGTTGCTTTAGAGGAGATTCTTGAAAGGTGATAGTGCCTGAGCACTGTGGTGGATAGTGTACCCTAGAATCATCCTAAACCCTCCACCTGGCGACTCCATTGTTCCTAAACGTTAAAAAGACTCCACTGGTGATCAGTAGGCCTGCTGATTATCTTGGTTTCACATCAGACTCCACTGGGAGACCAGTCCCGAAACATAATGAAGACCCCATAGGGAGGCTAGTTCCCAAGACAACATTAACCACAAAGTAGAAGTAACAAGTAGGGTTAAGCTACTTGGCTTACAAACAACATTCTGGCTTTCAGAACCGTTCATACAAGAGCTTATCCCAACCCTAACCCACCAGAAATAGTTGAAAATCCAGAGAGAATCCTCAGAAGAGCTCCCACACTACGCGGACCAACTATTTCCAGTCACATTCATAGAGCTAATTCTGCACCAGAAGACCTTGCAGCTCTATTAGACCCTTTCTTCGACCTAGACCTTTCAAACAGGTTACCTAGAACTAGGTCATTCAGTGTTTCAGACCACCCAGACACTAGGGACAGTGAAACCCCTCCTTCCACACCTCATGACCTTCATTTCCTTCAAAACCTGGGGCTATCTCACCCTAGATCTGCTCAACAGACTTCTGCTGGTCCTACCATCCCTGTCATCCAAATACCAGCTGCTCAAGCCAACCCTATACCCCACCAGAACATCATCATGGTAGCCTGGTATGCACCTCTAGTTTTATCTCAGCCTCTACTGCCCTTACCAAATGATTATCAATCAAAAATCCCGCACTTCCCTGCTAAAGAGCCTACAACAACACAACAACATGTAGATAAAATGGAGGACTCTTTTGACTATATGGAAATTGATGATGAAACAATCAAAATGAGAATTTTTGCGCAAAGCTTGGGAGGTGAAGTAAAGAAATGGCTTAAAAACCTGCCTGCTGGTAGTATCAATGATCTCCCTACTTTATACCAGACTTTCATTAATAAATGGGAAACTAGGGCGAACCCTCGTCAGCTCCTAGCAGAATACATGTCCCTTAAGAGGAACGCAGGAGAGAGTGTCCACGATTACACCACTAGATTCAACATCATTTATAATGCTCTCCCTCCGCAAATGAAACCTCCACAAGGTATGGCCTTAGCAAAATATCCTGATGGATTTGATGCTGACATGGCCTATGAGCTTAGAGATAAAGAGTACACCACTTTGGAAGACATGCAGAAAGGGGCAGTAAACATAGAGGCAAATTTGATTGAAAAAAGGGCCAAACTAAGAGCTAAGAAGAGAGTAACATACAAGGATGACACTATAGCCTCCACTTCAGACCCGAATATTGACAGATTGTCTAAGAATGTGGATAAGCTATGCCAAGTGGTCGAAAAGATGGCTATCACTCAGAACAGGAACCAAAATCAAAACCAAAACCAAAACTTTAGAAGAAACAACAACACTCCCAACAGGCAGAAAGAGTCAGATCAACAAGTCATTCCCCCTTTCCAAAACTTTCTTGATGAGGATGAGGGAATCATAGAAGAGTCTGAAGGGAATGTGATAAACATGTTCGAAACAGAAGATTCAATCCTAAACTATGATTCAGAAGAGGACCAACCCTCAACCTTTTGTGGGGAGGAGGAATGGTTTGAATTTGAGGAGTATAGGTTGGGATTTGAAAATGCCATGTTGCAGGTCAGAGAACAATATGAGCTCAGGAGCAAAAGGAACCAAGACACTTCCAAGCCCAAAACTCCCGAGGTTACCATCAAGAAAAGACCTGAAAAATCTTCTAAAGTAACTGCTGTGAACAACAATTCAGCAGCCAAGAGTTCTGAGAGTAACAAAGAAAAGAACAACCAAAGCATAGAAAAATAGGGTCGACAAACCAGTAGCACTAGCACCTCAGTTAGTGCTCCTGATAAAACTGTTTCTACACATGTACATAATGAGAAAACACAAACTGATTCAGCCACTAAAACAGTGGCAAATAAAACAGACCTAAGCACTCCAAAGAGTCAGTTCACTTTCAATTTAGAAAGTGAGATTGCAAAAATTAAAATCTCTGTACCATTATCTGAGCTGGCCTCTCAGGATGTATATAAAGGCCAAATTTTGAAAGCACTGAATTTAGGGGAAAACACTGATTCTGTAAATTTGAATGATGATCAGCCTGCCCTCTTGTTTGGTCCTAAGATTGAAGGTAAGTTTCAGGAAGGGGTAGTACCACCTTTCTATATTAGTCTCAACATTCATGACAAAATACTCCACAACGCAATGCATGATTCTGGAGCCTCACACAACCTGATGCCTAAGTTAGTCATGGAGAAGTTAGGCCTCGAAATCACCAGACCCTATAAAGACTTGTATTCTTTTGACTTGAGTAGAGTAAAATGTCTTGGCCTGATCAAAGACTTGTGTGTGAGTTTGACTCAAATTCCTGAGAAATGTATGGTCATGGATGTAGTGGTGGCAGACGTGCCACCCAAGTATGGCATGTTATTATCTAGATCATGGGGAGCCAAGCTGCAAGGCACCATGCAAATGAATGGCTCATATGCCACTATCCCTATATTTGGCCAATTAAGAAGACTATATAGAGAATCCCAAATGAAATTCCTAGTCAGCAGCCCCGAGAAACCTGAAAATTCACCATTATATTCTGTACATACCGACCTTGACTCCTTCATCTTTTGTAATGACGAATCCTTAGAAGAGCCAGAGTCCCAGAATAGGCATACAAATGAGAACACCGAGCCTATGGACCTCCACATAATGGCCACTCTGGAGGAATATGATCAGGAAGACCATGGGCAACACACTGAAAATGAAGAGGAAATCAACAATGAAGCTTGTAGGATCTGCGGTGGACCTCTCACTCCAAGTGAAACAGAAACAGAACAAGAACAGGAAGCTAACCACCTCCCTGACATCCATGGCCTCTACGAACAACAAGATAGTTTACAACCTAGTATAGATCTCCCAACTCAACCTAATGGCGAACCCAGCTACAAGGGAGAAAGTGAAGTGGAAGTAAACAAATAACCCCTGTGGGAAATGAACTTTGATGGGTCTTGTACTAGACAAAGCACTGGAGCAGGAGTGTGGCTGCGTAACACCGAAAATGATCACGCGGAGAGCCACGCTGTCAATCTGCATTTCAAATGCACGAATAACATTGCAGAATATGAGGCTCTGATCTTGGGCTTAAATCTGTTGAAAAGATTAGGGGCCCGAAGGATAATCGTGAGAGGAGACTCTGAGTTAGTGATCAAACAGATGAATGGTGAGTATTCGGCAAAACACCCCAGGCTTAGGGCATATAGGAATGATACTCTAGATTTGCTGAAAACGTTCATTGAATATGATTTAATATCCATTCCTAGGGGTCAAAATGCTATTGCAAATCGACTAGCCTGCCTAGCTAGCTCTTGTCCTAAAGCCCCAGTTGACCAACAAATCATCATTCAGACTAAATTCAGGCCTGCAGTGCCAGACAATGAAAAATACTGGCAGGTCTTTGAAGGAGACAAACAAATTGAAGATTTCCTGATGGGCAGAAATGAGTTTGTATTTTCTGATTCAGACTCAAAATCTAATGCCAGCTGCCCAAGTGAGGATTCCCCAGATGAACTAGAAACACCTTGTAGTATAGAAATAAATTTTTTTTCTGAAGAAACTGGAGATTCAGCCATAAAACGTGAAAACGCAGATAGAGAAGAAATGGAGGTGCTGCAAGCCAAAGACAAGAACATACCAAGAGGCTTAGCACCCTTAGAGGACCTCTTTGATTTTGATGATGTTGCAAAGAAGCCCACAATAGAACATGCAGAATCAGATGTAGAAGAATGCAACATAGGCATTGAAGACAAACCCAAAATGATAAAACTGGCTAAGTCTATACCTGCAGACATGAAGAAAAGATACATTGACTTGTTTAAGGAATTCATTGATGTGTTTTCATGGAGCTATGAAGACTTAAAGGCCTATGACACCAACATTATACAACATAAGATACCACTAAAGGAAAATCAGAAGCCTTTTAGACAAAAACTTCGAAGAATCAATCCTAAACAATTGCCTGTAGTAGAAAAGGAAATTAAGAAGATGTATGATGCAGGCATTATAGTCCCTGTAAGGTTTTCTGATTGGGTGTCAAACTTAGTGGCTGTAAGGAAGAAAACAGGGGAGATTAGACTATGCATAGATTTCAGAAACCTGAATAGAGCTTCCCTAAAAGATAACTACCCTTTGCCTAGAATGGAACATATCCTACAGAAGGTGGTGGGCTCTAAGAGAATCTCTCTGCTCGATGGATTTTCAGGATACAACCAAGTTCTGGTACTCCCAGAAGATCAACTCAAAACAGCTTTTACCACTCCATGGGGCACCTTCATGTATGTGAAAATGCCCTTTGGATTGATGAATGCTGGAGCTACCTTCCAGAGAGCAATGGACATTGCTTTCTCAGATGAGATTGGACACTTCATAGTTATCTATTTGGACGACTTAACTATATTTTCTAAGACAGAAGAAGAACACTTAAAACATCTGAGGAAATTTCTTGAAAAATGTAGAAGGTATCGTCTGTCCCTAAATCCTAAGAAGACTGTTTTTGGGCTGCAAGAAGGTAAGCTTCTTGGCCACATTATATCTGAGAAAGGGATTAGGATAGACCCCCAGAGAGTTGAGGGAATACTTCAAATTACACATCCAAGAAACATCAAGGAGCTACAGTCCTTCATTGGGAAGATCAATTTCCTTAGAAGATTTATCCCCAATCTTGCTGAGCATCTTAGGAAAATGACTGAAATGCTAAAGAAAGATGCAGGAATCAAGTGGACTGTCGAAGCCAAAAAATATTTTGAGTCAGTAAAGCTTGCACTCACCCAGGCCCCTGTCCTTATTAGCCCTGACTTTTCAAAAGATTTTCTGATCTTTTCATTTGCTTCCCCACACACAATAGCTGCAGTTTTGCTGCAGAAAAATTCGGAAGGTAATGAACAGCCTATAGCCTTCTTCAGTAAAGCCTTAAGAGATGCACCCTTAAAGTACAACATCATGGAAAAGTAGGCCTATGCCCTGATTAAGGCCTTAAAAGACTTTAGGGTGTACATTCTACATTCTCACACCATTGCCTATGTGCCAAATATAGTGGTCAAAGATATCTTGTCCCAAGACCCAGATGGGAAAAGGGGCAAATGGATTGCTACAATTTTAGAATATGACATTGAAATCAAACCCACCAAGCTGATCAAAGTTCAGGGCCTGGCCCAATTAATGGCTGAATCTAATCTACAGGCCCTTGATATTAACATGATGAATGCCCTGGATGAGCAGGAAGGATTGCCCCATCCAACTGTGGAGGAGCAGTTTCAGAACTCTCCTTGGTATACTGATATCCTTTACGTGCTCACACACCTCAATGCCCCTCCAGAACTGTCCAAAACAAAGGCCAGATTCATAAAACTCAAAGATAGAAATTACTGCATTATGAATGAGAGTCTATATTGGAAAAATCCAAATGGTATTTTGCTGAAATGTTTGCCTGAAACTGAAGCTGAAAGAATCAAACAAGAATTCCATGCTGGGGAGTGTGGAGGCCACCTGAGTTGGAAGTCCATTGCAAATAAGATACTTAGGGCTGGGTACTATTGGTCTACACTCTTTAGTGATGTTCATAAAATGGTCCTTACCTGCCACAAATGCCAAATTTTTGAGGGCAAAAGAAAGCTCCTTCCCCTCCCTCTGCAACCTATCACCATAGAAGGTCCCTTCATGCAATGGGGCTTAGACTTCATTGGAGAAATCCACCCCTCTTCTTCTGGGCAACACAAATGGATCTTGACTGCTACTGATTACTTTACTAAGTGGATTGAAGCCATACCCACTAGGAATGCCACTGATTCTGTCATCATTAGGTTCCTAGAAGACTTCATCTTATCTCGGTTTGGCTGCCCAAGGAAAATAATCACTGACAATGCTGCTGCTTTCAGATCCAAAAGAATGATTGATTTCTGTCACAGGTAAGGAATTGCACTTGGACATTCAACTACCTATTACCCCCAGGGTAATGGCCTAGCTGAATCATCAAATAAAATCTTGGTTACAATCATTAAGAAGCTGCTGGAAGAGAACAAAAGGTCTTGGCATAAAAAGTTGATACATGCCTTGTGGGCAGACAGGCTCACTACAAAGAAATCTATTGGCATGTCACCCTTCTAGCTGGTTTATGGGACAGAAGAAGTTTTTCCTACTAGCCTTGGGATACCAGTGGTAAAGCTTATCCAAGAAATCCAATCAGAAGAAGACAGCATGATAAGGAGAATTAATGAAACAATCCACCTTCAGCAAAAAAGGGAGTAGGTTTATAACAGAGCTGTCAAAGTGCAGGAAAACATGAAGAGACAGTTTGATAAAAGAGCCAAAGCAACAAATTTCAAATTTGGGGACAAGATCCTGAAGTGGGATACAAGAAGAGAGGAAAAAGGAAAACATGGAAAATTCGACAGCTTGTGGCAAGGTCCATTCATCATTCAAGCCACTGTGGGTCCTAATGCATTTTTCTTGCAAGAACTCGATGGTTCCGAGTTGTTTGGGGGTCCTGTCAATGGCAGGATGCTCAAACACTATTTCTGCTAATTCTCCATTTCCAGTTTCATTTCCATTGTATATACTGTTGCAAATTTTCATTTTCAGCAAAAAGAGAAGAAATTGTTCCAAAAAAAAAAAAAAAAACAGAATGAAAAGAGAGGTTCAGACATGCTCAAAACATGAACCTCTGAGGCAAAAAGATTGGCTCTAATAAACTCAAAATCTGAGCCAAAAGGAAGCTGAATAGCTAATCCAAACAAGCTCAAAATCTGGATCAGCAAAGAAAAGAACATCAGCTCTAATATGCCCAAAATCAGAGCTAGAGCAAAGGAAAGAAGTGACTCAAATATGCTCAAAACCTGAGTCACAAGAAATAAAGAAGGATGTTTCACAGTTGCAGAATTCCATGCCTTCACAGTTTTGTTTTCTTCAAGTTTCTGCCCAGCAAGTCAGATAGTCTAATCCTGGCTTGGCTGTGTTTAAATTTCCTGTCTTAGAATGTAGGTGAAGAAACCTGTTGGACAGTTTAATCCCAACAGGTAGTAGATTAGGTAGAGAAATAGATGAGGCCAATAGTCTAATCTGGCCTCATGGAGCAATAAGGGTAGAATTAGAATAGGTTTGTTTTTGTTTTGCAAAATAAAATGTAAAGGGTCTGCTAATTCAAATGCACCCAAGGGAAGATTGTTAGAACTCTAGTTTGGGTAGGTAGATTGGTTGGGAAAACGTTTCTGCTGATTTGTGTATCCGATATATTGTGGCAGCTAATCTAAAGAAAGAAGAAAGATGGCTTATAGCAGCAGGCATCTGGCCTACACGAAGAGATCAATTTCTGAATTCTTGACTCCTTCAAGAAGAAGCCATCCCCATGTGGAGCCACTGTTAGCCCCCCTATAAATTTTTGGCAAGAAAATATGGGGCTAAATTGTTTTGAGCTTTCAAGGAATGTATTTCCATTGTAAACACATCATCCTTGAAAGCATCCTCCTGTCTTTCATCCCTTGGTTAAAGTCCCTCTGCTGATTTCCCCTATAAAGCCTCTCTGTTTGTGAAGAAATGCCCAAAGGCCTCCTCTCCCCTTTATTTTACCTTCATTTAGCCCCTTTTCATCCCCCTTGTCTTCCCCTTCTATTTCCCCATTTCCCCCTCAAATCCCCCCAAAATCCCCTTTAATTTCCTCCCCTAACCTTTGTTGGCCTTTTCTCCCCTTTATTCCTCTATCGTTTCCCTTTAAACCCCTCGAAACCCATTAAAATGGGCAAAAAACCCATCTTCCGACCTTATTAAAGGCCTAGCCCCTTTACCGTAGGCCCCTTTCAAACCACTTCCCCACATGTGCCCCGGCGCTGGGACCAAGCGCTTAGGTCCCAAGCACTAATCGCAATCGGAAATCCGGGCGGGTGAAATTTCCTTTGTAATATCAAAACAACCCCGATGCGATTTGTTTATAACGTAAGTCAGCCAATCTGTTCCACACCGTTGATCTAGGGTCCAGATCAACGGCTGAGCGCTAATCGCAACTCCCTCCCGATTGCAATCGCAACCCCCATTGGTGCCGCCCCGATTGAGATCCCCTGATTGCATCTTGACCGTTGATCTCCCCGCCAGATCTGACGGCCAACGCTTAATCGCAAACCCATTCCCAATCGCAACCCTGTCTTCCGATCCCTCGATCGCACTGCCCCTCCGATTTAACGTGAACTGTTGATCTGGCTTCGGATCTAACGGCCAACATTTAATCGCACCGCCGCTCCAATTGCTGATCACAATTCCTTCTGTCTCACCTCCGATTACATCTCCACCGTTGATCTCCCCGCCAGATCAGACGGCCAGCATCCAATCGCAAATCTTTTTCTTCGCCTCCCGATTGCATCCCCACCGTCCGTTTCCTCCCAGATCGACGGTCATCGCTCAATCGCGTCTCTGACCCCAATCGCAATCGGAACATTTGTGTTGTGCATTGCGATTGCTTCCCGCTCCGACTTGCGATTGCGATTGGACCCCGGGCCCACCGTACTTCTTCTTCCGCCTAGTCACGTGTTACGTGGCCTTTCCCTGTGTTATTCAAAATGTGTATGATTGGGGTTTTACAAAGGTTTTGCTCCGTCACATCGTAAACTCTGTAATGTGTCGTTCCGCACCTCGGGTCCCACTTCATTCCTCCGTTTCATTGTATTTCATTGCATTGTCATGCATATCCACCCAGGTCTTAAGTTTCATATGTTTCGTTTAAATTGCATGTTTCATATGAATGCCACTGTGTCCATGAGTCCTCCCACGGATCAATCTCCGCCGTTGATCTTTATCCCTAGACCAAGATCTAGCGGTCTGCGTTGCATATTCATACCAAACCCTATTATCCGCGCTTTCCACCACTCCACTTCATTTTCATCCCTCATTTACACAAAAGCATTGTTTCCACCACCGCCGCAGCACCATTTCGTCCATCATGCACCCATCGCTCTGTCTACTATTTTCTTCATGAGTGTTGCAGAGTTTCTCGAGGAAGAGGACCTCCGCTGTTCAATGTACTACCACAATGGCGAGCGGCGCAGTCAAGATCAAATCTAATGAGCCAGTACCATCAGGAAAGTCAAGGAATGGGGCCATCAGGATTCACATTGATGGAAAACAGAGTTCAAACGCCAAAAATCCTTCTGGCGCCATTTAAAGCTCGAGCTAACTTGACAGAGGCAGTAATGAAGCAGCAAAGAGTTTCAGTACAGAGCAGAGGGATTAGTGCACATCAACGAAGATCTTGAGCTCTGAACCAGAGGTTTAAAGGGGCAAAGCATCATTTTGAAAACCTTGAGGATCGATCTGGAGACCCTGAGGATCGATCTGGAGATCCTTAACATCAATAAGAGGTAATATCAAGGTTTTCTTATCAGCATAATGTTTTTCCACAAAGGACAGGTCTCCCATACAGTCTTTATTATGCGCCGTGTCCCTGAAGGAGTTTTTCGTCCCAGCTATAGTTCAGAAGAATCTAACATCTATGAGGTAGACCTCTCAGTAGTTTCTTTCATTTTGTTCAAATCACCTGGAGTACTACAGCCAAAAGGTCAAATCATATCCGAAGCAGATATCTATTGCACCGAGGAGATGACAAAGATTAAATATACAGCGCACCAAGCAGAATGGGCCTCGGCCCTGCATTCATTGTTGTGTTTAAATGTAACATTTAAAAGTCACCTACCTCCTCAGTCGGTCCTCTGTGTCTCTTCTGCTATAAAGCACAGAAGGATATCATTGTAATGGTTGTTGACGCATTATCAGTGAATTGCCAGCATTTTTGTCCCGAGCCAAGTTTCCTATGTAATAGTGGTATGATAGGCTGAGAAATATGATGTATTCAGGCTGAATGTAAAAGCTTTGGGCAGTGATGTACCTGATTGGTGTTGTGTTTAACATGATAAGCAGTTTTCATTGGATCCTGATCTACAGTAGTTGGTGATGTTTTTCTTATCTCTGTGTTTATTTCCATTTCATTTCATGTTCTTCTGACTGACATCTGAACGCATGACATAAGATTTACCCTTGTTAGGTACCTTATGTCCCAGCTCTCTCAGTCTTTAATGTTTTCTGCTCATATGTGTATCTGAATATTGTTTTTAATTGACTAAACCAGTGTAGTGGATGATTATTGCCCGCTCTCTGATGTGCAAGTTAATAGAATCAATGTTCAGATGTTTTTGTTAAGATTTAATTGAAAGAGGTTAGGAACATTGGGAGGTTTAGAATCCTATCTCTGCCTCTTCATAACCTATCCCTTCCATATAAACCTTTTCAAGATCCCTTGTGTTGCCTATGGTTTTATCCAAGCAGGCCTGGAGTTAAATGACCTCTGGCCTGATCTATAGACAAAATCAGATGGTTCTCCACCCTTCATTCTCATTCCTTAATGTTCCATCCCACCAATCAGTCTTTGAGATCCAAATGCTCTAGATGACTAGCCCAACTGAAGCTTACACATTGAACATAAGAAAATCCTTTCTTGACTCCATTGCCCAATGGCCTTGATGTTCCCTGAGTTATCCATCCTTGCCTAGCTTCCTTCTTTACCCATCCTTGTCTTATGGTGGAACCTTCCTTCCTGATTCGCAACAACCAAACTCAAACTATCAAACAAACAACATTGAGCCTATAACTAGCCTAAAATCACAATTGAGAACTTCAAAGACATATATCCTTTGATAATCATAGAGAGATCCCTCTCTGGACCTAGGAGGGCTAGATCCTAAGGTCTGAAAGTGGTTTTATGTTGTCTCATCTTTTGGTATTGCCAACCTTGCCAAAACATGGGAACCCCAACAATATTCACCATATCATATGCCAGACAGTGCTACTTCAATTTTGTCCAAATCAATATTTGATGATTTGGATGAATTTCATATAGATCTGATATTGGTTTTTCAGTTCAACGCGCAGTGCAAAAATTCAGCCTTGAAAACTCAGATGGTACCAAGGGCCTTTCTTTCCTTTATTTGGATAAGCAACAGGAACATCCTTATTGCTATCCAAACTGCCACTTGACGTCTGAAAGCATGGAATATGAATCAGTTTTATCTCTGTAATCTAGATTCTACTATGATCCAAACATTTCAACCTGCCTGAGACAGACTTACTCGCCCGGTTTCTTTTCTTGTAGACCCTATACACCTAAGCATTCTATAGCAGTGCTAAAAAATATAAGAACTATCAATGCTAGGTAGTTGCCAATAATGATCTTGGTGGAAAAAATCTTTATTAGTTTCCAAAGTGGGCATAGAAGCCCCTAAGGAGTATGGTCTTTCAAATTTCTCTGTATATTCTGTATTTGTTGTCCTCTCTCATATGTTTCAACATATCCTGGGGATGAACCAATCAATTTTGACACAATATTCATTCATATCCAACCATGTCATTGCCTCCTTTGAACCAAGATAATAAGTTGCTTGTGCCCTAGCAAACTCTGACTTATATTCCCTTAATTTTACTAAGAAAATAACCTTCGTTGGATGCTAGCATCTAACAGTAGTTTCTCTAAAACAGAGCCATCGATTCATCTCCACAAACTTGTGATGTTCATCAAGAGATGGTCCATGCATATTATCTTCATTTTCCAGATTGCACTAGCATTAATGCTTTGAAAGAATATGGCTCCAATCCATAGCTCGAACAGTTCATTCGCTTGCACTTCTGAAGTATTATTCATTTTACATGCACATTGGAGTAGCTTACTACAGATAGGAACCTCTCCTACAATTGTATTGTGTGATGTCAAATGCAAAGACTATCCTTTTTCTGCATTTTTTATTTCCCCAACAAACCAAATGTTTATTCTTCAAAAAATGTACTCTAAATTTGCTCACAAAGGTGTACTTAGGATACTGTAAACAAACAGACATATGCCACTGCTGTTTAAATAAGTTTTATTATTTTACGTCTGTTGTCCAAGTCTAACGCATTAGCCTAGATGATGAAGGTTTTAACAAACCCCAGGACTGCATTTTCCTGTACAAAATGATAGTTAAAAGTATGTTCTGGTTTTCTTATGTAATATTTAACTCCTGTATGAGACTGAGGTGATAATTTTGTTGCTTGAAACGTTTTATGTGTAAAGAGATTTTCCAATTTTGTTAACTGTAAGCAGGTGCACATTATTTTTCTTTAATATTACTTTGGTTTTGTAGGTGAACATATTTAAGGATGCTGCATTTCTAATGATCCAGTATATTGACCAAATACGTGGTCAAGGATTTGAATATTGGAGGAGGTTTAAGCATTGATTACTATCACAAGGGTGAAGCACTTCCTACCCCTAAGGATCTTATAAATTCTGTAAGTCCTTAAAGCTTTTAAGCATTGGCTTAAACTAAGTTACTTTTTATTCAAACTTACACTCCTTTGCTGCCCAAGTTACTGTGCTGGAATTGTTACAGCTATTTTGAGAATATATATAGACACTTTAAAGATGTATATTTGCACCATTGGTTGTTTCTTCAGGTAAGAGAGCTGGTATTATCTGGAAATCTTATACTCATTGTTGAGCTTGGGAGATCTCTTGTTGCAAACTCTGGTATTTTTGTGAGTCGAGTTGTTGGAGTCAAGACAAATGGTAACAAGAACTTCATTGTAATTGATGGCAGCATGGCAGAGCTTATTAGGCCTAGCCTTTATGGAGCTTACCAAGTTAGTACATAAATTTGACTTGGGGCGAACCCAACTTTTTTTGATGATGCATGATTGAAGGGATGATCATTTCCAAATGAATATAGAAGGGATAATTTGTCCTACTTTTGTAGTCTCCTTGTTGACAGGAAATATTACTGGTATTGAGATTCCCAGATACTAAATAGACCATACTTTCTCATGACAGGCACACAGTCTGAAAGTTGTGATGTGAATCATAAAATGATTTTGAGATTTTGAGACGTTTCTAACTAATATTCTTCTTGATACACAGCACATTGAGCTAATTTCTCCACCTGCCCCAAAGGCAAAAATTCAAACTTTTGATGTTGTTGGGCCTATCTGCAAGTCTGCAGACTTTTTAGGAAAGGACAGGGAACTTCCAACTCCAGAAATGGTGGTTAGTTACAGGACAATAATTATCACACCTAATATACATGCACGATGAGAAGGAATTGATTTTCCAATATGATATTTAATTGTTTCTAAAATTATTTTGTGATACTTCTTTGAAGGCATACACTTGTGGCTTAACTGTGAGTGGGCATCCTCTTTCAGTGGGCAGGAATGGTGGTCCATGACGCAGGAGCTTACTGCATGAGTATGGCATCAACTTACAACTTAAGAATGAGGCCAGCAGAATACTGGGTAAGTTGAGTTGTGAATTTATATTTTTGTTTCTAGATTGGAGTGAATGCTATATTTTTAAAGCTTGACAATGTTGATTTTGACGATTGAGAGAATGCTAGAAAGATTCAAGATGATGGATCAGTTAAAAAGATAAGACATGCTGAAACAATTGTAGGTGCTTGCTATAATTCATGACATTGTTGACCATCTTGTCTTATAGCATACAAGAACAGTCAGGGTCTTCTTGTCAAGTTTGCTAGGTTGTTGGGCAGTTTGTGCTGAACTAAGGATCTTGAAAATTACAAAATTTTGGTTTGATGTTAACAGATTTTGATATGAATATTTTTTAGAGTAAAATGTAACTGCAGATAAACTTTTCATTTTCCTCTTCTGGGTTATTTGTGTGTTCTCTATATGGATTACTTCATAGAGTGTATTTGTATAGCAGTTTATTGAGGGTGTTTGTATGACATCTTTTAAAGTTGTTAGAAGGTAGTTTTGGACCAGCTTTAAAACAGTCTTGTAGCAACAATTGAAAGTTAAAAAAAAAAAAAACCTTTAAATACCCTTTTCTAGCACATTGAAAACCTTTTGATGATGGATTTGGAGCAGGTTTGAATATTTAGTTTCGAAAGTTATTTGAATCATTTGAAGAGCTAGAGCAATCTCCTTGGAGCGACTATTGAAGGATCTTCGATACCATCATTACTATGCCATTATTCTGGGACAATTATATTAGTGTTCCTTTATGTTAGTGTAACTTTCTTTTAAATTTTAACCTCTTATTACATTCTTTGAAAGATATATAGGAACTAAAATTTCCATATATTTCACTTAACTATTGTTTTCCCTACTCCCCGGCATTACTTTGCACCTCTCGGTGCAAATGCTAGTTACATAGTGATTATAAGAAAGACCTACCTAGTTACACTCTTCAACATTATAACTATATATAATTTTGATGGTTCTAGGTTGGAGATTGTATTATTTTCATTGGAGGCTGCTACTATTGATGCGCACAAGGCTCTTGAGTTACTCGGTAGGATTCTCGCAAAATTGGTTGTTGAAGGGATATTCTTTATTCAAGATATAACAAGGGAAATCAAGGATGGAGGTACATAGCTAGGAAGCTTATTAGAAACGAGGGGATTTTGTGGTATTTTTCAAGAAGAAAATTTCAAGGTAGTCTGCTCACAATTTTAATACCTGATCAATTTTGTGGTTTATTTGTGATTTCTCATGTTGACTAGTGAATGGTTGGTTAGTTTTTAGCTCGTGCTCACATTTGTTGGTTCCTGAAGCTCGAGAACTTTATAACAAAAATAGGCAAAGTCAAATAACACAAATGGTCCACTAGCTCTCTTTTCATTTGCTAATATTATAATGAAGTTTTATTAGAGGCATTGTTTGTTTGTTTATTTTGGTTAGAAAAGGGTTTGCTCTTGGTTTTATGTGATTTTCAATTTATCGTATGTAACATGTTGAGAAATGGGAAAGAATAACATGACATTTATTTTGCAGAAATTGATGTTGAAAGAAAATTGCTTTGACATTGTTGATGTTAAGGTATATGTTGTATAAACTATTTATAGTCTAATTTATGTTATATTCTAGTGTTCATTGTCTTTCATTTCTTACAGTGCATTGTATTTTCCTTTGTTTTCAGAAAATGAAATCAGTATTGAAGGTAAGAAGCATGAATTGAAAAAAGAGAAGAGCAATAACATTGGAGCGACAAATGCAAAAGGAGAGAGGAGAACTGGTCTGGCAATACCCTTAGAACCAATATCTCGCATAAGACACACATATAAAGACTGATGATCAAGTCTTCAGAGTTGGTGAATTCACCTGTAATGCCTTGACGACACAACGATAATGTTTTGAAGTGATGAAACATCATTTCATGTGTAAATTGTAGTCCAACTAATATAAAGTTGGAAACTCATATTGTAATATTTTAACATTTCATATAATATAATTTATGTGGTTGAAATTATTTATCGTTGCATTTGATGTTGTTTAGTATTGTAATTAAAATATGCGACTTTGTGTTTTCATATTAGATAAACATGCACATTGTATGACATTTTTTAAATCATACAAATTAATTTATGTTGATTAATGATGAACACAAATAAAATGAATATGTGACTAAATTAGTCATTTATAATGATTATTAATGAAATGAATATAAACTACTAAATTAGTCATTTATATAATGAATAAATGGTTACTGCAAATGATAAATTTGTGACTACAAATGATGACTAAATTTTGCATATATACGACTATTAGTAGTTAATTTACAGTATCTTATAACATGACTAAAATTTAGTCACATTTCTTCGGTCATTAATTGGTTTCAAACAATGACTAAAATTTGCATATATATGACTATTAGTAGTTAATTTACAGTATTTTATAACACGACCAACATGTTGGTCATAGTTCTTTGGTCATTAATTGGTTTTCTCGGGTGATCATATAGTAATATATTTTGTTGTATATTTGGTCATTAATTGTGACATTTAATGACCAAATCAAAGACTAAATGAATGACTAAATCAGTGACCAAATGAATGACTAAATCAGTGACAAAATGAAAGACCAAATGAATGACTAAATTAGTGACCAAATCAGTGACTAAATCAATGACCAAATCAATGACCAAATCAATGACCAAATATACAACTAGATAACAAAATTGAGATAACCAATTAATGACTAAGCTAAAAACGACCAAAAGTTGGTCGCGTTATAAGATACTGTAAATTAGCTACTATTGGTCGCCGACCGAAAAATAGTCGTTTATATGCAAATTTTAGTCGTTTTTTTAGTAACAAATTAGCCATTTTGTACTAGTGAAGGATACCACCCCCTACTCAAAACCCTAGCAGATCTGACCAAAAAAATGTCATAGAGCTTCTTCTAGCCTCTGAATTCTGATGATCCAATACAATGTTTCCCCAAACTTCTCACTCCTTGTTGTTTTTCCTACCTGATTGGCCTACCTTGCATGGTGTGTGCTCTAAGTACAAACATCTGAGGTAACTGCAGGGTGAGGCCTCAATAGTGACAGTGTTGACTGCTGCATTGAGTTAAGGTGGTTGGGGATTAGGGTTAGGGAAGATAGTGGGTAAGGTGACAAGATACGTTAGGGTATTGTGGGTTTGCTGAAAGCCAATTGGCAAATATTTTGCCTCGCTTACTTTGGGTTTTGTAACCCTGATGCCACAACACACATACCACCATGTAAACCTCCTACAAAAATCAAACCCAAAATTAACATTAAGAATTTGTAAAAAAATGAAATTTATTTCTATTTACAATGCAAATTAATACAACCGAACCATCCCTATATATCACGCAATGACATAATAAAATATTATTATTTAAATATTTAAAATTATTTATTATTTTATTATTTAAATAATTTAAATATATACGAGTAAATTATATTGGTATAATCTGAATTAAACTGCATGTACTAAACATTAAAAACCGTATAATTGATCTCCTAAGTATTTTATGGCAAATGGATTATATGTATAAATATGATAAACTTCGTAAGGCATTCTCACGTGACAGTATCACCATAATCTGATCCATACATTAACACTTTGAAATCACCATTAGTTGTTTTATGTGTATGTTGTGTAGACTGCGTTGTAAATTTTAGAAAATGAAATATCATTGCAGTGATTACTTTTTTATCATTATTTTTTATAAATTATATTGTTTATTTTTAATTATGTGATAATGTCAAAAATCAAAATTGTATTTATGTTTTAATATTTTATATTAAATTTCAATGAATTGAGTGTTAGGAAGTAAGCTCTCCGCATAGGATGGGCAACATTTATATCAACTTTTTAGTTTTTATTTATTTATTATTATTATATGTAAGGTTAAGGGTAATAGATGACAACCAATGGTTATTTCTAATGTACGTGGGGTATAGTAATGACTCAATATGAAATAAAGTGGATGATGAATGCATGTTTTGAGTACGGGTGGTTTCTTCATATTTTATAAAATGACTATATTGCATCAATTAAAGAAGTAATTTTTTAGTAGTTTCTTAGGTTGGGGGTTTTAATTTCATAGTTTTACATAGGTGAACATGTTTATTTATAAGTGTTATGAGGATTATGTATTTTTGTTGGTTTTCTTTTGCTAGCAATAAAGGGACATTTGCACACTTCTTTTTCTATTACTCGAAATTGTAAATGTAGAAGTAGAGGTTCGAGGTTGAGCATGGGACCATCCATGACAAGGATACTGATGAGACATAAGGTAATTGGATATTGGATAGAGGAAGATCTGGGGCATGGGACACCAAATATTAGTGCATAGTGGACCTCTATTGGCATATCAAAATAGTAGTGGAAAAAAATATGTTAGACATTGATGAAGCTAAAGAGGAAACTCTTCTCGAGCTCATGCAATCTAGCTTCAATCCAAGGAGTTCAACTCCAAGTTATCAACTCCATAACCTCAAGCACCTGCCAAACATGTTGCTACTTATGAGAACAATAATCATGAGCTCTCTTTTGGTGCATATTTTTAAACTGATAGCCATCCCGCCACTGAACATTGGTGGATTAATCTCTCTTTTAAAGTCTAAATCTTTATTTTATGGTCATAAATGAAAGATGTTGGCATATTCTCCTCATCTCTTATAAATCAATCCATGGAATTTAAAATATTAACTATCTTGCATCTCTAAATCTATGTTTACCTTTTCACATTTACCTAATACAATTATGAAATTACCATGCAAATCATCAAATAACAAATGGCATCATTTGAATACATATTTACCTTTTCACATTTACCTAATACAATTATGAAATTACCATGCAAATTGTTGAAATATTATGGAGCACCGTGTGATCTCATTGAGGTGTCTGACGTTTCAAGTGAACACTTCATCCATCTTCAAGGACCATAAGTTGAAATAATGAATCGTAGACTGCCAACCTAGGAATAAAAAGAAATCAAATAATTGAAATGTCAGAGAACTCAATGAGATCACACAATTCTCCAGAAGCTTTCAACGTCATGTTCTTGTTTGTGAAAATATACATACTAAAGTACCAAATATGCATGCTAAAATAGCATGCAAATTATCAAATAATAAATGACATGATGTGAATATATGTTTAGCTAATAGAATTATGAAAGTAGCATGCAAATTTTCCAATAAAAATGTTATAAAATGAATAAGTGGATTTATACATTGGATAGTTGTGCTAGAGCCATTAATTTTAAAAGGGGGGAAATGGTAGGGATAGGCTTATCTCTACCACATTTAGCTATGGAAGAAATATTATAATTATTTTTACATATGTATTTCTGTAGGGAATTAATCATGGAGATTACCCTAATTATGAAATGCTTGGACCCATGGAGGCTCATTTTTAAGAAGCTCCCCTACTAAAATTACTTATGCATGTCCCCCTATTAAATCTTGATAGATTAACCTCTTGTTTAATCCAAATATTTATTAAGTTGATAGGTATGTCTATTTTAGAACAGGGCTTCCATAATTTTAACTTAGTTATCAATAATTATTAGGTGGATGGTAGAATTTAACTTCCACAAAATATTCTAGAATATTCTTAGTAGTAGTCATAGATCAAAGGTTGAGAATTATCTCAAAAGTAGTTATACCCTTTGTACCCTTTTAATTATATTGATTAATTAAAAAAATTATATGAACCTCTGTCATGGAAACATGAGTTATGGTTTTTTGGGCATGCCATATTAATAGGCCATGGTATTGTCCCACGATATTGTAACAAAGCCTATTTGTAGGTTAAGAATCTCCATGGTAAAGTGGGGGTGAATATTTATGGTTATATATATATAGATAGATAAAGTACAGATGGATTCATTCTTGGGTCAACTTGGAACAAGAAATCCTCTTGTCGATGTTTTGGGGGAATAACTTGTTATATAAAAAATATTATTTCTTCTCACAATTTTCTTCATAAGATTGACCCCCTCAATGAATACATATGGATCCAAATTTCTGATTCTAACACCAATATTATTTTTCTCACAATTTGTTATTCTCTCTTATCAACTCTACCTCCTATAAGTAAAACAACCTGGATATAAATTTTCCCCTTCTATACCTTAGAACAAGATATCCACTGTCTAAGGAATGAAGGTAATATCCTTTTGCTCAGGGACTTCAATGTTAGAACCACTACTAACCAACCTGGTCCTAGTTTAATTTGTTTATCTTATAATGGATTATTCTGAATCTTCTGTTTGGAGTTGTGTTTCTGGAGAAATATGTTCCTAAACTCCTATTGAAAGTTATCGCTTGTCAAAAAGAAGTTTAACGGTGAGAGTGAAATTTATACATTAAAACATATATCTCCATTTCTTGAAGGTTGTATTTCAAATCATTTGTCAGATGAAGTGGTAATATGTATACTTTTCACTCTTACCTTTGAAGGTGGTGTCAAAGTCTAGTCTCAAACTTTACCACCTGCATCCATCCATTTGATTCAACAATCAATTGATGTGTTTCTATCAGTTTTTGAGGGATAAAGATACCATAAATATTTTGAAAATGATCAACATGGTTAGAATGTAACCATGTGAATCATTGGATAATTTTATATTTATATTTAAAATAATACTTTTTATACTTTTCCTAAGAGAGACGTAGATTGGAATTATTTGCGGGAAAAGTGTGCAAAATTGGTTCACCTTTCTTTCGAGAAATTTGAATCAGAACTTGATATTAATGGTTCCAACAATACACAATCTACAAATCAACACGATCTTATACCAAATTGTGTTTCTTTTTCTAAGGAAATTCAAAAAGAATCTCAAGCCTTCAAGGAGTAGATGGTTTCCCCTAGCTTCTCTCATCCTCCATTGTCATCATTACCTAATGAATTAATAGAATCGTGTATAGACATTGATTTTTTTTTTCTAATGAATTAGGTAATGAAGGAACTGTGCAAGAAGAGGAGCCAAGTTTCCATACTTTTTAAGATTCAATATACCTTGTTGAAGAATAGAAAGGTCAATAGGAAAATCACATTGGTATACCATCCTTTGACCAACATGTTGATGAAAGTTCTGTTGATTCAGTTAATCTTCAGCCTCCCTGTGATACGCTCTTACATTCGCCTCCCTGTCATGAGGAAGGCATTGTCTTGGGTGATAGTGGGTGTTCAAATAATTTCATAGAGCATAACATATATGTTGATTCGTTATTTTTGCAAGCTAATATGTAGAAATTATATAACTTATATGTTATATGTCCAATATTCTCCTGATCACACACTATTTTAACTTCATGCACAATACAGAATCTATTCCACCATTGATCATCACATGCGGAAATCAAATCAATTGTAATGCACACATGAAACAATAAAAATTCACACACATTAACACAGTTGTTTAACGAGAAAGCCTGAAGCTGAAAACCCCAAATATCTGTATATAATATATGTCATAGAGATCATGTAAAAATCCTCATACAAAGCTGATCATATCAAGCTCTCAGTACAATAAAATCGCTACACACTAATCAGGCCCGATCTTGCAAATCCATGCACCAATCTTTGCCACCTGCTAGCCTGCCTCTACAACGCAATCCCTACTGAAGAATGACTCTGAATGAACTCGAATTCACCAAGCTTGCACTATGCAATCCTCATTGGCATCTCCGCTGAGTGTTGGATGCAATCAATGCATCACTATAGTCACAACTAATAGTCTATATTGCCCTTTCACCTACCTCTCCACTGGTCTCCACTGAAACTACCATGCACTGTAGTTAACTGATGTATTATTCAGTTGATTAATGAGTTATTATTTAGTGAATTAATTGACTAATTAATTCACACCACTCTCACTAGTGTATCAATCAATTAGACTAAATACAACTAGCTCAACTGAGTCTAACTGAGTTAAACTAAATACAACTCCACCAACTACTTCTATAACTCCACCAAACTCTATCACACGAGTTCTAACTAAAGTCCTCATGCATTAGCTCCAGTAAACCCTCAGGAATAGCGTAATTCCTTCTGTCAGCTGATGTGCCACATATGTGCACCTAACTAAAGTGCTCCAAGAGAATAAGATAATGTTTAGAGTCCAAATATTATTAAGAGCTAATAATATTCGACATATCTATTTTTAGACTGGTAATCTAAAAATAGATTTCACCCAATATGTCTAAAAGTAGAAGTCCATATATTTTTTTCAACTTGACCAACCATCCACAAATAACATCCTGCAACTCATAGAATATGATCGACATGTCTAAAAATAGACATAGTCTAAAAATAGACTTTGTGCCAAAAATAACCTGCGGGCCCACTTAGTGAAGGCAACTCTTTTCACTAAGCTCATCATATTGTTGAATCTCAACACTCCCTCTCAACAAGATAGGGATTATCTGCCACCCTGATCCTATCTCTATGGTATTCGAATTTTCTCTTGGTGAGCGCCTTCGTCAAAATATCTGCATCCTAATCCTCCGTAGGAATGTAACAAAGTAACATGATCTTCCGCTGCACAAAATATCTGATATGAAAATACTGGATGTTAATATGTTTAGATCTATCATGAAATAATAGATTAATCGAGAGTTTAATGCAACTTTTATTATCACAATATATCATAGTAGGATCTAAGTGAGAACCGAAAAACCCGACCAGGATCTTCCTCATCCATATAGACTCATATGTAGCCAAACTTGCTGCCATGTACTCAGCCTCCACTGAACTGAGTGCCATGGATCTCTGTTTCCTGTTGTACCAAGAAACTGTTGTAGATCCGATACTGAATATCCATCGCAATGTGCTCTTTCTGTCCGTTGGGCTCCCTGCCCAATCTGCATCCATGAAGCCATGCAGCTTCAACTCATCCGACAGTCTATACCACAATCCATATCCCGATGTTCCCCTGAGATACCTCAGGACATGCTTGCCTGCCTTCCAAAAGATCTTGGTAGGCTTAACCATAGCTTCTGAAAGCTAGTTAACATCATAGCATATGTCCGGTCGTGTATTGACTAGATACATGAGTGAACCAACCAATTGTTGATAAACAGTGGCATCCACTACCTCTTCCGATGTAGCATCCTCTTTCCTCTAACCGCCAGGAAGAGGAGTGTTGATAGGCTTGCAGCCTTGCATGTGAAACTTCTCCATTATATCCTGGGCATACTTGCCTTGAGACACAAATAGTCCACCCTTCCGCTGCCAAATTTCCAATCCCAGGAAATAATGAAGGAGGCCTAAGTCCTTCATCTCAAACTCCTTTGTAAGATCTGCCTTACATGAGTGTATCAAAATTTCATCACCCATTAGTATTAAATCATCTACATAAAGCACAATGATCAACAACTTACCATCCACCACAATCTAGTATAGGTTCGGATCCACCTCACTCTTGGTGAATCCAAGTTCGGTGAAATAATTGTCTATCCGTGTGTACCAAGCACGAGGTGCTTGTTTCAGCCCATACAGTGCTCTTTTGAGCTTGCACACATGCGACTCGCTGCTGAAGATTTCGAATCCTTCAGGCTGCTCTACGTACACCTCCTCCTCAATGACTCTGTTGAGGAATGCAGTCTTCACATCCATCTGATGAATGTGCCAACCCATCTGCGCTGAGAGAGAAAGGATGGTATGTATGGAATAATACCTTTCGGAAGGTGCAAAGGTTTCTTCATAGTCAATCCCCTCGATCTGTGAGAAGCCCCAGGAAAACAATCTTGCCTTATACTTCTCGATGCTCCCGTCAACAGCTTGCTTCACTTTGTAGATCCATCTCGAACCTACGACTGATTTCCCTTTCAGCCTTGGGACAATATCCCATGCACTATTTCTGGCAATCGAATCATACTCTTCCACCATGGCATCTACCCATGCGGGATCCTCAACAACTTCCTCAAAAGAGGATGGTTCTATCACAATACACTTGCTCATCAGAGCCATGTATCCAGTAAATCAGTCAGGTGATTGTCTTTGTCTGCATTGTGGGGTGTTTCTGTGTACCCCAAAAATATCCCAACCTCTTCGGCCGGCTCCAGCTTCTTCCTGACATCCTTCGTCACATGAATGTAAACAGGTGAGCCAAAAATCTTCAAATGAGAAATATCAAGCTTCTTACCAGAAAACGTCTCTTCGGGTGTACTCATGCCAATTACTCTATGAGGACAATGGTTTTGCACATAAACCGTAGTGTTGCATGCTTCAGCCCACAAGTGTATGGGAAGGCCCTGATCATGCAACATCGCCCGTGTAGTACCCACGTTTGTTCTGTTCTTTCTCTCCGCGACCCCATTCTGTTGTGGGTTATGAGGCGCTATGAGCTCTCTTTGAATTCCTTCTGTGCTACAAAAGTATTTGAATTCACCAAAGATGTATTCACCACCATTATCACTCCTAAGAGCTTTCACTTGCTTTCCCGACTCTTTCTCAACTAGTGCCTTGACCTCACATAACTTTGAGTATGTCTTGCTCTTCTTTTGCATGAAGAAGATTCAGCACTTACGAGAAAAGTCATCAACAAATATCACATAATACCTGTGCCTTGCTGTCAAAGCTACTGAGAAAGGTCCACACACGTCTGTGTGAATTCTCTCAAGGATCGTCATGCCGCGACTATCCTTCTCATGAAAAGTGGTCTTCAAAATTTTTCCCAAAGTACATCCCTTGCACTAATCTAACTGCGCAAGTGTACCCTTAGGAAGCCCGATAGAAATCTGCTGCAAATTTTTCAAAGCGCCATGGTGAAGATGGCCCAATCTCCTGTGCCACAATTCACCCTCATCCTGGCTCACCACTCCTTCTGCTTTGCCTACCATTGCTGCATAGCCATCTACCTGCAATTGATAAAGGTTCTTAACTTGAACCCCTATCCTCTGTGTTTCACTAGTTTTTTTACTGCGCAGGAAAGCCTTTCCCTCGCTAAAAAAAACATCATAACCCTTGTCTTCCAACATCGCCACAAAGATCAGATTCTTCTTCAATCCTGGAACATGCATGACATCCTTCAATATGAACGGTTTACCAGACTCCCTCTCAAAGGAAATGGTCCCGATACCAGTCGCACTGCATCTACCATCATCGCCCATCTCGATGTGCACTCTAAGATCCTTCTCATCCAGATCACTAAACAAATATTTGTCTCCGGTCATATGGAAAGACGCACCACTGTCAAGAAACCACACTGATCCCGTCACACTTGAAACTAAGCATGCGATTAGTGAAAATCGAGCTCAAACTGTGAGGCTAAGGCCTCTCCAGCTGCAGATCCAAAAGCTCGCTTATTTTTCTTCTTCTGTGGACAATTAGTGGCGTAATGTCCGTGTTGGTGACAGTGAAAGCACTTCACCTTGGACAAGTCCTACTTCTTGCCTTTCGCACCGGATTGAGAAGGATTTTTCTTTCCCTTCCCTTTCCTTGCTTTGGCAGCCAAAGCAAAATTTTCTTCATATTCATTCTTCGATGAAGATCCATCCCTGGTACCCCGCCTTATCTCCTCCTGCACAAGATCCGACCAAAGTCGCTCCCATCCTGGCAGTTTCTCCCGACCATTGACAGAGTCCTCGTAGCTATGCCAACTCTTCGGAAGCCCAAGGAGAGCCAATCTCACCAAGTCCTCTTCATCTACAGTAACCCCCACACTTCCCAACTCATCCTTGCAGTGGAAAATCTTCGTGAGGTATTTTGGTATACTGTCGCCTTTCTCCATTTTTATTTTTCTGAGTTTGTCTTTAAGCGCCAACTTCCTTTGGTCACGTCTTCTTTGGAACAAATATGTCAAAGCTTTCCACATTAAGAATGGAGAATCTTTACCATGAATTTTTGACACTATGTGATCCTTCACACCTTCCAAAAGAATCCTTCAACATTTTGTTGTCTTCTTTTTCCATGCGTCAAGTGCGGCTGCATCAATAGAAGCAGGTTTTGGAATTTCAGCATCTATGAACTCCTTCAACCCATTATCATCCAACACCGCCTCCATCCTGTCCTTCCATGCAATATAATTCGAGCTGCCATCAATGGAATACTCCAATCGTAATCCGTTGAAAGACATTTCAATGAATGCTCAACTTCGACACCAAGAAAACACTGTAGAAAATTCGAATTCCACCAACACAAAACTCAACTGCTTCAATACTTGCAATCTTCTATGATCAATATTGCTTTAATACCATGTAGAAATTATATAACTTATGTGTTATATGTCCAATATTCTCCTGATCACACACTATTTTAACTTCATGCACAATACAAAATATATTCCACCATTGATCATCACATGCAGAAATTAAATCAATTGCAATGCACACATGAAACAATAAAAATTCACACGCATTAACACAGTTGTTTAACGGGAAAGCCTGAAGCTAAAAACCCCAAATATCTATATATAATATATTTCATAGATATCATGTAAAAATCCTCATACAAAGCTGATCATATCAAGCTCTCAGTACAATACAATCGCTACACACTAATCAGGCCCGATCTTGCAAATCCATGCACTGATCTTTGCCACCTGCTAGCTTGCCTCTATTGCGCAATCCCTGTTGAATAATGGCTCTGAATGAACTCGAATTCACCAAGATTGCACTACGCAATCCTCATTGGCATCTCCACTGAGTGTTGGATGCAATCAATGCATCACTATAGTCACAACTGATAGTCTATCTTGCCCTTTCACCTATCTCTCAACTGGTCTCCACTGAAAATACCATGCACTGTAGTTAATTGATGTATTCTTCAGTTGATTAATGAGTTATTATTTATTGAATTAATTAAATAATTAATTCACACCACTCTCACTAGTGTATCAATCAGTTAGACTAAATACAACTAGCTCAAATGAGTCTAACTGAGTTAAACTAAATACAACTCCACCAACTACTTCTATAACTCCACAAAACTCTGTCACATGAGTTCTAACTGAAATCCTCATGCATTAGCTCCAGTAAACCCTCAGGAATAGCGTAATTCCTTCTATCAGCTGTTGTGCCACATATGTGCACTTAACTGAAGTGCTCCAAGAGAATAAGATAATGTTTAGAGTCCAAATATTATTAAGAGCTAATAATATTCGACATATCTACTTTTAGACTAGCAATCTAAAAATAGATTTCGCCCAATATGTCTAAAAATAGAAGTCCATCTATTTTTTCCAACTTGACCAACCATCCAAAAATAGCATCCTACAACTCATAGAATATGATCGACATGTCTAAAAATAGACATAGTCTAAAAATAGACTTTGCGCCAAAAATAGCCTACGGGCTCACTTAGTGAAGGTGAGTCTTTTCACTAAGCTCATCATCTTGTTGAATCTCAACATAATACGAGTGCACATGATTTGAGTTTTGAATCATATTTAGTTGCAACTAATAATTTTTCACCTGTCTTTCCATCTGCCTTCACCTTTAACACACTATTAATTGTACCCTGCTGTGTTTAATGAGTTTGCTACATTGGAAATTTCTCTAAATACTTTAGATCTATACAAATGAGGCCTTTTCATATGTATCATCCAAGAATTATTCATTTGTGTAATTTAAATGAGGTTTCCCCCTTGAAGAGGATAAATTTTAAGTCATTTATCTATATTTTCTTCTATTTTGTGAGTTGGTTGCATAACATTTCGTATCAAAGCTTTGGATTCTAGGGTTTCGCTTCTTCAAACAGGCCATCTGGTAATTTTCGCTATAATTTGTTTCCATGGAGCTTCAAAAGTTGAAATCACAACCACATGGAGCTAAAATATTGGTGAACCTTGTGTACAAATTTAAGATCTTGGTTTGCTATATGTTTGGAGATATGATCCGAGGAAGTTAGGGTGTTTGCAGGCTTTAGAATTTCATCTCAAATAGGTGACCTAGGAAAAATAGTCATAAATTTTTCTTTTTTTTCTTTCTTTCTGGTATCGGACTTGTATTTTGTGAAAAGTGGCCGAAAGTGAACTGAATGAAGTTTTTCCTATAGCAATTGCAGGGCCGAATGTTGAAAAAATGACACATGGCATCCCGTACAACTTATCTCTACTGAACAAGTCCATAATCAGGTCATCATGGGAGATTTGTCATAACTCTATATTGAAGAATCCAATATTGGTTTTTCTTGTGGCATTGGAAAGAAGATTCATAGGGATACAACAAGACCAAACTTCAGACTTTGGAGATCCAAAGTTACAGAGTTACAACCATTGCAAGATGGAGCTCCTAAATGAAAGAAAAAGGTGTGTATTTGTTTAAAAATAGCATAAATTTTGTTTGAAAAAATAGTTTGAAGTTATTCCAAGAGCATATTAAAGCATAGATATCAGTATTGAGTTCTAAAATTCCTCCAAAAAAAAAAATTCCACACCCATTAATCCCATAGAAAAAATTACTATGACCCATGAAGAGGAATAATTGCAGCATGATATATCAAAATTACGGGACCAAGTGCAACAAATTTCTCTCCCACAAAGAGCAACCATAGAAGAACTAAAAGGGGACATAGATGGATTAAAATTAGAAATAAAATGTGACCTAGATGGTTTAAAAGGAAACATGAATATTTTAAAAGGCGACATGAATGGTTTAAAAGAAGCCATGGAAGGTTTGAAGGAAGGTTTGACAAATTTGCTACAAGAAATACTCCCTAATAGTGAAAAGGTATTCCATGAAACCCATGATGAGAAAAAAATGAATGTCAATCATGATTTTAAAGACTAAAATGTTGTATTTATGGCCCAACACATTCCAAAGATCAATATGAGGAAGTTTGATGGCAATGATCTGGTAACATGGATACTACAACTAGAGAAATATTTTGATCTCCATGATGTGCATCACACACAAAATGTTCACATTGTAACTTTATATTTAAAAACCAATCAGTTTGTACGGTTTCGATGGATTTGTTCTCGTAAACCACTTGTCACTTGGTCAATTTTTATGGAGGAAATGATAGCACATTGTGAGGATACAAAGAGCAACACCTTCTTTAGCCAGTTGATAAATCTAAAACAAAAGGGTTCAATGGAAGAGAACATTGAGGACTTCCAAAAATTGAATATCAGGGTAATTGATATTCCAAAGGACCATAGGATTGATGCCTTCATATGGATTTTAAAGGATAACATTCAACATGAGGTTCTCTTTTGGAAACCTCATTCATTGGAGAAGGCATTCAGGGTGGAAAAAAAGTTTAAATAAAAATTATGAACATAAGGAAGTCTACCACTGACAACTATAAATATGGAAGTGTTGTTTCTCCTAGCCTTCCACAACCTATGAGGTTGACACCAAAAAAATTGGAGGAAAAATTAGAAAAGGGGATTTGTTATAGTTTCGATAGAAAACACACTAAAGGTCATATATATTGTGTGGTTCCAATTGATGATGTCAATTAGAATTCATTTAATGTCAACCCGGGAAGGTAAACTTAAAAGTGCTTATCTAAAATATATAGATCTAGAAAGATTCCTAATTTTTCCAAGATCTTAAAGTCCCCTTACAAGAACATATTCATTGAGATCTCTTTCAATAACTAAACAAACCTATATCTAATAATTGTTTGAGATCTATGGTTCTCTTACAAGAACATATTCTACAAGATCTCTTCCAACATTAGAACATCTAATAAGAACTTAAAAGTTGAAATGAAATAAACCTAAATCTAATAATTGTGTGAGATCTTATGGTTCTCTTACAAAAACACTTTCAAATAAGATCCTTCCAATATTAGAACATTTAACAAAAACTTGAAAACTAAAATGAAACAAAAACATAAATTAAATTATACCTAAAGTAAGAAAATAAGCATGCAAGTGAGGCCATGGGGGCCCTCCATAACTCCACAAGCACACCACTTCAATGGAGACTCAGATGTAGAGGCAAAATCGAAGTATGAATCCTTTATTTGAAAATCTCCATTACAAACCAACTCTAAGCTTCTAAGATTACATACTCCAAAATTCTAAGATTACAAAACTTCAAGATTACAAATGGAGGAGATTGTACTCCTATTTATACAATGGGATGAGTAACAAACTCATAATGATCATCCACTAATCTCTCTTTAGTTCCATACATATCTCAACCATCTAGACACATAACCCCTTTTGTCCTTGATCTTCTCCATGAGATCATAATCTTCTCCATGAGGTTTATCTTCTCAAATTCGAATTTGATCCTTCAAGGCCACATAAAGGTGTCTTGGAAGCTTCCTTGGAACCTACACATGTCACAAAAACAACCCACTTTCCATATATAATATAAAATATATTATTTTCTAATATTTAATCAAGAATTTCTCTTAAAAATGCTTTAAAATAAATAATATTTGGAAAATATAAATGAGACCCATTAATGGTGAATAATAGGGAAAATGAAGTGACATGGTGGTGAATAATGGGTGATATAATGGAAGCATAGGTGAAAAATGTATGGTAATGAGTGAAATTTTGAAACCCAAACATACTCCCCAACTGAAGCTCTTGCATGTCCTCATGCAAGCTACTACAATGACTTATCTGATTTGATTCTTAGATGAGCTTCCTTTTAAAAGATGTTTGGTTCTTGTGTAACAAGCATCTTTCAATCATGGACTTCTTTTTAACTTTGCACTTATTTGGATAAATTTTTATTTTTGAAAAGCATTTGCATCTTTTAATGATTGGTTCTTGTGTTACAATCATTATTTACTTTGTTGAGATCTCTTTTTAATGATTGGTTCTTGTGTTTACAATCATTATTTACTTTGTTGAGATCAATCAGTTTAAGAAGTCATTTAATATGCTCATCATATTTAAGAAGTCATTTAATATGCTCATCATTTTGTAGTAGTTTTTATTGTGGGAAGACTATGTGGGTTAAGATGTAATATGAATGAGGAAAAAAAATGAAGTGTGAAGTGTGAAATTCCCCCCTCCCCAACTGATGGTTTTAGGCAATTTTTAATGAAAAAGGGGATAGTGAAATAGTGGAATATTTTCCAAATATCATCATTTTAGCATATAAAAAGAATTTCAAGATTAAAGGTTAGAAAACATCATACCTTACTTACCTACAGAAGTGAATGAATCATGCATGTTCAGCTGCTGCAATTCTGATCTTAAGCAAGTTGTGGATGAAAGATGGATCTGTATTGTCGTATTTGCTGCTGGATAGTCTGATGAATCTGATGAGTCTACTGAATATGGCTGAAAATCTATAAGGCTTGGAAGGTATACAAAATACATAAGTTACATTTTCCTCCCCCCAACCTTATTTATTGACTTGTCCTCAAGTCATGACAAGCTGAAAAAGAAATGAAAAGAAATCTGCTTCATCTGCTACAAAATATGGGTCTTCAAGTCTTCAACACTCGATGGCATAAATCTTACTATGTGATTAAATGTGCTGGTGTCGAATATAGCAAGAATTTGTTGACTTAGTTGCCATTAATGAATACCACTAGCCAACACGAGAGCTCCCACCATTGATTCCAATGGGAGTCAAGATGCCTAACACATCTTTGTAGGTACGAATAAGTTTGTTGTCGTCGAGTCACCTACAAGATCCAAAGAACAAGGGATATTAATGTACTCCCATTGTTCATTGGCAAGAGTACTTGGATTAGGGCATGCAAGCCTCTAGGTGTTTTTACAAAGATAATTAGACTCTAGGACTTTGACTCAATGATATACATAGAAGCAGGGTTTTATTGGCGGAATTGAAAAATGGTAGGAAAAAGGAAATGGAAATGGAATATGGCTTTTATTGATGGGTTAGGAATATATGAAAGGAAATGCATGGTGAATGAACAAGAACTCCTGCTGTGAAAAATGGACATGGAAATGGTATGCTTTATGGATTGACAATTGGTGGAATTCAAAATCTTTTGCAAAAAAGGGAGGTGCAAGGTAGTGGTTGTGAACATGGATTTGTCTTTATAATTTTTCATGAATTTAGTCATTTGAAGACCAATTGTGCGCACAATGTAATCTCCTTAATGAATACTTGATTATCCTGTAACCTGTAAAAAAAAATTGGCAGGAAGAAAACATAAGTGTGCTCTAGAAGAAATTGCCAGTTCCTTCATGATTATTATGCAAAAATTTCATACCAAATAACACATGTTAAGGAAAATCAAAGGTGTTGAAATTGACTTAATCATGATATTAAAATCAATCCATTCTTTAAAAATAACCATGAAAAATAATTCTCCCTATTATGCTCAGCAAAATGATTGGCATTTGAAAGATCTGTTGTGCTCTGCATATTATTATGTCACATAAAAGCATTCAACAGAAAGATGTTATGAGTTTAATGCCAACTTGAAGCTTATCGAAACAATATAATTATCCTCCAAATTTTTGATAAATCGATCCTCAAAATTTGTTTCCAAGTGTTCCATTATTTATTTTCAAACCTGCGTGAATTTTATGAAAAGTGTGTTTGCTTTTTTTTTAATTTTTCCCTTGTACAAACTGTTGCAGTTTCATCCAGTTCCATTATTCTCTATATCACCAAAGTTTTGTTTTATGCCAATATCCTTCACATGCCAATATTTACTCTTAAATGCTTCAAAAAACTCACAAAACACATAACAATTTTTTTTTTTTTTTAATAATAACAAACATAACATATCATAACAATCATATCTAATATAAAACAATATATTAATACAATCATATAACATAATAAATATAACAACAATTATATACAACAAATTATAATTAAATATAACAAATAGAAAAAATTACAACTATATTAATTAATGCAAATATAATAACATATTAATATATTAATACAATTAATATATTAATATAATTTTTATAACAAACATTAATTAATAATTAAATAACATAACAAATTACAATTAAAATATAACAAATAATATTAAATTACAATTATATTAATATATATTAATATAATTATAATAATATAACAAACATTATCTGTAATAACAAATTAGCACTAAAAATATATATCTAAATCAAAACAAATCAAAAATAAATAAATACAAATCAAAACAAAAACACAAAGCATGTGAAATAGCGGCTTATTTTCTGCGATAGCTCCATATCTGTGTGTATGTATTCGTTGTCATTGGCTGGAACGTTCCTTTAAAGTGATAGCTCTTTCAAGCGTTGAACATTTTTAGGGAATGGAACAACACCTAACAAAACTGATCAATCTCATCTCACCATCGAAATTCCGATTCAAACTTGTTCCGAACAAAATGTTTGGTTATCTTGTATGCGTCCCCGGCATCAACTGCAATCTGCTCGAGTCTCAAACAATGGTCTCTTGCCAAAGAAAGAAGCCAGTCGCTGTTGTTGGAGTGACAGGGCAGCAAAGCTTTCGACCCAAGCAATATTCTATCTGGCCAGAGTCAAAGAGATCACTGCCCCGAGTCCTAGAGAGTTGAAGAAAAGGTGAGAAGATCCACGCACAGGTCAAGCAGTAACTATGTAAGCCACCATCTCTCATTGGCACTATCGTAAATATCAAATAATATTGCCATAGTCGCTTTGCAAGCCTGCTCCATGTGCATTTCTACCACAAGAATTCCATACCAAATCTAGCTCTCCACTAATTAATTCAGGTAATGGCGCAATTGAGATGATTAGAGGCATAATAGCAGACCTTCGCATCGTTGGAAAACCCATAGCTTCTTTACGGCAAAGAAACAAAGTGAGATTGAAGGTTCGTGTTTCCCATGGTAGACGTTGTTGATTTGGCTTTCTTGCTCAAAGACTGGCGATATAAGAGCAATAGTATCAATAATCATTTAAACGATGGGAAAATCTACAGGGGTTGAATGGCCATTCGAAAACAGTGGAGTCTTGTATCATTGCTTTTTGACGGCCCTTATCCTCATTTTCATTTGGTTTGTTCCTTGGATGCATTTGGAGTTTATTTGATAATTGAATGACTTAGTTTTTTTTTTTTTTTTAAACTAAAATCTAAAAAATGAATTTGAATCCTATTTCTAAAATAATGGTTAGTTTTCAATAATTTATTATTATTATTATTATTATTATTATTTTTTAATTCTAAAAAATATGGAAGTAAACCTATCTAAAAATTATTGCGTTTTTATTTTTTATTTATTTTTATTTTTTTAGATTATTGTTCTTTTATTATTATTTTTTTTAATAATATATACATGATATATATATTATTATTATTTTGTGGGATTTTTTTAGTATTAAAAGAAAACTAAATTTTATCTAAAATTTTAAGATGATCTTTCACTTACTCACAAAATTCTTTATTGTCGCATTGCAGATTAATTTTCCAGCGAGAGTATTTTTATTTGAAATAAATCGATATATTTTATGATCTTCCTGATCGCACGAAGCGCAAGAAGAGAGCATACTAATCTCTTGATTTTTTTTATTTATGCAGATTAGCATGAATGGATAAAACAGAATCAATATCTGCGACAAACCTTGCATTGTCTATACTCTTTCTGCAATGTCACGGGGGCGTTTAGACTCTCGGAAGACAAAGCTTTCCGATAATCAAGCTCCTGGCTCACCAGTGATGCAGAAACAAGACATAGAAATGCAAAGATGAAGCAGTTTTTTTTTTTTTTATTCATGATGATATTTAAAAAAAAACAAGACTAAAGAAAATTCTATACGAAAAAAATTCTACGAGATCTCGTTTTATTTTTTATTTTTAAGCTATTCTACATTAAATTGAAAGATGTTTTATTTTCTAAGTAAAAGAATGCTTCCAGTGAAGCCATCTACGGACTAAAAATTCGAACATGCTCACATCAAGATTTAAAATTTTTACATTATGTTTTACAAGTATGTGAGAATCATGTCTTAGAGTTGGCTCAAGGTTATTGTCCTTGCTCTCCAAGAAGTACCTGTTCAACATTGCCAAAATCCTCATCCGTAGATGGATTAGTGAGAAATCGGGGGTTTAAAATAAAAATTGAATTTAAATTAACTATGTGCGAAAATAAAAATGCTCCAAACTTTGAACTCCTTTATGAACCTGCTGTCACCAAGTTCCACAAATTAGCTCATTAAAAACAAATGCATAAAATAATTACTAAATCCTTCTAGTTGCACTTCCTCGGCAACGGTGCCAAAATGTGTGGTTCCAATTGATGATGTCAATTAGAATTCATTTAATGTCAACCCGGGAAGGTAAACTTAGAAGTGCTTATCTAAAATATATAGATCTAGAAAGATTCCTAATTTGTCCAATATCTTAAAGTCCCCTTACAAGAACATATTCATTGAGATCTCTTTCAATAACTAAACAAACCTAGATCTAATAATTGTTTGAGATCTATGGTTCTCTTACAAGAACATATTCTACAAGATCTCTTCCAACATTAGAACATCTAATAAGAACTTAAAAGCTGAAATGAAATAAACCTAAATCTAATAATTGTATGAGATCTTATGGTTCTCTTACAAAAACACTTTCAAATAAGATCCTTCCAATATTAGAACATTTAACAAAAACTTGAAAGCTAAAATGAAACAAAAACATAAATTAAATTATACCTAAAGTAAGCAAATAAGCATGCAAGTGAGGCCATGGGGGCCCTCCATAACTCCACAAGCACACCACTTTAATGGAGACTCAGATGTAGAGGCAAAATCGAAGTATGAATCCTTTATTTGAAAATCTCCATTACAAACTAACTCTAAGCTTCTAAGATTACATACTCCAAAATTCTAAGATTACAAAACTTCAAGATTACAATATTACAAAAACTTCAACATTACAAATGGAGGAGATTGTACTCCTATTTATACAATGGGATGAGTAACAAACTCATAATGATCATCCACTAATCTCTCATTTAGTTCCATACATCTCTCAACCATCTAGACACATAACCCCTTTTGTCCTTGATCTTCTCATGAGATCATAATCTTCTCCATGAGGTTTATCTTCTCAAATTCGAATTTGATCCTTCAAGGCCACATAAAGGTGTCTTGGAAGCTTCCTTGGCACCTACACATGTCACAAAAACAACCCACTTTCCATATATAAAGTAAAATATATTATTTTCTAATATTTAATCAAGAATTTCTCTTAAAAATGCTTAAAAATAAATAATATTTGGAAAATATAAATTAGACCCATTAATGGTGAATAATAGGGAAAATGAAGTGACATGGTGGTGAATAATGGGTGATATAATGGAAGCATAGGTGAAAAATGTATGGTAATGAGTGAAATTTTGAAACCCAAACATATATGCTGAGAATAAATTATTTTACATAAATTGTGAAGAGGAGGAAGAAAAGAAACAAGAAACATCAAAAGAGGGGGATATACACCAAGAACCAACTCCAGAGAAAGAAGAAACGAATCTGACCATATCTTGTAATGCATTGGCGGGAATTACTGCTCCTCAAACTCTCAAGGTAGAAGGATATATCAAGAAGAAAAAGGTAATAGTGCCGATTGATTCGGGTAGTACATATAATTTTATTCGTTGTAAGATAGTCAAGGAATAGAATTTATATCTATATCTGACACTAGAGTGTCAAGTGATGGTTGCAAATGGAGGAACTACGAATTTCTCTGGAATGTACCATAATATAAATATAACCATGGGTGAATATGTATTTAATAGTGTAATTCTTTCCATTCCAATGGGTGGTGCTGATGTTGTACTAATATTCCAATGGTTACAATCTTTGGGGGTGAAAACTTTTAATTTTCAAGAATTTTCTTGATTTTTATTTTGGAAAAGGAAAGGAATTTGAATTAAGGGGTATTGCAAGGAAAACAAGAAATATAATAATCTCTAATGTCATGAAAAATCTTCTAAAGAAATAAAAACAAGGCGTAATTTCATAATTATTCTCACCAGAGGTTCAAACATCCAAATAATCTATTTTTCTAGATCTCAAAAAAGTCTTGGACAATCATTCCAAGGTGTTTGAGACTCCCAAAGGCCCCCCACCTATTTGTGATCGTTATCATGCTATTAATTTGATTCGAAGGAGTGTTCCCCCAAACATTAGACACTACATATATCCTTATGCTCAAAAGAGTGATATTGAACGCATGGTTGCAAAAATGCTAGAGGTTGGTATAATTCAACCTAGTCAAATTTATTTCTCTTCTCTAGTAGTATTGGTGCACAAGAATGATGGATCATGGTGTATGTGTCTGGATTATAGGGAGTTCAACAAGCTCACTGTTAGAGATAAATTTCCCATTCCTATCATTGATGAATTTTTGGATGAATTACATGGAGCAATTTACTTCACCAAGTTGGATCTTTGTTCGGGATATCATCAAATTAGAATGAAGACGGAAGACATTCTGAAAACAGCATTCAGAACTCATGAGGGTCATTATGAATTTTTGGTCATGTCATTTGGCCTTACTAATGCACCTTCCACATTTCAAGGTTTGATGAATTCCATTTTCAAACACTTCCTTAGAAAATTTCTGTTAGTATTTTTTGATGATATACTAATCTACAACAAGTCTTGGAAGGATCATGTTCAACATGTTGGCAGGGTGCTCAAACTATTGGAAGAGAAATAATTATATGAAAAAACATCCAAATGTTTCTTTGGAGTACAAGAGGTGGAATATTTGGGTCATATTGTATCTCATGACGATGTTAAGGTAGACCTTAACAAAATTAAAACTATTAAGGAATGGAAAATATCGACAACCATTGTAACACCCTCTTCCTACATCTACCCAAGTAATCGGCCAACTGGGGTAAACATGTACGAAAGGCTACTAATATGAGATTCAACCTCCTAGGTGACCTTAAGGAACTGGAATCGATGGAACCCTGACAAAAATACCTCACACTACATCAGTAACACCTCCATGAGGTAACCTAACCTCCCAAACCATTGAACCCTGAAAGGGGATTCATTTTTGACCCTTTTGAGCCTTAGCTGTGGGCATGTAAGGTTAAGGGAGCATCTAGCAACCTATATCCACGGGCATGCCATGGCAAGGTAGCGGCCAGAGCCCCAAAAAGTCAGTTATGTGCTTGCAACTATTGGATTTATGCCACCTTTTTAGCCCAGATCCTAGGTCACTACCCAGAGCATCAAGAAACTATATGGGAGGATAAATAACATTAAAATAAAGGTATGGAAGTAATCACATAATCGGGAACTCATCTGGACCCTACCCAAACATGATAGGAATTTCTTCAAACATGTCACAAACATTGCATCTATAAGCATAAACAAAAAATTTAAACAAAGAGGTCTCGTACTTATCTGAGAATGGATAAGAAGAATTTCTCCCCTACATCATAAGCTATAATACAATATATTTTACCATAGATACATTGTGTATTCATTTATAGGAAAAACATGGATACAACCATACATCATCACTTATCGAATACACACTTATAACGAACATAATAACAAAAAAAATAAAATGTATACAACAACAAATAAATCCATACATAAACTATTACACTTGCATACCGAATACCAGAGGAATGAGCTCTTCATTTCTAAGTGTAGAAAAAAACCAGAGATGGGACTTCCATGTTCCACTCGACCATATATTGGCTGAGCCAAGTCTCACTTCTGCCAATCACCCTCATTCCATATTCCAAGCATGAATGTGGGACTTTATCAAAGACATCAATCAACACCAAACCAGGGCTCCAGATATCAAACCATCTCAAACCCAAACCCATGATTCCACCTCACGGTCGGACATCACTAACCATCATGGATTGGTCTCTATCCAAGCTACTCCAGGGATCTAGAGTGTTTGTTCCAACCAAGGCTTCAAGGATATTAACTCAACCCCAACTGTTTTGGGGCTCTAGAGCGCTTTTCCAATCAAGGCTCTGAGACTAGTAACTCAACCCACCTAGGGCTCTAGAGTCTTTATCCAACCAAGGCTCTAGGAATAGTAACTCAAACCAACAGTTGTCCTCCAAGCTCTAGAGCATTTGTCCAACCAAGGCTCCAAGAACTAATAAATAAACCCAACAATTAAAGGAAATGCGAGAACCAAACATAAAACAATAAATGTAAATAAACCCACAATACCATGGTTGTATAGGAAATGGCAATGCTAGGAAAATCCACATGCATACCCATGCATGCCAAAACTAGTGTTATGAAACCAGCTCACAAAATAGAATAAAGGAGAGATCAATGCCTTATAAATAATCCTCTTCAAGGGGGAAACCTCCATTACTTTACATAAATGAAAAATTCTTGGATGATTCAAATGAAAAAACCTCCTTTCTATGTATAGGAGTCCATGGGGTATAATATAATCCTAGCCGACCTAACAATAATAATGTAAGGGCACAACGATAACAATAGTGGGCTTTTATGGGGCACAATAATAACAATATGGGGACTACAGGGGTACAACAATAACAATAAGGGGGCTACACTAACAACAACAAGGGACTACACTAGTAATATAGGGACCTAACAACTAGTGAGGAAAACATACATGCAACTCGGTACCTAAAATCAAATCACGTTGTAGTTGTTGATTCCGATGTCCACATGTGCTTTCCTGCTCTTCCTTTTCCTTCTTGCTCCAAATCACCAAGTATCCACACTCTCCAAGAGTTCTCCAACAAAATATATGTATCCAAGATTATGAGAGAGAGAGAGAGAGAGATAGAATAATGAGAGAGCTCCAAAAATTCACTGACAAAAGGTACCAATTGATCCTCAAAAGCCTTTTTATAGAAGATGCCTCTATTTTCTTCATTTTACATTATTTTCACCTCCTCACATGCAACATGTGACCTTTCACCTCCCTTTTCTCCTAATTTCCTTTATTTTCATGAATAAATGTGCCAAATATGCTATTTTTCATTTCCAAAGCCTTAGCCTTTGCCTTTGCCAATTTCCGTAGCCATAATAAACCAAATGAACACCCACTAGGATGTTTTTACTAACATTTAGCTTGGAATACATGTCCCATCAGCCATGGTTATTATTTTTAACTTTATTACATGGAATTTTCACTACGGATTTTACAGAACCCTTGTTTCGGGGAATATCACCCTAGAGGTTCGTTGGATTACAACCTCCACAGAGCAGGGGCATGCTACTTAAGAAGGAATCACACAACCATGCACGTTTAGAAAAACTAAATAGAGTAGAATGAGAAAGTTACCTGTAGGTCCTACGGTTGAAGCAGATCCCGCAGGGTCCAAACCCCCAGCAACCGTCCTTCCTTCTTAACCTGAAAGACAAGAAGAAACAAGCACGAAGAACTGGTTGTACAGTATATATCTACTCTAAATGTTAGTGAGATTCATATAAAACATTAAATAAATCATAATGAATGCTTGTATAACAAATATTCTCATACATATAAGCATACACTAACACGTTTATTTCAGGAACAACATGATACTTCTGTATTATAAATAGCATGTACAAAAGTAACGAGTGGAGAGATCACCTGATCCTTCCACGGCCTTCGAGCGGACCGTCGTCTGGATCCGTCCAGCCCTTGCCTCGCTAAGACTCCTTCCAAACTGGTGCATACGAGATGACATATAGGGAGATGAGCATCTCAAGGAAACAAGGGTTTCCTATAATGAACCGGGAAAGTGCAGGAGGCACGGGGAATCAGACTTGGATAGGGAATACCAACAGAGTATAATATCAATAATTCTCTCTCTCCCTTAGGCCATACACATGAGGGGTTTTTATACTCCCTCCAAGTAGTTTCAACAGTTGGAAACAGTTGGCCACGTGCTGGGGTGGTTGAACTACCTGAGTAACCATCAACCTAGCCCGAAAATAGGGAATAATTATGTATTTTTTAATTATTTTAATGGCATACGCGGAAAAGTCTAGCTGGACTCGCCTATACACACGGAAAAGTACGGGCATAGTCGCGTATGGGGATTTTTACATTGTTTTTAAGTGAATTTGTCCAAGTCTGTAGGAATGGGTGCCCAAAACCATCAAAGCAATCATGAATCATGTGAAGGTGAGAAATGATGCTATAACATATGCCCCCTAATATATGAGGTCAGAAGGGGTACATGATGGCCGAAATGTATTATGCACATAGAAAGAACTTTGCAAGGACAAGAGAGGACTTCACCAGATTTCAGCCTGCCAAAAACCAATGAAAGAAAACAAAGAGTCAACTCATGCTGAGGCGGGCATACCCATGCTCAGTCAAAAATACATCATATGGAAAGTAGTGAATAGATCCAACATGTATACAAGTATAGCTGAACTGAAAGTACACAATGAATCATCTGAGCATGGTCCGGAAGTGTAAGTCTGAATCAATGTCCAAGTATCACATATAGAAAGCTGATCAAAGATGGTGCAACTGGATGTCTGATCAAATAAGTAACTGAATCTCCAAGTACCGGATCATAAGAGGTGGATCAAACGGTACAATCACGCAACTCGGGAGCCAACATATAGGATGCTGCTGTACTGAACTACAACATATAAGGGTGGATGGCATCACTGGCAGAAACTGAATGGACTGTCAAAAGTGAACCGAGAAATGTTGATGCAACCCGAGGTCTTCACCGATCACTATGGCACAATTCTACACAATGGGAATAAATGAGCTGAAGTCAACCATGTGAGAAATCGTTGGATTACCAGTCAATGATGTATACCGTTAACCAACGCGAGACAACCCACCGATAATGATAATGAGTGTCAAGGTGCCCCAGTACAATCTGACAAGTGTGAATGAATGAGTTGAAGTCGAACACTTGAAAGAGTCTACCAATCAGGAGGCAATGATGAATCCCCACTGTCGATAGCGAAGAGTCTGCCACTGATGACTGCAAACCCTAAGGTACTGATAAAAAGACTCTAGACCTTATTCCCAGAGCAATGAGTCAGAGTCGATGGGAAAAGATCTGCTGGAAGGAAGGCATTAAGGCATCCCACATCAGTCCAGTGCGAGTGTAACCCGCAGGCCAATATTTGGAAGGAATCGGACGAAGTAGAGTGACGGAACCAAAACCGAAGTACGTTTCCGACGTGCACAAGATGAAGCTAGCGCACGGAAGAAACCCTCTGAACCAACCAATAATGAAAGCTGACACAGAGGCGAGAAATCCACCGATAGGGTCAAATGGAAATCAAGGTATTGCACGAATCCCAAGTGTGATAATGTGTGCTGACGTCGAACACAGGGGAAACCACTCAGTCAAAGACCCATGATGATGATCAAATGCTGAGCACGAGGTCACCTATCAATGATGAAAATAGGCCGAAGGTGCGGCTCTAGGTTTGCTCTCAGAGAAATGTGTCGTAGTCGATAAGAGACAAACCCGCTGGCAAGAAGTCAATGGGGACCTTCTCAAACCAGCATAAGCAGAAGACCAAAACATCTGATGTGATAGAACATGATACTGTCAAGACCGGGAAGGCCGACTGAATAATGAGTCAAGAGACACCGCAGAATGGCCGACTCAGGTTAAACTTCCCTTGAAAAAAAGCACGACTCGTGATGACCATGGCAGTAAAAAGTGACATTGTATAAGTCTGTTATGCAGGAGGCAAAACAAACTCTCCATATGATTGGAAGAGATAACCAACCGGGGGAGAACTGACAAGTGAAACATGGTAAAGGCTGAACCTAGGTCAAAACTAAAACCATCCCAAATGAAGGAAATATATATAAGTATATGTGCTTTGCTCAAGGGCGACAAACTGACTCTGTACTGCCATCAAAACAACGAAGATATATCCCGTTCCCGCTCTTTTTGTTATATTTTATTTTTTTGTCTTTTTCATATAATAAGCCTGAAAAGGAATAAAAGAATGCTATGGTACAATGGATAGAACGAGTATCAAGAAATCAGATGCACTAGTTCCTGGGATTGGAACAATCCTATGCTCAATGCAAGGTGGCGAAAACTGGTTAGTGATACTCAGAGGAACGTTCCATCCATGGGTACAAAGGTGTCAAGTCGTGATAGCTAAGTACATGCAATGGTTAACTTGTACAGAAAGTCAAGGTCAAAAGTTGGCTTAAACATCGAGTCCAAATGAAGCCGGCTAAAGGCCAGGATAAACAAGTAGCCAATATGCAATGCAGTAATACAACTTAACGACACCAGGGAGCCTCTAGGGTATAAGCCATAAAAATGATAAGTGATGAAGGAGAAGAATGAAGCTTCAACACAGAAGACATGGCGGGACTAAAGAGGACTCCCGAGCCTACATAAAAAGCAGCATGGGCAACAAGTGATAGCGAGGAACTAACTAGGAAGCCCATGTAAAGGAAGGCTCTACCATCAAGTCATGATTAAATAATCTGCGAGTGAAATGGGTGTAATACTCATGACCTGATGGGATCGACCCTAAGGCAAGTGATCAGTATGGAGGCTAGAATGCAAGATGCAACGGAAAGTGATTTCCCTAACCTATATGCCAGTGAAGATCATATACCTGCCGTGACGAGTCGGTAATCATGGATCAAAAATCGGGAAAAATCTCAAAATCGTCAAAATGTACCTGAAAACATACCAAACTGGGCACTTCCAAGCATCCGGGTTATGCAGCTTAAGATAGATTGAAAAAATGAGCATAAGGAATTTTTGCGAAAAAATTTCAATACAACTGACCTCTATCCAGAAAGTGAAAGCATTTAGGGTATGGTACGATTCTGATGACATCCTTCTCCGAGAAGATTCCTGAGCTTCGACCCCAAAGATTGCAATTTTTTAACTTATATGATTTTTTGGATTTTTTCAATATATGTGAAAAATACAAAAACAAGCTATATACAAAAGCAAAATGCCAGGCCGAAGCCTAGGCATAATACTTTCTCAAAGAGAGCCCATTTCTGGGTTCCGCAAACGGGGGAGGCAACCAAAATATTGCCTCTACCTTAAAGGGATCTACCCCAATCCATTCCGAAGACAGAAAGAATCCCAATAACCGACCAGATGTAACCGCGAAAACGCACTTGTTCGGATTCAACAAAGGAACAGGGAAAATGAATCCCGCCTTAAGCAGCTTTTCAACTTCAGCTTTGATAGCTGCTGCCTTCCTAGGATTGACCGGACGAAGTTTTTTCCTGACCGGCTTAGCGTTTTCATACGTCTTGATCTCATGCTGGACAATAGATGGGTCTATGCCAGACATTTCCTCATAAGACCAAGCAAATACATCCCTATACTCTTTGAAGAGCTTGGTGTAAATTTGAACCTCTTCACGGGAACATTCAGCTCCAATGAAGACATTCTCGATAATATTGGGATCCCTGGAAATGTTCACCGGGATAGTAGGAGAGATCACAGCCATGTTCCCTTCAGCATAAACCTGTGTTGGTGCCAAAGGGTTCAAGACTGGGTGAATAGGTCCAGGAGACTGAGGACTTGGAAAACTAGTTTCAACTTCGTTCAAGTCAGGTAGGAAGTAAGACCGATTATGCAAATCATCCCACGGTCTATCTATACCAGTCATGGCTTCCAAGATTGCCTCTTCAGATGGAAGAGTGGTATCAAGACAATCTTGGGCCGAAGAAGAACTAAGCATCCAAGCCGGAGCCACATCACCATCCAACTCTTCCGATGAAAGAGGAGCTGGAACGGATTCTGCAGTGTCAACAATAGACTGATATGCAATCTCAGATGCAGAAATCAGAAATGCCATTCCACCCACTTGACCTTGCGCTAATGTGGAAGTAGGGGAAGGTAAGGTCCAAGGGTCCGAAAAATAATGAGTTCGAAAGAACTCTCTTCGAAGGGGAGCCTTGGAGGATGAAATAGCATTAATATGCACCGTAGGAGGAGGAAGATCGAAAGTACCCATCAAGGAAGAATACATTCCAACTCCTAGATTTTCAACAGGCGCCTTAGTATTATCCAACTTAGGAACAGATGAGTTAGAGGACGCATTCGGGTCTATCTGAGGACAGTCCAGTTGATCCACTGTGACAATCCTCCCTTCGTGGGGGAAACATACAATTCGAAATAATGAGGATGCAATGGCATCCATCTCGTAAATCCAATTCCTCCCCAACAGAAGGTTGTAGTCCAAGGCTGCATCCACTACCTCAACCTCTATGTTGACAGTTTTTCCCCCAACATAGATGGGCAAAGTCGGGACAATACCATGGGGTCTGTGAGAATGACCATCGAACGCAGTAAGAAAAGTGCTAGATGGAACAGCTTTGGGAGATCCAAGTGTCTTCCAGCATGCGAGAGACATCACGCATGTAGAAGCACCCTCATCAACAACCGTTCGAAAGATATTGCACTTCCGATACGATGATTTAATATGAAAAGCCATGTGATGAGGAAGTCTCTTCTTAAAATTAGTCATATCAAAAGTAATTAGAAGAGAATTTTTTGGATCAATAGCCCCAACGGCAGTGAGCAAAGCACTGCGCTGAGCCGGACAAGAATGGAGTACCTCTAAAGCTGACATAGCACAAGGACTCTGCGCCAGATATTCTACAATCGAGTAGTTCTGGGCAGCCCTCGCATTCGGATTAATCGTTGACCGCTTAGAAGATGCTTTTGGCATCCGAGGCATAGACTCAACAGTAGGCTTCGTGATGTGAAGCAGCTCAGTAGCATCAGGAACTTCCTTAGCTTTCGAAGACTCTTCTCCGCCATAATCACGGGATCTTATAGCGATATCCGCGTGAGCACTCATCATAAAAAATACGGATGGACTTCCTTCCTGGTTCAGAGGAAGCCCTGTGAATTACACAACAATCCACTAAGGCGTGTCTGGTTGCCAACCACGACTCAATGGGAACTAGAAGAACCCTGCTGAGATAACAGGCGCTGAGCATCCTGAATTTTCGGGCAAAGATGCGTGAGATGGTCTCCAGCGCAAAGCTTGCACGGAAACTTAACTTTCTTTTTCTCCTTTTGCTCTTCACCAACACGCTCGTTGGTCTTATTTGCATTGCCCTTCCCATTCTTGCCCTTCTTCTTGTTATTACGTCCCTTCTTCTTCCCATCGGACTGTTGATTTCCTTTGGGTTCAGAAGATTGGACAGCATTAATGGACAAAGACTGGGAAGGTGATGAATCAGCAGGCACAGCTCGACTGTGGCGGAGCAGATTTCAGAAAGACAACCGGCCAGAACTTGAGAAAGGTGATCTGGCTGCACCACTATTGACCGATCCGACAAGCCCATCACCATGCGGACCAGGTTTAGTTTTCGACAAATCTAATTTGGAGCGAGGAGCATTGGGAAAATACTTATAAAGTACCCCAGACTGAGAATAGATCAGTTCCAGCTGCTGGGCCCTAAAAATGGCCTGCTCCTCAGAAAATACCCCAGATAGGGATACATCTTTTGAAATATCTGACTGCAGAGATTTCAAAAACCACTCGACAAGGAATTCACCTGGAATATGAGCTTTGATAAGCCTCTTCCTTCTCCTCCATTCCTGAATGTGATCAGAAATGTGAGTTGCCTCATCCTGCTTAAAATTAGCCAAGAGTTCGGTCCCAGCCTCATATCTGACAGGCAACTGAAAATGGTTTAGAAATGTGATAGCCAGTTCTCCAAATGTAGCAAAACTGCCCCCAGTGAGCTCGATATACCATTTGGCAGCATTTCCAGTTAGGGTGCGTTGAAATAATCTCAACCTAATCGAATCATCGATCAGGGAGTTCGAAGAACACCATAAGTGGAAAGTGGTGATGTGGTCCGCCGGATCCTCTCCATTATTACCTTCAAACTTTGGAATGTCTGAAGGAAGTTTGGTTGGGACCGAAGGCCACCCCGGACTATAACGAATCGGGTCATTAGTCAACTTCGACAAATCTGGCAAGTTTAACGTTGCCAGAAAAGGTAAGCGAGGCGGAGCCTGAGGATTCCATCCTTGATGGGATGGATTCCCAACATTTTGAAAAGAATAGCCTGGATTTGATGAGGCACCAGGCTGCCAGAAAGGACTCGTAGAAAACGGAGAAGAACCTCCTCCCCACGCCGAGTTACCAAAGCCCAGACCAGTTCCCCCCGCTGAAGTGTTAAATGAAGAGGAGAGCCCCTGGTAGGGGTTCCAAGCATTAGACAGAGGAGAAAAGGTCTGATAAGCACTTGATGAAGGGAAAGAAGCATTCCCTTGATGACCCGCGTAAAACTGATTCCCTGCCCCCGCTGTAGTAAAGACAGGATTCCATCCCGTAAAAGTAGTCGAACTTTGCCCCCCAGACCAAGGGTTGAAACTCTGGGTCTGGGACGTAAACGGAAATGACCCTAAAGAAGGATTGGAACTAGGAATGTGTCCAGTCCCAAAGGGGAAACCCTGAAACGAAGCTGATCCACTAGCCATGTTAGACATGGGCGTAGATCCAGTTGAAGCAGCGGAAAAGGAAAAAGAGGGATTCCCACTAGAGGGCATCCTTGAACAAAAGGGACCAGAATGAGAAGCATGTGCTTGGGTGAACCCAGAGCCAAACACAACAGCACTAGAAGCAATCGAAGATGAAGCAATAGTGCCCCCTGCTTCAACAGAAGTAGGAGTCTGAATGCCTGCAGCACTCACGGTAGAAGCCGCGTTCCCAGTCGTGGCCATCGAAAGATAAGAATGATACGGAAGATCTCCCAGTCTCTCTGACTCAGGCCCGATGTACTGAACAACGAACGAATAATTAGGAGGAAGAGGAGATGGACATGTAGCAGGAGGCTCAGGTACGTCTTCGATTTGAAAATCTTCTTCCTGAGGAAACAAAACTCGCGAGGTGAGCGGAACGCTCCTCTCGGGACCGACACCAGAATCAGCTATGAAACCTTGAGACCTTTGTGGAGGATCTCTCTCCACTGCGTCAGACGCCACATGATGGTAACCACCTACTAAATCACTCCTACGCCTTCTCGAAGAAGGCTCTAGACTCTCGAGAGATAACCCCCGGATTCTCCTCGATCGTCGAGGCGCTTGATCAGCCACTTTTATAGATTTTAAATTAGACTCAAAAAGTGAAAAGCTAGGCAAGCTAGGAGCAAAGAGATACAGTCAAGCAAACAGCCTCCAAGTATTTCTGCTCTAGGTGATGAGGACCGGACACCAAAATACAGGAAAGCGAAATATAGGACCTCCCGAAAGCAGTCTGGGATGATTAGGGCCCATAACAACTAGCGAAGGTATCAGAAACAGTTACGCCGACCTCCTAACGACAGCCTTTGCCGGCTCAAGCACCCAAGCTTCGTAAGGGCACCCCCCAGAAGTACTGCTGAAAGTGATGCGACGTCTGCCTCAGGTACCACAGGTATTCCCCCCCGCAGTCACCTGTGTGGAACCTAGGAGTGGCAACTATGGGCACCAATCCGTATCAGAAGCCGGGCGGAATGGTCTTGAGGTCAGATTCAGCCAATCGGAGAGGGGGTATCCCTCTTCTCAGCCTTCACTTCCCCTCGCGCTTGACTCTCGGATGAGAGCTTTCCTAGTCCACCTCACGGAGTTGGATTTCACTCAATTAATCAACTTCTATGTTTGTTTGAGCGGCCTTGGAGAGTTAACTCTCCACTCACCTATTCCAAGGCCCTACAACCTAGCTAGTTGGTGATTGACACTTAAAAAACTTGCTAGTTGATTTTAGATTAAATCGCTTATTTTAATGGCTGTTATGTTAAGTCACAAGGATATGGAGATGAAACTTATGGTGTTTTGACGCAAAAGAAATTAATAAAAACTTAACTACATGAAAATGCAGTTCTTTGTCTTTCGATGAAGAGCAATCTCTATACAAGTTCTATGAGACTAAAAATTGTATTTTTTCTTTTCAAATAGCAAACTCACACTCACAAAAACTAAGAAATTGACTAAATGATTAAATGCACCTAATGCAAATCACTACAAGCATGTAAATCCTAAGATGCAAATCTCCTAAAGCAGAGTGAAATTCCCAAAAAGTCCTTCAGTTTTAACTCTTCTTTTGTTGCCCAGAAAGCTAGCTCTCGAAATCAAGAACTCTTAAAATGAGGACACCAAGAACACTTAAAAACAAGAAGAAGAAATCAAATGACAACTCCTCCTCAAAATCAAGCCAAAAACTAAAAGCAAGAAACCTCACAAGCTTCAAAAGTTATAGCAAACGAAAATGAAAATGCAACAACAAAAGCAAATAACAAGTGAAAATGTTTTTTAAGCCTTTGAAATGCAAAAACAAAAAGCAAAGCAAATGTTTTTTGAGCTTTTTTGTTTTATAAAGAAAGAGCTCGAAAAGACCAAGCACAACTATCAAAATCCAAACCAAACAAGACCGAATTCCAAGCACAAACTTCAACAATGCTCCCAAACCTTATAAGGCTAACTCGTAGCAAGATCAATAAGAGCAAGAGAAGACCAGAAAACTTAGCCACTCAGCCTAGAAAAATAGTGCAAACTCGTCGCAAACAAAGACTCCAAAGAAGCAAGAAAAGCTCTTCAAAAGTTGCAACAAAACCTAGCCTATGGAACTCAAGAAAACCAATCAAAAACGAAGCAAAAATCGCAATGCAAAGCACAACACAAAGATAGGAACGAGTAAGTGAGCAGAAGCTCTCTGTTCTGATAAAGCAGAACAGCCAAGAATGCTCAGAAAGCGATCTTGGAACTCAATCCAGAAGTGCCAGCACCAGAAACAAAACTTTGCCAAAAAGACTAGTTTTCAATCAAACGAAAGAGAGAAAAGACAAGAAACCACTTCCTTCACAATCCAGAGAGTACAGAGACCCTGTAGAAACAGGTCTCCATAGCCAGAAAGGATCAAAAAGTCAAGAAACCCAAAAATTCAAAATCTGCCTAGGTATACGCTACTTCATAGTTATGCAACCAGCGTGCATATGCGTCTGTGCTAAGGGAAACTCGCGTATACGTGGGTCCCTTAAGACAAACTTGCGTGTATACACGACTGTGTGAAGAAAAAAATGCGTGTGCAAAGGTAAATAATGAAAAAACAAAAAGGACAAGCCTGGAAAAGAAACCAGGACTTCAGACTGACTGAAAGAAAGTAAGTTGGACTGCAAATGAAAGATAAAACTGTCGGAATCCTATCAAACAGCTGAAACAACCCAACAGGAGAATCACAAGAATGTGATCGCCAGCGGAGTCGCCAGTTCTGTTTCGGGGAATATCACCCTAGAGGTTCGTTGGGTTACAACCTCCACAGAGCAGGGGCATGCTACTTAAGAAGGACTCACACAACCATGCACGTTCAGAAAAAATAAATAGAGTGGAATGAGAAAGTTACCCGTAGGTCCTACGGTTGAAGCAGATCCCACGGGGTCCAAACCCCCAGCAACCGTCCTTCCTTCTTAACCTGAAAGACAAGAAGAAACAAGCACGAAGAACTGGTTGTACAGTATATATCTACTCTAAATGTTAGTGAGATTCATATAAAAAATTAAATAAATCATAATGAATGCTTAAATAACAATATTCTCATACATATAAGCATACACTAACACGTATATTTTGGGAACAGCATGGTACTTCTGTATTATAAATAGCATGTACAAAAGTAACGAGTGGAGAGATCACCTGAATCCTCCCACGGCCTTCGAGCAGACCGTCGTCCGGATCCGTCCAACCCTTGCCTCGCTAAGACTCCTTCCAAACTGGTGCATACGAGATGACATATAGGGAGATGAGCATCTCAAGGAAACAAGGGTTTCCTATAATGAACTGGGAAAGTGCAGGAGGCACGGGGAATCAGACTTGAATAGGGAATACCAAACGAGTATAATATCAATAATTCTCTCTCTCCCTTAGGCCATACACATGAGGGGTTTTTATACTCCCTCCAAGTAGTTTCAATAGTTGGAAAAAGTTAGCCACGTGCTGGGGTGGTTGAACTACCTGAGTAACCATCAACCCAGCCCGAAAATAGGGAATTTTTATATATTTTTTCATAATTTTAATGGCATACGCGGAAAAGTGCAGCTGGACTCGCGTATACACGCGGAAAAGTACGGGCATAGTCGCGTATGGGGATTTTTACACTGTTTTTAAGTGAATTTGTCCAAGTATGTAGGAATGGGTGCCCAAAACCATCAAAGCAATCATGAATCATGTGAAGGTGAGAAATGATGCTATAACAACCCTCCCCCTTGGGGGACACCGTCCTTGGTGTTCAATCACACATATACCTCAGTAACACTGATGAAAAGGAAACATACTACCCATGGAGCTTTATAATATAGCTTGATGCAGTATTTACAATGATCACGCTACTGAAAATAAAACCAACATGACATCATAACAACACGATAAATATAATGACATGACACCATACGGCTTATTGGAGATTTATAACATAGATCATGGTGGTATTTACATCCATATACATATGTACATACATCCAACCATCACATAAAAACATATACCAAAACATCGCCAATACATATGCTAAAGAAAAGCCAACATCACACCAAAACTGCTTTGTCTCAACCGAAAAAAAGGAAGGATACATAGCCCACATCTGATTTTCCATCTCCCATGTAGCTTCATCGAGCCCAAAATTCTTCCGTTGCACTTTAACTTTCTTTATTCCCAATTCTGGAGCATGAGTGTCCTTTTGTGAAAAATGCGCTGTGATTTTGGTTGGAACTCTCCTTCTGGATACACCTGCAATACAGACTAGTCAATAACATGATCAACATATTTAACATATTTCTTAAGCAATGATATATGAAAAACATCATGGAATTTCATTATGGAAGGTAGTGCAAGTTGATAGACCACCGGTCTGGTTCTCTCAATGATTCTGAAGGGTCCACAAAACCTTGGTGCCATCTTGGCACACGATCTAATCCACAAGGAGCTCTTCTTGGGCTTGATACACAAGTACACCTAATCCCCAACCTGAAACTCCTTGAACAGCTTGTTCTTGTATGCATAAATATTCTGCCTATCTTGCGTTTCTTTCAATTTTTTCTTGATCACCTGCATTTATTGTTCCATTTTTTCCAACATATATGGTCTAATTAGTACCTTGTTAACTAGATCATGCCAACTGATAGGATTGTTGCAACTCCACCCATACAATGCCTCAAATGGACTCATATTCAATGATTTCTAATAATCGTTGTTGTAGGCGAACTCTACGAGTGGAAGATAATCTTCCCACATGCGTTGTTGATGCATCACATAAATCCTCAACATATACTATAATATCGTTTTGACCCTCTCAGCCTTTCCATCTGTCTATGGATGATAACTTGTGCCGAAGTCTAACTCGGTGCCCAAACCTGCAAACAACTCCTTCGAAAACTTGGAAGTGAACGTTGCATCCCTATCAGACACAACCTTCTTTGGAACACCATTCAATCTGACTATGTCTCTGATAAACACCTGTGCTACACCACTAGCTAAGTATGTAGTCTTCATTGGAATTAAATGTGCAATCTTTTTCAACCTCTCCACCACAACCATAATGGAATCATGATGTCTAACTATCTTAGGAACCATGTGATGAAGTCCATGGAATGACCTCCCATTTCCACTCTAGGATCGTAATAGGCTATAGTAATCCATATGGATTTTTACACTTTCCCTTAAACATATCACAATCTAGACATATGGTTACAAACTCTACCACATCCCTCTTTATATTCGGCCAAAAATAAAATCTCTTCACTGCAGTCAAATTTTTCTAGTAACTTGGGTGACTCGATTATGGTTTCGCATGAAACTCCCTCAAAATCACCTTCTTGATCTCACTTTTGTCCGATATGTTGGGGTTCCCATGTTTTGGCAAGGTTGGCAATACCAAAAGATGAGACAACATCAAACCACTTTCAGACCTCGGGATCTAGCCCTCCTGGGTCCAGAGAGGGATCTCTCTATATAAGCAAATGTTTTATGTCTTTGAAGCTCAGTGTTAAGATATTAGGCTAGTTATAAGGCTCGGAGTTTGTTTGTTTGATTGTTTGTTTGGTTGTTGGTAATCAGGAAAGAAGGGTTCAGTATAAGACAAGGGTGAGCAAAGAGGATTTTAGGCAAAGGAGGGGTGTTCCAGGGAACATTCAATACCATTGGGAAATGGATTCAAGAAAGGGTTTACTTGCTAATCAATATGCAGGCTTTCAGTTGGGCTAGTCATCTAAAGCATTAGATCCTAAAGATGATAGTGTGGCATGAAATGGTAAGAGAGGAGGAAACAGTAAAGATTTAGAACACAAAGTTAAATACCCTAGATCAGAGAGAGACTTTGAACTCTCAATGCTTCGGCCTCCAGCTTGAGGGATCTTAGAAAGGTTCAATTAATTGAAAAGGATCCTAGTGAGATAGAGACAGAGTTCTAGACCTCCCAGTGTTCCTAATTCATTCAATTAAATTCTAACAAGAACATCTAAGAATAGATTCCTTTAATTCATACATCAGCTAGCAGGAAATGACATCCACTACACTGGTTAAATTAACTGAAATCAACCCTTAGATAACACATTTAGTAGAAAACATCAAAGGAAAGGAGAGCAGAAACATGTGGTACCTAACAAGGGTAAATCCTATGCCATATTTCTGATGCGAGCCAGTAGAAATGGAATGAAATGAACTGCAAATTAAAAAAAAAAACAGATATAGAAAAAAATCACCGCTTCTTTAGATTAGAATCCAAAGAAATGTGCTTGTCATATTAAAGAGCAATACCAGTCAAGTACAACATTACCAATAGCTGGATATTCAGTCTGAAAACATCTTCCTCAGCCTATCTTACAACTTTACATAGAGACTATGTCTCAAAAGAAACAGCTTGTAATTCACTGATAACTGATCAACAACAACCAACCCTTACAATGATATTCTCCATGAATTTAGAGCTGAAGAGAGCAGAGGAGGTAGGTGAAAAACTAAATGAAGCATTAAAATCAGAAAAGAAAGAGGGCTGAGGCCCATTCTGTTTAAATTCTGTGCATTTGTCTGTGGCACTCTTTGGGTGAAAGAGTGGTCTTCTCCAGGCTTCCATTTACTCTGGTATGTCTCTGATGTACTTTGGCTGCAGTACTCTGTAGAATTAAAAAAGGTAGAATAATGATGCTAGGGCCTACCATACCGTGTAACAAATGTTCTGATAGCGTAGGACTGTTTCCAGGGCTGGAATTTCCTCAGGAACACGGTATAGAATGAAAACAGCATGGGAACTTCATCCTTTCATTGGTAGGAACATTATGCTAATGGTGACATTGCTATATATCATTTTTTGTATGCTGGACCTTCTGTGTGATCCGTGATGTCTTCGGTCTAGTACTCTGCCTTCAAATCATTGGATTAAGGCTCAAAATCTTCAATGATATGCCCTAACACTCTGTTTTTCCCACTGATACTCTTTGCTGCTTCCATGTTTGCCTATGACCACGAAATATGTGATTTAATGACGCTGGAGAGGTTTTTCAGAGTTTGAACCCTGTCCTTTGATGAGATTTATGTCGTAGCACCTTTCCCAAGCCTTTCTCCATAATTTCAACCCCTTAAAATGGTCCTTTCCTGTGTTCTCTGTCACTGTTAACAGAGAATGAATCATGGTGGTTTTTCGCCGCCCGTAAACCTGAAACACACGCAAACACGTTAAGAAAAACATGCAGGGAAGGGTGGATGCAGCGGGAATGATGAAAATGGCCATGTAGACTGGTGAAATGGCGGAACAGTGCAGGGTGATGGCGAAAATGCAGAGAAAACATGGAGGGTGGTCTGGAGAAAGCTGGTGGATTGCGGCAAATTTTGAACACAAATAAATGAAAATTGACCTTTGAATGAAATATATAGGGGATAGAAGAAAACATGATGAAAACACGTGGACTGCTGATGTGGCGGGACCGGTCAGTGGCGAGACATGCAGTTAAATCTGGACCGTCCGATCTCAGGAGGAGATCGATGGTTGAAAATGCGTCGGAGGGCGATGGACAGTGGGCCAGGGGTACAGTTGCCTTGGTTTAACTCCCGTTCATCTTCACGGCGCGATCACCGTTGGATTAACTGTTTCAGATCGGACGGTGCACGCACATATTGCGCCGGGTCAAACGCTGAACTTTAACGCGTGATGGGGAGACGGTTTTCAAATAGTGCCCGAGACACGTGTCCTGCGGTGAATGGCATCGCTACGAAAATAAAAATACCACCCACCCTCCAATAGCGGTGCAATAGAAACCGGTGGTTTTTGAACAGTGCGTGGGGACCAATAGGGCGGGTAAACTTCGGGCCGTTGGATCGGCGGGTAAATGAACGGTGGATGTGTGATCAAGGCGGGGTGAACAAAGTGGTCCATGGCGCGGCGCTGACCTGTGAAGACCGTCCGATCTAAACAGATCGATGGCTAGAAATGCTCCCGATATACATTTGTGATGAGCACCTTCTGCCTTGGCTCCTGGTCTTGGCGCTGGGTCACGTGTTGGAAAAGGGTGAGGGGGCTAGGGCCGAAAGGTGCTAAGCCCACATAATGTGGAACATGGGTTTTTGGCCCATTGTAGTGCTTCTTATGGCTAGGAAAAGGTAACGATAGAGGGAAAAAGGGGAGAACAGGCCAAAAGAGGGGTATGTGTAGGATTAATAGGGGATTTTGGGAGGATTTAGAGGGTAAGAGGGGAATTTTGACAATGGGAAAAAATGGATTAAATGGAGAATTCTGCAGAGGTACAAGGGGCAAATAAAGGCCTTTAGGAGAACAATTTATCATCATCAGTGAGGCTTATTGACTCAAGAACAGCAGAGGGAAATAATCAAAGGCCAGAGAGCATGAAGAGGCTTCAAGGATGATGTGTTTTTAAGAAAAATGCATTCCTTGAAGGCTCATAAAACAAATTAGCCCCTTTCTTGCTTGTCAAGGAATTTATAGGGGGCTAACAGTGGCTCCACATGGGGATGGCTTCTTCTTGAAGGAGTCAAGAATTTAGAAAATGATCTTTGGTGTAGGCCAGATGCCTGCTGCTTGAGCCACATTTCTTCTTTGATTTTCAGCTGCCACAATTGTGAGGACATCAATTAGTAGAAAAATTACCCAAACAATCTACCTACCCATCCTACAATCCTACCATTTTCTCTTCCAGGGTGCATTTGAGCTAGCAGACCCTTTACATCATTTTATTTTTTACAAACAAGAAAGTAAACCTATTCTATTTCTACCCTTATTGCTCCATGAGACCAGATTAAACTGTTGGCCTCACATGTTTCTCTACCTAATCTAATATCTGCTGGGATTAGACTGTCCTACAGATTTCTTCACTACATTCTACAACACAAATTTAAAACAGTCAAACTAGGATTAGACAGTCTAGTTTGCTGTAGATCCAACGCATAAAGACAATTGCATGTGGACAGAAACTTGCAAGAAACTAAAAACAAAATCTTGAAGGCTTGAAATCTGAAATTTTGGAGCATCCTTCTTTCTCTTGTGAATCAAGTTTTGAGCTTGTTAGAGTCACTTTTTCTTCTTCATTCAGCTCTGGTTTTGGGCATGTTAGAACTGATTCTTCTTCCTTAGTTGCTGGTCCAGATTTTGAACATGTTAGAACCAACTTTTTTCCTTCTTTGGCTCAGGTTTTGATCATATTAGAGCCAATCCTTTGCATTTCTGAGGTTCATGTTTTGAGCATGTCTGAACCTCTCCTTTTTTCTATTTTTTGGAACATTTCTCTTTTTTCTTGAAAACATAACACAACAATGGTATTTACAATGGAAATGGAAACTAGAAATTGGAAATCAACAGAAGTAGTGTTTGAGTATCCTGTCATTGACAGGACCCCCAAACAGCTCTGTACCATCTAACTCTTGTAGAAAAAAGGCATTCGGACCCGCAGTGGCCTGGATGAAGTAGGGACCTTGCCACAAACTGTCAAAATTGTCGTGCTTTCCTTTGTCCTCTCTCCTTGAATCCCACTTCAGAACTTTATCTCTGATTTTGAAATCAGAAGCCTTAGTTCTTTTGTCAAACAAATTCTTTTTCTTTTCCTAAACTTTCACAGCTCTGTTATAGACCTCTTCCCTTGTTTGCTGGAGGTGTATCGTTTGGTTTATCCTCCTCACCATGCTATTTTCTTCTGTCTGAATCTCTTGGACAAGTTTGATCACTGGTACTCCAAGGCTGGTAGGAAACACTACTTCTGTTCCATATACAAGCTAATATGGTGACATGCCAATGGATTTCTTTGTTGTAAGCTTGTCAGCCCATAGGGCATGCACTAACTTGTTATGCCATGAATTTTGGTTCTCTTCCAGTAGCTTTTTGATGATCGTCACCAGGCTCTTGTTTGATGATTCAACTAAGCCATTACCTTGTGGGTAATAGGCAGTTGAATGATCGAGTGCTATTTGGTACCTGTGACAGAAATCAACCATTTTCTTGGATCCAAAAGCGACAACATTATCAGTGATTATTTTCCTTGGGCAGCCAAACCGAGAGAGGATATGACCTTCTAAGAACCTAATGATGACTGAATCTGTGGCATTCCTAGATGGCATGGCCTCTATCCACTTGGTGAAGTAGTATTTGGCTATTAAGATCCAATTGTGTTGTGCAGAAGAAGCAGGGTGAATATATCCTATGAAATCTAGTCCCCATTGCATAAAGGGACCTTCAACAGTGATGGGTTGTAGAGGTAAGGGGAGGAGATTTCTTTTGCCTTCAAAAATCTGGCACTTGTGGTAGGCAATTATCATCTTATGAATATCATTGAAGAGTGTAGGCCAATAGTAGCCAGCTCTGAGTATTTTTTTGCAGTGGCTTTCCAGTTCAGGTGGCCTCCACACTCTCCTGCATGGAATTCTTGTTTAATCCTTTCTTCTTCAGACTCAGGCAAACATTTAAGCAATAGACCATTTTCATTTTTCCAGTATAAGCATTCATTCATTATGCAATAGCTTCTGGCCTTTAGCTTTAAGAACCTGGCCTTGGTCTTTGATAGTTCAGGAGGGGCATTGAGGTGTGTAAGCACATATAGAATGTCAGAATACCAAGGAGAGCTCTGAAACTTCTCCTCAATAGTGGGATTAGGAAATCCCTACTACTCATCCAATGCATCTACAATGTTAATGTCAAGTGCTTGTGGATTTGATTCAGCCATTAGTTGAGCTAAGCCCTGACCTTTAATTATTTTGGTGGGTTTTATCTCAAGGTCATACTCTAAGATCACAACAATCCATTTTCCCCTCTTCCCATCTGGGTCTTGGGATAGGATGTCTTTAACCACTATATTTGGCACATAGGCTATGGTGTGGGAATGTAGTATGTACACCCTAAAGTCTTTCAAGGCCTTTACCAAGGCATAGGCCTGTTTTTCCATAATGTTGTATTTCAAGGGTGCATCCCTCAGTGCTTTGCTGAAGAAAGAAATGGGCTGCTCCATTCCCTCTATATTTTTCTGCAGCAGAACTGCAGCTACTATATGCTCGGAGGAAAATGAAAAAATCAGGAAATCCTTTGAGAAATCTGGGCTGATTAGGACAAGAGCCTGGGTGAGTGCAAGTTTAATTGATTCAAAATATTTCTTGGCCTCAACAGTCCATTTGAATCCTACACCTTTCTTCAACATGTTAGTCATATTCCTAAGGTGTTCAACTAAGTTGGGAATAAACCTCCTAAGGAAATTGATTTTCCCAATGAAGGACTGTAACTCCTTGATGTTTCTCGGGTGTGTGATTTGTAGTATTCCCTCAACTCTCTGTAGGTCTATCCTAATCCCCTTCTCAGATATGATGTGGCCAATAAGTTTTCCTTCTTGTAGCCCAAATACAGTCTTTTTAGGATTCAATGACAAACCGAACCTTCTACATTTTTCAAACACTCTTCTCAGGTGTTCAAGGTGTTCTTCCTCAGTATTGGAATAGACTGTTATGTCATCTAGATAGATGACAATGAAGTGTCCTATTTCATCTAAAAAAGCTATGTCCATCCCTCTTTGGAAGGTTGCACCAACGTTCATCAGTCCAAAAGGCATATTTACATACATAAAAGTGCCCCATGAAGTGGTAAAAGCTGTATTGAGTTGGTCTTCTGGGAGTAATAAAACTTGGTTGTAACCTGAAAAACCATCTAGCAGGGAGATCCTTTTTGAGCCTACTACCCTCTGAAGGATGTGTTCCATTTTTGGTAAAGGGTAATTGTCTTTCAGTAAGGCTCTATTAAGATTCCTGAAATCAATACACAACCTGATCTCCCCTGTTTTCTTTCTCACAACCACTAGGTTTGATACCCAATCAGAGAACCTCACAGGCACACTTATGCCTACCTCATACATATTCTTAATCTCTTTTTCCACTGCAGGCAATTGTTTTGGGTTTATTTTGTGAAGTTTTTTTCTGAAGGGTTTCTGATTCTCTTTCAAAGGTATTTTGTGCTGTATGATGTTTGTGTCATAGGCCTTTAATTCCTCATAGCTCCAAGAAAACACATCAATGAATTCCTTGAATAGGTCAATGTATTTATTTTTCATGTTTGCAGGCAAGGACTTAGCCAATTTGATCATCTTGGGTTTATCTTCAGTGCCTATGTTGCATTCCTCCACCTCAGAATCTGAGTGTTCTATAGTGGGCTTTTTTTCTACATCATCAAAGTCAAAAAGGTCCTCTAAAGGTGCTAGACCTCGAGGTATGTTCTTATCTTTGGCCTGCAACACCTCTACTTCTTCGCTATCTACGTTTTCACATTTTTTGTTTGGATTTCCAATCTATTCGTCCAAAGTGTTTATTTCTATGTTATAGGGTGGTTCTTCCTCATCTGAGGACTCTTCACTTAGGTAGCTACTGTCAGATTTAGAATCTGAATCAGAAAATTCAAACTCATGTCTGCCTACCAGGAAATATTCAATCTGTTTATCGCCCTCAAAGACTTGCCAATATTTTTCATTGTTCAGCACTGTAGGTCTGAATTTGGTCTGAATGATGATTTCTTTGTCACTGGGAGGCTTGTGATATGAACTAGCCATGCAGGCTAATCTATTTGCAATTGCATTCTGACTCCTAGGGACAAACACCAGATCGTATTCTACAAAGTTTTTCAATAGATCCATAACGTCATTCCTGTACGCTCTCAGCCTAGGATGTTTTGTTGTGTATTCACCATTCACCTGTTTAATGATGAGCTCAGAGTCTCCATGCACAGTTATCCTACGGGCCCTTAATTTTTTCAACAAATTCAGGCCTAGGACAAGAGCCTCATACTCTGCAATATTGTTTGTGCATTTGAAGTGCAGGTTACAGGCATGGCTCTCTGCATAGTCACTCTCTGTGTTATTTATCCACACTCCTGCTACAGCAGTTCTCCTGGTGCATGACCCATCTAAATTCATTTCCCATAAGGTTTCGTTCTCGGGTTTATCATCATTTTTTTCTTGGTGTGGTGTATGAGCTTGTGAAGGGTGACTCATCAGTTGACTGCATCCTATTTCTAGCTCACTCTGAGTTTCTGTTTTAGTGAACTGTTCAAGGTTTTCTACATTGTTTTCTCCCGAGTCTAGTGTAGCCATTATGTTAAAGTCTATGGGCTTTGTTTCATTGTTTGTATCTCTATTTTTTAATCTTTTCCCCTCTAAAAACTCATCATTGCAAAGGATGAAGGAGTCAAGATCTGTGTGCACAGAGTATAAAGGTGAATTTTCAGGCTTTTCGGGGCTGCTGACCAAGAATTTCATTTGTGCCTCTCTATACAGTCTTCTAGGTTGGCTAAAGATTGGGATTGTGGCATAGGTCCCATCCATCTGCATTGTACCTTGCAGCTTGGCTCCCCATGACCTTGACAATAGCATACCATACTTAGGTGGCACATCTGCCACCAAAACATCCATGACCATACATTTTGCTGGAATCTGGGTAAGGCTTACACATAGGTCTTTGATTAGGCCCAGACATTTTACTCTGCTAGAGTCAAATGAATATAAATCTTTATAGGGGTGGGTTATCTCTAGGCCTAGCCTTTCGATAACCACCTTAGGCATTAAGTTGTGAGATGCCCCAGAATCATGCATTGCACTGTGAAGTATCTTGTCATGGATATTAAGAATGATATAAAAAGGGGGCACTACCCCTTCCTGAAACTTTCCTTCTATATTTGGACCAAACAGAAGGGCTGGTTGATCATCACTCAGGTTGACAGTGTCACTATTTTCACCCAGGTTCAAAGCTTTCAAAATTTGGCCTTTATATACATCCTGAGTGTTGAAGAGTGCAACAAGAAACAATGAAGGAGGCATCCTGAAACATCATTCCTGATCCTAGTTGGAAAATAATCACCTAAACTAGGTGGGGCCCACACAGGTAATTTTTGTCGCAAAGTCTATTTTTAGACTATGTCTATTTTTAGACATGTCGATCATATTCTATGAGTTGCGGGATGCTATTTGTGGATGGTTGGTCAAGTTGGAAAAATAGATGGATTTCTATTTTTAGATATATTGGGCAGAATCTATTTTTATATTGCTAGTCTAAAAATAGATATGTCAAATATTATTAGCTCTTAATAATATTTGGACTATAAACATTATCTTATTCTCGTGGAGCACTTCAGTTAATTGCACAAATGTGGCACAGAAGATGACGGAAGGAATTACGCTATTCCTAAGGGTTAAGTGGAGCTATTGCATGGATACTTTAGTTAGAACTCATGTGACAGAGTTTGTTGGAGTTGATTGAGGGAGTTAATGGAGTTGTGTTCAATTTAACTAATCTAAACATAATTGAGCTATTTGTATCTAGTTTAACTAATTGATACAATTAGTGAGAGTGGTGTGAATTAATTATTAATTAATTCACTAATTATAAACTCATTAATCAACAAAAGAATGCATCAGTTAACTTCATACACAGCTAAAGTGGAGAACTAAGTGTATAGATAGGTGAAAGGAAAGTGTGACTATCACAGACTATAAGTGATGCATGGTTTGCATCCAACACTCAAAGAGGAGATTATGTTGCATGAGGCATGGGTAGCCACTCATCAAGAGGCATTCTTGCCAGGATTATGCAGAGGCATGTTATCAAGGGCAGTAGATTTGTTTGTGTTTTGCTAGATCTAGCTTGATTAGTGTGTAGCAAGTGGAGATTATACTGAGAGCTTGTGAGGAGCTTTGTATGATGATTGTTACATGATCTCTATGACATATATAATATACAAATATTTGGGGGTTTTCAGCTTTAAGCTTTCCCATTACATACTGTGTTCATATGTGTGAATTTTTATGGCTTTAATGAGTGCATGCAATTGATTTTATTTCCGCATGTGTCGATCAATGGTAGAAGAGATTCTATATTGTGCATGAAGATAAAATAATGTGTGATCAGGAGAATCTCGATGGATAAAATATCAGTTATTCAAATTTCTACATGGTCTCAGAGAAATATTGATCATTGGAGCAATTGCAAAGCATTGAAGCGGTTGAGTTTTAGGATAAACTCATGAAAATAAAAATGGAGAAGAATGACACTATTCTGGTATACTTGAAAAAGTTTTTCCATTGCAGGGATGAGCTTGGGAGTGTAGGAGTTAGTGTGGATGAGGAAGGACAAGTCAATAAGGTTGGGATTCGAGCAAAGAATCTCTACAGACTTGAAGTAGATGGGATGTCTACGGAGCTTCCTACTGTTGGGAAGTGCAAGGAAGACATGCAATTGATGCTTGAGAGGGAGAAAGTTTTGCATGCAGGTAATAGTGAACCTCAAGATGTGGAGCAGCCACAAGATGAGGATCATGGAGTGAAAGAAACCACTCATGCAGTTAAATTTCGTGCCAGATGGGCAAAGGGAGTGCATGCAACTATACCACCAGGTGAGAGGTGGGGCGACATGCATGATTAATCCCAAGAGGAGATTTCTGGGCAGGATTCATGAGATGGTGTGGATCTCATGAATTCAAATTGGCTACAAGGTGCCCACAGTGCAACAGTAGCATGATCAGTTGGATTGATGCAGGCAGATCAAAGTGACAGTGTCGGATACTGGAGCGCGGATCAGAGTTGACAACAAGTGCAGAGTGCATGGGTGCAAGAGTTCAACAGCACAGTGGTTCCTAATGAAATGTGTAGTTGGTACCAGTAGAATTTGAAGACTTTGATGATAAATGCATCAGAATAATTGAGTTTTTTGGAGCCTATTCAGTTTCAGAGGAGTTGCAGAGTAGATGCATGGAGTTGCATGGCACTTGTAAAGGTTGCAGGGCGAATGCATGGAGTTGTATGTCGCATGAAAAGACAGTCCTTTCTTGTTGAGAGGGAGTGTTGAAGAGTGAAACAAGAAATAGTGAAGGAGGCATCCTGAAACATCATTCCTGATCCTAGTTGGAAAATAATCACCTAAACTAGGTGGGGCCCACACAGGTAATTTTTGTCGCAAAGTCTATTTTTAGACTATGTCTATTTTTAGACATGTCGATCATATTCTATGAGTTGTGGGATGCTATTTGTGGATGGTTGGTCAAGTTGGAAAAATAGACGGATTTCTATTTTTAGACATATTGGGTAGAATCTATTTTTAGATTGCTAGTCTAAAAATAGATATGTCAAATATTATTAGCTCTTAATAATATTTGGACTATAAACATTATCTTATTCTCTTGGAGCACTTCAGTTAAGTGCACAGATGTGGCACAGAAGCTGACAGAAGGAATTATGCTATTCCTGAGGGTTAAGTGGAGCTATTGCATGGATACTTCAGTTAGAACTCATGTGACAGAGTTTGGTGGAGTTGATTGAGGGAGTTAATGGAGTTGTGTTCAGTTTAACTAATCTAAACATAATTGATCTATTTGTATCTAGTTTAACTAATTGATACAATTAGTGAGAGTGGTGTGAATTAATTACTAATTAATCCACTAATTATAAATTCATTAATCAACTAAAGAATACATCAGTTAACTTCAGTGCATGGATAGTTTCAGTGGAGACCAGTGCAGAGATAGGTGAAAGGGCAAGTGTGACTATCAGTTGTGACTATAAGTGATGCATGGTTTGCATCCAACACTCAGTAGAGATGCCTATAAAGACTGCGTGAGAAAGGCTGGGGTATTCAATTCTCATCAAGAGGCATTCTTCAGCAGGGATTGCATAATAAAGGCAGGCTATCAAGTGGCAGAGATTGGAGCATGTGTTTTGCTAGATCTAGCTTGATTAGTGTGTAGCAAGTGGAGATTAAATTGAGAGCTTGTGAGGAGCTTTGTATGATGATTGTTACATGATATCTATGACATATATAATATACATATATTTAGGGGTTTTCAGCTTTAAGCTTTCCCATTACATACTGTGTTCATATCTGTGAATTTTTATGGTTTTAAAGAGTGCATGCAATTGATTTTATTTCCGCATGTGATGATCAATGGTAGAAGAGATTCTGTATTGTGCATGAAGGTAAAATAGTGTATGATCAGGAGAATCTTAGTGGATAACATATCAGTTATTCAAATTTCTACAGAGTGACTAGCTCAGAGAGTGGGACAGAGATTTTAATTTTTGCAATCTCACTCTCCAAATTGAAAGTGGACTGAATCTTTGGAATGTTCAACTCTGTTTTGCTAGCCACCACCTTGGTGGCAGAATTAGTGGGCTGATTCTCACTATGCACAGTGTTGGAAACTATTTTATCATGAGCAATAACTGCAGTGCTAGTGCTACTGGTTGGTAGACTTTGTGTGTTAGTGTTTTGGTTGTCTTTTTCTTTGTTTTTTCCAGAACTCTCAGCAGCTGATTTGTTACTTTGAGCAGTTACTTTATAAGTTTTCTCATTCCTTTTCTTGATGGTAACCTCAGAAGCCTTTGGTTTTGAAGTTTATAGGCTCCTTTTTCTTCTAAGTTCATATTGTTCTCTGACCTACATCATGGCATTTTCAAATCCTAGCCTATAATCCTCAAATTCCAATCCTTCCTCATCCCAATACGAGGGTGAGGGTTGATCTTCTTCTGTGGAACAATTGTGGATTGAGTTTTCTACTTCAAACATGTTTATTGTGTTCCCCTCAGACTCTTCTATGATTCCCTCATCTTCATCAAGAAAGTTCTCTTGGAATGGGGGAATAACTTGCTGATTTGATTCTCTTTGTCTGTTGGGAGTGGTGTTGTTTCTTCTAAAGTTCTGGTTTTGGTAATGATTCTGGTTCTTGTTCTGATTACTGACTGTGACAACCATTTTTTCCATCATTTTCTATAGCTTCTCCATGTTTTTGGATATGCGGTCATAATTGGGGTCAGATGTGGAAGCTACATTGTCATCTCTATATGTTACCCTTTTCTCAGATCTCAATCTTGCTTTCTTCTCAATCAGATTAGCCTCTACACTCACTGCTCCCTTTTGCATGTCTTCCAATGTGTTGCAATCCCTCTCCCTAAGCTGGTAGGCCATATCAGCATCCAAGCCTTCAGGGTATTACACTAGGAACATACCTTGGGGAGGTTTCATGTGTGGAGGAAGAGCGTTATAAACGCTGTTAAACCTTGTAGAGTAGTCCTGGACGCTCTCTCCGACGTTTCTCTTAAGATTCTTGTATTCTATTAAGATTTGGAGAGGGTTGGCCTTAATTTCCCATTTTTTTATGAAGGTCTGATATAAAGCTAGGAGGTATTGGATACTATTAGGAAGTAGGCCTTTCAAACATCTCTTCACATCACCTCCTAAGCTCTGGGAAAATATTCTCATTTTGACTATATCATCATCTATTTCCATGTAGTCAAAAGAATCTTTGATCCTATCTACATGGTGCTGAGCTGTGGTGGACTCTTTTGCAGTGAAGTGTGGGATATTTGATTGATAATCATTGGGTAAGGGTACTAGGGGCTGGGGTAAAACCAGAGGTGCATACCAGGCTGCCATATTGATGTTTTGATGGGGTGAAGGGTTAACTTGAGCAGATGGTATACGGATGACAGGGATACTAGGACCAACAAAAGCTTGTTGGGCAGATTTAGGGTGGCAGAGCCCCAAGTTTTGAATGAAGTGAATATCAGGAGGTGTAGATGGTGGGTTTTCTTTGTCCCTAATATGTTGACCACTATGAGATGGTGAACCGGGAAACTCAAGGTCTGGCTGGTCTAGAGCACTGAATGACCTAGTTCTTGGTAGTCTGTTTGGTAGGTCTAGGTCAAAAGGTGGGACTAATAGAGCTGTGAAGTCTTCCGGTGTAGAGTTAGCTCTATGGATGTGGATGGAAATAGTTGATTGTTTAGGTGTAGGAGATCTCTTGAATATGCTCTCAGGGTTGTCAACTATTTCAGGTGGGTTTGGATTAGGATAAGCTCTTTTGTGAATGGTTCTTGAAGCTAGAATGCTATTTTCCAGCAAAGAAGCTTAACCCTATTTGTTACTTCTATTATGGATGATGTTTTTATGGAGGTTGGTCTCCCAGTGGAGTCTTATGTAACCAAGATAATCAGCAGGCATACTGATCACCAGTGGAGTCTTATGATCTTTAAGGAGCTATGGAGTCGCCAGGTGTAAGGTTTAGGATGCTTCTGGAGGGTACACTGTCCACCACAGTGCTTCTGAGATGTCCCTTTTCAGGAATATCTTCAAAACACAACAAAATCTAGCCATACATCGACTGGGAGGGATTTTACCAGATATGTCACTTCTGAAAAGAGTGTGAGATTTGGAGGCTACCTGGCCCTTTCTAGACTCTATCTAAGAGTGTGGGTGAAACACAAAAAATGGTGTAGAAAGTGAAGTGAAAATGGAAGTGTTTCACTACCAACCTGACCAGAGTTTCTAGGTTTTCTGAGGCTCTTATGATTTAGTGAGATGAATAGTCAGAAATTCCCCAGTGGAGTCGCCATTATGTTGGGGTTCCCATGTTTTGGCAAGGTTTGCAATACCAAAATATGAGACAACATCAAACCACTTTCAGACCTCAAGATCTAGCCCTCCTGGGTCTAGAGAGGGATCTATCTATATAAGCAAAGGTTTTATGTCTTTGAAGCTTAGTGTTAAGATATTAGACTAGTTATAAGGCTCGTATTTTGTTTGTTTGATTGTTTGTTTGGTTTTTGGTAATCAGGAAAGAAGGGTTCAGTATAAGACAAGGGTGAGAAAAGAGGATTTTAGGCAAAGGAGGGGTGTTCCAGGGAACATTCAATACCATTGGGCAATGGAGTCAAGAAAGGGTTTACTTGCTAATCAATATGCAGGCTTTCAGTTGGGCTAGTCATCTAAAGCATTAGATCCTAAAGATGATAGTGTGGCATGAAATGATAAGAGAGGAGGAAACAATAAAGATTTAGAACACAAAGTTAAAGACCTCAGATCAGAGAGAGACTTTGAACTCTCAATGCTTCGGCCTCCAGCTTGAGGGATCTTAGAAAGGTTCAATTAATTGAAAAGGATCCAAGTGAGATAGAGACAGAGTTCTAGACCTCCCAGTGTTCCCAATTCATTCAATTAAATCCTAACAAGAACATCTAAGAATAGATTCCTTCAATTCATACATCAGCTAGCAGGAAATGACATCCACTACACTGGTTAAATTAAATGAAATCAACCCTTAGATAACACATTTAGTAGAAAACATCAAAGGCAAGGAGAGCAGAAACATAGTGTACCTAACAAGGGTAAATCCTATGCCATATTTCCGATGCGAGCTAGTAGAAATGGAATGAAATGAACTGCAAGTTAAAAACAAATACAAAGATAGAAAAACATCACCGTTGCTTTAGATCAGGATCCAAAGAAATGTGCTTGTCATATTAAAGAGAAATACCAGTCAAGTAAAACATTACCAATAGCTGGATATTCAGTCTGAAAACATCTTCCTCAGCCTATCTTACAATGTTACACAGAGACTATGTCTCAAAAGAAATAGCTTGTAATTCACTGATAACTAATCAAAAACAACCAACCCTTACAATGAGCTTCTCCATGAATTTTATAGCTAAAGAGAGCAGAGGAGGTAGCTGAAAAACTAAATGAAGCATTAAACTCAGAAAAGAAAGAGGGTTGAGGCCCATTCTGTTTAAATTTTGTGCATTTGTCTGTGGCACTCTTTGGGAGAAAGAGTGGTCTTCTCCAGGCTTCCATTTACTCCGGTATGTCTCTGATGTACTTTGGCTGTAGTACTTTGTAGAATTAAAAAAGGTAGAATAATGATGCTAGGGCCTGCCATACCGTGTAACAAATGTTTTGATAGCGTAGGACTGTTGCCAGGGCTAGAATTTCCTCAGGAACATGGTATAGAATGAAAACAACATGGGCACTTCGTCCTTTCACTGGTAGGAACATTCTGCTGATGGTGACATTGATATATATCATTTTCTATGCGCTAGAACTTCTATGTGATCCGTGATGTCTTCGGTCTAGTACTCTGCCTTCAAGTCATTGGATTAAGGCTCAAAATCTTCAATGACAGGCCCTAACACTCTATTTTTCCCACTGATACTCTTTTCCACTTCCACATTTTCCTATGACCGCGAAATATGTGCTTTAATGATGCCAGAGAGGTTTTGAAGAGTTTGAACCTTGTCCTTTGATGAGATTTATGTCGTAGCACCTTTCCCAAGCCTTTCTCCATAATTTCAACCCCTGAAAATGGTCCTTTCCTATGTTCTCTGTCGCTGTTAACAGAGACTGAATCATGGCAGTTTTTCGTTGCCCGTAAACCTGCAACACACGCAAAAACGTTAATAAGACCATGCAGGGAAGGGTGGATGCAGCGGGAACGATGAAAATGGCCTTGTAGACTGGTGGAATGGCGGAACAGTGCAGGGTGACGGCGAAAACGCAGAGAAAACATGGAGGGTGGTCTGGAGAAAGCTGGTGGACTGCGGAAAATTTCAAACGCAAATAAATGAAAATTGACCTTTCAATGAAATATATAGGGGAAAAAAGAAAACGTGACGAAAACACGTGGACTGGTGACGTGGTGGGACCGGTCAGTGGCGGGACATGCAGTTAAATCTGGACCGTATGATCTCAGGAGGAGATCGACGGCTGAAAATGCGTCGGAGGGCCATGGACAGTGGGCCAGGGGTACAGTTTCCTTGGTTTAACTCCTGTGCATCTTCGCGGTGCAATCACCATTGGATTAACTGTTTCAGATCGGACGGTGCATGCGCATATCGCGCTGGGTCAAACGCTGAACTTTAACACGCGATGGGGGGACGGTTTTCAAATAGTGCCCGAGACACGTGTCCTGCGGTGAATGGCATCGCTCCGAAAATAAAAATACCACCCACCCTCCAACGACGGTGTGATAGAAACCGACGGTTTTTGAACAGTGCGCGAAGACCACTGGGGCAGGTAAACTCCGGGCCGTCGGATCGGCGGGTAAATGAACGGTGGATGTGTGATCAAGGCGGGGCGAACGAAGTGGCCATGGCACGATGCTAACCAGCGAATACCGTCCGATCTAAACAGATCGATGGCCAGAAATGCTCTCGATATACATTTGTGATGAGCGCCTTCTGCCTTGGCGCCTGGTCTTGGTGCTGGGTTACGTGGTGGAAAAGGGTGAGGGGGCTAGGGCTGAAAGGTGCTAAGCCCACATAATGTGGAACATGGGTTTTTGGCCCATTTTAGCACTTCTTATGGCTAGGAAAAGGTAACGACAGAGGGAAAAATGGGAAAACAGGCCAAACGAGGGGTATGTGTTGGATTAATAGGGGATTTTGGGAGGATTTAGAGGGTAAGAGGGGAATTTTGACAATGGGAAAAAAAGGGATGAAATGGAGAATTATGTAGAGGTACAAGGGGCAAATAAAGGCCTTTAGGAGCACAATTTATCATCATCAGTGAGGCTTATTGACTCAAGAATAGCAGAGGGAAATAATCAAAGGCTAGAGAGCATGAAGAGGCTTCAAGGATGATGTGTTTTTAAGAGAAATGCATTCCTTGAAGGCTCCTAAAACAAATTAGCCCCTTTCTTGCTTGTCAAGGAATTTATAGGGGGCTAACACGATACATATATCTTTTCTCTAAATCCAACCAATCCATCTACTGTGAGACAGAAGTCCAAATCCTACACACCTTCACTTGTACTGGTACCTATACCAATAAAACTACCTGTACATGTACCTGTACTACCACCTATATCTGTATTTGTACTACCACCTGTACATGTACCTGTGCCAAGGCATGTACCTATAACAACAAATGTACTTGTACCAAGACCTGTACCTATAACAACACCTGTACCTTCACCTCTACCAACACTTGTAACTATACTCTGTTGCAGCTTGTGCACAATCTCCATATATCTGTGATCCAGCTGATGCTTGCAATATCCTATCCTAGAAGTCTGTCCCATAGGAGATCATAGCTTCTATGTGATTTACCTGTACCTTCCTGCTAAGAGAATCTGCGACCCTACTCTCCTTTCCCTTGATGTACCTGATCTTGAAGTCAAACTCACTAATCGTGGCCAACCATCTAGTCTGCCAGCTATTAGGTCCCTATAATACTAGTGTAGCCCCTTATTTTTATTGTCATTTTAGCCCCATTATTTTTATTTTTGTGCCCATGTAGTCCCCATATTGTTATTATTATGCCCCATAGGTGTAGCCCAATTATCATTATTGTTGGGCCCATGTGGTCCCCATATTGTTATATTGTGACCCCTTAGTCTCATATATATAGAAGGTAGGTTTTTTCATTTGTACCATCCGATAAATTTTCATTTATGTAATGTAAAGGAGATCTCCCCCTCGAATAGGATTATATCTAAGTCGTTGATCTATCTCTTCTTCTATTTTGTGGGCTGGTTGCATAACATTGGTATCAGATATCGAGATTCTAGTGTTTCACTTCTTCAAACAGGTCATATTGGAATTTTTTCTATAACCATTTTTCTACGAGGATTCATAATTTGAAATTTTTACCCTGTGAAGCCAAAATATTGATGAAATCCCTGTAAAAATTTCAGACCTTTTTTCATAACATTTTTAGAGATATGATCTATGGAAGTTAGGGTTTTTACAGGCTCCCGAATTTCATCTCAAACAGGTGACCGAGGGAAAATCTCCATAAATTTCATTTCTGGCATCAGATTGGAATTATATAAAAATTGATCAAAATTTCACATAGTTTAGTTTCTTCTGTATCTTTTTTAGGGCTAAAGGTCGAAAAAGGGACACGTGGCACGTCGTACAAGTTCGCTCTACTGAACCAGTCCATAATTAGGACATTATGGGAGTTTGGGCATAACTTTGTCTTGAAGAATCCAAATCAGGTCTTACCTGTGGCATTGGAAAGAAGACTTAGAGGGCTACTATAGGACATAATTTCAAATCTTGAGTATCTAAAATCACAAAGATAAATTAGGTCCAATATCGAGATCTTGAAAAGAAAGAAAAATATGTGTGTGTGTTTTTTTTTTATTGCATAACTTTTATTTATGAAATATGTTTGAAGTGATTCCAAGGGCATATTGAAGCACTGATATCAGTATTCCACATTTATTGGGTTCTATAATTACTCCCAAAAATAATTCCACACCCATTAAGCCCTCAGAAAACTCTACTATGACACATGAAGAGGAATTGAATTGCTTCCTATATCTAGCACCAGAGTGTCAAGTGATGGTTGAAAATGGAGGAACTATAAATTTCTCTCGAAAGTACCATAATATCAAGATAGCCATGGGGAAATATGTATTTAATATCCCAATTTTTTCCATTCCAATGGGTGGTGCTGATGTTGTATTAGGAGTTCAATGGTTACAATCTTTTGGGGAAACCAAGAAAGACAATTAGTTCTAATGTCATGACAAAGCCTCTAAAGAAAGAACAATGAGGCGTAATTGCACAATTATGCTCATTACAGGTTCAAGAAATGGAATATCACATCAAGCATCAACAAAAATTTCTCCAACTCTTAAAGGATAACCTCACTTTGGCGCATAATGGAATGAAACAACATGCATATCAAAATCGTGACGAAAGAAGTTTTGATGTAGGCGACTGGGTATTTTTACGATTACAACCATACAAACAATTTTTCCTCAAACAAGATAATGAGGATAATAAATTATTGCCACAGTACTATGGTCCTTACAAGGTGTTGCAAAATATTGGTACTATGGAATACAAATTGGAGATTCTCGCATCTTCTTGAGTGCACCTAGTTTTCCATGTTTCATGCTTAAAGAAGGTTATAGGTGACAAGCTCCCAGCACAAAAAAATATTTCTAGAACTTGAAGAGGAAGGAAAAATCATATTGGAACCTGAAGCAGTCATTTTAAAAAAAGAACTCGATAGCTACGAAATTGATCAATTTCATAGTATTTCATCAAGTGGAAGAACTTACCCACTGAGGATTGCACATGGGAGGATGATAATTTTATACAGAAGCATCCAAAAGTAATCAAGCATTAAGGACAACAATTTTTTTAAAAAAAGGGGCATGTTAGGACCCTATAATACTATTGTAGCCCCTTATTGTTATTGTTAGTGTAGCCCTATTATTTTTATTGTTGTGCCCATGCAGTCCTTGTTAGACTCGGTCTTGTCAGTCCTTCGTCAGAGTCAAATTCACCAAAGTTCATTTCTCATCATTCATAGTCATGGATGGCAAAGAGTTTTTAAGAGTTTTAGGTCTAGGGTTTTGTCGACTTAGCCGCATGAATGGTTCCTAATCAGTTTCCATTGCTAAATTTCATAGTCAATAATGCTTGAGAGTGTTTCTTCTTCAAAACCCTGTTTTGAAGAAGAAATCATCAACTGTGTTTTCGTAATAAATATGTAATTTGTCAAAGTGTTTCAAATTCTACAATGGCAGCCCTACTTCAGCTTCAGCAGCGCCTACCCCTGCATTAGAAAAACAGAAAGAACATCATCAGCACAAAGGGTCAAAGGAAATGGAGAAGGAAGAAAAATGTGGATACTGATTTTGAAGATACTATAGAAACTCCAAACAATGCTTCAGGTTCATCAGCTGACACGGGGTCCTCTATTCTACATTCAGTCAAATGGAATCGAATAATATTGGATGAGGCCCATTTTATCAAGGATAGAAGATGCAGCACATCTAAAGGTGTATTCTCATTACATTCATGTTACAAGTGGGTTCTCAGTGGCACTCCTCTTCAAAACCGTGTGGGAGAATTGTATTCACTTGTTCGGTTCTTAGAGATATACCCTTACTCCTATTACTTCTGTGAGAAATGCGACTGCAAATCACTTGATTACATCTTTGGGAAGCATTGGCGGAAATGTGATCATTATGGTCATTCACCACTACACCATTTTTGCTGGTGGAATAAGTATGTTGCAAATCCAATAAAGAAATGGGGCTACAAATCCTAAGGAGAAGATCGAGTTTGAAATTTGAAGAACAAAGCTATCAATTGAAAGGGGCCGACTATGTGGAGAAAATAGGGCGCGTCACATAGAAAGGAGGCGCAGCGCACTTGTTCAGCGTGACGCATTTAGCCAAAAAACACTGTGTTATTTCCTTGATCAGGAGATCAAGTCTCTTGAAGAAAAATGCTCAAAAATGAAGTTGCTCAGAATGGCTCCAAAATAGATTGACTGGAAAGAGCTCGTCAATACGATCCCAACGCCGCAAACGGCACTCAAATCCGACGCCGTATGCAGAAGTTATTCAGCGTTGAAGTTCGCCAGTTTCAATTAAAAAAGGCCAAAATTTGACTTTGGAAAAAAATATATTTTTATTAAAAAAAGAATATTCCACAGAATATTCTGCGAAATATTCCGCTTGTGGCCAATTACAGAGCGCCACGTGGCTAGCCCGGAGGCCGCCACGTGGGCCCCCAAAGCGGATTGAAATGGCGTGTTCAAAAATATGTTTATGCACTCGACGGGATTCGAACATGGGTCGGGCCTGTATTAACCGGGCGTCTTAACCGTTGGACCACGGTTTAATCGTTGTTTATATATTGCAACGCGCACATATTTAATGTTGGTATTGTATTGGGCGGGGCCCAAAAGGGGGCCAGCCCCCTTCCACATGGAACCACAGCACGAAAACCACAACCAATTTCAGTCGGCGCGCAATGGTTATGGGTATGGTCCCGTGTCAATAGCCCTTGGAGCTGAGTTGTTTAATAAACCACGTTAATATATGGTTGCAACATTATTTAAACCCGCTTTTAACTCCATGTTTGTACAATGAAGCCCGACGGGTGCGGTCCTATGGACCCCCGTGGCCCTACTACTTAGCACCCACTTTTGGCAGTCTGCCCAAATATAGCACCGACTCCTAATTTGGCGGGGTTAACTAGCAGTGTCTCCAGTTTTAGCTGGGGTTTGTTTAGTTCAACTGGCAGATGGAGTAAATGTGCCATAACTTTGGCTAGGAGAGGTCTTTTGAGACGAATTGTTTTTTGATTTTGGGTGTAGAGATCATTCTGGAGCTGTTGGAAGTGTTTGCAGAGCCACTAGGGCATTATATCTACGAATTTTACAACATTTTTGATCGTGGAGCCATTAGGGCCTAAGGGAAAGAGAGCTGCATTGGAATACCTTCATCCAATGGAGGTGATTTTGTAGTCATTTTAGACTGATTTGGGTCTTTTGAATCTATTTTTGCAGTCTATTTTTCCATTTGAGGCTTTTATACAGATGTAATCTCATTTTAAGCATTTAATCAAAGGAGGACTGAGCCTAATTAGAGGCTTTTGGACCCAGCGGAGGTAGCCCATGAGAGGGGTGAACCACTTAAACAATTATCTTCTGTCACTCTGTATATTTTGGCTGTTTATTTTCAGATTCTGATAGTTTAAACAATAAATTTTCATAAGCATGCATTTCCCAAACAAGTTTATACAGTAAACAAAACTTGTTATTTTATCATCAAACCTCTACACTTCAATTGCAGAACATATATTCTTGCTCATTCACACATAAAAACAGATCAATGAATACTTTGAACTTAAAAACAAATACTTTCATTGATCAAGATCATTAGTGATTACATTTTATTTCTTTAGGTAGAGTCTGTAGAAGGGCCAGGTAGCCTCCGGATTCATCCTTTCTAGTAAAGGTGAAATATCCGGTGAATGCCCTCTACAGTCAATCTCTGTATGAGAAATTCTTTGTTCTCATGATTTCAGATCAGGTTGGTATCAGAGCTCAAGGTTTTTCTTAAGAGTTTGTGAAATTGGTGCAAGTAAATTGTGTTATTCTGCAAAATTTGATGCTTACTAGGCTGAAACTGCAAAGAGGGGAATGTCAATTGGTTAGAGAACAAGTTAATCCTCAACCAAGGAGGGCTAGAGTGCCATTACATCCACCTTCCATTTCATCCTCCATAGCCTTAGAATCAGCCTCAAACACGTCATCCAGAGAAGAAGAAGTACATGAGGAAATGGATCCCAAGGAAGAAGAAAGAGTCTTTAGAAAATCTTTCTTGGATTTGACTGAGATGGTTAGGATCCTATACCAGGAGAGAAATGATAGGATTGCTGGAGAAGGGTCTAGAAACCAAAGAGAAGAAGGAGATTCTTCAAGAGGGAAGAAAGACAAAGATGAGTCTAAGAAAGGGAATGGAGGAAATGGTGATCCTTCATCTCCATCGTCATCCTCTTCCTCCACATCATCCTCTTCAACTTCTGTTAATCAGTCACACAAAACAAAAACATCTCTTAAAAATCCTTTGTTGAAGCTTGATGTAAAGTTTGAGTTGCCAATGTTTAATGGTGATGTTAATGCAGAAAAATTGGATAACTGGATTAGATAGCTGGAAGTCTATCTAAGAATTTAGAATTTGCATGATGATGACACAAAAATCCAATTAGCCTCTTTGAGAATGGATGGAGCAGCTTTGGTTTGGTGGGAAGCCAAGACTAGAGAGGAGATTAAAAAGCATGGTAAGATAACTCTAACTTGGAATGAGTTCATTACAGCCATTAAGAAAAAAAATTATCCTCTTGCTCATATTCAGAAAGCAATCATGAATTGGCAAAATTTTAGGCAACTTAAAGGTCAAAATGTGCAAGATTATACCCAAGAGTTTAGAAGGAGAGCACTTCTACTTGGAGTAGACTTACAAAGTCAAGACACCTTGTTGAAATACATAGGAGGTTTGCACAATTATCTGCAACATACTATTCTACTGTTTAATCCTACCAGCTTAGATGAAGTCTGTGTGCAGGCTACACATTTAGAAGCTAGAGGAAAGAATGCTTTTGATGCTTTTGATGAGGATAGTACTTTTAAAAAAAAAGGAAAGAAGAGAGTTGCAAATTCAAGAAAGGACAAAGGAAAGTTCTTTTGCAAGAACTGTTCGAAGACTAGTCATGATGAAGATCATTGTTGGAAGCTTCATCCTGAACTGAAACCAGAAAAATTCAAGAACAAAAACAAGACCAAAGAAAAGGAGAAAACTATTGCAACAGTTGAGCAAGACTTAGGGTCAGACTCAGGAGATGAGACAAAAAGCATAGGCATGGTTTTAAAGAACATTAAGGGGAAAGAAGTGGTGCAAGACACAAATCCCAGTTCTAGCTCTTTGAATTGTCACAAAGATACTCATGATGAAAAGAGGAGAATAGAGCTTTTCCATGTGAGGGTAATTTCCAAACATACAAAAATTGACACATTGTTTGATAGTGGGTCACAAGCTAATCTTATTTCTGAAGACTTGGTCAAGCAGCTGAAACTTGAGACCATTCCACATCCGAAGCCTTATCCACTTGGATGGATTTGCAAGGATGCCAATTTGCAGGTTTCAAGGAAGTTCATATTGTGCTTTGCAATAACTGCACATTTTATTGACACAGTTGAACTTGATGTGGTGCCGCTTGATATTTCAGGTATTGTTTTGGGAAGTCCTTATTTATTTGATAGGAAGGCCATCTTTCATCGCCATGAAAACAAGTATCACCTGTTCAAAGATGGTAAAGAGTACATTGTGAGAGCTCATAAGAAGAAGCTGGAATCTTCTTTACTACACGCAGGTCAATTGAAGAGACTGGTTAATGCAAGTCAAAGCCTAACTTTGTTGATGTTAAAACGACCAGATTTTGAGCATTCGTCTTTTTATGATGTTGCTAATGATTTGTCTCAGTTTGATAATAGTTTGTCTTTGAAAAAAGATGATGTTGTGTTGCACAAATTACCTTTTGGGTCAGCCAATGCAATGAATGAAGTGTCAAAGCAAAGCAGTGCAAGCAAGGAGGACACAAAATTCAGCATGGGAAAAAGTTGGTTTCAGAATGGTAGAATTCGCCATGGGAACAGTTTGCAAGGTGAAAGTCATTTTAAGTCTTCTGGAAAGTTTGATCAATGTAGAGAAAGTTTATTCTCTACAAAGTATAATTGTTGTTCTGCAAATTTTAATCATTTGCGTCATGACTTCATCAATCTTAGCAATGGTAGATCAGTTGATTCCAGAGACATGTTGTCTTTTTCTCAAAAGCTTCATTTGATGAAATCGGGAAGATTTCAGTTGTTCAAGGGTGGAAGAGTGGAGAATTAGTCTCCACATCATCAGTTTCACTAGTCAGAAAGCTTTTGAGGGTCCAAAAGCTTCCCATTTGGGAGGTGTGATTAGGAGATCAAGTCTCTTGAAGAAAAATTCTCAAAAATTAAGTTGCTCAGAATGGCTCCAAAATAGATCGACTGGAAAGAGTTCGTCAATACGATCCCAACGCCGTGAACGGCACTCAAATCCGACGCCGTATGCAGAAGTTATTCAGCGTTGAAGTTCGCTAGTTTCAATTAAAAAAGGCCAAAATTTGACTTTGGGAAAAAATATATTTTTATTAAAAAAAGAATATTCCACAGAATATTCTAGGAATATTCTGAGGAATATTCCACAGAATATTCTGTGGAATATTCCGCTTGTGGCCAATTACAGAGCGCCACGTGGCTAGCCCAGAGGCCGCCACGTGGGCCCCCAAAGCGGATTGAAATGGCGTGTTCAAAAATATGTTTATGCACTCGACGGGTTTCGAACATGGGTCGGGCCTGTATTAACCGGGCGTCTTAACCGTTGGACCACGGTTTAATCGTTGTTTATATATTGCAACGCGCACATATTTAATGTTGGTATTGTATTGGGCGGGGCCCAAAAGGGGGTCAGCCCCCTTCCACATGGAACCACAGCACGAAAACCACAACCAATTTCAGTCGGCGCGCAATGGTTATGGGTATGGTCCTGTGTCAATAGCCCTTGGAGCGGAGTTGTTTAATAAACCACGTTAATATATGGTTGCAACATTATTTAAACCCGCTTTTAACTCCATGTTTGTACAATGAGGCCCGACGGGTGCGGTCCTATGGACCCCCGTGGCCCTACTACTTAGCACCCACTTTTGGCAGTCCGCCCAAATATAGCGCCGACTCCTAATTTGGCGGGGTTAACTAGCAGTGTCTCCAGTTTTAGCTGGGGTTTTTTTAGTTCAACTGGCAGATGGAGTAAATGTGCCATAACTTTGGCTAGGAGAGGTCTTTTGAGACGAATTTTTTATTTATTTTGGGTGTAGAGATCATTCTGGAGCTGTTGGAAGTGTTTGCAGAGCCACCATTGCATTCTATCTGTGAATTTTACAGCGTTTTTGATCGTGGAGCCATCAGGGCCTAAGGGAAAGAGAGCTGCATTGGACTACCTTCATCCAATGGAGGTGATTTTGTAGTCATTTTAGACTGATTTGGGTCTTCTGAATATATTTTTGCAGTCTATTTTTCCATTTGAGGCTTTTATACAGATGTAATCTCATTTTAAGCATTTAATCAAAGGAGGACTGAGCCTAATTAGAGGCTTTTGGACCCAGCGGAGGTAGCCCAAGAGAGGGGTGAACCGCTTAAACAATTATCTGCTGTCACTCTGTATATTTTGGCTGTTTATTTTCAGATTCTGATAGTTTAAATAGTAAATTTTCATAAGCATTCTTTTCCCAAACAAGTTTATACAGTAAACAAAACTTGTTATTTTATCATCAAACCTCTACACTTCAATTGCAGAACATATATTCTTGCTTATTCACACATAAAAACAGATCAATGAATAATTTGAACTTAAAAACAACATTTTACCGATCAAGATCATTAGTGATTACATTATTTTTAGGGCAGAAATCAGAAGGGCCAGGTAGCCTCCGGATTCATCCTTTCTAGTAAAGGTGAAATATCCGGTGAATGCCCTCTACAGTCAATCTCTGTATGAGAAATTCTTTGTTCTCACGATTTCAGATCATTCCTTCTGGCGCGGCGCACCCAAGGGCCGCGACGCATCGGGTTTGCGCGTGGTGCGTAGAGCTCTAAAATTTCAAATTGCTTGTGATTCGAGATCTAACATGTGGGACATGTCTTATCTGCATGGAGCATGAATGACAAAGGAATTGCATTACTCAGCATCAGTTATAGACGCAACGACGGTCTAAAACTTGCCTCAGATATCGAGGAATCGTGGGTCAAATCCTTTGATGATGGGGTCGACATTGACCCTTGCAAATGGCCCGGGGTCAAGTGTAATGAGCCCCAATATCTGGAACTCCCAGCTGTCATTGAATTCAATCTGACTGGTAAAGGGATTTATGGGTTCTTGCCACCAGAGATCGGCGACTTGTTCAACTTAGAGAGACTGGACCTCAGCAATAATAATATAGAGGGTATTGTTCCCAATGAACTTGGGTATTGCAAGAATTTGGAATATGTATATTGAGCGGGAAAAAATGTTCTGGCCAAATCCTAGCAGAGTTGGTTAGCATGAAGAGTCTCAAGTGGCTGTATCTATATAATAATTCGCTAGAGGAAGCTATTCCAGATTCAATCTCTGAAAAGATCGAATTGTTGGAGATTAAATCTGAGCAAAAACAGATTGAACGGATCAGTACCATTTTCCATAAGAAATTGTCGAGACCTCACGGATCTTTATCTCTAGAGCAATAAGTTGTCCGGGCAATTAGCAGAAGGCTTGGGCGACCTAATCAATTTAGTCCACTTCAATTCCAGGAGCAATTTTCTGGAGGGAAATATTCCGAAACAGATGGGACAATGTACCAAAATCATCGAACTAGACCTCTCCAGGAACAATATCAGTGGAGAAATACCACCGGAATTGGGACAATGTGTTGGTATCAGCGTTCTTGCTATGACAGGAAACCATCTCTCAGGGCACATACCTTCTTTTCTTGGATTTCTAAATAATCTGAAGCTGGTTCTTTTGGGTGAAAACTCCTTGTCCAGAGCAATTCCTCCAGAAATAGGCAGATGCAATGAGTTGGAAATCTTGGAGTTGAATACAAATCAATTACAGGGATCGATACCATTTGAGCTAGCTCACGACATGGTCCAAAAGGTTCAGGAAGTGTCTGTTTTTTTTTTATCATGAACTGCAACTGGTGGGAATTTGTCTCCCGTCATGAAGAGAAAAATCTTCCTTTAAAGTTATTTTTATTAAAAATTTGGCTTTTATTCAAACGGCAGGCCAAAGACCGGAGCTAAATTTAAAACAAAGATATCAATCATAGCATAGAAATAGGAGTGGATACTCTATTTGTGTTTTCAGTTACGATTTAGAAGGCCTAGGCTACAATTTCCACCTTGTAATTGGTCATCAGGAACGCTGTTCTGTCTTCAGAACAGCTGATTGGATTTTCAGCTTTGGTTTGTTAATGATGATAAAACAAATCCCTTATTTTTGGTCGATTTGTTTTCTCATAGAGGAGTCTATTTATTGTATTGAAAAACCACTTGTAAGGGAGAGTTCGGGGAAACAGTGGGAGAGGTGTGAAGGAAAACTTCACTGTACAGTTTTTGACAGAGAATTAATGAAAGTTGCGGCTCTGTTTCATAAGATCCATGTGGTAACGAATTAGCATGTGTTTCTTCTTTTTGTTTTCATATGTATCCTGTTATGTTTCATAGTTCATTAATAATTATTTCAATTTGAATGCTTCTGAGTAAGAAGGGTGGAATCCAATGTATTGCTCTGCCTTGGAGAAGCGTTCATGTTTTGTGTTTCTTCTTCTGTCTGAAAAGGATTCATTCATAAATTCCCTTTTCAGCTTCCTTAACAATCCTTCCACTCCATATAATTTCAATTTGGATGCTTAAGTTCTTGCCTATCTTGCCTCATGAGATAATCTGCGTCTTTCATTTAATTTCCCTGCTCATGCTGTCCTTTGTCCCCATACTGTATAGAAAACCCAGTCATTTATCAAAATACCCCTTCCTATCTATTTACTAGCCTAAAATCAGTTCCCATTTTAAGTCATCTCGCACCTTATTGCTCATTTTATCGAGATTGACTGGAGAGAGCCCTCTCCTGTCCTCATAGGGCTAGCTACGAGGCTGAGCTTGGTTTGATGTTGCCTTGAACCCCGCCTTCTTTCAGCCTAAGGCAGATTCAAGCGCTAACATAGTGGCGACCATACTGGGGGAAAAATGGTCTAGTTTGTGAATGCGACACCTGATTTATAGATTGTCTTGCCCCAGTACCTGTATCAAGTTTAGATCTGATCGTTGATGGTGGAAAACGATCAGACATCAGAAGGCTGAAATCATCCACTTGGCGACTTCATTCACTAAACAATCCAGAAATCAATGCTTCATGGTGACTTCACTGCAGGCAGATTAGTAGCTTCAAGATTGTCAAGATGGACCAGATTTGAAGAAGATACACTCCCATGAGCCGAGATCACATCCCAGGTTTTCCGAATAAGATGCCCAAGGTGGATTGGCTTCAGAATTTGCCTATGTTCAGAAACGTGGAAGGTAATGACGCTGCTCTTCATCTGGTGAAATTTCACATTCATGTGCATAAATTAAAGGTCGGTTTTCCTGAAGACTGTTTGATGAATATGTTTATGGCTACCCTGGAAGATGAAGCCCGATCTTGGTACGAAAGCTTGCCATCTGCTTCTATCTATTGTTTAAGGGATTTTCATATGATATTCTTTGAAAGATATAAAGAAACATATCCATCCTTGATTTTAGTTCAGAACTGTTGTAGCCATGTTGGTAGTTTTATTGAAGATCTTGAGAATTTTTATGGGGATAATAAATTGATGGATGGAGAAATCCTGGAAGCATTGTATAAGAATCCATTTCAGCAGCCCACAGAAATCTTAGAGGATACTTGTGAAGATCAGCAGGTTGAAGATTGCCATATGATTGAAAATGATGGAAGAGAAGGTTTCGTTTCAGATCTGTCCATAGAAGAAGACAACGTGTAGGGAAGTCAGGTTTCAATTTCAGAATGTGACGCATTCAAGTCAGCTACTTCAGATTCAGATCGTGATGACCAAGAATGCCTTGTGCTGAATCCCATCAAGGAGAACTCTGCTGTTGAGACCATCTGGAATGCAGAAGACACAGTTATGGATCCAAATGTTCTCAGTTCATTATAACACAGCCTTCATGATGAGGTAATTCAGTCAGTTTATGCAAAACAATATGAGATCTGTGTTCAAGTAAGTGAAAAAGTTTCTCTGGATGAATTTATGGTAGATGGTAAAAATCAAGAATCATTTGAAGTTTCTTTTCTTATGATTGATGAATGTAATGAGAATTTGGCTGTCATATCATATGAAGATGACCTACAATATATTCAGGCTACAGAAGATCAAACCATTCAAGATTCCTTGTCAGATTCTTCTTCATATGTTTCATGTTTTGAAATGTCTTTCCAAGAGGAGGTCTGCTCGTCTATTTGTTCAGAATTTTTTGAGGACCAGGAACAGACTTTTACTGGAGAAAAAGACACCTTGTTCTTTCAGCAGGAGGTAAATCTTCATGATTTTCATGATCCATTAGCGAATCTGTTGCAGTCAGCAGTGAAGGTGAATATTGCAGTACTCAGTGATGAAGGGGACCGTGGTCAACTATGTTTTTGGATGCCCAGTTACCAGTATTTAATGTTGAATAGGAGATCTGATCGGAAGAACCAATCAAGGAGGCATCTGGTGGATTGGTTACATTGGAAGGCCCACTATACATAATTGTACATAGTTCATCAGTATGCAGGTGGTTGTCATCATGCTTTCAAAACTTGATGGACTGCCGCCTTTTTTCAAAAAGATTTGTAAATACTTGTTTTAGTCAGTCATGAGTCATTTGTGAGTCAGTTTCCAGTGAATAAATTAGTTATATCGATTTCTTGAAATAATGGACTCCATTGCCCAATGGATGAAGGCACTGTCTGCTCTTCCAAAGATCTGCTGTTCTTGGCACCTCCAAGGAATTGCAGCTGCCATCCCCATTGGAGCCAATGTTAGACTCGGTCTTGTCAGTCCTTCGTCAGAGTCAAATTCACCAAAGTTCATTTCTCGTCATTCATAGTCATGGATGTCAAAGAGTTTTTAAGAGTTTTAGGTCTAGGGTTTTGTCGACTTAGCCGCATGAATGGTTCCTAATCAGTTTCCATTGCTAAATTTCATAGTCAATAAGGCTTGAGAGTGTTTCTTCTTCAAAACCCTGTTTTGAAGAAGAAATCATCAACTGTGTTTTCGTAATAAATATGTAATTTTTCAAAGTGTTTCAAATTCTACAATGGCAGTCCTGCTTCGACTTCAGCAGCGCCTACCCCTGCATTAGAAAAAAAGAAAGAACATCATCAGCACAAAGGGTCAAAGGAAATGGAGAAGGAAGAAAAATGTGGATACTGATTTTGAAGATACTATAGAAGCTGCAAACAATGCTTCAGGTTCATCAGCTGACGCAGGGTCCTCTATTCTACATTCAGTCAAATGGAATCGAATAATATTGGATGAGGCCCATTTTATCAAGGATAGAAGATGCAACACATCTAAAGTTGTATTATCATTACAGTCATGTTACAAGTGGGTTCTCAGTGGCACTCCTCTTCAAAACCGTGTGGGAGAATTGTATTCACTTGTTCGATTCTTAGAGATCTACCCTTACTCCTATTACTTCTATAAGAAATGCGACTGCAAATCACTTGATTACAGCTTTGGGAAGCATTGGCAGAAATGTGATCATTATGGTCTTTCACCACTACACCATTTTTGCTGGTGGAATAAGTATGTTGCAAATCCAATAAAGAAATGGGGCTACAAATCCTAAGGAGAAGATCGGGTTTGAAATTTGAAGAACAAAGCTGTCAATTGAAAGGGGCCGACTGTGTGGAGAAAATAGGGCGCGGCGCATAGAAAGGAGGCACGACGCACTTGTTCAGCGCAATGCATTCAGCCAAAAAACACTGTGTTATTTCCTTCTAGCACGACGCACCCAAGGGCCGCGGCGCATTGGGTTTTCACGCGGCGCGTAGAGCTCCAAAATTTCAAATTGCTTGTGATTCGAGATCTAACATGTGGGACATGTCTTATCTGCATGGAGCATGAATGACGAAGGAATTTCATTACTCAGCATCGGTTATAGACGCAACAGCGGTCTCAAACTTGCCTTAGAGATCGAGGAATCGTGGGTCAAATCCTTTGATGATGGGGTCGACATTGACCCTTGCAAATGGCCCGGGGTCAAGTGTAATGAGCCCCAGTATCTGAAACTCCCTACTGTCATTGAATTCAATCTGACTGGTAAAGGGATTTATGGGTTCTTGCCACCAGAGATCGACGACTTGTTCAACTTAGAGAGACTGGACCTAAGCAATAATAATATAGAGGGTACTGTTCCCAATGAACTTGGGTATTGCAAGAATTTGGAATATGTATATTGAGCGGGAACAAATTTTCTGGCCAAATCCTAGCAGAGTTGGTTGGCATGAAGAGTCTCAAGTGGCTGTATCTATATAATAATTCGCTAGAGGAAGCTATTCCAGATTCAATCTCTGAAAAGACCGAATTGTTGGAGATTAAATCTGAGCAAAAACAGATTGAACGGATAAGTACCATTTTCCATAAGAAATTGTCGAGACCTCACGGATCTTTATCTCTAGAGAAATAAGTTTTCCGGGCAATTACCAGAAGGCTTGGGCGACCTAATCAATTTAGTCCACTTCAATGCCAGGAGTAATTTTCTGGATGGCAATATTCCGAAATAGATGGGACAATGTACCAAACTCATCGAACTAGACCTCTCCCGGAACAATATCAGTGGAGAAATACCACCGGAATTGGGACAATGTGTTGGTATCAGCGTTCTTGCTATGACAGGAAACCATCTCTTAGGGCACATACCTTCTTTTCTTGGATTTCTAAATAATCTGAAGCTGGTTCTTTTGGGTGAAAACTCCTTGTCCGGAGCAATTCCTCCAGAAATAGGCAGATGAAATGAGTTGGAAATCTTGGAGTTGAATACAAATCAATTACAGGGATCGATACCATTTGAGCTAGCTCACGACATGGTCCAAAAGGTTCAGGAAGTGTCCATTTTTTTTTTATCATGAACTGCGACTGGTGGGAATTTGTCTCCCGTCATGAAGAGAAAAATCTTCCTTTAAAGTTATTTTTATTAAAACTTTGGCTTTTATTCAAACGGCAAGCCAAAGACCGGAGCTAAATTTAAAACGAAGATATCAATCATAGCATAGAAATAGGAATGGATACTCTATTTGTGTTTTCAGCTACGATTTAGAAGGCCTAGGCTACAATTTCTGCCTTGTAATTGGTCATCTGGAACGCTGTTCTGTCTTCAGAACAGCTGATTGGCTTTTCAGCTTTGGTTTGTTAATGATGATAAAACAAATCCCTTATTTTTGGTCGATTTGTTTTCTCATAGAGGAGTCTATTTATTGTATTGAAAAACCACTTGTAAGGGAGAGTTTGGGGAAACAGTGGGAGAGGTGTGAAGGAAAACTTCGCTGTACAGTTTTTGACAGAGAATTACTGAAAGTTGCGGCTATGTTTCATAAGATCCATGTGGTAATGACTTAGCATGTGTTTCTTCTTTTTGTTTTCATATGTATCCTGTTATGTTTCACAGTTCATTAATAATCATTTCAATTTGAATGCTTCTGAGTAAGAAGGGTGGAATCCAATGTATTGCTCTGCCGTGGAGAAGCGTTCATGTTTTGTGTTTCTTCTTCTGTCTGAAAAGGATTCATTCATAAATGCCCTTTTCAGCTTCCTTAACAATCCTTCCACTCCATAAAATTTCAATTTGGATGCTTAAGCTCTTGCCTATCTTGCCTCATGAGATAATCCGCGTCTTTCATTTAATTTCCCTGCTCATGCTGTCCTTTGTCCCCATACTGCCCAGAAACCCAGTCATTTATCAAAATACCCCTTCCTATCTATTTACTAGCCTAAAATCAGTTCCCATTTTAAGTCATCTCGCACCTTATTGCTCATTTTATCGAGATTGACTGGAGAGAGCCCTCTCCTGTCCTCATAGGGCTAGCTACGAGGCTGAGCTTGGTTTGATGTTGCCTTGAACCCCGCCTTCTTTCAGCCTAAGGCAGATTCAAGCGCTAACATAGTGGCGACCATACTGGGGACAGAATGGCCTAGTTTGTGAATGCGACACCTGATTTATAGATTGTCTTGCCCCAGTACCTGTATCAAGTTTAGATCTGATCGTTGATGGTGGACAACGATCAGACATCAGAAGGCTGAAATCATCCACTTGGCGACTTCATTCACTAAACAATCCAAAAATCGATGCTTCACGGTGACTTCACTGTAGGCAGATTAGTAGCTTCAAGATTGTCAAGATGGACCAGATTTGAAGAAGATACACTCCCATGAGCCGAGATCACATCCCAGGTTTTCCGAATAAGATGCCCAAGGTGGATTGGCTTCAGAATTTGCCTATGTTCAGAAACGTGGAAGGTAATGACGCTGCTCTTCATCTGGTGAAATTTCACATTCATGTGCATAAATTAAAGGTCGGTTTTCCTGAAGACTGTTTGATGAATATGTTTATGGCTACCCTGGAAGATGAAGCCCGATCTTGGTACGAAAGCTTGCCATCTGCTTCTATCTATTGTTTAAGGGATTTTCATATGATATTCTTTGAAAGATATAAAGAAACATATCCATCCTTGATTTTAGTTCAGAACTGTTGTAGCCATGTTGGTAGTTTTATTGAAGATCTTGAGAATTTTTATGGGGATAATAAATTGATGGATGGAGAAATCCTGGAAGCATTGTATAAGAATCCATTTCAGCAGCCCACAGAAATCTTAGAGGATACTTGTGAAGATCAGCAGGTTGAAGATTGCCATATGATTGAAAATGATGGAAGAGAAGGTTTCGTTTCAGATCTGTCCATAGAAGAAGACAACGTGTAGGGAAGTCAGGTTTCAATTTCAGAATGTGACGCATTCAAGTCAGCTACTTCAGATTCAGATCGTGATGACCAAGAATGCCTTGTGCTGAATCCCATCAAGGAGAACTCTGCTGTTGAGACCATCTGGAATGCAGAAGACACAGTTATGGATCCAAATGTTCTCAGTTCATTATAACACAGCCTTCATGATGAGGTAATTCAGTCAGTTTATGCAAAACAATATGAGATCTGTGTTCAAGTAAGTGAAAAAGTTTCTCTGGATGAATTTATGGTAGATGGTAAAAATCAAGAATCATTTGAAGTTTCTTTTCTTATGATTGATGAATGTAATGAGAATTTGGCTGTCATATCATATGAAGATGACCTACAATATATTCAGGCTACAGAAGATCAGACCATTCAGGATTCCCTGTCAGATTCTTCTTCATATGTTTCATGTTTTGAAATGTCTTTCCAAGAGGAGGTCTGCTCGTCTATTTGTTCAGAAATTTTTGAGGACCAGGAACAGACTTTTACTGGAGAAAAAGACACCTTGTTATTTCAGCAGGAGGTAAATCTTCTTGTTTTTCATGTTTTTCATGATCCATTGGCGAATCTGTTGCAGTCAACAGTGAAGGTGAATATTGCAGTACTCAGTGATGAAGGGGACCGTGGTCAACTATGTTTTTGGATGCCCAGTTACCAGTATTTAATGTTGACTAAGAGATCTGATCGGGAGAACCAATCAAGGGGGCATCTGGTGGATTGGTTACATTGGAAGGCCCACTATACATAGTTGTACATAGTTCATCAGTATGCAGGTGGTTGTCATCATGCTTTCAAAACTTGATGGACTGCCGCCTTTTTTCAAAAAGATTTGTAAATACTTGTTTTAGTCAATCATGAGTCATTTGTGCGTCAGTTTCCAGTGAATAAATTAGTTATGTCGATTTCTTGAAATAATGGACTCCGTTGCCCAATGGATGAAGGCACTGTCTGCTCTTCCAAAGATCTGCTGTTCTTGGCACCTCCAAGGAATTGCAGCTGCCATCCCCATTGGAGCCAATGTTAGACTCGGTCTTGTCAGTCCTTCGTCAGAGTCAAATTCACCAAAGTTCATTTCTCGTCATTCATAGTCATGGATGTTAAAGAGTTTTTAAGAGTTTTAGGTCTAGGGTTTTGTCGACTTAGCCGCATGAATGGTTCCTAATCAGTTTCCATTGCTAAATTTCATAGTCAATAAGGCTTGAGAGTGTTTCTTCTTCAAAACCCTATTTTGAATAAGAAATCATCAACTGTGTTTTCGTAATAAATATGTAATTTGTCAAAGTGTTTCAAATTCTACAATGGCAGCCCTGCTTCGGCTTCAGCAGCGCCTACCCCTGCATTAGAAAAACAGAAAGAACATCATCAGCACAAAGGGTCAAAGGAAATGAAGAAGGAAGAAAAATGTGGATATTGATTTTGAAGATACTATAGAAGCTGCAAACAATGCTTCAGGTTCATCAGCTGACGCGGGGTCCTCTATTCTACATTCAGTCAAATGGAATTGAATAATATTGGATGAGGCCCATTTTATCAAGGATAGAAAATGCAGCACATCTAAAGGTGTATTCTCATTACAGACATGTTACAAGTGGGTTCTCAGTGGCACTCCTCTTCAAAACCGTGTGGGAGAATTGTATTCACTTGTTCGGTTCTTAGAGATCTACCCTTACTCCTATTACTTCTGTGAGAAATGCGACTGCAAATCACTTGATTACAGCTTTGGGAAGCATTGGCGGAAATGTGATCATTATGGTCATTCACCACTACACCATTTTTGCTGGTGGAATAAGTATGTTGCAAATCCAATAAAGAAATGGGGCTACAAATCCTAAGGAGAATATCGAGTTTGAAATTTGGAGAACAAAGCTGTCAATTGAAAGGGTCCAACTGTGTGGAGAAAATAGGGTGCGGCGCATAGAAAGGAGGCGCGGCGCACTTGTTCAGCGCGACGCATTCAGCCAAAAAAAACTGTGTTATTTCATTCTGGCGCGGCGCACCCAAGGGCCGCGGCGCACCCAAGGGCCGCGGCGCATTGGGTTTGCGCGCGGCGCGTAGAGCTCCAAAATTTCAAATTTCTTGTGATTTGAGATCTAACATGTGGGACATGGCTTATCTGCATGGAGCATGAATGGCGAAGGAATTGCATTACTCAGCATCGGTTATAGACGCAACGGCAGTCTCAAACTTGCCTTAGAGATCGAGGGATCGTGGGTCAAATCCTTTGATGATGGGGTCGACATTGACCCTTGCAAATGGCCCGGGGTCAAGTGTAATGAGCCTCAGTATCTAGAACTCCCTGATGTCATTGAATTCAATCTGACTGGTAAAGGGATTTATGGGTTCTTGCCACCAAAGATCGGTGACTTGTTCAAGTTAGAGAGACTGGACCTAAGCAATAATAATATAGAGGGTACTGTTCCCAATGAACTTGGGTATTGGAAGAATTTGGAATATGTAGATTGAGCGGGAACAAATTTTCTGGCCAAATACTTGCAGATTTGGTTGGCATGAAGAGTCTCAAGTGGCTGTATCTATATAATAATTCGCTAGAGGAAGCTATTCCAGATTCAATCTCTGAAAAGACCGAATTGTTGGAGATTAAATCTGAGCAAAAACAGATTGAAAGGATCAGTACCATTTTCCATAAGAAATTGTCGAGACCTCACGGATCTTTATCTCTAGAGCAATAAGTTGTTCGGGAAATTACCAGAAGGCTTGAGCGACCTAATCAATTTAGTCCACTTCAATGCCAGGAGCAATTTTCTGGAGGGCAATATTCCGAAACAGATGGGACAATGTACCAAACTCATCGAACTAGACCTCTCCCTTAACAATATTAGTGGAGAAATACCACCGGAATTGGGACAATGTGTTGGTATCAGCGTTCTTGCTATGACAGGAAACCATCTCTCAAGGCACATACCTTCTTTTCTTGGATTTCTAAATAATCTGAAGCTGGTTCTTTTGGGTGAAAACTCCTTGTCCGGAGCAATTCCTCCAGAAATAGGCAGATGCAATGAGTTGGAAATCTTGGAGTTGAATACAAATCAATTACAGGGATTGATACCATTTGAGCTAGCTCACGACATGGTCCAAAAGATTCAGGAAGTGTCCGTTTTTTTTTTATCATGAACTGCGACTGGTGGGAATTTGTCTCCCGTCATGAAGAGAAAAATATTCCTTTAAAGTTATTTTTATTAAAAATTTGGCTTTTATTCAAACGGAAAGCCAAAGACCGGAGCTAAATTTAAAACGAAGATATCAATCATAGCATAGAAATAGGAATGGATACTCTATTTGTGTTTTCAGTTACGATTTAGAAGGCCTAGGCTACAATTTCCGCCTTGTAATTGGTCATCTGGAACGATGTTCTGTCTTCAGAACAGCTGATTGGATTTTCAGCTTTGGTTTGTTAATGATGATAAAACAAATCCCTTATTTTTGGTCGATTTTTTTTCTCATAGAGGAGTCTATTTATTGTATTGAAAAACCACTTGTAAGGGAGAGTTCGAGGAAACAGTGGGAGAGGTGTGAAGGAAAACTTCGCTGTACAGTTTTTGACAGAGAATTAATGAAAGTTGCAGCTCTGTTTCATAAGATCCATGTGGTAACGACTTAGCATGTGTTTCTTTTCTTTTTTTCATATGTATCCTGTTATGTTTCACAGTTGATTAATAATCATTTCAATTTGAATGCTTCTGAGTAAGAAGGGTGGAAACCAATGTATTGCTCTACCTTGGAGAAGCGTTCATGTTTTGTGTTTCTTCTTCTGTCTGAAAAGGATTCATTCATAAATGCCCTTTTCAGCTTCCTTAACAATCCTTCCACTCCATATAATTTCAATTTGGATGCTTAAGTTCTTTCCTATGTTGCCTCATGAGATAATCTGCGTCTTTCATTTAATTTCCCTGCTCATGCTGTCCTTTGTCCCCATACTGTCCAGAAAACCCAGTCATTTATCAAAATACCCCTTCCTATCTATTTACTAGCCTAAAATCAGTTCCCATTTTAAGTCATCTTGCACCTTATTGCTCATTTTATCAAGATTGACTGGAGAGAGCCCTCTCCTGTCCTCATAGGGCTAGCTACGAGGCTGAGCTTGGTTTGATGTTGCCTTGAACCTCGCCTTCTTTCAGCCTAAGGTAGATTTGAGCGCTAACAGTCCCCATATTTTTATTATTGTGCCCCATAGGGGTAGCCCTATTATTGTTATTGTTGTGCCCATGTGGTCCCCATATTGTTATATTTTGACACCTTAGACTCCTATATATAGAAGGTTGGGTTTGTCATTTGTATCATCCAATAATTATTTATTTATGTAATGTAAAGGAGGTTTCCCCCTTGAAGAGGCTGATTTTTAAGTCGTTAATCTATCTCTTATTCTATTTTGTGAGCTCGTTGCATAAAACTAGCATTTAGGTTCAACTAGTCAAACAAATACCTCGACCCAATGTGATCACTCATAAGTACAAACCACCCGCCAAGAATATAGTGCATCCACATCTTCAGTTCATGAATGATCTCGGCTAGATCAAGATCACGTGTCAGGTAATTCTTCTTGAGCTCATTCAGCTTTCGTGACTCGTAGCATACCGCCTATCTATCAAGCATAAGGACCCCACCAAGTCCTCGCTTGCAAGCATATGTACACACTGCAAACTCCTTGTCCAGATTTTCAATATTTAGAACTGGAGCATGTTTCAACAATTTCTTAAGCTTCTCAAAACTATCCTTACACTCCTCTTTCCAATCAAAATTCTTATCTTTCCTCTGAATGATGAAATGGGATAAGCAATATGTGAGAAGTTCCTGATAACGCTCTTGTAGTAGCTTGCTAATCCCAAGAACGATCTCACCTCATCTACACTCTATAATATTCCTAAATTAGCATGCAGCTGATATGAATATTAATTTTTCTTTTAAAATATAGCTAGATGAATAAATGGGCAAGGAATAGATGCTTAAGTAGGAATAAAATCCCTCATAATGTGAAAAGGGATCATGTAATAACCAGATCAAGCATCCAAATGTGTGAAAAAGGTCTAAAATGTGTGGAAAAATTCAAGTTTTTCCAAGTCAACAACATTTATATTTGAAGAGTGGATCCTAAATAAAGATAGCTCAATGTGAATGAAGATCAATCTAGCTAGTCAAAATAAAGACACCTTGAGTGTGAAAGGAGACAAGGCATGAAGATCCACTCAAGGTTGATCCAGTCAAGATTGATCCAGTCAATATTGACTAAATCAAACAGCGCTGTAAATAGATGAGCATGAATAATAGAGACAACTTGATTTTGGTGGAGGATCCTTTGCATGGAAGCAACCTCATAATGGGGTGGTACCCTTGGTGAGAAAGCTCATCAACTATATAATGGAGGGGATGGAAACCATATGGAGGATGATTAAATATTATATTGTATGTGGTATGTTTATACTTCTTGCATTATTTTTCTATTTAGCTAATTTTGCTGCATTATTTAGTGCAAGGGTTTTGTCATGTGGGAATTCCCTACTCTTTCTTGGAGATCTTATTCAATAAATCTAAGAGGAGATTTATGAGCTGCATTTTCCACTATATGGTGTTAGGCAAAGCAATTACCTTCAGAAAAAATGTAGTCCCTTGAAGAAACTGCATTATTTCTTAAGGTGTGCAGTGGGAGGGGTTAAAACCCCACTTTTGTGAGCTAGTTTCCTAGGAGGAGGATTAACCTTTTTCTCGGAGAGCTAGTGGGAGACTCTACAACCATTTCTTGCATGTTCAGAAATTTTTATGTAGAGATTTAGCTATACAACATGATTCAGTCATAGATCTGTAACAGTTATTTCATGTATATCATTTATGTCAAGAAGCCCTTGCCGGGTCATATTGGATCTATGTAAAAAGAGACTAGATCTTTGTTTTTATGCCTCATTGACTAATTTAATATAATAACTTATTTGTCTCTCCATTTTCTAAGTATAACCCTCAAATAACTGCGTTGTCTCTTTGTGCGGTAATTTCTGTGTGTTGCAATCTTGGGGTTTCATCATTTTTAAGTTGTTTTGAGCATTTGAGGCCTGTTTAACTAGGAAAAAGACATTTCTTTATGATTTCCTCTTAGATATAAGTTCAATAATGTCATATATAATGGATTCATGGGCTGAATTTTTCTATTGATACTCATATTTATGAAAAATGCATTTTCTGTACAAGTATGGCTGATTCTCCCATTTTGGGACATTATAGTGGTATCGAAGCATTAATCTTGGCTTAGTCTATGTTCTTCATCCATCATGGAGTCTTCTCATGGGGAGGAGAATATATGCAAGATAGATCAAAGCAAACCCTTATTTTCTGGGTGAAAGAGGTTCTCAAAACTTCTCTTTCAAAATATGCAGGGTAGAAGCAAAGACATCAAAGAAATGAGGAGGGGAAGACATGGAAGTCCCTCAACAAGATATGGAAGATCTATACATGAGGAAAGCTCTAATTCCTCATCTTCTGGGTGTGATCATTCAGCCACATCATCATATTTACAATGCTCTATCAACCACTTTTTCATGAAGAAGAAGAAGCAGAAAGGAGATGTGCCAAAGGAGGAGACTCTTGGTGATTATTTGCAAGAGTATGAGGCTCAATCTAAGAAGTTCAAAGATCACATGAAATTCCAAGGGTTTTGCAAGATCAAGGAGGAAGGAAGAATCAAGCAGCATGGTGTGAGTAGATTCTTCTTATTTACTTTTTATGGATAACCTAAATGTCCAGCTAGGGCCTGGGTGAAGGAGCTAGACACCTATGTGCAACAACATTAAGTTTTAGAAAAGGAAGACATGAAAGTTGAAGTGCTGAATCTTGAGGGTAAGGCTTGTGCTTGGTGTTTGTTTGAATCTTTTTCCTTAAATAATGCAAATACATTTACTTATGCAAAGTTCATTAGAAGAATAGTGGAAAGGTTTGATGAAAAATATTATGAAACACTTTCTATGGAGCTTGTCAAACCACATCAAACAAACTTTTGCATGGATTGGAAGGGTCCATAAACTCAGCTCCATTTCTGAAAACCATTGAAGGGGATGGAAAATTGTATGGTATCTTTCCAAGGGCAAAGTCCCCATTGCATGAAGAACTTTCTTCTCAAGAGGAAGACATGGAGATTCCTCCTTCAAAATAAGACCAAGATCTAAGGTCTCTTATTGATGATGAGGCATTTTCAACTATTTAAGAGGAGGAAGAAAAGGCTGGAGATAATAACACAGTCATGAAAAGAGCACATCAAGTACCTCATGAAGAGGAAGATGGAGAACTTTCACTCTTGCAAGGAGTTCCAATGAATCTCACATATGGAGATCATGGCACAATCCATGTGCAACATGTGTCATAATTATCAAATGGTGATATCTTGAAGATAGAAGAAGATAAAGGGGAGGGAAAGCATCAAATGATGAGGAGAATACATCCCTCTTTATTTTATAAGGTTGATACCCAAAGAAGGCAAGAGGATCTATGCAATGAAGGCAAGGACAAATCTGTCCACACACATACACATCCTGCTCCATGCCTTGATGTCTCTTTGCAAGGAGGCATTCCACCAGGAAGACCTCCTAATTGGAGGAAAACTAAAGTGTTCTCTCAACTATGGGTAGAATTTACTTACTTGGCTAAGGAAGGAGCCTTGAGGGGAGCTACCACATCACTGAAAACTATTGGTGGATTCCAAGAAGAGCTGAGCAATTTTCTGAGATTGACTTTGCTATCTTCCACTCATCTATTTGCTTTGGAAAAGAAGAATTCAGAAATCTCTGTTGACATAAGTATGGTGTCAAAGGGCCACTCCATAGCCTTGGAGCAACAAAATATACTTCCATATATAATGAAGGTTTCTGAATATGACAAGAGGATATTATCACTCTTGTATGCATGGGAAAAACTATGGAAGTTTTGGAGGAAAGAAACCTTTCAAAATAAGGTTAACTTCCATGAACTTCAATCTTGTCTTGAGAAAGATCAGCTGCAAGAGAGGAAAAAAAAGAAAGTTTATAGAACTACAACATGTGACTTTGGCATCAAACATGTCAAAGAAGAGAATTATGTTATGTCTGGGGCTACATTGCAGATTTCTACAACACTGTCGTTGTTGGGAAGCCTAGATCCTTATTGGGAGTCCCAACTCTTGATGGAATATTCCAAGGACCTCTTCACATGTAAGGTTCTTGATCAAAAATTTATGGATGGGAAGTATAATGTAGTTGATGGAATCATTTATATTCATGATCAGATCTACTTAACTAAATATTCCACACTCAAGAATAAACTACTTAATACAACCTATGAGATCTTGATTTCTAAACCCACTAGCTTCATTAAAACATATCATACTATATTGGAGGGATTCATGTGGGAATATTTCAATGAGGAGATGCACTCTCATATGAGGAAGTGCATGGATCATTTTCTGGTTGAGGAGGAACATAGCTCTTGGGAAGAGTTATCATTATTACCTCCTTATTCATTGAGTGTAAGAAGGGGATCATCCATGAGCTACCTCACTGATTTGAATCAAGTATATGGTGAAACTTGTATTTCTAAACATCATAATGTATCTACTATATGATTTTATTTTCTTAACACTCATGTGTAGGGCTTTGCTCCGAGAGGAGGAACCTTTCCTTATGGGCTTCATAGGCCACTTTGGGCCATGAAAAATGATGATGTTGGCCATTCCTTGGAAGATTTTGGAGAGATGATGTACTCTTCATGGTGTGATTCATTAACACCAACCATCATACACCTTCTCCAAGCATGCAAGAAGGATGGGGCAGCAAACAAGTGTTGGGGAAGACACTTTTCATATTATATCCTATGGAAGTTGGGAGTAAAACTATGCTGGTTGCACATGAGGGACCATTGTCCTTCTCCTTTACTATATATGGCAACTAGCATGACTCTAATTATGATCCCGTATGATGAAAATGTTGTCATTTTTGAGGACATGGTTGGAGGAGAGACACATTGGTTGGATGTGTCCTTGGGGAAAGAAATTTCCCACACTTTTTGCACTACATATTTCAAGGGGAGCATGGGAAGAGATATGGCTACCATAGTAGATCACTTGTTTCTTTATGAGGTAGGCCATATGATTGTTTGGATCACTTTGGACACACCTCTCATGAGCATTTGGGAAGAGATTTTTTATGAATTACCAAGTTGGGAGGTGGTTCATTTCATTTGGATGATAGCATGGAGCTGGGAGTCCTTCATTGATGATGGAATTACCCATGATTGTCATCACTTCTATCTTGAGGAGGCCATTGATAAGAAATAATTTTTTCACATAGACCTTCCATTCTTTCATGATGAGAGCCATTTGGTTAATTTACCAAAGGCCAACTTGCACACTTTGGAGGAACCATTGGGAGACAGAATTATTGCAAAATATCTTAAGCAATGGTGGAGACTATTGGACATGAAGGCCACAAGAGGAGGGGAGATTTTGCAGCACCCTTGCAGTTGCTTGAGGACAAGAAAAATTTGGGAGAGGAAGACTGTAATATTCCTAAATCAGCATGCAGCTAATATGAATATTAATTTTTCTTTTAAAATATAGTTAGATGAATAAATGGGAAAGGAGGCTCATAAGATGCTTAAGTAGGAATAAAATCCCTCATAATGTGAAAAGGGATCATGCAATAACCAGATCAATCATCCACATGTGTGAACAGGGTTTAAAATGTATGGAAAAATTCAAGTTTGACCAAGTCAACAACATTTATATTTGAAGAGTGGATCCTAAATAAAGACAACTCAATGTGAATGAAGATCAATCTAGCTAGTCAAAATAAAGACACCTTGAGTGTGAAAGGAGACAAGGCATGAAGATCCAGTCAAGGTTGATCCAGTCAAGATTGACTAAATCAAACAGTGCTGTAAATATATGGGCATGAATAATGGAGACAACGTGATTTTGGTGGAGGAGCCTTTGCATGGAAGCAACCTCATAATGGGGTGGGACCCTTGGTGAGAAAGCTCATCAACAATATACTGGAGGGGATGGAAACCATATGGAGGATGATTGAAGATTATATTGTATGTGGTCTGTTTAGACTTCTTGTATTCTTTGGCTGTTTAGCTAAGTTTTCTGCACTGTTTAGTGCAAGGGTTTTCTCATGCGGGAATTCCCTACTCTTTCTTAGAGATCTTGTTCAAGAAATCTAAGAGGATCTTTTCGAGTTTTATTTTCCACTATTTTGTGTTAGGCCAAGTAGCTACCTTCAGAAACGATGAATTCTCTTGTAGAAACTACATTATTTCTTAAGGTGTGCAGTGGGAGGGGTTAAAACCCTACTTTTGTGAGCTAGTTTCCCAGGAGGTGGATCAACCTTTTTCCCGGAGAGCTAGTGGGAGATTCTACAACCATTTATTGCATGTTTATACATTTGTATGTAGATCTTCAGCTATACAACGTGATTCATCCATAGATCTGCAACAATTATTTCATGTATATCATTTTTGTCAAGAAGTCCTTGACGAGTCATCTTGGATCTATGTAAAAAGAGACTAGATCTCTGTTTTTATGCCTCGTTGAGTAATTTAATAGAAGATATGATTTTTCTCTCCATTTTCTGAGTATAACCCTCAAATAATTGCGATGTCTCTTTATGCAGTAATTTATGTGTGTTGCAGTGTTGGGGTTTCATCATTTTTAAGCTGTTTTGAGCATAGGAGGCCTGTTTAACTAGGCAAAAGAAATTTGTTTCTGATTTCCTCTTAGTTCTAAGTTCAAAAATGTCAGATCTAATGGATTCATGGGCTGCATTTTTATTTTGATACTCATATTTCTGAAAAATGAGTTTTCTGTACAAGTATTGCTGATTTTCCCATTTTGGGATATTACACACTCTTAGGAGCTACCCACTCCATGATGGCCCTTATCTTTTTTGGATCTTCTTCAATTCCCTCCTTGGAGACAACATGTCCCAAGTAGTGTACCTCAATATGAAAGAAACTCATTTTCTGAGCTTAGCATACAACTGATGCTCTCTCAACAACTTCAACACTGCTTCCAAATGATATGCATTCTCTTTCTCATTTTTATAATACACCAATATATCATCAATGAAAATAATCAAAAAAATTTCCAAGTAAGGATGCAACATATTGTTCATTAAACACATAAATGTAGCTGGGGCATTAATCAAATCAAATGGAACTACAATAAAATCAAATGCTTGTACCTGGTCCTGAATGCAGTCTTGTCGATGTATTGCTCTTTGATTTGTACTTGATGATATCCCAATCTCAAATCGATCTTAGAGAGCACTATTGTTCTCTTCATTTGATCGAACAAATCATTAATCCTCAATAGTGGTTATCTATTCTTGATGGTCACTTTGTTCAACTGCTTGTAGCCAATGCACAATCTGAGGCCATATTTCTTATTCACAAACAACATTGGTGCACCCCATGGTGATACCCTAGGCCTAATGTACCCTTTTTCCAACATTTTCTTCAAATGAAATTTTAACTCTAACAACTCTGGTGTACTCATCCTGTAAGGTTCTTTTTATGTTGGACCTACCCCTAGTACCAAATCAATAGAAAAGTCTACTTCCATGTGTAATGGCAAGTCTGACATCTCTAATGGAAACACATCCTAAAACTATTGCAAAACTAGATACTTGCTAAAATCATATACATCCTCAACCTCCTTACCTTTGTCCCTAGATATATGAATTGCAAATAGCAAACACGCTTTCCTGTGACTGTGATTTTGCTACATAGATGTCACCATCCTAAATGATGTGGCATTCTTATTTCCTTGTAATACTCTTGGTTCCCCATTATTATCCAAGCATTCGATAGCTTTGTCATAACAACATACCTTGGTCCTATGAAGATATAGAAAATCCATACCCAATATCATACTGTATGATCCCAAAGGCAATATGTTCAAGTGTGCTGCTATAGGCATACCATTTAACTCAAATTCACAAGCTCTTACCCAATGGTGAACTATGTTCTTTGTATCTGTATCCAAATGCACTAGCCAATATTCTGAATGAATTTCCTTAAACCACACTTATCCACCAGGTTAGGATTAATATAATTATAGTTAGTGTTGAGCCCTAAAAATGTCTTCTCTTTTGCCAAACTCCACTTCATTTCATCATTCCTTTATCATTTTATAGACATAAATATCAATAAGAATGATTAATATCACTTAAGGAATACATGCAATGACTAACTTGTTGTACTTTTGTGATTTTTTTGTCTTAATGATTTCTGAGTAGTTTTAGCTGCAGAATGCAGCCATTCTGTAGTCAATCAAACATTCCGTAGCCATTTTGGTGTTTGAACATGTTACAGGTGTCATATGGAGAAAAGGAGTATATGGTTAGATTCCAAATCTTTCCTACATCATTCCTTGTCATCCACGAAGGCTGAGTCAATAACTAGAGATGCTTATGCACGTGGTCAAAACAAAAGTCCAAGAAGCTGATTTCTATAAGGATAAGGACTCTTTATTTGCTTTCAGCAAATCACGAGTCCTAAAAATGAGTTTTAGTTTGATTTTGACTTTAAAAGAACACCTGTGCCTACTTTCATTCAATATCAGTTATGTAATTGCCTATAAATTTAGCTCGGTGAGACCGAGAGAGATAGTTGATACTTATTTCACCAATACTGTATACTCTGTTTTTAAGTATTTTTGATAATAAAAAGGAGCATAACTCTGATGCTTTTCTGAACACAACTTTGAGGAGTTAAAGATTTTTATGCCAAATTGATAGCAGAGGACCCCTACTATCCAAGGAGGCTTCTACATGCTTTCTAGATAAGTAGCTTTCAATTCTGTTTTGTTATATTTCTTAATTAGACAGTTTTCTGAGTTCATATATTTTAGTATCATGTATCACATTGTTTTTTTAGATAAAAGATCCTCATGATGTTACAGTTAGTCTTTTCTCAAGCTTTACCAACATATCTCTATTCAATGAATGGATTTAATTGTAATATTCTGAGTTACTAGCACTTTAGTTTTTTTTGTCATTTAGATTAAGAAGACCCTCATTATCCTACAACCACTCTTTTTCTCAAGCTTTTCCAACATATCACTATTATATGAATGAGATCTGGTTGTACTATGTTGAGTTATTAGCATTTCCTGTTTTGCAAATAGATAGAAGGTCCTCATCTTCTTACAAACACTATTTTTTCTCAAAGTTGTTCCATTAAATCTCTAAATCACATAAAAGAATTAGTTGTAATACTGTGGGTTACTGCTTGATTGTTGTTTAGAAGATCCTTATCACATTATTTCTAATCTCCTTCAATAAAACTCTTCCAATAAATCTCTAGCTGATGAAGGAGATCTAGTTGTAATGTCATAAGTTGTTTCAAATATTTCATAGGAGATCCATAGTATATTGTAGAAATCTTCTTCTCAAGATATTCCAAAATACCTCTATCACATGAATAATATTTCACTATAATATTCTAAGTTGTTGTTTGTTTTTGGAAGATCCTCATCACATTGGAGTTTAATCTCTTTCACAAATTATTCCAAAAAACCTCTAACTAAATGGATCAGGTTGGATTACAGTGCTTTGAGTTACCTTTCATGTTCATTTGCAAGATATAACATCCATGGATTAGGATACCCTATTTTTCACCATTTTCCTAATTAGGGACAGAATTTATAGCTAAACTCTGTTTTAAATCTAAGGTTTCATTTTCTTTTCTTTTTGACATAGATTTGACTTCATCTTTTGATCATAGAGTAGCATACTAAAAATCAAACATAAAAAAACTCAAAAACATCAATAAAATAATGAAAACAATAAAATGATAATAAGGATATTTAGGCACATATAGTGCAAGTACACCTCATCAGTTTACTAGCCCTGGTCGATAATTTATGCTATCAATTCAGGACACTTAATTGACTAAACATTTGGCATCGTTGCCAGGGAGGTGTAACTAGGTAGCCTTATTTCCTATTTCCCAAAAACAATGATATGTGTATAGAAAGAGATTCTAGGGGTATATTTGTAAGAGGCAGAAACTTAATTCCCACAACTACACTCACTCCACCAAGACCAAGAAGAAACACACCTTCAACTCAAACTCACATTCCATACTAAACTAGTCATAGGCTTCCAGAAGTCTTAAGATCAGATATCCCATTAGGAAGATCCCCCACTTCATCCACTAAATAAATTCTAGATGAAGAAGATCCAAGGACTCCTACAGAAGGGATAACCTTTTTCACTTCCACGGGGGAATATATTCCAGCAGAAGAATTACAAATCCCTAGTGAAGAGGAAGAAGAGGACTATTTATTCAATATATCCTTAATAGAAGAACCAGTAGAACAACTAGCTCTTCCATCTGAACCCTATATCAGTTCAGAGGAGTCTATCATGGCAGAAGAAGGGGAAGGAGAAGTATTTAATGGGAATATACACTATTTTGAGGAGGTAGAGGTAGAGGAGATAGAGGAAGAGGTAGAGGTACAAAAGAAGGTAGGGGAAGAGGAAATGCAGAAGGAGGAAGAGGTAGAAAGGGAACTGGAAGTCCTTTTGGATTCCCTATAATAGATGAAGAGAATAATGCAACTATGAAAAACATATCACCTTATATTCTTCCAAAATTTCATGGACTAAAAAGTGAGGATCCTGAGACCTTCTTATTTGAATTTGAAGTTCTATGTAGAACCTATGATTATCTACAAGATGCTCAGAAACTATTCCCTTCAACATTGAAATGAGCAGCATTAAAATGGTTTATGAGTTTAATCACTAGGTCTATTAGAACATGGGATGAAATGAGAAAAAAATTTCTAGATAGATACTTCGATTATTGTTTACCAGTCAATCATAAGGAAGAAGTGTTCAAGATGATGCAAAAAGAGGATGAAAATCTGTAGGATTTGTTGGAAAGATTCAATTATAACATCAAGAGGGAAAAAATGGAAAACCTAGATCAAGATACTTTGAAAGCTCTCTTGTTGAAAACAATTAGGGATGAATGGATAGATATCCTCAATATGATGGGAAAAGGGGACATATCTCAGCTTTCATTACCTGATATAGCTGAATTATGTATCAATCTCTCAAGAGGAAAATCTAAAATTCTAAAAGGACCAAGAGACCCTGCTCTTGCAAGAGCAAGTAAGTCTGCATCTGGAACAGTAAGTAGGGCAGAAATAGGTAATATGCTTAATGAATTCAAATATGACATTCTAGGGAGTCTTAGTGAACAAATAAACACCCTTAAGTTACAAAACAAGCAAGAAGCCGAAACTGATGCCTTAGAAATATTTTGTCCCAAATGTAGGAAGAAGCATGCCTTGAGAGAGTATCCTTTAGATGAAAAAGTAATAGAGACTTGTGCAATATGTTCAGAAAAACATGAGACCGAGAGTTGTCCTTCACTCCCTGGTCTTAAGGTTGTCTTTCAAGAAGAAACACCCACAAATTCCATAGAAGCTCTTAACTTTGTCTCTAGAAGACCTTGGTAGGGACCTCAGACACAAGGGTTTAATAATAAATTGTATAATCAACCCCCACAAAATTGGAACTCTTGGCAGCAACCTTGGCCCCAATTTCAAAATCAATCTCAACCTTGGGCATAAGGAGCACAAAATCCTTATGGAAGGTTCTCCCAGTATTACCAATATCCACCTTCTTATCCCTCATATCCAACATATTCAGAATTTCCCCCTCAACAAAATCCTCAACAGAATCCGCAACATCAAAACCAAAATCAAAATCCACCACTTCCATTACCATTTCCTCAAAAAGCAAATCAATTGTCTGCGCAGCCAATACCGAACCCCAACAATAAAAACCCTCTGAATACATATATGATAGAAGGTCAACAATTCCCAACCTATTTGATTACTCCTTTAGACCTTAATGATGTTCAACTTAGGTCTAGAAGAATACTTGAAAAGAAGAAACCTTCTGTAATTATACAAGAGCAAAACAATTCTGAGGAAGATTCTCTACGAGTAAATAAAAGTCTTGAGGAAAGCACATCATTTCAAGACCAAAATATTGAAAAATCAAAAAAGAAAGAACCAATAATTTCAACTCCTATATTAGAGAAGTCATCAACATCTACTTCTACACCTCCTTTTCCAGAAAGATTACAAATTGATAGGGGTGTAGAAAAACAAATTATGATGCCTAACTATGATTTCCTAGATGAGTTAAGAAATTTTTGTATTAAGATTCCATTATTACAAGCTATCAAGGAAATTCCAATCTTAGCAAAAACAATAAAGGAGTTGAGTATGAAAAAAACAGGAAAAAGAATAAAAGAGATAACGAAAATACAACTGGTAGGAAAAATAGCAGATATAATGATGGGTAAGATTGCCATTCCAAAGTATCTAGACCCAGGCAATCCAGTTGTTAAAATACACATCAATGGAATTGAAACAAAAAACACACTTATTGATTTAGGAGCAGCAATCAATATCATGAGTAGGCAAATCATGGAAAAACTAAAACTTCCTAATATTATTTTTACACCCACACTGCTACAATTAGCAGATAGATCTGTGATCAAACCAGATGGGGTAATAGAAGATAACCCAGTGTCCTTAGATTCTTGGGAGTATCCTGTGGATTTCATGATCCTAACTCCTAAATATTATCTAGGATGACATCCTATTATATTAGGAAGACCTTGGTTAGCTACAACTGATGCTTTCGTTAGCTGTAGATATGGTGATATGTACATCTCTGATGGAAGTTCAACTAAGAAATTCACCTTGTATCCTCCAGCAAGAACAGTCAAAGAATTAGATGATACTTAGTGGATTGATGATGAAGAAGATATACAACCTCTCTTCACTATTTCAGAAATTAGTGAAGATAGTCAGATTCTGAATACTTTGGAAAATTATGAATCTTCTTCAGAATTTAAACATGAAAAATTTCAAGAACAATCTAACATTGAGTTCTTATCATCAATAAAGATGTCTCTTTACTCCATGGAATAATTTCGCAGCTCTATAATTGATATATTCCTAGGAAAAACCTTAAATATAAACAAAAACATAGAGAAATTTAAACAAGAAAAGCTAGTCAAAATATTACAGAGACACTCTTCTGCATATGCTTGGGAGTACACTGACATGAAAGGGATCAATCCTAAGACTTTCACTCACCATATCTATATAGAGGAAAATTTTAAACCAATCAGACAACCTCAGAGAAGGATGAATCCAAACCTTAGGGAGATTGTTAAAGAAGAGTTGTGGAAATTGTTAAATGTCAACTTTATTTATCGCATTTCAGATAGTCAATGGGTCTCTCCTTTGGTTATTGTACCCAAGAATAATGGAAAATGGAGGGTATGCATTGACTATCGAGAATTAAACAAAGTTAATCTTAAAGACCATTTTCCCTTACCTTTCATAGATCAGGTGTTAGACACATTAGCAGGCAAAAAGTACTTTTCATTTTTGGATGGGTTCAGTGGTTATAATCAAATTCAAGTAGCACTTGAGGATCAAGACAAAACCACATTTACCTGTCCCTAGGGTACCTATGCCTATTGATTATTTCCATTTGGATTATGCAATGCACCTGCAACATTCCAAAGGGAAGTATTAGGAATCTTTTCAGATCTAATACATGACTGTGTAGAGGTATACATGGATGACTTCACAGTTTATGGAAACACATTTGAAGAAGCCTTAGCAAACTTGGAAAAAATTCTAAAGAGATGGAAAGAAGAAAACCTTTCATTAAGTCATGAAAAGTGCTTTATGATGTTTACTGAAGGGATTGTCCTAGCACATCACATTTCGGGAGATGGGATCAGATTTGATGAGTCAAAAGTTGAAGTCATCTCCAGACTACTAGTTCCAAGTTGTCAAAAAGATGTTAGAAGTTTTCTAGGATTTACAGGGTATTATAGAATATTTATAGAAAACTTCACCAAAATGGAATCTCCACTTTTCAAATTACTTACCAAGGACTATGAATTCAATTGGAATCATGACTTCCAGTTAGCCTTTGAAACCCTGAAAACAAAAATCTCTGAAGCACCTATTTTAAAGGGACCTAACTGGAAATTACCTTTTCATATTTCAACAGATGCCTCAGATACAACTTTAGGAGCTGTATTGAGACAAAAAGACCTGATTCCTTATGCCATCTACTATACAAGTAAAAATTTGACTCCTTCAGAGTTAAATTATACTGTAACTGAAAAAGTGTTCCTAGAGGTTGTTCATTCTATAAATAAATTCAGACACTATATAACAGGCTATGAAACTTTTGTCCACACAGATCACTCTGCAATTAGGTATTTAATGAACAAATCTATTACTAATGACAGAGTCACAAGATGGTTATTTCTTTTATCGGATTTTAACATCACCATTCCAGATAGGCCTGAAAAACAAAATACAGTAGCTGATTTCCTATCTAGACTCCAAAACATTAAAGACAATACTCCAGTTGAAGATAAATTCTCTGATGAATATCTCTTTGCAATTACCACTCAAACTCCTTGGTTTTCTGATATTGCTAACTATCTAGTTTGAGGAAAATTTCCTTCAATTCTGAATACAAGAGATAAAAGAAAGATCATTTATGACAGTGCAAAATATTCATGGATTGCTAATGAGTTATACAAAACAAGTCCAGACTTTATTATCAGGAGGTGTGTTCGAGAAGACAAGATGCCTGAGATTCTCAAGGCATGTCATGATGAACCTTGTGGTGGAAACTTTGCTGATAAGAGGATAGCTTATAAGATCCTTCATTTAGGATATTATTGGCCATCCCTCTTTAAGGATGCTAAAGATTATGTTAAAAGGTGTGACAGTTGCCAAAGGGTAGGGAAACCTTCTCCTTCAGGTGAGATGCCATTGCAACCTCAGGTACACATTGACCACTTTGAGAAATGGGCTTTGGATTTTGTAGGACCTATTAATCCTCCATCAAGACAAAAGAAATATATATTAGTTTTCACTAATTATGTTACCAAATGGGTAGAGGCCAAACCATTATTTTATGCTACTGAAGCATCTATAGTTAATTTTCTTTTTGAAGATATTTTTACTCGTTTGGTGTCCCAAGAGAAATTGTTACAGATCAAGGAGCTCAATTCACATCGAAGCTGGTGGAGCAAATGGTAGAAAAGTACAAAATCAGACACAGAAAATCTATTTCCTACCATCCACAAGCAAATGGCCAAGTGGAATCTACCAATAAATTCATTGAAGGGATCCTAACAAAGACTGTTCATTTACATAGAAGAGATTGGGCAGAAAGGCTTCCTGAAGCCTTGTGGGCCTACATAACTACATGGAGAAAAAAAACAGGTCACACTCCTTATGAACTTATTTATGTAAAACAAGTCTTATTTCCCATAGATTTTCAGATTCATACTTTCAAAATGGCAGTCCAACTAGGACTTGATCTAACAGAAGCACAAAAACACATACTGGAGCAGATTAAAGAATTGGATGAGATCGGACAATGTTAGGTCCTTATATTACTAGTATAGTCCCTTATTGTTGTTAGTGTAACCCCCTTATTGTTATTATTTTACCCTTGTAACCCCCATTTTATTATTATTGTGCCCTTAAATTATTATTGTTAGGTCGGCTAGGATTACATTGTGGCCCACTAGGATTACATTATGGCCCCATGGACTCCTATATATAGAAAGGAGGTTTTGTAAATTGGATCATCCAAGAATTTTTCATTTATGTAATGTATTGGAGGTTTCCCCCTTGAAGTGGCTCATTTCTAAGGCGTTTATATCTCTTTTCTTCTCTTTTTGGAGCTGGTTACACAACATTTGATATCAGAGCTTTGGATTCTAGGGTTTCGCTGCTCCAAACAGGTCATCGTGGAATTTTCGCTATAAATTTTTTTCTACGAGGTTTCATAAGCTGAAATTTTTAGGGTGCAAAGCCGAAATCTTGAGGAAGCTTGTATAAAAATTTCAGAGCTTGGTTCACAATATTTTCGGACATATGATCTGTGGAAGACAGGTCGTTTTTCAGGCTCCTGAATTTCATCTCAACGGGGTACTGATCGTGGGAAAAATTCAATAATTCTCTCTCTGGGGATCGGATTGGAGTGCCATAAAAAGTGGTCAAAATTACACAGACTTTAGTTTCTTGGCTATCAATTTCAGAGACAAAGGAAAAAACAGTGACACGTGGCAAGTCGTACAAGTTCGCTCTACTGAACCAGTCCAGAATTAGGTCATTGTGGGAGATTGGACACAACTTTGTCTTGGAGAATCCAAATCAGGTCAGACTTGTGGCATTTGAACGAAGCTTCAGAGGGCTACTACAGGGCTTAATTTCAGATATCGAAGATTTTTAATTACAAAGATAATTCAATTTCAATATTGATCTCCTTAAAGCAAGTAAAAGGTGTGTATTTTTTTTTCCCGAATTGCATAAGTCTTGTTTGAAGAATCAAGTTGAATTGATTCCAAGGGCATCTTGTAGAATAGATATCAATATTGGATTCTAAAATGGCCCCTAAAAATAATTCAACACCCATTAAGCCTTCTGAAGGCTCTACTATGACTCATGAAGATGAAGAATTGCAACATGATCTATCAAACTTACAAGAGCAAGTGCAATAGATTTCACTCTCGCAAAGAGCAACAAAAAATGAAATGGAAGTTTTGAAGAAAGGCATGGAAGTGAAGATGGACGGTTTGAAGAAAGGCATGGAAGCTAATATGGATGGCGTGGAAGCTAAGATGGATGGCATGGAAGTGGGTATGGAAGCTAAGATGGATGACATGAAAGACAACATGGAAAACATGAAGAATGATCTAAAAGCATACATGGAAGGCTTGATGACAAGATTAAAACAAGAAATGATTCCTAATGGCAGAAATATAGTAGAAGAACCTCATGATGAGAAAAAAATAAATGTTAATCGTGATTTCATAAACTCTAATGTTGGCGGGAAGAACCACCATATTCCAAAAATGGATATGAGGAAGTTTGATGGAAAGGATCCTGTAACATGGATACCACAGATGGAGCAATATTTTGATCTCCATAACGTGCAAAACACACAAAAGGTACACATTGCAACTTTACATTTAGAACAAAATACATTTGTATGGTATCGATGGCTTTGCTCCCGTAAAAAAATTGTCACTTGGTCAATTTTTACTGAGGAAATGATAGCACATTATGAGGATACAAAGAGCAACACCTTCTTTAGCCAATTGATAAATCTCAAACAAAAGGGTTTAGTGGGGCAGCACAATGAGGACTTCCAAAAATTGAATATAAGGGTAACTGATATTCCAGAGGAACACAGGATTGATCTCTTCATAGGCACTTTAAAGGATAACATCCAACATAAAGTTCGCGTTTTGGAACCTGATTCATTGGAGAAGGCATTCAAGTTGGCAAGAAAAGTTGAATGTAAAATTATGGCGACAAGGAAGCCTACCACTCAATTCAATAAAGAAGGAAATGTTACTATGCCTAGATTTCCACAACCTACAAGGTTGACACCACAACAATTGGAAGAAAAAAGAGCAAAAGGGCTTTGCTACAGTTGTGATAGCAAATACACTAAAGGTCATAAGTGTGCTGAGAAGAAATTATTTTACATAGATTGTGAAGAAGAAGAAGAAGAAAATGAACAAGAAGAGGATATACACCAGGAACCACCCCTAGAAGAGGAAGAAATGAATCCGACCATATCGTGTAATGCACCGGCAGGAATTACCACTCCTCAAACTCTCAAGATAGAAGGACATATAAAGAAGAAAAGGGTAATAGTGTTGATTGATTCAGGTAGCACCCATAATTTTATTCATTATAAGGTAGCCAAGGAATTAAATTTTTTCCTATACCCAACACCAGAATGTCAAGTGATGGTTGCAAATGGAGGAACTATAAATTGCTCTGGAAAATGCCATAATATCAAGCTAACAATGGGGGAATATGTATTGACTATTCCAATGCTTTCCATTCTTATGGGAGGTGTTGATGTTGTACTAGGAGTACAATGGTTACAATCTTTGGGGACAGTAGCTTTTAATTTTCAAGAACTTTTCTTGAAATTTTTTTCAGAAGGGAAGGAAGTCGAATTACGGGGTATTGCAGGGAAACCAGGAAGGATAATGAGCTCTAATGTCATGACAAAGCTTCTAAAGAAAGAACAGCGAGGCGTAATTGCACAATTATGCTCACTAGAAATTCCAACATCAAAATCATCTATTTCTGCAGATCTCCAACAAGTCTTGGACAATCTGTTAAGTCCCTATATTAATAGTGTAGCCCCCCTTATTGTTATTATTGTACCCTTGTAACCCCCATTTTGTTATTATTATGCCCTTAAATTATTATTGTTAGGTCGGCTAGGATTACATTGTGGCCCACTATGATTACATTATGGCCCCATGGACTCCTATATATAGAAAGGAGGTTTTGTAAATTGTATCATCCAAGAATTGTGCATTTATGTAATGTATTGGAGGTTGCCCCCTCGAAGTGGCTTATTTCTAAGGCATTGATATCTCTTTTCTTCTATTTTTGAAGCTAGTTACACAACATTTGGTATCAGAGCTTTGGATTCTAGGGTTTCACTGCTCCAAACAAGTACCATCAATTTCAGAGTATCTCAGCAAGTGGAAGAACTTTCCTGTAGAATATTTCACATGGGAGGATGAGAATTTTATACATAAGCATCAAGAAATAATCAAGCGTTGAGGACAACACTTGTTGAAGGAGAGGGGCATGTTAAGTCCCTATATTAATAGTGTAGCCCCCCTTATTATTATTATTGTACCCTTGTAACCCCCATTTTGTTATTATTGTGCCCTTAAATTATTATTGTTAGGTCGGCTAGGATTACATTGTGGCCCACTAGGATTACATTATGGCCCCATGGACTCCTATATATAGAAAGGAGGTTTTGTAAATTGTATCATCCAAGAATTGTACATTTATGTAATGTATTGGAGGTTTCCCCCTCGAAGTGGCTCATTTCTAAGGTGTTTATGATCATGATAGTCTTAAACACTTTTTGGAACAAAGACTATTGTTGAAGAGCAGCAAAAATGGGTCACAAAGATGTTGAGTTATGACTTTGAAATAATCTACAAAAAAAGAAAGCTTAATGTTGTTGCAGATGCACTCTCAAGAAAGAATGAAGAGGTGGAAGCATTGCTTTGTGCCATTTCTATTATCCAACCAGATTGGATAACCGAAGCAAGAGATGAATGGAAGAAGGGCAAAGATGTATGGACATTCATTCAAAAGTTGCAGCAAGATCCTAGTACATCTGATACATTTAGTTGGAAAAATGATTCTTTATGGCACAAAGATCGCTTATATCTTTGTAAGAATTCCCAACTAAAACAAAAGATTCTTCTGGAATTGCACACTTCTCCTTTAGGAGGACACTCAGGATTTTTAAAAACTTACCACACGGTGAAGAAAGAATTTTTTTGGGATGGCCTTAAATCTGATATTCAAAAGTTTGTGGCGGAATGTTTGGTTTGCCAGCAGAATAAAGTGGAGACAATTAAGACCCCGGGACTTCTACAACCTTTATCCATTCCAAGTCAACGTTGTGAGGAGATTTCAATGGATTTTATCACAGGTTTACCGAAGTCCGAAGGCAAGAATGTCATCATGGTGGTAGTTGATAGACTTACCAAGTATGCACACTTTTGTGCATTATCTCATCCATTTAAAGCAAGTACAGTTGCTACTACATTTATGGACCGAATTCAAAAGCTACATGGAAGCCCAAGGGTTATTGTGAGCGACAGAGATCCCATTTTTACTGGAAATTTTTGGACGGAGTTATTTTCTTGTTTGGGTACTCAATTAGCTCATAGCTCATCTTATCATCCTCGATTTGATGGTCAAACTGAGATAGTAAATAAATGTTTGGAAGGATATCTTCGTTGTTTTGTATCTGATAAACAAACACAATGGGTCAAGTGGTTACCTCTTGCCGAATGGTGGTATAACACTTCCTTCCATACTGCAGCAAAAATGACCCCATTTATGGCACTTTATGGATATCATCCACCATCCATCACATCATCTTTAAGGGAAAATTCGAAGGTTCAAGCAGAGGAAGATCACATCGAGCATCAGCAAGAAGTTCTCCAACTCTTAAAGGATAACCTGAATTTGGCACAAAATCGAATGAAACAACAGGCAGATCAACATCGTAGCGAGAGAAATTTTGATGTAGGAGATTGGGTATTTTTACGGCTACAACCATACAAACAAATGTCCCTCAAGCAAGCAAAGAAGGATAATAAATTATCGCCAAAGTACTATGGTCCTTACAAGGTGTTGCAAAAGATTGGTACCATGGCATACAAATTGGAGCTTCCTGCTTCTTCGCGAGTACATCCAATTTTCCATGTTTCATGCTTAAAGAAGGCTATCGGTGAAAATATTCCAGTTCAAACAATATTACCAGAACTTGATGAGGAAGGAAAAATCATATTGGAACCTGAAGCGGTCACGGAAACAAGAACTCGACAACTACGGAATCGATCAATTTCAGAGTATCTCATCAAGTGGAAGAACTTACCCACCGAAGATTCTACATGGGAGGATGAGAATTTTATACAGAAGCACCCGGAGCTACTCAAGTGTTGAGGACAACACTTTTTTGAAGGAGAGGGGCATGTTAGGTCCCTATATCACTAGTATAGCCCCTTATTATTGTTAGTGTAAAACCCTTATTGTTATTATTGTACCCTTGTAACCCCCATTTTGTTATTATTGTGCCCTTAAATTATTATTGTTAGGTCGGCTAGGATTACATCGTGGCCCACTAGGATTACATTATGGCCCCATGGACTCCTATATATAGAAAGGAGGTTTTGTAAATTGGATCATCCAAGAATTGTTCATTTATGTAATGTATTGGAGGTTGCCCCCTCGAAGTGGCTCATTTCTAAGGCGTTTATATCTCTTTTCTTCTCTTTTTGGAGCTGGTTACACAAAATTTGGTATCAGAGCTTTGGATTCTAGGGTTTCGCAGCTCCAAACAGGTCATCGTGGCATTTTCGCTATAACTTTTTTTCTACGAGGTTTCAGAAGCTGAAAGTTTTAGGGTGCGAAGCCGAAATCTTGAGGAAGCTTGTATAAAAATTTCAGAGCTTGACCCTCAGACAAGATGCAGTCCAGAGAAAAAGCATAGTCCAACAACAAAGGACTAGATGGCATGATAAGTACATCAAGGAAACAAAATTTAAAGAAGGTGACTGGGCTCTCTTATTTGATTCAAAGTTCAATGATTTTCAAGGTAAATTTCAAACTCATTGGCTTGGGCCATATGAGATTGTGAAAATATTTGAAAATGGAGCAATAAAAATTAGGACAATAGATGAAGGAAAGGTATATTTTCTTGTAAATGGACACAGACTGAAATTGTATCATAAGCCACTTTCAAGAGAAGAATTTTCCAAGAAATTTCAAGATAACATTGATATGAAGTTAGTGAAGAAGAATTATTCTTCTTCACTAACTTAATTGTATTTTTCTTCAATCATTTAATATATATATATATATATAATAAAATAAAAAATAAAAATAAAAATAAAAAAAGGGGTATAAACATGAAAACCAATCATTGATTGGCATGTTTATATAGAAAATCTAAGGTGAAAATCATAATTTTTCTGACACTTTAGATTTTCAAAATTGTTCTTTTCTACAATTAAGTATCATAAAATCATAAGTTGCAGATTCATTTTCATTCCATCCATATCTCACTTTATCCATATTTCATTCCACTACATGTTCATGATCCATCTCATTCCATTCCATACTTCACTCCATCCACATTTCACTTCATTCCATTCCATATTTCAGAGTTTTTACAGGTACATTCCGTAGCTCCCTGTTCTGCAGCCAAACTTATTCTACAGCCAATTGATTCTGCAAAAATACTTCAGTAAACAGAGGATGAATCAAAGAAGATTATGGAGCCTAAAAGATCAATATTTTTTAGATGAAAGACAAGGCACAACAAAGCAGCAAAAAATTAAAAATGGCTAAGGTAAAACTCTGTGAAAGTATTTTTGATAGCAAATCATGAAAGGTATAATATGGTTAAGTCATATGTTTTCCTAAAGTTATTTTATTATTCGAATTGATCAATGCCTATCATAAAAACTTATTGACCAAATCCCTTTCATCCCGCTCCATAACAAATCATCATTAATTGAAATTAACGGTCAGAACCTAGAAGTAACCTATTAGGTCACGTCATCAAACCATAGCATTCATTGATGATTTTTGAAAATCTTCATAAGATTTCTTTGCAGTCATTCATCCCATATCAAACTCTTAAACCCGATTATCCTCATGATTTACCACTACCCTATTTTTTTAACATCCACTCACTGCTATTATATTCCGTAGCCAATTCTCATCCGTAGAGAAGTCATTTTTGGGGAAAGACAACCTTCCACGGTTACTCTTGCTTTAGGTAGAAGAACAGAAATAGAGCAGTGAATTGAAGCCAAAGAAAGGAAACAATTTTTATCAAGAATAAATGGGGCTTATTGTAAGGTTAGAGCCAATTCGAGCTAAATATTTAGAAGGATACCCTCAGATTAAGGGGCTATTACAGCAGGCTAGATGGTTGAGCTTTATAGAGAAGTTCAATAAATTCCACAAAGAAATCATAAAGTCATTTTCCAGGTCGTTCGATGGATCAGAGGTAGAAATTAGGGATATCAAGTTCACCATCACAGAGTCATTCATAGTAGAAGCAACAAGGTTGCCAAGACAGGGAGAACATTGGTTTAAAAATAAAGAATTTCATAATGAAGCTTGGAGACAAATACTAAAAAACCTAGGTATGGACACTTTAGTGTTTAAGAAAGGTATTCCTAGTTCAGCTTTGAAAAATAAATGGAGGAATATGCTACTGATTTTACAAAAGTTCATAACCTGTGAAGCTATATTTGGCACTTTGTATGTCTATCATATTAGACTCATGATGAATTTTCTGGATGATGAAATAAATCTGCCCTTCTTCCTACTTAATAGTTTGAAAATGATGGTCTCGAATGTCCAGAAAAGGCTTCAGTTCTTAGAAACTACCTTACATCATCATGGCTTAATTAAAATATTAATTTAGTTTCATTTGAAGAAGATAGGAGATAGTTGGGATGAATTCCTTCTAAGAAACCATTTTGAAGAACCAAAAGAAACATTGTCTAAAGAAAAACCTGTGAGAAGAAGTAGGAGAGGAAAATTTGTTAAATCTATTGAAATCAAACCTGATGTATCAACACGGGAAGATAGTGATGAAATAATCTCTGAAAAGTTGGTAAAAATTAGGAAACAAATCAAGAATAAAAGGAAGGAGAAATTAACAAGTGAATGTACTGAAGGAGGGGATGTAAAAGATGAAAATCCACCTAAATTGAGAAGAAGCTCCAGGCTTAAAGACATGGTGAAAAAGACATGCATTAAAGAAACTGGAATCATAAACATTGAAGAAGAAGAAACTCCAATCCTGACACCAGTTGACAGATCTCTTATATACCAGTATGAAGAAAATCCTGATAGAAGAACCCCAGATGTAGATCCAGCCCAACAAAAAAATTATGACTATGTGGAATCATTAGAAAGAAGAGCCTCAAAGAACAGAGAAAGATCCCCCAGTCCACAAGAACCTCCAATTGAAATTTTGAAAAGAGACAATTATGAATTGGAGATACTGAATAACCATATCAAGAATGAAAATGAAATCCTAAGAGAGCAGGTCAAATTGAAAGGCAGCATGAACATCACTCTCTTTCAGAAAATGGAAGCACTATATAAAGAAAACAAGAAGTTGAAGAAAAGAAACAGGAAATTGAACATGGCACTCATTAATCTGAAGTTCAAAACACTCATGAGGAAACCCAGGTGTCTAGTCAATTTAGCGTGCTAAATTGCTAACATAAATTATCGACCAGGGCTAGTAAACTGATGAAGTGTGACACACTATATGTGCCTAAGAAACCTACTTCTTACTTCGTTGTTTTGATGTTTTATTGTTGTTTTGGGGGTTTTATGTTTCGATTCTTAGTGTTTTACTCTGAACTAGAAAGATGAGATTAAGTCTAATTAAAAGGAAGGAAAAGGAAATGTTGTCAAATGAATTAAAGCAGAGTTTTATTTGCAAGTTCTGTTCCTAACTAAGAAATGATGAAAACAGAGAGTCCTAATCCATGGATATTACAGCTTCTAAATGAACATTCATGAAATGAAAAGCAACTCAAAACACTACAACTTAATCTGATTCATTTAGTTAGAGATTTGTTGGAAGAGCTTGTGAAAAAGATTAATTTTAATGCAATGAGGATCTCCTAAAACATAAAAGGAAATGCTGAAACAAACAGTAACTTAAAACATTATAGTGAAATCTCATTCATTTGATAGAAGTTTATTGGAAGAGCTTGAGAAAAAGGTTACTATAATGTAGTAAGGATCTCCTATGAAATGCTGAAACAACTTATAACATTACAACTAAATCTCATTCATGAGTTAGAGGTTTATTGGAAGAGCTTGTGAAAGAGATTAATCATAATGTGATAAGGATCTTCAATGAAGCAAAACAATAAATAACTCACAATACTACAAATTAGTCCCATTCGTGAATTAGAGGTTTATTGGAAAAACTTTTGAAAGAGACTAACTACAGTATAATGAGGAATCTGATCTGAAATTGTGTGAACAAAATATTTCTTATACAGAGATTGACAGTAGGGGCTTTTACTGGTTATTTCACCTTTACTAGAAAGGATGAAACCAGAAGCTTCTAGCCCTCTTACTGACTCTGCCTAAAGAAATATAATGTAAACACTAAATAGATCTGACAAATGAGGATCTTCCTTTTAACTAAATAACAGAAAACGAAATGCTAATAACTCAAAATATCACAATTGAATCCCATTCATTTAATAAAGATGTATTGGAAGAGCTTGAGAAAGAGACTAACTGCAATATCATGAGGATCCTTTATCTAAGCAAATGACATGAAAAATAATGCTAAAAGCTATGATTTCAGAAAGCAATCTAAGTAAGGAAATATGACAAAACAAAATTGAAAACAACTTATCTAGAAAACATGTAAAACCTCCTTGAATAGCAGGGGCCCTCTGCTACCAATTTGGTGTAATCCTTAACTCCTTGAAGACGTGATCAAAACAACATTAAAGAACTGAACTTCTTTATTGAAAAAATCACAAATCTACATCCCATTCCATATTAAGCTTTGTTACAAAATACTCTCTATTCCTTTCTCTCCTTTTCCTATTTTTTCACTACCCATGATAGGAGAAAGCTTCTCCTATTTATACAAAATATGAGAAGTTATCTCATTAATGGGAGTCCATGAATCTCTCCCTCCATCTCTAGAGTTACAATAAAAATAGGAAATGATAAGACACATGTCTTCTTAGAGTTTCAATACAATTAGGAGATGTGACACATATCCTAATGATCCCATGATTCTTTCCACTCAAATTCGAATTTGGCCTTAGAGTGCCACATAAGGGTCTTCTAGAAGTCTCCTTTTGACCTACACATGTCAAAAATCTCAACCCACTTGTTAGGTATAAGCATATGCACATTATTTTCTAATTTTGTACCACAAATTCACTTAAAAAGGCTAAGAATTAATAAATTTTGGAAAAACATAAATGTGGCCCAATGATAATGAAAGTGGGATGAGTGTAGTGACATAGTAGTGAAATGGAGGTGATATAATGGACATAATAGTGAAAGTGTAATGGAAATGAATGACATTTTCAAGACCCAACACTAGGATGGCATTGACTACCAGAACAAGCATAAAAAGGAGGTTAGATGTTCTTGCAGAAGTATCAGTGCAAATGGAATAAAAATTTGATGAAACTGCATGAGGACATGCAAGAGTTTTGTAGTGGGGGTATGTTGAGCCCTAAAATTGTCTTCTCTTTTTCCAAACTCCATTTCATTTCATCATTCCTTTATCATTTTATAGACCTAAAGATCAATAAGAATGATTAAAATCACTTAAGGAATACATGCAATGACTAACTTGTTGTACTTTTGTGATTTTGTTGTCTTAATGATTTTTGAGCAGTTTTAACTACATAATGCAGTCATTATGTATCCAGTCAAACGTTCCATAGCCATTTTGGTGTTTGAACATGTTACAGGTGTTATCTAGAGAAAAGGTGTATATGGTTAGATTCCAAATCTTTCCTACATCATTCCTTGTCATCCACGAAGACTGAGTCAATAACTGGAGATGCTTATGCACATGGTCAAAAAAAAAGTCCAAGAAGTTTATTTCTATAAGGATAAGGACTCTTGATTTGCTTTCAGCAAATCACGAGTCCTAAAAATGAGTTTTAGTTTGATTTTGAATTTAAAATAACACTTGTGCCTACTTTCATTCAATATCAGTTATGTAATTGCCTATAAATTTAGCTTGGTGAGACCGAGAGAGATAGTTGATACTTATTTCACCAATACTATGATACTCTGTTTTTAAGTATTTTTGATAATAAAAAGGAGCATAACTCTGATGTTGTTCTGAACACAACTTTGAGGAGTTAAATATTTTTATGCCAAATTGATAGCAAAGGGCCCCTGCTATCCAAGGAGGCTTCTACATGCTTTCTAGATATGTAGCTTTCAATTCTATTTTGTTATATTTCTTACTTAGACAATTTTCTAAGTTCATATCTTTTAGTATCATGTCTCAAATTGTTTGTTTAGATAAAAGATCCTCATGATGTTACAGTTAGTCTTTTCTCAAGCTTTTCCAACATATCTCTATTCAATAAATGGATTTAATTGTAATATTCTGAGTTACTAGCACTTTAGTTTTTTTTGTCATTTAGATTAATAAGACCCTCATTATCCTACAACCACTCTTTTTCTCAAGCTTTTCCAACATATCACTATTATATGAATGAGATCTAGTTGTACTATGTTGAGTTATTAGCATTTCCTGTTTTGCAAATAGATAGAAGATCCTCATCTTATTACAAACAGTATTTTTCTCAAAGCTGTTCCAATAAATCTCTAAATCACAGAAAAGACTTAGTTGTAATATTGTGGGTTACTGCTTGATTTTTGTTTAGAAGATCATTATCACATTATTTCTAATCTCCTTCAATAAAACTCTTCCAATAAATCTCTAGCTGATGAACGAGATCTAGTTGGAATGTCATAAGTTGTTTCAAATATTCCATAGGAGATCCTTAGTATATTGTAGCAATCTTCTTCTTAAGATATTCCAAAATAACTCTATCACATGAATAATATTTCACTATAATATTCTAAGTTGCTGTTTGTTTTAGGAAGATCCTCATCACATTGGAGTTTAATCTCTTTCACAAATTATTCCAACAAACCCTTAACTAAATGGATCAGGTTGGATTATAGTGCTTTGAGTTACCGTTCATGTTCATTTGCAAGCTATAACATCCATGGATTAGGATACCCTGTTTTTCACCATTTTCCTAATTATGGACAAAATTTATAGCTAAACTCTGTTTTAAATCTAAGGTTTCCTTTTCTTTTCTTTTTGACATAGATTTGACTTCATGTTTTGAGCATAGAGTAGCATACTAAAAATCAAACATAAAAAAACTCAAAAACATCAATAAAATACTGAAAACAATAAAATGATAATAAGGATATTTAGGCACATATAGTGCAAGTACACCTCATCAGTTTACTAGCCCTGGTCGATAATTTATGCTATCAATTCAGGACACTAAATTGACTAAACATTTAGATATAGGTTCAATAAAAATAGAAACAACTTGATCACAAAGCTTACTATCCATATGAATGATAGAAGCCTGAAGATATGCTTGCATGCTGTCCATAGATGCATAAATATGAGGAATTTTATTCCTAAAATCTCCCATTGTCTGTGCCTCCTGCACACTGTAGATTTGTTACCTACCACCATGATATTGTGTACAATACCTCCTATGATGATCTCCTCTAGAAGTCCAACACCTCACTGGCTACCTAATCTCATTCTTTTTCTTTTCCTATGACCGAAATCCTTGTCCTCTACCAGAGGTATTGAACTTCTTAGGTGGTGAAACATTCTCCTTATTAGTTGTATCTTTAGGCCTTTCTTGCTTCTTGTCCATTTTCCTTTATTTATCATTACCTCTCTAATATGTTTTTGCCTCGGATCTGTGCTTCAATTTATTATAACAATTCTTGAGTTTACAGATGGCCTCCTCCAATGATCTAGGTTCATCTAACTCAATATTATCTATGAATTCAATCAAAAACCCACTAATATATCTCTGAATCTTGGTCTTCTCCTCCTTAAGGTAAGTAACATATCTCAATAACTCCAAGAACCTTCTAGTATACTCCTCATATGTCATGGAACCCATATTCAACTCATAAAAACCCTTTGTCTTATCATCGTAGTATATTTCCAATAGATACTTCTTCCAGAATAGCCTTTCTAACTCACTCCAAGTCAAATCCTCCTCAGAAATATATCTGAAATTCTTCACATCTTCCCACTAAATGTTTTCTCTACCTCTGAGGCTGAATGTAGCTATCCTAGCTTTCATATTTTTCGAGTAATCATGCAATCTGAAAAAATTCTTCATGCCAAGCAACCATTCTTCTGCATCATATGGTTTCTTCATCTCTTCGTCAAATGTAGGTGTTTTTTTTTTTGTTAAACTCATCCGAAAAATAGCCCTTGTCACTCCTCCTGTAAGGATGATATCAATGATTATCATTGTGTTAGTGTGTTTGGCGCACGAATGTACCAAATCACACTTTCTTAAGAGGGGTGGTTTTTCCCTCTTAAGTTATTGGTCACATGCAAAAAATAGATGGAGTTAAGAAAGTTAGTGGAACATGCTAAAACATAAACATACTAGATAGAGAAATAGCATGCATATTAAAACATAAAAACTAAACTAAAAGAAATAAAAACAAAATATCTGAATAGAGTCAAACAAATTCAATAATCCAAACGACGACACTTACGTCCCCTCTTATTGAGTGCTGGTAGGAATGAAGGATGAATCTTTTACCCACTCGCCAAGGGGCACTTAGAACTATGGAGTTCCAAGTCACGATGCAAGGATGTATTTACTTTCGAGCTGCCTTGGTGCAAAGTATCCCGCTCTCTACTATGGTGGACTGGAGTTGTTGGATGGCCAACAACTGAGTCCCCTCTATCTTTACTCCAGATCACACACTGTTGGTATTGCCCGGGGAAATTCTGGCCAACATAACAATGTGTTCTCATATTGTTCATCTTTTGGTGGCATTTTATAGGAGAATTCAAATCCTTGTTCCCTCTCTTGGTACATTGTGGATGGTGACCCAAGAGAGGAGGGTGATTCCATTGTGTGCCACATTTATTCCGTTTTGTGCTCCCTTAAGGTCCTAAGGAGGCTTGGGTGGCTATCCTTAGGTAGCCTCAAGTGTGGGATCAACATCCCGGATTGTGCCTTGTGGTCCTGCAAAGTGACTTTCGCCATTCTTAGGACTGCATGGCTTTTTGAGAAAAATTCGCACAAAGGCACGCTTATCGAAGAATTATGCAGGCAAAGGCACATTTAACCAGTTCCTTTTGTGCGAAATTTGATTTTTCCTCTTAGACCTTAGAAATTTTTAAATACTTTAGATTATCTAATGTCTTTTGACCCTGTAAATCCTTCTGCCTAACATTAAATAATGTCATATTTGCTTGTCTGATTTTCTAGTGATAACAATTTCCCCCTAATGTGTGAGGTCGAGGAAGAAATGTATATCTGAAATACATTATAGTTTCTTTTATGTGTACTGTGTGGAGAGAGAGAGAAACCTGCGTGTAGCCCAGAGTTGGAGACACCCTGCACTGGGTTGAAGAGAAACCATGTCATATGGGATCCTTGCAAGTGATGGTACAATACAATATATACAAATTTTCTACGACATGGGCATGTCCCATGCTTGTGATGCTTTGGCTAGTTAAACAAATCTACTTGACATATACAGATTTTGTCTGTGTCACTAGTATGGTAGTGATTTGTTGGTTGATGATGATGATTGTTGACGCCCTTAGGGGCATTCTTCCTTTGACTATAGGTGGAAAGTGGTACCCATATGCATAAAATTGGTATGGCATATAAATGCTCATTGTACACATAGGTGTTGGCTCGGACCTTCCCATGTAAGCATTGCTGAAAGAGATGCTTATAAAGGCACGGGTCTTCGATGAATTTGATCAAAGTGCAATGGTTGTAAGGTACGATACCATCTTAACATGAAAGCTTGTGTTGTAGTCGAATGTCAGGAGGATTGATGACATCTTTGGGAAATGATGTCTCCCACAGTGCCACTCGAGGATGTCCCTTTTGTGGAGAGGGGTGATCCAAGGTATCGCTTCCTTTTTGGAAAAGAGGTGTTGATGTCGAAAAAAAGGAAGCCTCAACCGAACGAGAGAGTCACTGATGAGGGGATCAGGATCTTGGATGTGATGGATTTAACATAGGCATGATGGCAGGAGGTGATTGAAAACTAATTATGGGGATTCAGTGGCCCAAGATTAGAGTATAAAAAGTAGCTTGGCGGCAGTCATAACTATTTCTGATGGGGAAATCCTTGGAGTGGGTGGGACTTCCAGGGTGGGTATAAACTGGTTATGAATGTCATGGTGGCTTTTGCGTGGGGGTGTGATACTCCAACCAAAGGTGACCAAGGACTACTGCCATGGGAGAAAAAATGGATGGGTGGGTGGGGGACATAGTGCGTCGTTTGCGGTCTTTGTACACTTACTAAAAGAATGAAATAATGGGGTTTGGTTTGTACAAAACACAGAGACGGGTGCCCCAAAACATGAAAGTGTTCTCTCACTGATGATGTGAGGAAGGTGTTTTTGCTGAGGGTGGGGGCCCCATTGGTTGGTCTCATGTGTTAGGCTAATGAAGCGGATGGAAAATGTTGCAGATGGGGTATGTTGATGGAGGTATGGTAGGCAAAATGCAATGCGTGGTAGTGTGCTTTCAATCTACTTGAAAAACCTGGTCTTTCGAGAAAGGGGTTTTATTTCGATATGGTAAAACTTGACCTGATGCATGGTGGGTGAATCGGAATAAGGTGCTTCCCGGACTAAAGTGGTATGGCCATGGCATCACTGTTTTTTGTGAGATATGGTCTACTTTGGGTGATGAGTGCCATGGAGGGGAGGCTATATCGACCAATGAAGATGCTTATCATGTGTAAGGTGAGGTGATGATATACATGGTCAAGTGTTTGGAACCTATGGTTAATTTCTAATGCAGAAATGATGTTAGGATATGTAGAGTTTTGTTGGGACTCTATCATGCTGGGGGTAGAATGATACCTGCTCTGGAACTTTCAGTGGATGGATTTGTGGGAGGTTTGCACACTACATGAAAAAAAAATACCCCAAGTGAAAGCATCTTCTTTATTCAAATATTTTTTTAAAGACACGTGCTTAAAAAGGAAGATGAGAGAGGGCATACTTGCTGACACTGAAAAATTATTTTTTCGGGGTGCAAATATGTGGCACCGCCCTTGGGTGTTATGTAGTGTTGATCACAACACTGATTTTGATCCGGTGATTGGGCCTTCTGAGCTCTTGTTATGGTCCTCCAAAGTTTCTGAAAAGGGCGACATATAGGAAAATATGGCTCATTTTTGTTTAATTGTGTTCGTTGAGTCAGAGGCTTTTGCAGAGCAGTTCTTGCCATTGTGGTCAGCCTGAGTACCCAAGATTAGTGATGTTTTGGCCAGGTAAGCTCCATGGCGTCCTGCATTTTAATTTTTTCAGTATGTCAGTGTCGGGGTCCATACAAGATGGGTCTTTATGAATCTTAGGTTAATTTTTACCTTGATTGCGAGGGCGATCAAGGTATAGGGGCACATCTTGTGCGTGAAAACTGGGTTTTGCGTGCATTTAGCGCGCTTGTCCTAGATTTAGGTGCGCCTTTGGCATGTTTGTGAGAAGGACAGACACACCCTCCTTGCTCATGTCTGAGGAACAGGTGCGCAGAGAGCCAAAGCCGTTTTTGTCAAAATTTTGTCTATTTTTAGTAGTTTCAGTGTGACTGATGTGTTCCTGTTTTGATGACACGATGTTGTGGATGGAGAGGGACTAGCCTGATCTCCATGCTGCCTTTGCCACTGATGGTAGTGCGTGCCAATAGTTGGTGCAATGGGGTCTTCTCAAATTTATGGAGAATGACTTACTTCGATCATAGGATCGACTTTTGTGCTACCTGATCCGATGCTGGAATAGGCAGCGCAAGGTGATGGTAATATGTGGGTGCGACCTTACTATCCGTCCCGAGACGGATATCTATTTTGTGACCAAGTTTCTGCCTCAGGGTGAGGCACTGCGATATCCACTTCCCTCTAAAATAGTGGATCTTGAGCATTTCTGGGAGTGTCATTACGATAGGGCGCCCCTTACGGAGGGGTGCATAACTATTGCTACAGTGATAGACTTGTCCAAGAGGTGTGATTTAGCAGCCATTGTGCGATTGGCCGGGTCATATGCTCCTCATTAGACATCGGGTCCGCAAATTGGTGTCTTACACTGACTGAGGGTCGGGAAATTTTTTGACTTTGCCCCTTTTTTTTATGACGGGATGTTGGCACAACTTTACAAGGTCCGAGATGGATCAAAGTTGTTCACTTATGCCAAAATTCTATGTAGCATCATGTATGAGCGGGTGGTGCTCCTGAGACCTATGATGGCGGTGCCTGCTGGGGGGCCACAAGAGCCATGCATGAGGAGGTGGGCCCTTGTGATGCCCCGAGGAGGTGGAGGTAGGGTGGGGCATTATTGGAACGCCACCACAGAGGCTTGGTTTGAGGCCAACCCTCAGATGTTCCTACCATTCCCTTATGCAGGGATGGATTTACGGGGAGAGCCAGACATGGTTCTTCCTGCTTGATATGCTTGGGGGCCAGCAGGTATGTCTTTGTGTTTTCTGCATTCACTTGAGTATTTATGTTTATATGTGTATTATGATGACACTGACATAGTCTTGGTTACTCTTGCAAATGTTGGCAAGGTTGGTCATCCTATGGCTCGTTTGGTTGGGCACCAGTCAATTCGGCAACCTCGAGGAGCTCTCGGGGGGTAGGGAGGAGCTCCTGCATAGCCTTTGGGTGGAGCACAAGGTGATGAGGCTGGCCCTTCAGGGGAGGGTAGTAGCTCAGCTACCACTGAGACTGCTACTAAGGGAGCTTGTGTCGATGTGGCAGAGGCTCGTGTTACTAAGCTGATCGAGAAGATGGCATCTTTAGAGGATGCATGGGGTCAAGTGGATCACTTGAATCAGGGGATGCCTACCCGAGGTTTTTTGGATGACCTCAAGGATGTGTGGTTGGAGACCCTAATGGCCCGGGAAAGGGGATATTGGCCAATTTTACATCCGGTGGCGGTCTCCGTATTGACGACGGTTCCAGTATTGGTATTAAGAGCGACAGTGGGTCCAGGTGCCCCACCTGGGGGAGCACTGCCCTAGAGTATTTTTGTACATGAGGAAGCACCCATTATGAGGATGCTCCCCCTATTTTTTTCAACTTGTGTATATTTTTGGGCTTACCTACGGGTCAGAGATACTATTTTTTTGTACTCAAACACATACATTTTTGGTATATATATGTGAGAGATATTTTTTGCGGCTCTACATGGTGTGCCCCCTGTTTTTGTTTATGGATTATGTTATGTTGATGGATATATATGTTTTCTATGTTTTTGTTTTTTAAGTATGATGGTTTATCCGAGATGCATTCTAGTTTAGAATATTGTTAGCTTTGTGATTAGCAGTTTTGTTTTGACTCCTTGGTACATGTGTGAATGTAATGTAGTCAAATTGTATGCTTAATATTTTTGCATGCAAGTATTTTCTAAACAGATGTGAGTCTCTTCTCTCGAATGTTTGGTTTAACTGTGACACTACTAACTAGGAATCAAGGTAGATGTGTATATGGTGTATGCCCTGAAGGAGGGTGTCGCACATAAGTCCGATAACGGTGTCATATTCTGCCTAATTATTTTTTGTTGAGCTGATACAAACACCATTGGTGCAGAGTGGTGATCGTTCAAGATAATACATAACCTAGGCGGTTGCTGCTAATTTGAGACCATCGCGATGCTCCATCAAAAAATCTGAAGTAAGGGTCAGGTTGGTAATCCATTGTGACACTAGAGCGTGTTTTGCAACAAGTATTTTGGTCAAAAAATTTAAAGTGGTTTGGTCCGTGTACATTGACTCTAGGGGAGGGCCTCCTTGGCCCTTATGGGTAGAATTTCTTGAGGTAAAGGCCATTGACGGGGTTGCTGAGGCATGTTCCGTCTAGCCCAGTCAAGATGTATGCCCCCTTGAGGATGAAATTCTTTATAATGTAGCGTCCTTTCCACAAGGTTTCAAACTTTCTTGGGCCTAGGGATTCTTTTGCAACATCGTAGCGGAGGATTAGTTCTCCCTCGGTGAATGAGCGAGGGTTGATGTGGTGGTTGAACGATGCTTTTACTCATTTCTTGTGGGCCTCGTTGTGTTTCAGTGACTGCTGTCAGCTTTCATCGACGACCTCTAGTTGTACTATGTGATATCCTAGAGGTTGGGTATCATCGAGGAAACCAACGCAAAAGCGTAAGGTGCCCTGATTTTTTACGACGGGAACAAGTTTGGGAATCCAAGTCATGTGGGCAGCCCGAGTCTTATTTCCAAATGATGATATGAATCATATGTGGTGTATCGAGTCGTCGGCGTTTGGTGGGGGGAGAATCTCCATGATGGGATCTTGCGTGAGAGCAAGGCTAGTTCCCCTGTTAGGATGGTCAATTTCCCGTTAGTGGAAAGTGTGCCTGGTGCATAGGTGTCTGAATTTTTCCATTAGTGGGCATGCCTCTGGTTTGTGATTATGGCCAATGCATATGGTGCATGGTACCACTGTGCCAACCGAGTAGATTGTGTGGGAATCAACACTCCTCTTCGTCCCAGACATGGATGCTTGGAAAGGATCTGGTGTAGAAGATGAGGTCTTTTGCTTCCATTCCTGAGTTTTTGGCTTGGGTATGTCTAACTATTTTGGGGAGTGTAGACTTAATGCTGCTCTTTCCTCTCTAAGTTTTGGGAGATGCTCACATTTTATTGTATGATGGAAGTGTGAACAAAGTCGGAAATAAGTGTGTGTTATCTTCTCTTGGTTAGAGAGAAGTCTCTGCGGGAGGGAGGAGATTGTGTAAAAAATATTTTCCAGGTGCTTCAGTTCTTTGAACTGATTGACTTGGTGGCCAATCAGGTCGCATAGTCTGCATGTTATCCTATATTGGACCTGGGTCATGCTTGGTTGGTGCACCATCCCAATTTTCCCATTACGCCGATGTGGGTGTGGGGTTGATGGCCTGGGGGTGATATAATTTCTATACCGGTTGAGGAGATCGTCACATTTATTTTTTAATGTATGTATCATATCAATTAGAGAATGAACTTTTGGAATAGAAGTACACCGTTGTTCATGGTGATTGCCCTAACATATTAGGAAAAATAGCCTTGATATGGGGTTCCCGTTCGGCTCTCTAGATGGCGTGATTGTTCTAAGTCAGGGCAAGTGGTGACCACATGATTGGGCGTTTTACAAAATGCACATGTTTTTCTACTCTGCAAAGGGCAGTTGGGGGTAACTAAGGGTTCCCCGATTTCTCGCTTTTCAGTTGATAGAAAGAGGATGGATCTACTCATCACATCTTCTTGTGTTGCCAAGCTATTCATAGATTCCAAGTCAGAGCCATCTTCTTAGGAGAGGTGAACTATGGTTGATCACATACAAGCTAGTTCTACACGGAATCTATGGATGTAGTGAGAATGGCGCATCGGGTGATAGCCACCGCATATTTGACATGAATACTAGGTATCAGGGTGAGTGCAATATATTACATGAACTAGATACCATCGTTGGAACATTTCCAGAGCTGGGCAATCGATGATCAAATGATCACGCTCATCATAGAGTATACATTGTTTGATGGGAGGAGAGGGAATGACTCAGAGTCTTTTAGGTGACTGTCACTCCTCTTTTAGCTATAGTATGGTGCGAGGTTTATCTCCAGATGACTGGGTGGAGGAATCCTCTTGATAGGATTTCTCGATGGCATGTAAGGCGTCCCTATATCATGGGATCTCTAGGAAATGATGGGTATAGTGTCCATAATTACTGCAGATAGTGCATGCGTGATTAGTACTCAATGATTTTCCTTGACTTTTGGTGGCAGGTTCCTTCTTACAGGAACATGGTGATGCGATGTCTACCATAGAGCTAAGGAGTAGTTTTAATTCATCCATCTCTAGGAAAATGTGGGTAGGGTGGTCTACTACGTCACATATGGTGTAGTGTGGTGATTCTTGTTGTGTGGTGAGATTCTCCACATTCTTTCCTCTTCTCTCAAGTTTCTTGGTCATAACCATTGGTTTTGCAATAGGAATTTCCTTTGCAGGGATGTTTGTGACAGTCTCCTGAATGATTGGGGCCAGTTCGAGACAGATAAGGATTAACCCTATAGAGGTGATGTGCACGACTCCCGTTGGAGTAGGTGGGACTAGGTACCAAATGGGTATTGCAAATGATAAATTGGTAGGACCACTATGGACATGACTTGCTGTGACACGAAACCAGTTGGGGGGGAAGAGGAAAGGGTTTTTGGAGGCGGCATAGGCTAGAGAGGTTGTTGTGGCTGAGGACTCCATGTCATTACTGTTTGTCTCTATGTCTTGACTAGCTTCGGTGCTAGATGTGGACATCATGCACACCAGAGCCCTTGTGACATCAGGTAACAACTCAGGTATAACAAGGGGATCTCCTAGGAATGACCCTAGGATGGACGACTGTTTGAACTGGCTAGGGCCATATTATTGGTACCATGTAAGTGCGTCAGCAGACGTGTCTACATAGGGTAGAATGACATTGGTGTCATTACTACTTGTCTCTGTGTCTTGACTAGCTTCGGTGCTAGATGTGGACATCATGCACAACGAAGCCCCTGTGACATCAGGTGACGACTCAGGTATAACAGGGGGATCTCCTAGGAATGACCCTAGGATGGACGACAGTTTGAACTGGTCAGGGCCATATTCTTGGTACCATGTAAGCGCGTTAGAAGATGTGTCTACATAGGGTAGAATGACATAGGTGTTTTTTAGGGGCCACTTTTCGCTATGTGTCAACTGGTCGACAGTAACGATGCAGTCTGTTAGGGTCCTATAATAATAGGATTCATAATTTTTGAATTGAATTTTATTATTCTTGTAATATGTACATACTTTTATTTTTTGCAAATTTTTTTCCCATATTAGAAAAATAAAAAATTGTAAAGAGGGTAAAAGTCCTAAAAGAAAATCAAAGGACTTGAAAGAAAAAGATAAAAAAAAGAATAGAAAAATGGACCCCAAACAAAAAAAGAGATAAAAATAAAACATGAAACTGATGCAAATCCAAATGCCACTACTATTTAATTTTACTGCAAAATAAATGATTATGTGCAGCTTGTTACAATGCCATAATCCATGATAAGTCAAATAGCTTAATCTTCATTTTTTCATGCTTTAAATTTCATGTTATTAGATAGAGAATAAAGATCTAGCCAAACAGTTTAATCTTGGTAGATCAGTAGTTAGGTAGAGAATAAATAAGGAGCTCAACAGTTTAATTTGAGCCCTTGGAAGAAATAAGGATAGAATTAGTTAGCTTGTTGTTTTGAAATAAAAATGAACAAAGGTTTGCAAGCTCAAATGCACCCAGGCAAATGAAGAAAAATTGTTAGGGTAGCATAAGGGTAGGCAGAAGCAGTTTTGACATTCATGAATAAGCAGATATTGATCAATTCTGTCACTAACTCCCTTCAAAAAGTCATTCCCTTGTAAAAATACTTCATCCCCACCATTTTCATTATTTCCCCTTCATTTTTCCTTTTCCCATCATCATTCATCTTCCTTGGCAAAAAATCCCCTTTTTCCTATGTATAAAACTCATTCTGCTTATGGAAATTAAAATCTTTAACTAATTACCCTTTACCACTAAAAATACCCAAAAACCCATAAAACACTTTATTCTAAGTTTAAAGTTAAAAGTATTATATTGGGACTCTTAACTATTGAAACTTATCCCTTTATTTATATTTACATTAGACTTAGTTTATTTTTATTCCTCATTACACTTTATTATTAATACATTAACTTATATATTAGCTCCTTATTAACCTTTCTACCCTATATTATATTTAATTCCTTTTAAATATTATATCCCAAACCCAAATTATAGTTCTAACCTATGGTTCGTTATTCCCCACATGATTGTTATTCCCGTTCCCATAGGTTAAAATTGTTCTATTGTATATTAACCCCACCCAATGCTAAACTTACACTCATATGTGTTTCATTTGTTAAAACAAAACCTTAACCCACCTATCAAATATTACGCCTAAACTATATATTAAAACATTATGTTTTAATATGTTTTTACACTCCCACCACATACATTTCCTAGGCCCCACTCCTTTGACCCTGTAGCTTCATCATATAAATCCCGGCCGTTCTCTTCCCATTTTGCATATCTAATGGTGGATATTCACCATCGCATAGTTCCCAGCGCGATCGATAATGAATCCAAACCAAGCGATATAATTTGTTTTGAACCTTTCTCTCCCCTCCATGCGCCTGAATTCTATTGGATCACATCGATCCTCCCAATACCATTTACCATGTTTCTACCGTGCGAAAAATGCTCGGCAATAATTCCCTCCCCTGCACCCAAACCACCCATAATTTGAATTGACCGTCAGTAAATGCATTCACTATTCAAGAAAATTATTTATAAAAACAACTGAATGCACTCATTTCAAGCCTTCTGTTACTGTTTTTGCTCATAAAACCTCTCTAGAATGAGAAAAATACGTTGTCGCCTCTGTTTTAGCTCAAAAACAAATAGAGTTCATCTGAATCCACTGCTACAACACTGCAAGAACCACCAGATTGCATATAAAGGCTAGAGGAATCTACTGAAATCTTTTCAACCCCAAAGAACCCTTATTCACAGTAAATTTCTGAATTTCAGAGGTATTCCTCAGAGAAAGAGAGCCTTATCCATCATTCTGAAAGAAATATACTGTTAATTGAAGCCTTTAAAATCCTGTATGCCTAAGGAACAACCATATTGCCTCATAAAATCATTATTTCTGCAAACCCTGAGCATTACTTATAGTTTCTAAAGATGTGACCTGTTTTAGAGCAAATTTGAAGTGATTTTAGCTGTCTTCAGACATAAAAAGCCCCCTGAGACATCCAAAACCTTTTCTACAGTACTAAGAAGCCCTTTTGCACAAAATTGATGTTTTAGGATTGTTTCATCACAAAAATTTCATTGTAAACCCTTAATATCATTGGTTGAGGCTATAAAGGTTAGACAATTGGTTTTTTTATAAAAAATTAACAGTTTTGAGTTAGAGTGATAATAATTATACCTTTTACAGTCAAAGATAGAACCTCTGTTATATTTAAAGTCATTTTGTAAACTGTTTAATCTTAAAGAAGTGTTTCACAGGCCTTAAAACAAAGTTTTAAAGATCAAGAGTGTTTAAATTGATAAATAAAACCTAACAATGTCATCCAAAAGCACTATTGTGATCAACCCTCTACAACCTCCTGTTGTATATGTAGAACATACTCCCTTGGTAGATGTAGACTTCAAAATCATAGATCCTGTGAATGAGTTTAACCTCCTTGAGCTCCACTGTTGGAGCCAAGAGAAATCCTTGGACCAGGCAGATGATGTGTTTATTTGGGAATCAAGATTGCTTAAGTATGTTTTTCCTCACACTCATCAATGCCCAGAAGCTATTAGATTATTCCTGTTATTCATCAGTATTTTTCACTTGTTGGTGATGACTAGTTGTAACAACGAAGTTTTCTAGCAGCTGATCTAAAAAATTGTCAAATTTGCCAGCTGGAAAACACCCATAATTTTTTTTTTCCCTCTTACCTTTTCAGTCCGCCCATGATGAGATGAAACCTCATTATCAAGCCCCATCTAGCCTTAGCCATACTAGTTTGCCCATTAGCTCCAAAGAAACAATCCAAATCTATCCAAAAAAGTTTCCCCTAAGTTAGGTAGTGGCGCTTTAGGCATTCCTCCCTTGGAAAACCACTCTAAAGCCAAAGAACCTCTACCTGCTATAGACCAGTCATAACAGACCTTCCCATTCTGCAAATAAAGTTGGTTACATCCCTAGGTCGCGCCACTAATACACCCTCAAGTCTCAGCAATACATGTACCATAGGTCAAACTGATTTTAGGTGTTTTTACAGTGTTTTAATGGATCTTTCAAGGACAGAGGCATACCAGCATCCCAGAAGACAATATTTGGCTCCGCATGAGAATACAACTGCTTCTCAATGTGATTTTGAGCCTGGGATGTAGCTGCAGAGCAATTCATTAAGCTCCTGCTATCACACTTAAAGCATGAAAGGACAGTGAAAGGAAAAATAACATTGTCAAAAGGCTGATGATATGACATGACTGAAAAACCTCCTTCATCTATAAGCAGAGGGTTTGAAGACTGAAAAACCTCCTTCATTTCATAAGTAGAGGGTTGAAGACTAAGAGTGCCTCCTTCATCTATAAGCAGAGGGCCAAATGTAAAGTCTGTTTTGAAGTTTTTCACTAACTATAAAGACAAACTTTGGTTACAGTGAGATAACAACTAAAGGTTTCTGAAGAAAAATAATGATTAAAGGCAGAGGCAAAGAATGTTGAACCCTTAGTTAAACTGAGAGGGAGGGGGGGGGGTGAATCAATTTAACACATTCATGGACTTTTAAAACTTTTTCATTAAAACTTATTTACACTTTCATTTCATGTTCAACTTAATATGTGAGTAGTCTTAGAATGCGAGTAGCAAGTATTAATATAATGTAACAATAGATTTAATATGAGAGCAACAAGTATTAAGCAGATGAGATAAACCACATCAACACATAAACATCATGCACAGAGACACCAGATATAAGTGGAAACCCATAAAGGGAGAAAACCACATCTTATTATTGTTGTGATGCAAAGGCAAGCTCCAACCCCCTCTCACCACTGATTTTCTGTAGGCACCAACCTACAGGAGGCTCCTATTCGATTCCCCAAAGCAACTTGCAAGGAAGTTCAACTTCCTATCAATTTTCAGAAAATTAAACCTACAGAGGCTCCAACCTTGCCAACTATTAATCGATGTACTATCAAGATACAACTTGATAGGGAAGCTCCAAATTCCTTACTCTTTCAAAGGAAAACGCTTGCTGATTTACCTTGGATATCAGCTCTTTTCTGTAGCATCTCTTCTGCTATCCATCAGTCCTCATATCAACCATGCATCATCTCTGCTCATCTCCTCCTTCTTCTTGTCTCACTGCTTCATTTCTGCATTCTCTAACTTTTCACTGCATCTCGTTCTGCTCCTCCTTCTTCTTATCTTTTCTGCCTCATCTTCGGTACTCTGCATTCTCTTTTCTTATGCTATCTAGCTCTCTAACCTCTTGCAGCTTTCTTATTTTCTTCAACTCTCTTCAATTCTGCTGCACACCCTCTTCTTATTTCACTCTGCTTTCGTCAACCTTCTCCCCTTGGATATTACCCTGTTTTATACAAAATAGCTTCATGGATATTTGTATTCTACTAGGAATTCAAAATGGATAGCCATGTCTCTTTGCCTTTTGCCTTCTCATCTCTTTTATCTGCTCATTAAAAAAATATAACTGTAGGTACCAATTTAACATTACAGTGGGATATTTTTTCTCTTCCGGAGACTTTCCTAATGCATCACAACAATATAAATTAAAATTATTTACATTTAATTACAATGAGAACTTCAGCTCACTCATTCAGCCTCTTGGCTAGCTGCGCATTTGTCTTTTCTTTGACTGTGTCTTTGTCCTTTTCAGCTCTGTTTGTTCCTTATTCTTTGTCACAGGGTAACGGCCATATGCCATACATTTGTAACTGTGCTTTTTATATCAGCGCCTTATATATATATATATATATATATATATATATATATATATATATATATATATATATATATATATATATGCAACTGCCGACTTTAAATCTGGGCAAATTCCAACCCTTTACACACAACAAGTGTCTTGTTGATGTGGTGAGTTCCGCAAGCGGAACATACATACACACCGGCTTTTGTTTTATGGCCTGATGCGATTGCACACATTGCAATTGTTTTACATTAACAATCGCCCTCCACCTTAAGCTGAGGCCCGTGGGTCCACAGACCACGCAGCACATTTCAATACAATCGCAACAATGTTTTATATATATATAGAATAGTGCCTTTTATATTATGCTAATTAATTCTCGGCACAGTAATAATAAGGCGTTTTAATATGTGCTCTGCTGTGGTGTATCTGTATGAAGCACCTTTTATATATAACACAACTTCAGCTCTCGGCATGATTTTAATAAGTTTAACATAAAAATTGCCTTTTTAATACGACTTAAATCAACTCTCGGCGTAATAAAAAAAAACTATTTAAACATATAAAATCCCCTTTTCGAGCCCACCATCTGAGTTTGCATTATCCTCCGATTGTGATCAACCTTCTCCAGAGTTTTCTGATTGCGATTGATCCGCTCCTGCTCTGATTGCGATTACCCCGATCCAATGCGATGCGATTACTCCGATTGCGATTAATCGCAATCGCAACTTCCAGTTGCATGTTCCGATATTCCGCCCTTTTTCCGATGCGATCAGTCACTATTCACTTAAATGTGTTGATGCGATTAGAACTGGAACTCAAACCAATAAAATTATGATTTATAGACCCATCGGGTCCGGAACTCAATCGCAATCGAAATCCTTTATTTTCATGCTCCGATGCCCCGATCCTTCTCTGATGCGATTACTTTGATCCGATGCGATTAGGCGAGACTTCAAATACGTTTGAATCATAATTCATATACCCATCGCGTCCGGAACTCAATCAGAACTCTTGTCGATATGTTTCGCTGCCAATCCTTTCTCTGATGCGATTGGGTGAGGGTCCCACAGCATAAGACTTTTGTTTGACTTAAATCTGAACAAACCTTTTGTATTCTTAATTTCGCATCCATAACTATAATATATATACGCCCATCGGTTCCAAGTTTTCATCGCAATCGCAACTCTTTGTTTACCTGTTCCATTGCATAGTTTTTCTCCGATGCGATTGGGAAAGTGTCCCACTTTGGTTCTTTCGATCATAAAGCGCTCCATATAGTTTAATATATATGCTTTGGACATTTGTGCATAATACACAATATATGTAATGCGATGCATATATACTCCAGCGTGGGTAACGATTCCCGGAATGAGATTTATATATATATATATATATATATACTTTGCTACTCCAATCTTTAGTGTATCTTCCAGCTGGGGAGGTGATTCTCGGAATTTTTTTGTATATATATATATATATATATACTTGCCGCTTGGGTTATACGATTCCCAGAATTGTGTTTATGTATCCTCGAGCTGGGGTAGTGAATCTCGGAATTAAAAATGGCTCTGCCTTTGCCTCTGCCTCTGATAACGGCTCTGCCTCTGCTGTGATAACGACTCTGCCTCTGTATTCGCTGCCTTTGCCTCTGCCTCTGCCTTAGCTGCTTCTGCTGCTCGACCTCTGCCTCTGCCTTCACTGTACATATTATCTGCTACTGTTCTTTGCCTATCTTTGCATCTGCTGCCTTCTTTTTATGTCTCTGTCTTTGCTGCCTCTGCTACTTGTTTGCTGCCTCTACCTCTCTGCTACTTTGCCTCTCTCTTTGTTTCATCTGCTCCTTGACTAATGGTACTCCTTAATTCTCCTTTTGCTGCCTCTGCTTCTTTAAATGACCCTGTCTCTGCTGCTCGACCCTCTCTACATCTTGCTGCTATGCCGCTTTCTTTGCCTTGTTGCTGCCTCAGGTGTTCCTCCTTTGCCATCTCTTTTGCCATCAATGACAAAATTTCCAACAAATAAGTGGGATTTAAAAAATATTTGCATGAGTTCACTATTGTTTGAGTTACAATGTGAAGCTAATAGGTTCATCATCATTGAAGAAATATTGTTAAACAGATGGCCAAAAGAGTCAAATAGTCTTGGGCTCAAACTAACTTCTGCCATCAGGTATAAGAGAAGCCACTATCAGTATGATTCATCAAACATTATTCATTTGGTTGATGCAGAGTTTGAAAGGAAACCAGACATTTGTCAAAATAGGCCTCCTTCATCTATAAGCAGAGGGCTAGTGCAGTAGTTGACTTTGGGGTTTTCACTGATTGAGAGACAAATGGTAAGAGCAGTATGAGACAGTTGAAATCTTCTGAACAGGGAAATCATGTCAAAAACAAAGGGAAAGCATGAGTACCATAAACTATCAAGGAGGCTGGCATATCTCCTATCAGAGTTTTCTGTCAAAGACAGTTTGGAGCCAAGAAGTGTACAAACTTTGCTGAGAGGTGTGATTTCCTTAAAGGGTTACAAAAACTCATCTCCTTGATAAAAATTCTTGACATTTAGTCTCTGTTCCTTTAAACAAAACAGAGTTGAAGAATAGTTGAAATTAGCTGGGTTAGACACAAGCCAAAGGGTGATAATTGTTTTTTCCAAAGGTTCTGGAACAAACATTCAAAAGCAATACCTGCATGCCACTGTTACAAATGAAGGCAGTTTAGTTATGAAAAAAGGTCAAAGGTACTTTGTTGTTACATTTTGAGTAGAGGAAAATTTTTTAGAAGAAGTGTCATTCTTGATAGACAGAGGACAGTAAAGCTCAGGTGAGTACAACTAGGCCTCACCCATAGTCAAAAGGAAGCATCATTTGGAGAATGCATCTACAGTCACTAGGTGGATTTGAGCCAGGTTACCTCTAACAAGCAGATATAAGTATAAGGAACAGAAACTGTCATCAAGTTTTAAAGAGATAAGTCACCTCCTTGCAAAATGGCAAAAGATGTTTCACAAGTCATTGTTTTTCCTTTTTCAATAAGAAAAACACCGAGTGATGATTGACCTTCAAAGTGGTTTGCCCTCGGTGAAAAAAGATCACAAGCATAAAAACCTCCCAAAACAGTCACCCACAGTTTTTCAAAATGGCCTGGTCAATTTTGGGTGTGTTTTATTTGAAAACACACAAATGATAAGATGTTCATTTGTTGTTTCAAACCAATGCCTTTCTTTCAAAAGGAGACTTACAAAAACCCCCACAAAGGTAACTCAAGGGTGATCGACTTAAAAGGCGCTAAAAGGATCATGGCCATATCTTTTTGCATTTGAAAACACAGGGCAACACTCCTCTTTCTGTCCACGAGACCAGAGAAGGAATTTTCGAGCAAATTCATCGATTTTTCGGGCTTGAAGACTGCGCGGCACGCCTGTAGGGTTGCGCGGCACGTTCAGGCAGAGTTTTAACATAGAGTTGCACTACTGCACGGCGCGCCTGTAGGCACTGGTCACGACAGCCCGATGGTGACCCAACAACTTTCCTGTGCACGGCGCTCTCTCATTTCAAACGTGTCGCGCATGTTTCAAGCTATCAAAACGCCTCCAAAAGCTTTCAAAGCTGCTCAAATCCCTCAAACAACGGCTGCTATTGATCTTCAAGGTATGTTGGGGGAAAAATGTTTGAAAAATATTGTTATAGTTAGTTGAAAGTGAAGTGGTCATTTTTTTATGTCAAAGGCCTAAATGCTGCCCTCAGAACAGTGCATCAACATAAACCTGCAAGTCAAAATATACTCAATAGTGAATGCTTTGTCAAAATTGTGAAGATAACCTTACTATGGTAAAGCAAAGTTAAACTTTGTCAGCTATATAGTGGAGAAAAAAGTGCTTGGGAGGTTCGATATTTTGGTTTAAAACTCGAAATTTCCATGGTTTTGTTTGCCCAAACTCTGACATAGTGAAACTAGTGGATTTTTATTGCTATCAAAAGACCATACAAAATTCCCTCAAAACAATGTTTAAAGGTGGAGATACTGTTTAAAGGGGGGGAAAACAGGGTTTGAAAAGTGAAATAGTAGGCCTGATTTCAAACAGCAATGATCCTTCTACAAGTGTTTTTTCATTTCAAATTTTTCCTCGGTGTGGTGAAGAGCAAAGTCAGGGATGCCTCTTTAACAATAAAACAAGCTTTAGTATGTGAAGCTGTCATTGCCATTTAGAGGTGTTTGTCAAAATCTGTGTAAGAAAATAGTGAAGTCAAGGAGGGTGCATTGATTGTGAGGAGTTTTTGTTGTTTTTCTGCTACAAAGCTGTATGTTCTCACACCAAAACACAAAGAGCTAGGTAACCTTACCCAAACACAGTGACCCTTTGACTGTCTGTATCTTTTGTTGACTATGTACTTGTTTTTTAAAAATTGTTTGTTGATTGGCATACAAAGAGAAAGGGCAGTGTTTTTGGAGGAACAGAGACCTAATATCACAGAAGCATCTCACACAGCATTTGAAACAAATTTTCCTTGATCAAAACAGTGATTTACAAAGAAGACAGAGTTTTGTTTGAAAAAACATTCTTGAAATCCTTTTGAGGCAGTTTGGTTTTGCAAAGAGCATCCAGAACAAGATGCCTCTTAGGTAGGATAGTAGGAGTGGATTGCATAAGAGATATGAACCTATTTCCACTGAAGAAGTGAGTGCACACCCATCAGTCTTGTTCAATTTCCATGAGGCCGGGTGTTTAGATTTTTTTCAAAGGGTGCAAGAGGTGAAGAGCTTCTCTCCTTTGACACATCTTTGCGCTTTAAGGTTTCGAGACAAGCATTTCCAGTTGGCAGGCCTTGACTTCAAATTCTTCCCAAGATCCATCTCCAAGGCCACTAAAATTCCCTATATTGGTGAGAAATGGTTTAAACAAAGCCATTTGGACTCAGATGATTACAAGCCCTTTCTAAAGCCTGAGCACAGAGAGTCATGTCTTTCTATTTTCCATTTCTCATATCTTTTAGCCAGCTAAGCCCCTCTCATGAAGATTATCATGAAGTACTTCACTTGTGAGGGAAGATTCTCCCAAATTTATGCATATCACATTCGACTGCTCATGCATTTCACTAGGGCCAGATTTCTAAATCTTCCTTTCTTCTTACACAAGAGCATTGCGAAAATGGCCTCCACTGTTCAGAAGAAGTCCCCTTCACAGCAAATATCCTGTCTCTTCCATCAATCTCTCATTAAAATCATCATCCTTCATCAGCTTGAAAAGAGGGAGGTCTCTTGGGATGTTTTCATAACTCATCCAGATTTCTCCACTGTCCCTCCAGTCCATACATCCCCTACACCTCCTACTCATCATCCCTTGCCTTCTTCTAGCAGACCTATTCCTAAAAATCTCAAGTTTACTATAGAACAAACAAAGGAACATGAAGAAGGAGAAGAAAGTGACCAACAAGAGGAAGAAGGACATGATCAGAAAGAAGAACGTGTTGAACAATAGCATGACAGTGATGATGAACAACAACAAGGGGAGGAGGAAAAAATTGCTGAACAATAGACTCATGATGAGGGTGAACAACAGCCTTATGAGACAGAGCAGTAGCATGAAGATGATGAACAAGTACAGGAAAGTGATGACCAAGGAAAACCTTATGAGACAGAGCAGCAGCATGATAGTGATGAGCAAGGGCAGCCAAAAGATGATACACAACAGCCTCCTCAAGAACAACAACCTCCTCAAGAAGAACAACAACCTCCTTAAGAATAAGATCAAACTTAGAAAGAGGAGAAGCAAGGTGACAGAGGTAAAGGGGCCATGCCCTCTTTTCCTAAAAAGGCCAAGCCCCAGAAAGCAAAGAAAAGAGTTCCTAGAGTGGTCACTCCAAATGTGACAAGGGCCCTCTGAAGTAAATGAAAATTTCCAAAGAAGCCCATGATTGATTTTCCTAGGAGGAAGAGCACTAGAATAGCCACCCAAAGCAAAGGGAAGGGTAAAGAGGAAGGCAGTCATGAACAGGAGAGTGCATTCGAAATCATCCAAATCCAAAGCGATGATAGTGATAATGAGGCCTGGATTCTAGAAAACCTCTTGATCCATAGAGAAAGCCAAATTGATGCATTGAAGGATGATCTTCATAAAGCTAGGAATTTCAATCAATTTCTGCAAATCCAAAATAGGAAAATGAGTGTCCATATGGCTGTTTATGACACACGGACGACCAAGTACAAGTAGGAGGCCTCCAAAGCCCAAGAAAGGTTGGAAGAACTCATGGGAAGTTTGATGAAAGTGAAGGAGAAGATCAGCCTAGGCAAAAGAGGCCTAGAACCATGGGGCTTAAAAACGCCCTTAAGCAAAAAGAAGAGGAAAAAGCTCTTCTCCAATCTACCCCTCTCACTGCATTGTTCGAACAGGAGATAGAGAACAATAGGGAGGCATGGCTTGAGAGAGTCAATGACCACTTGGAGAAGAAATTGGAGAAGACAAGCAGATATTTTTACCTTCAAAGGAGAATGACGATGCATTATAAAAAGTTAAATCAGTTTTCCCAGCGCAAGTTGAAGGCTGCTCAAGAAAAGCTCAAGGAGGCTAATGGGAAGCGCCTGACACGGAAAGTGAGGAAAGACACATCAAGACTTAAGATTTTGGCCTCTTCTTCACAACATGTTGCTGAGAACCCTTGAGGGTCATGCTCACCAATTTTGGGAAAATTTTGACATTTTTTGGTTTTTTGGCATTTTTAGGTTTTTGGCTAAAACTCATGGGCTTCACCATTTCAGTTTGGAGGATCATCAAAGGAGGAGAATGGTATCATTGGATGCCATAATTTTAGGAGCACATACTCAGCGATTTTCAAGACATTTGAAGATCATTTTCTCCCCCGAAACGGTGAAAAGTGCCCGCTTTTTCTACACTCTGCCCGATCTATCAGCAAAGCTTATTTTCTGGTTTTTTAAACACATACCTATTTTTGGAGGACTTCTAGGCATCAGATCGGGAAAATTCAAGTTGTTCCAGAAATTAGACACTTAGAGTTTTCCAACGAGCTATCATGAGCCTCGTTTCGACATTGAGAAGGCTGTAAAAAGTTGCTGGCAAGTCAAGGGACCTTTTGCTGATGTATTTTTTGAGTATTTTGTAAAAATTGAACCTTTAAAAACTACTTTTTCCTCATGTGCGTTTAGCTATTTTTGCACATAAGAAGTTATGAAAAGTCAATTTATTTCCCTATTTTAGCATTTTTTAGATATTTTATGAGATATTTTGTGCCTTGGGCTTTGCAAAGCCTCAAGGACAAGATTAGATATTTTGAATAGGCCAATGAGATTGCAAACTGAACTAAGAGGTTTTCCTCACTTGGGCCTATATATTCCAAAGGCTTTCATTGTAACAAAAGGCTGAACTTGATGATAGAAGCAATATATGGTCATATAAGCTTTGGAAGAAATACTTGTCTCATGCTTTTGGATAGTCTCTTGGATGTTCTTGGATGATGAAAGAGGATTGTTGTTGGATTCAATGACTTGGTAGAATGGTATAGTGTCTCTCTCTTTGTTTTGTTTCCTAGTTTTCATTCATGAATCCATGTTTCTTGCTTGCTATAGAATAGTAGAGAACAAATTTGAGACATGCCCTTGGAGGCACCTTAAATTTCCTGTTTCTTCATAGCTTCCATGTTTTCTTCATTCTTAGTCACATTAAAGAATTCTTGATTGCTCTTTAATAACTTAAAGATATTTTTGCTTGTTTCATTCATGGTTTTATGCATGCTAAGTATGATTTACGGTATGCCCTGCTTACTCATGGCTAGCCATAGCTCCATCCATGAAATTTCTCTTTGACTGATTAGATTGTCATTTGTTGAACTAAGGAGGTCTTGCTCTAATCTTGCCCTTTGTCTAAGACTATGCAATCTTGTTTTCAAAGTGCCTAATAACTTGAAGTACTGTGTTTAGGCATTCTGGAATAGTGATTTGAGTTGTTTGTCTCTCTTAAGTGTATTTCCCCAAAGTCTGATAGCCATTTCCCAAAGTTAGAGAGTTATATATCTCTATGCATGGCTTGAATGTTTATTTCTATGTACTGATTATCTTATAGTTACATTTCTCACGATTAATGGTTTTTTCTACCATGTTTATGTCAGCTATTAAACTAGTTATGCTTGAAATCCTTTTTTGTTCCCAAACTTGATGTCCATTTTATTCCATTTTGCCCAAAGATCCTTTCTACCTCGAATCAAATCGGCCCTTCAACAGCCTTGTATCACCATATGATAGCTTGCTCAACCTCTTTGACCCCATAGCCTAGTTGATCTGACATCTTTTTACCTATCTTATATCTTTGATCAGTTTCATCCCTCACAACCTAAAAACCAAAACCAAAAAAGCTACTTCATAACTAGCCTAAAATCAGAACACAATAAGCAAACATAAAAATATCCCTTACAGAAATAGAGAGAGCCCTCTCCGAGTCCAGGAAGGCTAGGTACTTGGGCACTAAAGATTGGTTTGATGTTACACTATCATTTGGATTGCCAATCAGCCAAATCACGGGACCCTAACATAATGGCGATCATGGTGGGACCCTGAGTGATAAACAAACTTAGTTTACCTAAACCTTTAGAGACCTTTGAGAATACTATCTGGCTAACTTATCCCACCACTCACTAACATAATGGTGATCACGGTGAGACCTTGAGTGATAAAAAAACTTAGTTTCCATAAACCTTTAGAGACCTTTGAGAATACTATCTGGCTGACTTATCCCACCGCTCACTAACATAATGGCGATCACGGTGGGACTTTGAGTGATAAACAACTTAGTTTCCATAAAATATTTAGAGACCTTTGAGAATACTATCTGGCTGACTTATCTCACCGCTCCCTAACATAATGGCGATCACGGTGGGACTTTGAGTCAAAACATCCTAGGTATCCCTTAGGAACTCTCAAAATCTCAGTCAAACTTAGAAGAGTAGAATCTAGCTCTTTCACCATCTTAGCAAAATGATGATTTAGTTGTAGGAAACTCTTCCAAACCTCAGAGGCAGGCAGTCCATAGAATTATTTAGAGTAAACTCTTCTTGTTGTGGCCACCCTAGCAAAGTGATGAAACATGTTTAGAATACTTTAATAAACCGTAGGCTGCACATAAAAACTCAGAAAAACCCCAAAACATTCCCGGATTGGTTTCCCTAGTTACTGGTGGTGGACCATAGCTATATCTTTACAAAAGCAACCAAGTTCCACCTGGCAACTCCAATAGCCTCTAGTAGGCCTAAAAACTCCATAAAAAACCAAAAAATTCATAAACCATACCTTTCTGCTAACTTATCCTTCCAAAATCTTAAACTTAGGGCGGAAACTCTATAATCAGTGACAAACTATGTATAACTTAGCGATTCAGAAAACCTCGCTTGAACATAGGAGATAAGTAGAAGCCTTATTGCCAAGAGAACCATTAGCTTTTTCATACATCCTAAAAAACTGTTGAAACCAAGTGAATCACTCTTCTTTGCAAGTTTCCATCTCAAAGTTGCTATAAAACGTTTTCCCAAAGCATCTTTAATAGTGTTGGTGGCGGACCATAGTTCTCATAGAAATCCACCTGGCGACTCCACTAGTCCATCGTTTTATTTTTGACCATCCTTCACATTAGTAAAACCTTAGAGAGGCCATCCATCCAAAACATTCACAAATACCATCCTCTCTAAGCTCTAGACCCGAAATCTGGCTTCACGAAGAATCAACACTAGAGCTCATCGAGACACAAATCCCCCTATCATAGTAGATGACCCAGAGAAGATTCTATGGCAAGCTTCCGAAACTGGAAATTTAGCTACTAATAGGTCCATCTATAAAGAAAGATCAGTACCTAAACATCTCACTGCCTTGCAGGATTCCCCCTTTGACTTAAAATCAACAAAAAACCTTTTTAGAAGCAAGTCACAAAGTAAGATATACTTTGACAATCTTGAGCCCTTAGATCTACCACAGAGTCCTAGTAGAGAAGCCTCACCTACCACCCCTCCCAACTTTCATCTTCTCCATCACTTTAGCTCCTACCATCCCAGATCTGCTCGAAATCAGATCACTAGCCCAAGTACATCTGCCACACCTATCCAAACCACTATTGTTCAAACCACCTCAGCTCATCCCACAAGCCCTCATTTTGCACATCACCCATTAGCTCCCGTCATGGCAGCCTGGTACGCACCCTTGGTGTTGCCCCAACCTTTGGCTCCCTTACAAAATGACTATCAAGCCAAAATCCCACACTTTACTGGAGATAAGACTACCACAGCTCAAAAGAATGTAGATAGGATTAGCGATGCCTTTGAATACATGGAAATAGAAGACGAGACCATCAAAATGAGAATGTTCGCCCAAAGCCTGGCGGAGAACCCAAAAAATGGTTTAAGAGCTTAACTCCAAACAACATCCACAACCTCTCGGAACTCTACCAAGTCTTCATAAACAAGTGGGAAATCTGAAAGAACCCCATTCAAATCTTGTCAGAATATAACAATATAAAACAGGAAAATGGGGAAAGTGTCCAGGGATACTGCACTAGGTTCAACAGTGTGTATAACGCCCTCCCACCTCACTTCAAACCCCCGCTTGGTTCAGCCTTGGCAAAGTTCCCCGAGGGTTTTGACCCAGACATGACTTATCAGCTAAGAGACAAGGACCTCCTTACCTTAGAGGAAATGCAAAAAGTAGCCATAAGAGTAGAAGCCAACTTAGCAGAAAAAAGAGCTAGGACTAGATCAGAAAGGAAAGCCACATACCGAGATGAGGTCTCCACTTCATCCCCCTCCCTAGATCCTAGAATAGATGATTTAGTCAGGTCCATGGCCAAAATGTGGGAAAGGATAAGTGAGAAGACCCCTCTTAGGGATAACTAGCGAAACCCTCCAAACAGAAACCAGAACCAAAATTTTAGGAGGGAACAACCTCAAAACAAACCAAGTGAAAATGACCGACAAATTAGGCCACCATTTAATGAAAATTATGTAGAAGAAGATGATAGGGATACAGAACCCATTGATGAAAATCATTTGAACCTCATAGGGTCTGATAATGAGAGTGAGGTGTACCTCATGGAAGCAGAACAAGCATTCTTCTCTCCAAATCAGGATGAAACCAACTATGAAGATCCCGAGGATCCTACCATAGATTTTCAGAATGCCATAATAGAATCTCACAGGCAGTATGACCTTAGAAGCAGAAAAAATCAAGACAACTCCAAGAAAGGTAACTCAGACACTGTTAAAACCCCTGATACCATCCTTAAGAAAGCAGTGAACAACAACAAAATCATGGTCGGGAAAAATGACCAAAAAAAAGATAGAGTTACCCAAACTAATCCTGACTTATATGCTCCTAGTACTTCCACAAAGATTCCCAAGGTGGTTGTGGCAAAAAAAAACCCGTAACAGAGCCAACAAACTCAGAACATAGAGAATGTCATGGCTGAAAAAGCTGAAACAAACATGTCTAAACTACAACTACCTTTTAGTTTTGAGGGAAAAATCACCAAAATAAAGATCACCATGCCTCTTGCCGAGCTCATCGCCCAAGGCTCTTATAAATCCCAAGTGTTAAAGGTCCTGAATCTAGGGAATGATGCGAACAACCTTAATCTAGCTGATGACACTCCTGAAGTGTTGTTTGGTCCGAAAATAGAAGGGAATTCCAAGAGGGAACCACTCTCCCCTTTTACATCAATCTGAATATGCATGACCAAATCCTTCACAATGTCATGCTAGACTCCGGTGCCTCGCATAATCTTATGCCGAAGGTTGTAATGGAAATTTTTTTCAGAACAAAGGCATTAGAAGACTTACATATCACAAACCTTTTCGGAACTCAGGAGCAGGGAAGCTTAATGTTTTTACCATACCTCAAATATTTACCAGCACATAACTCTTCCACTGCAAGTGAAACCTTGACTGTAGCCATAAAAACTCAAAATCCAGAAAAAATGCCTGATAAACTTCCTATGAGCGAACATGATAACTACAGTCCAAGTATACATGAGTTACTTGAACTGGCTAATATCCTGTCATTCCATCAAAGACTTGGAATTGCTAGAATTGGAAATATCATGCAGAATACTAACTCATGCAGAGAAAACAATGAGAAACACTATGCCACTACCATCACCCCAAGAAACAACTTCGACAAAATAAAATACAAAAATTTGAACTAATCAGTAATAATCAAAGATAAAATAGCTGGTCATAGGGTCTGTTTTAATTTTAGAAGCACTAATGCACATCCCTGTAACATAAATTTTATCCTTCCTACCCAAGACCATGATATGCCGATGATAAGTGCTTTTAATCATATGCCTTTGCAAGATGATGTTTCAGGTTATAGCCAAATGATTCCCTTGCAAAGTAGACAGCTCAAAGATTTTTTTGAGTATGCTGGAAGTAGTTCCAGTTCAGACTCAGAATTACAAAACCACTGGATATCAGAAATATGCTCCTGAAAGCCATGTTTCCAGTCCTGAACTTTTTCATTTTAACATACCTTGATGATGTCATTATTTATTTCAAAAATGACAAAGAATATATGCATTACTTAAAGAAGATGTACAGTAAAGGAAGGAGTGGAAATGAGAGGTACAAAGAGGTACAGCGAGAAGATACGGGTTTGTTCAGAGATTCATGCATGAATCCTTATGTCATGTTTACAAGAGAAAACTTTCCTAGTTTTTCTTTTCAAGAACTAGATGGGCCAAGAATCATAGGAGATCCTTATGAGGATAAGATGCTTAAGTTTCACCATTTCCAACATTTCTGAGTTTAAAACATTTTCAATCATTGTATATACCACTGTTTGAAAAATAGATAAAACAAAAAATTCAAAAACAATAGAAGAATAGAAAAGCGGGCAGTTAAAAAATAGAAAAAGGCCCCAGGTTCCAAAAAATAGTCATTCAGAAAGCGCGCAAGTCTCAATGCCGCTACTAGTACTCAAATGTCTTGTTCAGTTATCTAGCCTAATCATAGCTGAACATGTTGTAAATTTATTTGCTGATAAGTTAGTGAGTGAAAAATATGGTCAACATTGTGTAAGCTTGACTTATCAAAGAGAGTAGATTAGGAAAAGATACTAGTTCCACACACTCAAAACATAACCAAAGAGGGAAGCGGAGATGAAAAACAAATTGTGCATCTTAGCCCCGTTTTTCCTAGTTTCCATTTTATGCAAAATAATATTTGTGTGCAACTCGTCTTTCATGCCGCAAGTACATGAAAAATCAGACTGTCTAACCCTGATTTGATGATCCAGGTGGATATCGGTGGCCACCCACCTACTCCATTTGGACTAGCACCATCAATTCTTGCAGCTCTCCACATACAGCACCACTTACTATTTTTAGCAGGTTTTCGGGTCCTCCACTCCCGGAGCCGTTTCGGGGCCTTAATGATCCAGGTGGATATTGGTGGCCACCCACCTATTCCATTTGAACCCCCATCTTCAGTTCTTTCAATTTTCAAGTTGCAACAAAACTTACTATTTTTAGCAGTTTTTCGGGTCTTGAACTTCCGGAGCCGTTTTGACGCCCTAAACGACATTTTTTAGGAAAACGGAGGGCAACATGGGTCCATGGACCGATGTTGCCCGTTCCAAAATTAAAGTCCTCGGATAGATCTTTCTAACGAGCTATTGAACGCGTCAAACGGAGATCGGGTGCCAAAGTTATGCCCCCGGGAAGTTGAACCACCAATTTACCCAAACGGGCGCCCACAGTTTTGGCGCCTCATCTCCTACGGTTAGGTTTTGGACGTTTCAGATTCTACATTGTTTCTCAACAATAAATAGGCCCTCGAGCCTCATTGTAACACAGTTCAGAGGTCTGTAGCCATCACATCTCTTCTCAGAGATTCGCTACCAGCACCTTAGCTATTTTATTTCCATTATGCCTGTAAGCATATTTTTGTTATTTGATATTAATGAAATGAAGCATTATTTCCGCTGCATCTCTATGTTCATGGTTATTTCTATATTTTGTTGCGTTCCTGCATAAATCCGGATCAGTGGTATCAAAGCGGGTCTGCTCTTTCTTTGTTTTTCTTTGCATGTCCCCAACGCGGTCAGGGTATAAGGAGTTAGGGCTCGATCTGGTTGAACCCTTGCAAGATCAGCCTCGCAAAACCCGACGACCTCCCATGGCGGAAGAAAAGAAAGACGAGGGAGCAGGAGATCCTATCAAAATACTGCTCGAGGAGGCCCTCGAGAAACAAAGGAACGCGATGATGGATAACTATGCTCAAATCCTTCAACGACTGCCCACATATGGCGCATCTGCATCCAACAGCCACTCTGGAGGCGCCACTCCCTTCAAGGTACAGGTAAACTTTGACATTCCTATATTTGAAGGAAAAATAGATGCAGACGCTGTAGACATATGGTTAAATTTGTTAGAAGGGTATTTCTCGGTCCATGACTTCTCTGACCGAGAAAAGATTATTTTTGCACTCCTCAAAGCCGCCCCCCATGTCAAAGACTGGTGGGAAACCTACCGTGAGAAAGAGGGCGAAGGGGAACCCTCTCTGTTCTCGGCCACACCCACTTGGAATTCGTTTCGAGACGGCATCAAGGAACAATATTACCCCGTGGGGAGCTATGAGGACAAATACATCCAATGGACCACGCTGCGGCAACAAAAGGATCAAGATGTGCATGAATTGACGAATATGTTCCATACCCTGCGCACAAAGTTGGGTATTAAAGATTCAGAGAGACATTTGGTGCTCAAGTACCGCAGCTGTCTGCACAAACACATTCAAGAGGAAATGGAGTTCCTTGACATTACATCGCTTGGCACGGCATATCGCTATGCCGCCAAGATCGAGCAGAAATTTAAGCAGAAGAAGCGAGACTTTGGATCTGCAAATCTGAAAGGGGCCCCCGAACCGAAGAACAAGGGGCAAGGCCAAAGCAATGCGACTCAGAACAACACCACAAATCCAAAGAAGGACACAGCGAAGTGGTGTGAATTTCATAATAGCCCCACTCACAGCACAAACGAGTGTCGGGCCAAACAGTCTTTGGTGGCTGAACTAAAGGCACCCGAATCAGATGCATTTTCTGATCCTGAGTTAGAACCAGACAAAGGCAATGACAAAGGGAATCATATCATTGATGCGGATCCCAGTGCCATTGTTGCCACCACCAAGATCCAGAAGGAGGGTCCAGAGGATCCAGAGGAGGGGGAGCGCCTCTTCCAGTCGCAGATGTGGGTGAAGGGTTCTCCGCTGCAGTTTCTCGTCGATAGCGGAAGCCAAAAGAACCTCATTTCAGCAGACGTCGTGAAGCGGCTCGGCCTACCAACCATAGCACACCCGCAGCCGTATACCATCGGATGGCTCCACCCAGGGAGAGATCTCCGCATCCGCCAGCAGTGCCGACTTCCATACAGTATCAAGCCATTCACGGATGAGGTATTGTGTGATGTTGCTCCTCTTGATGTAGCTGATGTATTATTGGGCCAACCATACTTGTGGAGGCAACATGCTGTGTGTGAGTCTAGGCCTCGTGCTGTTATTATTACTTTGGGAAATAACATTTACAGGATATCGGAGGTAGTATTGCCTCCTGTCATCTCTTTGAATATTACAAAACAACGCAGTAAGATTGTTTCCCAAACCAGTAAATTCATTTTCCTTACAACTCACTCACGGGGAAAGAAAATTATTGTGGCCACAACCTCAAAACAGGGCTCCCTTGCATGGCTACAGTAAATGGACAAAGTCATGGAGGAATACGAGGAAGTTTTCCCCTCACTCATAGAGGTTCCTCTACACTGTCAGGACAGGCACTCCATCGATTTGACTCCCAACGCACCACCGCCTAATGTTTCCATGCATCTTGCAACTACACATATAGAATCCAAACATGTACTGTCTGAGGCTGATAAAGAAACCAAATTTACTAAATGCATCCAGCATGTCCACCCGCAGGTCCTTGACATCTTCAACACATCTAATACTCAGTTCAACAGAATTTGCCTCATCTCATGGAGGATCTCAACGCAATGGGGACCATTGCTTCCTAAGGAGGGAGGAATGACCCAGGTGGATATCGGTGGCCACCCACCTACTCCATTTGGACTAGCACCATCAATTCTTGCAGCTCTTCACATACAGCACAACTTACTATTTTTAGCAAGTTTTCGGGTCCTCCACTCTCGGAGCCGGTTCGGGGCCTTAATGATCCGGGTGGATATTGGTGGCCACCCACCTATTCCATTTGAACCCCCACCATCAGTTCTTTAAATTTTCAAGTTGCAACAAAACTTACTTTTTTTAGCAGTTTTTTGGGTCCTGAACTTCCGGAGCCGTTTTGAGGCCCTAAACGACGTTTTTTTGGGAAAATGGAGAGAAACATGGGTCCATGGACCGATGTTGCTCGTTCAAAATTCGTACTCCTCAGATAGATCTTTCTAATGAGCTATTGAGCGCGTCAAACGGAGATCGAGTGCCAAAGTTACGCCCCCGGGAAGTTGAACCACCAATTTACCCAAACGGGCGCCCATAGTTTTGGCGCCTCATCTCCTACGGTTAGGTTTTTGGACGTTTTGGATTCTACATTGTTTCTCAACAATAAATAGGCCCTCGAGCCTCATTACTTGCTGATTCGAGGAGATGCCTTAGCCATCACATCTCTTCTCGGAGATTCGCTACTGACACCCTACATATTCTTTCATTTCGTATGCTGTAAGCACATTTACGTTTATTTGATATTAATGAAATGAAGCATTATTTCCGCTGCATCTCTATGTTCATGGTTATTTCTATATTCTGTTGCGTTCCTGCATAAATCCGGATCATTTGATCATTTTAAATTTCATGTTTTGTATTAGAGAACAAAATCCTATCAAACATCTTAACCTTGACAGTTGATCTAGCATAGGTAGAGTAATGAAGGAGTTCATCAGTTTAATCTTAACTCCCGACAGATATAAGTGTAGAATTAGATAGGTTCATTTTACAAAAAAGAAAAAATATATTGTCAAAAGGGTTGCTAGTCCAAATGCACCCAAAAGGAAGAAAAAATGTTAGGAAAGATAGTGGGGTAGGTATAAAGTTTCAAACTGCCGCATATTTTCCATACGTTTTCGGGTCCTCCACTCTCGGAGCCGTTTTGGGGGCTTAATGATCCGGGTGGATATTGGTGGCCACCCACCTATTCCATTTGAACCCCCATCTTCAGTTCTTTCAATTTTCAAGTTGCAACAAAACTTACTATTTTTAGCAGTTTTTCGGGTCTTGAACTTCCGGAGCCGTTTTGAGGCCCTAAACGACATTTTTGGGAAAACAGAGGGCAACATGGGTCCATGGACCGATGTTGCCCATTCCAAATTTGTAGTCCTCGGATAGATCTTTCTAACGAGCTATTGAGCGCGTCAAACGGAGATCGGGTGCCAAAGTTATGCCCCCGGGAAGTTGAACCACCAATTTACCCAAACGGGCGCCCACAGTTTTGGCGCCTCATCTCCTACAGTTAGGTTTTTGGACGTTTCAGATTCTACATTGTTTCTCAGCAATAAATAGGCCCTCGAGCCTCATTTTAACAGATTTTAGAGGTCTGTAGCCATCACATCTCTTCTCAGAGATTCACTACCAGCACCCTAGCTATTTTATTTCCATTATGCCTGTAAGCATATTTCTGTTATTTGATATTAATGAAATGAAGCATTATTTCCATTGCATCTCTATGTTCATGGTTATTTCTATGTGCATTTAGTTCACCTTAAATCCGGATCATTTGATCATTTTAAATTTCATGTTTTGTATTAGAGAACAAAATCCTGTCAAACATCTTAACCTTGACAGCTGATCTAGCATAGGTAGAGTAATGAAGGAGTTCATCAGTTTAATCTGAACTCCTAGCAGATATAAGTGTAGAATTAGACAGGTTTTCTCAAAAGGGTTGCTAGTCCAAATGCACTCAAAGGAAGAAAAAATGTTAGGAAAGATGGTGGGGTAGGTAGAAATATTATTGATGCTAATCATGCTGTCAATTTTCAGAAGTAGCATCAAGGAAGGGTAAAATTTGCACCAATGGATAAGGCACTGGTCTTTAGGAGCCAAAGATCTAAGATTCTGGACACCTCCTGAAAAGGAGCTGCCCTCCCCAAATGGAGCCACTGTTAGTCATCAGTATTTTTCACTTGTTGGTGATGACTAGTTGTAACAGCCAAGTTTTCTAGCAGCTGATCTAAATAAATTGTCAAATTTGCCAGCTGGAAAACACCCATAAACTTTTTTGCCCTCTTACGTTCTCAGTCTGCCCATGACGAGATGAAACCTCATTATCAAGCCCCATCTAGCCTCAGCCATACTAATTTTCCCATCAGATCCAAAGAAACAATCCAAATCTGTCCGAAAAAGTTTCCCCTAAGTTAGGTAGTGGCACTTTAGGCATTCCTCCCTTGGGAAACCACTCTAAAGCCAAAGAACCTCTACCTACTATAGACCAGTCATAACAGACCTTCCCATTCTGCAAATAAAGTTGGTTACAACCCTAGGTCGCGCCACTAATACACCCTCAAGTCTCAGCGATACATGTATCATAGGTCAAACTGATTTTAGGTGTTTTTACAGTGTTTTAATGGATCTTTCAAGGAGAGAGGCATACCAGCATCCCAGAAGACAATATTTGGCTCCACATGAGAAGACAGTTGCTTCTCAATGTGATTTTGAGCCTGGGATACAGCTGCAGAGCAAAGAATTGTTTCATTAAGCTCATGCGATCACAGTCAAAGCATGAAAGGACAGTGAAAGGAAAAATAACACTGTCAAAAGGCTGATGATATGACATGACTGAAAAACCTCCTTCATTTCATAAGTAGAGGGTTGAAGACTAAGAGCGCCTCCTTCATCTATAAGCAGAGGGCCAAAGGTGAAGTCTGTTTTGAAGTTTTTCACTAACTGTAAAGACAATCTTTGGTTACAGTGAGACAACAACTAAAGGTTTCTGAAGAAAAATAATGATTAAAGGCAAAGGCAAAGCAGTGGGCTTTAAAAATGATTTGCATGAGTTCACTATTGTTTTAGTTACAATATGAAGCTAATAGGTTCATCATCATTGAAGAAAGATTGTTAAACAGATGGCCAAAAGAGTCAAATAGTTTTGGGCTCAAACTAACTTCTGCCATCAGGTATAAGAGAAGCCACTATCAGTATGATTCATCAAACATTCTTCATTTGGTTGAGGTGGAGTTTGAAAGGAAACTAGACATTTGTCAAAATAGGTCTCCTTCATCTATAAGCAGAGGGCCAATGCAGTAGTTGACTTTGGGGTTTTCACTGATTGAGAGACAAATGGTAAGAGCAGTAGGAGACAGTTGAAAGCTTATGAACAGGGCAATCATGTCAAAAACAAAGGGAAAGCATGAGTACCATAAACTATCAAGGAGGCTAGCATATCTCCTATCAGAGTTTGCTTTCAAAAACAGTCTGGAGCCAAGAAGTGTACAAACTTTGCTGAGAGGTGTGATTTCCTTAAAGGGTTACAAAAACTCATCTCCTTGATAAAAAGGCTTGACATTTAGTCTTTGTTCCTTTAAACAAAACAGAGTTGAAGAATAGTTGAAATCAGCTGGGTTAGACACAAGCCAAAGGGTGATAATTGTTTTTCAAAAGGTTCTGGAACAAACATTCAAAAGCAATTCCTGCATGCCACTGTTACAAATGAAGGCAGTTTAGTTATGAAAAAAGGTCAAAGGTACTTTGCTGTTACATTTTGAGTAGAGGAAAAGTTTTTAGAAGAAGTGCCCTTCTTGATAGACAGAGGACAGTAAAGCTCAGGTGAGTACAACTAGGCCTCACCCACAGTCAAAAGGAAGCGTCATTTGGAGAATGCATCTACAATCACGAGTTGGATTTGAGCCAGGTTACCTCTAACAAGCAGATATAAGTATAAGGAACAGAAACTGTCATCAAGTTTTAAAGAGATAAGTCACCTCCTTGCAAAATGGCAAAAGATGTTTCACAAGTCATTGTTTTTCCTTTTTCAATAAGAAAAACACCGAGTGATGATTGACCTTCAAAGTGGTTTGCCCTCGATGAAAAAAGATCACAAGCATAAAAACCTCCCAAAACAGTCACCCACAGTTTTTAAAAATGGCCTGGTCAAGTTTGGGTGTGTTTTATTTTGAAAAAACAAAAATGATAAGATGTTCATTTTTTGTTTCAAACCAATGCCTTTCTTTCAAAAGGAGACTTACAAAAACCAACACAAAGGTAAATCAAGGGTGATCGACTTAAAATGAGCTAAAAGGATCATGGCCATATCTTTTTGCATTTGAAAAACACAGGGCATCACTCCTCTTCTTTATCCACGGAATAGGAAAGAATTTTGAGCAATTCAACATCAATTTTCGGGCTTGAAGGCGAGGGATAGTCTTGGGAGGTTCGATCTTTTGGTTTAAAACTCGAAATTGCCATGGTTTTGTTTGCCCAAACCGACATAGTGAAACTGGTGGATTTTTATTGCTATCAAAAGACCATACAAATTGCCCTCAAAACAATGTTTAAAGCTGGAGATATTGTTTAAAGGGAGGAAAAATAGGGTTTGAAAAGTGAAACAGTAGGCCTGATTTCAAACGGCAGTGATCCTTCTACAAGTGTTTTTTCATTTCAAATTTTTCCTCGGTGTGGTGAAGAGCAAAGTCAGGGCTGCCTCTTTAACCATAAAACAAGCTTTAGTATGTGAAGCTGTCATTGCCATTTAGAGGTGTTTGTCAAAATCTGTGCAAGAAAATAGTGAAGACAAGGAGGGTGTGTTGATTTTGAGGAGCTTTTGTTGTTTGTCTGCTACAAAGCTGTATGTTATCACACCAAAACACAAAGAGCTGGGTAACCTTACCCAAACACAGTGACCCTTTGACTGTGTGTATCTTTTTTTGACTGTGTACTTTTTTTAAAAAAATTGTTTGTTGATTGGCATACAAAGAGAAAGGGCAGTGTTTTGGGAGGAACAGAGACCTAATATCACAGAAGCATCTCACACAACATTTGAAACAAATTTGCCTTGATCAAAGCAGTGATTTACAAAGAAGACAGAGTTTTGTTTGAAAAAACATTCTTGAAATCCTTTTGAGGAATTTTGGTTTTGCAGAGAGCGTACAGAACAAGATGCCTCCTAGGAAGGATAGTAGGAGTGGATTGCATAAGATATATGAACCTATTTCCACTGAAGAAGTGAATGCACACCCATCAGTCTTGTTCAATTTCCATGAGTCGGGTGTTTATATTTTTGTCAAAGGGTGCAAGAGGTGAAGAGTTTCTCTCCTTTGACACATCTTTGCGCTTTAAGGTTTCGAGACAAGCATTTCCAGTTGGCAAGCCTTGACTTCAAATTCTCCCCAGGATCCATCTCCAAGGCCACTAAAATTCCCTATATTGGTGAGAAATGGTTTAAACAAAGCCATTTGGACTCGGATGATTACAAGCCCTTTCTAAACCTTGAGCACAGAGAGTCATGTCCTTCTATTTTCCCTTTCTCATATCTTTTAGCTAGCTACGCCCCTCTCATGAAGATTATCATTAAGTACTTCACTTGTGAGGGAAGATTCTCCCGAATTTATGCATATCACATTCGACTTCTCATGCATTTCACTAGGGCCAGATTGATAAATATTCCTTTATTCTTACACAAGAGCATTGAGAAAATGGTCTCCACTGTTCAGAAGAAGCCCCCTTCACAGCAAATAGCCTGTCTCTTCCATCTCTCTCTCATCAAAATCATCATCCTTCATCAGCTTGAAAAGAGGGAGGTCTCTTGGGATGTTTTCATCACTCATCTAGATTTCTCCACTGTCCCTCCAGTCCATACATCCCCTACACCTCCTACTCATCATCCCTCGCCTTCTTCTAGCAGACCTATTCCTAAGAAGCTCAAGTTTACTACAGAAAAAAAAAAGGAACATGAAGAAGGAGAAGAAAGTGACCAGCAAGAGAAAGAAGGACATGAGCAGAAAGAAGAAAGTGCTGAACAACAACATGACAGTGATGATGAACAACAACAAGGGGAGGAGGAAGAAAGTGCTAAACAATAGACTCATGATGAGGGTGAACAACAGCCTTATGAGACATAGCAGCAACATGAAGATGATGAACAAGGATAGGAAAGTGATGAGTAGGGACAACCTTATGAGATAGAGCAGCAACATGACAGTGATGAGAAAGGGCAGCCAAAAGATGATACACAATAGCCTCCTCAAGAACAACAGCCTCCTCAAGAAGAACAACAAACTCGAAAGAGAAACAGGTATTGAAATTAAGGGAGCCCATGCCCTCTTCTCTACGAGGCCAAGCCCCGGACAGCAAAGAAGAGAGTGCCTAGAGTGGTCACTCCAAATGTGACAAGGGCTCTCCGAAGTAAAGGAAAATTGCCAAAAAATCCCATCATTGATTTGCCTAGGAGGAAGAGCACTAGAATAGCCACCCAAAGCAAAGGGAAGAGCAAGGTAGAAGGAAGTCATGAGCAGGAGAGTGCATTTGACATCATCCAAGTCCAAAGCGATGATAGTGATAATGAGGCCCGGATTCTAGAAAACCTCTTAATCCATAGAGAAGGCCAAATTGATGCTTTGAAGGATGATCTTCATAGAGCTAGGAATTTCAATCAATTTTTGCAAATCCAAAATAGGCAAATGAGTGTCCATATGGTTGTTTATGAGACACGAGCGACTAAGTACAAGAAGGAGGCCTCCAAAGCCCAAGCAAGGTTGGGAGAACTCATGGGCGAGTTCGATGAAAGTGAAGGAGAAGATCAGCCTAGGCAAAAGAGGACTAGAACCATGGGGCTTAAAAAGGCCCTTGAGAAGCAAAAAGAAGAGGAAAAAGCCCTTCTCCAGTCTACCCCTCTCACTGCATTGTTTGAACAGGAGATAGAGAACAATAAGGAGGTGTGGCTTGAGAGATTCAATGACCACTTGGAGAAGAAATTGGAGAAGGCAAACAGAGATTTAGACCTTCAAAGGAGAATGACAAGGCATTGTAAAAAGTTAAATCAGTTTGCCCAGTGCAAGTTTAAGGCTGCTCAAGAAAAGCTCAAGGAGGCTAAAGGGAAACGCCCAGCACGGAAAGTGAGGAAAGACACATCAGGACTTCAGATTTTGGCCTCTTCTTCACAACATGTTGTTGAGAACCCTTGAGGGTCATGCTCACCAATTTTGGGCGATTTTCGACATATTTTGGTTTTTTGGCATTTCTGGGTTTTTGTCCAAAACTCATGGGCTTCGCCATTTCAGTTTGGGGAATCATCAAAGGAGGAGAATGGTATCATTGGATGCCATTATTTCAGGATCACACACTCAGTGATTTTAAGGACAATTGAAGATCATTTTCTCCCCCGAAATGGCGAAAAATGCTCGCTTTTTCTACACTCTGCCCGGTCTATCAGCAAACCTTATTTTTTGGTTTTTTACACACAAGCCTGTTTTTTGGTTGACAGGCATCCTTGTTGGAAAAATTAAGTTGCACAAAGAAATTGCTCCTGCTCAGAAGCTTTCTGTGAGCTATCATGAGCCTTGTTTCGACATCGGGAAGGCTGCCAAAAGTTGCCGGCAAGTCAGGGGACCTTTTGATGATATATTTTTTGAGTATTTTTGTAAAAATTAAAACTTTGAAAACTGTTTTTTCCTTATGTGCGTTTAGCTATTTTTTCACATGAAAAGTTATGAAAAGTCAATTTATTTCCCTCTTTTAGCGTTTTTTAGATATTTTATGAGATATTTGTGCCTTGGGCTTTGCAAAGCCTCAAGGACAAGATTAGATATTTTGGATAGGCCAATGAGAGTGCAAAGAGGCGAACTAAGAGAGGTTTTCCTCACTTGGGCCTATATATTCAAGAGATTTGATTGTAACAAAGGGCTGAACTTGATGATAGAAGCAATATGTGGTCTATGTCAGCTTTGTAAGAAATTCTTGTCTCATGCTTTTGGATAGTCTCTTGGATGTTCTTGGATGATGAAAGAGGATTGTTGTTGGATTCCATGACTTGGTAGAATGGTATAGTGTCTCTCTCTTTGTTTTGTTTCCTAGTTTTCATTCATGAATCCATGTTTCTTGCTTGCTATAGAACAGTAGAGAACAAATTTGAGACATACCCTTGGAGGCACCTCAAATTTCCTGTTTCTTTATAGCTTCCATGTTTTCTTCATTCTTAGTCACATTAAAGAATTCTTGATTGCTCTTTAATAACATAAGGATGTTGTTGCTTGTTTCATTCATGGTTTTATGCATGCTAAGTATGATTTACGGTATGCCCTGCTTACTCATGGCTAGCCATAGCTCCATCCATGAAATTTCTCTTTGACTGACTAGATTGTCATTTGTTGAACTAAGGAGGTCTTGTTCTAATCTTGCCCTTTGTCTAAGACTATGTAATATTGTTTTCAAAGTGCCCAATAACTTGAAGTACTGTGTTTAGGCATTTCAGCATAGTGATTTGAGTTTTCTGTCACTCTTAAATGTATTTCCCCAAAGTATGATAGCCATTTCCCAAAGTTAGAGAGTTATATATCTCTATGCACGGCTTGAATGTTTATTTCTATGTACTGATTAGCTTATAGTTACATTTTTCATGATTAATGGTTTGCCCTACCATGTTTATGTCAGCTATTAAACTAGTTATGCTTGAAATCCTTTGTTGTTCCCAAACTTGATGTCCGTTTTATTCCATTTTGCCCAAAGATCCTTTCTACCTCGAATCAAATCAGCCCTTCAATAGCCTTGTATCACCATTTGATAGCTTGCTCGACCTCTTCGACCCCATAGCCCAGTTGATCTGACATATTTTTACTTATCTTATATCTTTGATCAGTTTTATCCCTCACAACCTAAAAACCAAAACCAAAAAACCTACTTCATAACTAGCCTTAAATCAGAACACAATAAGCAAACATACAGATATCCCTTACACAAATAGAGAGAGCCCTCTCTGAGTCCAGGAAGGCTAGGTCCTTGGGCTCTAAAGATTGGTTTGATGTTACACTATCATTTGGCTTTCCAATCAGCCAAATCACGGGACCCTAACAATTCCAATCTTATTATTCTCTAGATCAAAGAGCAATTGTGAATTTTGAAAAAGAAGTATTGTTTACCATTACAGCTGAATCTATTAACCAGATGCTTCAATTACAAATTGAGCCTAATGAAGTCCATTTATCAATTGAAGCCCTCACTAAGTTCTATTTGGACTTGGATTTTCCCAAGAGATTTCAAAATTTTCAAACCTTCAAGCCATCATATGTGGATATTCCTAACCTCAACCTCCATACTCCTCTTCTAAATTCTCAGAAAGAACCAGACACATTATTTCCATGTTATCTTTTATTCTTGGATATTTCACTGATGAACATGCTGATGCATCAGTACTTGGTTTCTTGTCCATTTTTTTACCTAGCCATCCCCCTGTAGTTATCTTTAAATTTTCCCAATATATTGCTGATAGCATCCATGAACAACTAGTCAAACTGCCTACTGGAGGTGTCTTTAGGTATACTTCATTTCTTTTCCACATGTTCCTTTATTTTTCAGTTAGAAAAATTTCCTATAACTCTTCAGAAGATGGATGTGGAATAAAATCCACAATCTGTTGTATTCTGGACTTCATTGATCAGGAAGGAGTCAGATGAGTTTACTTATGCAGAGTTTACATATTATTTCATCCATCCATTGGTAAATCTGCTAAACAACAATGTGCAACCTAGGATCAACAATGAAATTAAGAATTTTTTACAGTTGTCTGAACAAAGAAACACAGGTGATTGGTATTTATACCAAAATCACACTGAAATCAGAGTCTATGGATCACAGCTGATTCCTTATAAATTGCCAAAATACCTCCCCATGAGTTTGTTTTCTCTAGAGTATATAAGACAGATTTTGAACTCAGATGTTGTGAATTTCTTGGCTGCAAAGAAGAAAACCCAGTTTAAATCAAAGAATCGAGTTGGTCCATTCATATGTAATAACAGAGAAGCAGGTCCAGAGGTAGAAAAGCAGTTGTTAGAGTACAATTTCAGCACTAGTTTTCTTTGGTATTATGATCCCTTTGGCATAATAAAAAAAATGAGAGTTAAATGTAAATTAAATCCCTACATTCATGAAAAGAAGCCTCATATTGAGAAATTCTCAAACCAAACAAAATGGTTATAGAATACACTGGTAGAAGTTGATAAGCAAAGTGATACTAGTCACATTTTGCAGACTCCAGCTCAGGAAGATAGAGGTATGAAAAGAAATAGGGAAGAAGGGTCTTACACAGCTGATACCACTACAGAAACCAAATTTAAACTCAGATACAGCAAGAAGCCTAAGATTAATCCTACACGAAAAGAAAAAGATACCGTTGAGGTCATTGACACAGAGATTCTAGATAAAGATACTATACCTCCTACAGTGGTTGAGAATGAACAACAACCAACTACTTCTAATACATAGTTGATCCAAAAACAACATAGTATAGAAGTATCATAATCAAAGAAGACAAAAGAAAAGGATATGGACATCAAGGAAAGGTACAAGGATATTAAAGCTAAAAATGAAGAAATCAAGAATGAAATATACTCTCAGTACTTAAAGCAAACTTCCAGCATACAAAATAGGCTACTTTCAGCCTTTGATTACAAGAACCAGAAAATGTTGATGACAGTGCTTCAGCCCACAACACCAACTCCAAAAACATCAGTTGATTATAAAAAGGTTGATTTTGAAGTACCAGTCCAGGATATTCATCCTTTGGACCAGATTGAATTCCATAAACAAGTAGGAGAGATGCTATTTTTCACAATGAATACTAAAGCAATGAGTGCTCAAAAGCTTCAAAATAATTTAATAAATCTAAGAGATCAGCCCAAACTAGAGAAAGCTTCATCATATGCAAAGGATATTAGAATAAAATCATTGGAAGAATTAGTGATTGAGGTAGGGTATGACCCTCAGAACATAAAAGTTGCATAGGAATTGATTAAAAAGAAGAATGTTGATATTGCTACACTTAAGAAACAGTTAAAATTGCCTCCCACTGAATATCCTCAAGCTAAGGATATTTTTACAGGATACTAATAAAAATATGAGATGATGAGTCTCATATTGCAACTTACAGCTCAGATCAAAGAAATGGAGATTGAGATGGACAAAATGGTCCAAGAAAAAGAAGCCACCAAAGCAGCAGAAGTCCCTGCCACTGTAATTCCTATGGTTACAACAACAGTGCCATCTACTCTGGCAAAAAAACTAGCTCCAAATGTTCCATTAGCTACAGTAGTCCTAGTAACTTCTTCAACAATTTCTGCCACTGAGTCTTCAGCAACAACAATCCAAAAATCAGATGAGGCCAGTAAATTGGTAAAGACAATGCAGGACATGTCCATACAAACCAATGAGATAAATAGAATGAAGGAACAAATTAAAAACCTGGAAGATGCCAAAAATCTTGCACAAATTAATGCCAAGAATGAAGAGCAAAAGGCTAATGGGTTGAATGAACAACTCAAGAAATTAGAAAAATAATTAACCTTGAAAGAACCTATGGCACATGTTAAAAGAAAATTATGGTCCAATATCATTGAATCAGTCAATGATACTTGGCCATCAATACATGTAATTTATGAGCAGAAATTTTTACTGAAAGTAGCAAAAGAAGCAATACAAAAGATTAAAGAGGAGCTAGGTAAAAAACCTGAAGAGGCATTGGAAATTATTAAATTTCTCAATTCCAAAAATAAACAAGAATTGGATTAAATTGGATTTATAGACAGAACAGAGACCATACTTGAGGTAAGAAAGGTAATATCCAAGAAGAACTTGATGAACCAATTAGAGGAAAAGTGCCAAAACATGGAAATGAAATTACAAGATTCATGATAAAATTTGACATTTTAAGGCAAAAAGTGTTAGGTAAACATGACTCGGGGTAGAGTCAATGTGACTAGGGTAAATTGTAGTGTTTTTGGGGCACATGGTTTTGTGCACCCATGGTTTTGGCCCATGGTATTACATGTAATAGAGCCTATAAGAGGCTTGGAATACTTCATTGTAATGTAGGCCTGGAGGTGAGCGGTGACGGCTCACTTGGCCGGATTGGCCAGGGTTGTGGCCAATGTTTAATGAAATTTCATTGGTTGGTTTTTTCCCCGGAGTTTGGGGTTTTCCCTGATAAACATCTGTGTTTATGATAATGTTTTTTTGTTGGTTCTTTTTCATGTTTATTATTCCTCTCGGTAAATCTTTTATTTCTGTGGTAAATTCCTAAAAAAAAGGCCTTCCTAATCCACTCGTAATCAATGAAAAATTTATGAAATGGGAGGATTTTGAAAAAAATATGAGAGAGTTTTCTAAAGAACAGGTAAAAAAAACAGATTGGCAGGGAATCCCAACAGGGAAATTTTTGCATAAGAATCTTGAAAATCTGTTTTTCTTCCAACATGAAGTAAAACACTTTTTTGTTAATAAACCAACATTTTCCAAATACACAGAAGTTGATGAAAACTTCAGAATGTTAATGAAGATTAAATTTCCAAAAGCTGAGTTCTGGGAGAAGTTAACTGATTTACTTTAAGATCAAATTACAGTGAGGACCGAGCAAGAAAAGGTAAAAAATAGTTATTGTTTTTACATCAGCAGTAAACAGTTTTTCTGCAGTCAAACTGTATCAGTTGAAAGTGTATCATATGAAAGGATGAAGATCAAAACAGATTGAAGATAAAGTTTCCAGCATGAGGGACACCTCAGTTGTCCAGCTGCAGCCAAAATCCAAACAGCAAGCTATTTTATTTTAATAAATAGGACAACTAGCAATTAGTTAGGCATTTTTCACTATCTTCTTGCATGAAGATATTTTATTTTCCAAGAAAAATTCCTATGTTTATTCTAGGATCTTTTGTACTAGTTTTTGTATAAATACTTCATCATTTGAAGTATTGAGTGTGGATTAATTGCTGAATATTTTTGTAGCTATAATATTCTAAACCTAATGGTTTTTGGTATCAAGTTCAATTCAGCGGAATGGATCACAGGAAATAAAGCATCATATTACAGGATTCATGTGTTGGGCCACTGTAGTGAAATATTTCACTTGTCATCTTGTCAATTTTCTTATCTTTTCCATCCATTCATGAATTTGTTCTAAATTTTAATGATAACCAGGAACTTTTATTTCAGAATTTGTTAAAAGAACTCTGTTATTGACTGATTATCATTTAAATGTTTTCTACTGATATCCAGACTAGGGAACCCTTAATTTCTCTTTATCCTGATCAAAATCATTTCATCATCAACCTTTGAAGATCTGAAGTGACTCTTCTATCTTGCCTTGTAAACATTTACCTTTAGACCTTGATCTTGATCTAACTGCTTGACACATTGACTCCATTTTTCCAATGGGATATAGATCTATAGCTTTCCATATAAGTAAGTGATTTCCCCACCAAATCAAATCAAAACCCCAAAACCAATTTGCCCCATAGAACTAGCCTAAAATTAAATATAATCAACAAAGTTAAATATTATAGAGAGAACCCTCTCTGAGCATTAGGAAGGCTAGATCCTAAATCTTAAAAGTAGGTTTGTGGTTAGCTCAGATATTATTTAACACAAAGTCAAAAAATCTCACAACTTTGAGAATTATTAGAGTGATAATACGGTCCTCATTGGGGAACATCATAGTTTAGAAGATGGAGGAGATGATGGCTGACATGGCATACATGTAACTCTGGCCAAGGAGTATATTTTAGTCCAATTGGGCGTCCAATACTTCAATGTCTATAAGGACCTTCTTGTCGACTAAGCATACCAGAACTTTTTGGTAGAGGCCAACGGGGGCTGAAGGGGACCATTGTATGCTCTAAGCGTGATGTGTGATGGATTTAGTTCGGGAGACCCTAACTTCTACCAAAATTTCTTTGACATGATGCATGTGGATGCACCTTCGTCAATGATACCTCAGTGAATGGTTATTTTTTGGACCAACACTGGTATATGAAAGGTGACCATTTAAGGAAGCCTAGGGGTGGCTTTATCTAAATCAAAAGCCATCAGGTGCGAATCAGCAAGGTCGATGGCACCTAATGTGGAGAGATTGAGCTATATCATCCACAATTCTATAGTTATGGGCTGCTTTGGAATAGTTTCCTGCCTGCCTAGTTGGTCCCTTAGCTATTTTTGGCAAAGGTTCTGTAATATCCCAAAATGGGGATGTAGCAATACATGAACACAAAACTGGAAATAGCAGTAAAAAATTAGCTCATAAAATGTGTGTAGAATACATAGCCAACAAATGATTGTTACATTAGCAAAAATATGATCCACTATGTCATCCCAAAGTGGGGAAATGTAGCAATATGGGTCATAAAAACGTTAATTCCAGATAATTGTGTTATAACAGGAAGAAATTACATGGGGATCCATTAGATTATGTATTATGGGACTCACATCCAGAAGGGGATCAGAAACAAATCCCTTTTGATGTGTTAAACAAATCTCCTGGTCCCAATATGGCTTAAAAATGCCCAAACTCCATGAATTATGCAATGCAAAATTACTGAAGAAAGTAACAACGTGATTTTATGAGGGTTTCTGCTGAAATATGATAGAAATAAAATATTTGGATTTTATTATACTAATACATGGAGAAAAATGGAGATCTAGATCCTTTTACACATTATGGAGATAACCCGACAAGGGTTTCATGAAAATACAACTGCAAAATGTTAGATCTGCAGATCTGGAACTGAAAGGATGCAATCTCACTGAAGCTATGTATATATACAGTTGAATAATACAAGAAATGAAGGAGGATCCTTCTTACAAACTTTCTGGGAGAAAGGTTGGCCTTTTCCCTAAGAAAGTAGCTCAAGATTGAGGGTCTTGACCCTCACAATGCAACACTGCAAGAAATGATGCAGTTCCTGCAAGGGAATTCACTGTAAGTGATGGGAGTACTTTGGCCAAGTGCCAAAATATGAAATTCTACTCCAAGATCTTCCTTACTGATCTTACAAAGGAATGGAGGCTCCCTCCTCTGAAAAATAAGCTCTGGAAGTGGTGTTGTGAACCCCCATTGCAACACCCTACAACACAACGTTATACTACTACAGAAATAACGTTGTAGCTAAAGGAGGATGCTTGGCCTCAAGCCTGGATGTGGAGAAATTCAATACAAGCTCCTTCAAGAGGCCTCTCAAGAAAGGAGAAGGATTTCTAAACAGGAGATCCTTGTGCTAAGTAGCACATCAATCTCAACTAAACAGTTGAAGAAAGCAGAATAGTCATGCAGACCAAAGCACAATATTCAATTAATAATATGTCTTGCTATGGCTGCCTTGCCCTCCTTTTATACAAATGGAAGCCCTCTCACCTTGGGTCCCACTTGTTAGGGTTTCCTCGACCAAGGAATCTTCCTCCCACTATCTCTGCGCTATCTCACAAGATGATCTCCACCTCCTATCCCAGCGTTGTTCACTTGGTCAAACTTGACCTTGTCCACATGAAAATGTCCTTGTTCACACTTGGGAGTGTAAAATCCAGCTAGCATTATGATCGCTTTTCACACTATGAGGGATTTTATTCTTATTTCTGAAATGTATGGGCCTCCTTACCCATTTATTCTTCTCCTAAGTGAAATCAGCAACATTTAATACTCCAATTTGCTGCATGCAAATTTTAGAATATTACAGTCCTCCCCTCCCAAATGTTGCTTGTCCTCAAGCAACTGCAAGGATACAACTGATAATTTGTCCCTCCTCCTACTATAGCATCCACTTATGATGAACTCCTCCAAGGAATGAGATGTTGTCTCATCAATTAATCTCCATATTTCCCCTCCTAAACATGCAAGCTAGCCAAATAGCTATCATCATGAATAAGTAAAGTACTCAAGGAGGCAATAAGGTGCTATCTAGAGGTCCTCTCAAGGCATGGAGTCTGAAATTTATTGGGAACTATCCATCCCATGTGAAGCCTCCATCCCCAAGCTATCATCCATACAAAATGAGTTACCCTCCAACATGGTAACTCATGAAAGATCTCATCCACCTTGGGCTCTTGCAATGTAGGTGGGATGAATAACTGAACTTGGTAGACAAAGTAGCCTACCTCACGCTATCCTTCTCTCCACTTATGATAATTGTAGATTTTTTTCTAATCTTGGGCTGCCATAAAGTTTCCTTCAAGTGGCAATAAGAAGACTAGATCTCCAAAGATCTCCTCTCCAACATTGTGAATCAAGCTAGTCTGAACCATCCCATATGTGATGGATAGAAAATCATCACCATATGGAATACAATCAATCCTATGGCCTACATCATGGAAAAAAAATTGTCTTACTGTAGTGGCCATATCATTTCTCATTCTCCCCTTGGAACATGCAATTAAAAAAGTGTGGGAAATATCTTTCCCCAAGGACACATCCAGCCAATGTGTCTCTCCCCCAATCATGCTCTCAATAAGAATAATAACCACATCGGCAAATGAAATCATGATTAGAATCTCAATTAGGGAAAAACTGAAGGTTTCATGTTGTTACACAGCATTTTGTCACTGTCCTTGCAATCCCCAACTCGCACATTGGAGGGTCGTTTCTGTGACCAATAAGCAGTGTCATGCTTTTCAAATACTATCATTGCATCCCTTTACATGAGGGAAATATTCCTTCTGTTGACAATTCCTTGAGAAGAGCTATAAAAACCCCTATTTTTTCCTTGGCGCGAGTAGCCAGTTACACCCTCGCGCCGACCAGGAAATTTAACACTGAGCTCGTGCTAGTTGGTGCTCTGTGCCAGTTAGACACCCGCGCCAAGCTGTTTATGGAATGTTTTTTAAAAATAGAGGTGGAGAATCCACTCCAACCACCTCAAATATTAGTCATTGGGAGTGGTTGAACTGAAACAACCACGGAATCCTTCCTTTAGTTAGTAGTTTCCACCTCCCTTGGAACTCTCCTAAAGGATAGGACTCCCTCCCACCTTTCTAGGGATCCCAACCCCCTCCTTTTCCTCTATAAAAGAAACTATCTCTCGTAGTACAAGCTAGCTGAACTTGGAGAATTAGACATACTATAGCTGAATTACTAGAGAATATAGAATAAGAAGGAATTATGTTGAGGAAGCTTGAGTCCATGACTTCTTAGAGAGCTTGAGTCCATGCCTTCATCCCCTCTGAATTCCCTGACAAACATTTGAGATGCGCTTCGCCTGAACCCTGCTAGAGGAGACTACGATGTCAAAGCATCAGTTGTACTCTTCCTTCTATTAATTTATATACATGACTACTATTTGGTTCCACTATTGTGTTATGATGTTTATTTGATGCGATATGTTTAGCCCTCTTTGATTGGCTAATAGTGATGAGTGAAAATATTATACCATATGTTGTTCTTGTTCTCTATCCTATGTGCAGGTATCTGAGTGTAATAGCGAACAGATTGTGATTTTCCAAGGCAGGAGCGAGAGGCCACTACTCTTTCTGTAACGACGACAACGTTGGATTCCAAGTAGGTCAATCTACCGTGTCTTTTGTTCATTCATTAACTAGGAAGCAACAATTTAGCGTGTCCTTTTGTTTCTAGACCCACCCTAGGGCTAGAGGTATCGTCTCTATCCGTAGAGAGTATTTACCTTTAGAACGAATTGGCGACTCCACTAGGGATCAGTGTGAGTTTTTCGTTTCATCCTGTTGGGTCAGTTTCTATTATTGGTTTAGTTATTTGTCTTTTTATTGTTTGTTTGCTGAGTTTCCATCGTCTGTTCAGATCTAGAGTGTCAAGGTTGACCTCTGCTCATTAGGTTGTGGTTTTTCCTCTTTTTCCCATAGGTATCTCGCTTTTCACGGTTTTTGTCTGAACAGTCGCGTTGATTGGCGCAGGTTTCTCTTTTTGCACTCATGCCAACCCCTATATGGCGCGGATTAGAGCCTTACAGTCACGCCAACCACTGTACGTTTTGGTTTGACCTCCTTAATGAGTGTTTTGGTCATTTGTTCTTGCTTCAGGGTTATTTTTAGGTGTGATTAAGCCTTTGGGACTGTGTCGACTACTGTAGATTGTTTCCCTCAGTCGTTTGTCCATTTTCCTATCGATGTCATTTAAGACCTTAGGGTTTCTAAGTGTTCTTGTACACAGAGCCTTCTGTTCGAAAACAAGTCTCTTTGATTGTTGTCAGTCTCGTTTTGGGTCATTATACTGAGTTTTTCTTGATCCCTTTGAGTATTTGTTTTGATCGAATGATCATTTTTTTTTCGATTGGTCCTTCTTCTTCTTACTTTGAGCATTGATTACTTTTCTTGTTTGGGTCATTTTGGGAAAATCTCTTTTTGATTGAAAGTTTGATCCATTAACTTGTATGTTTTGTGTTTGTTTCTCTTTGTTTGAGGCATTCAATTTTAAATCCCTACATTCGCAAAACTCAAACTAGTGTTTATTTTTTTTCCATTGAATTAGTACGTTGTGTGCTTCATTTCATTGAAAAACTCAAAAAATATGTTTTGCATTCTTTCGTTGCATCGAAATTGAAACGTTCCTTTACATAACTAGCATTTGTCAATCTAGGAAGGAATTTAGTTTTCGATTGATTGCATTAGAGGCATTAGAAGTTTTATTCGAATACTTTCCTTGCTTGTTATTGTTTGAAAGATTTATATCCTTCTTATAACTAGCATTCATCAAATTGAAATGATGTTCATTTGCATATAGCTTACATTTAGGAATTTGAGCTCCAAAGTCAATAGGGCCTGGAAATTTAAACATAATCCAAGATTAACTTTAAAATTTACTCAATGAACCTAGGGCAACTTTGACACCTAACGAAACATTTCTAGTGGTCTAGGCTAGAGAAATGTTCCCGCGTCTTAAAACCTAGTAGCTGTCGCTTGCCTTTTGGCTTCAGACAACGCTAGTACGGACTTGTGCTCCTCGTACCTTCACGTATATAAAGGGAGGCCCCTCTAGGTTGCAATCCTTTATTTATAGGAAGTCAAGTCTGCCATCTTGTAACTGTGATACACCGAACACAACATTTGGGAGAGACTACCTACATGTACGTTAATTCCTTGGTCATTTCACTTTCATTTGATCACCAAGGTGTATATGGAAGTTCATGGAAACCTGGTATACCCTCTTGCTTAGATTACCGAAGCAGTCATTTTGATCTTTTCATGACTCTTTAAACACGTGAAAAGATCATCGAGCACTTGTCCTTTCGCACTCATTTCAACCTGAAAGTGATAGAGTCACCTTTTTCCTGTTTCTCGAGTCTTAAAATATGAAACGACGGAGTTTGGTTTCAATGTCTTAAGATATTAACTGCCCAAAAAATATTCTTGGTTAAATTTTTCTTCCTTAGTGTGTTGTTTTAGAGTTGTTTCCGATGGCGACGTTTCTGTAGTGTACCAACCAAGGAATCCCCTTCGAAGGGAGTCCTGGTCCTTTTCTAGCTTTTGGGAATGTTGGTGCTCCTTATATGGTGACTTTTTTGTTTCCTGGGTTAACTGTTGGTTTTCCCGTGTGGTTATTTTCGACCTCGATGGTCCTGAGTAGTCTGATTCCCATGTGGTTATTTTTGACCTCGATGGTCCCGAGTAGTCTGACCTCCATACAACCATCTCCTCTGTCTGAACAACATCATGTTGATTCTAATTTGGACCTCTCCCCTTCTTCACCTATTCCTTCGTCCTCTTCCTCTACTTCGCTTGGTGAAATTTTGGATCCTAGTAACAAGGTGGCTAATAAGAAGAAGAAGAAGAAGTCAGATAAGAGAGAGGCTAGTTCTGCGACTATTGCGCCTAAGAAACCTTCCATCGATAAACCATCCAACCTTCCACAGAAATTCAAATTCCCTTGCATGTTGTGAAAAGGTGATCACCTTATTTGAGATTTCCCTAGCATTCCCAAGGTACTTGAAGCATGGTCCAACGGTCGTCCGCCGTTGCCTTTGGCTTCTGGAAGTCATATTGGTGGCACATCTTCGACTAGTACTGATAAGACTCATAAGAAACAAGGTAAGATTACGAATCCTTGCAAGTTGTGTGAAGGGAAAAATCCCATTCACCTTTTTCCATACATGGATGAAGCCAAGAGAGTGTTGGAAAAATCTACTGTTTATGCACCCTGCCTTCCGGCTAGTTACCAGAAAATTTCTTCGAGTCCTCCGCTAGTTGATTCAACAATCGGTCAAGATTCATCCTTGGTCGATCTCGTTCCCCCAGAAATTTAAATTCAAGAATACGTTCCCAACCAACCATTAGTTGAGGAATTGTTCGATCTAATCCTGCCCATGGTTCATCAAGTCTTTTCCGTCGAGACTGGATCACATCCCCCTCACGTTCTTCTTGTTTCTTCAGATTCCTCGGACTTGGAGAAAGATTCTCCCGTCCCTGTAGTTCAAGAAGCTACTCTTCCTACTCCCATGATGGAGGTCCAGGAGGATGCTTCTCTTTCTCTAGTAACACCAGGGGATGACCATCTCAATTCAATGGTACCTCCTCCAAATAGTTTGGTCGTTTCCTTTGATTGGAGCCGATTTGCGGGATAACCTCTTCCTTCTTATGTGCCTTTTGAGATCATGGTACAGGCCTTCGATATGGTCATACCTAGAACGATTATAGATGAAGGTGCATCTGTTACTATTCTATCTTCCACTACTTTGCAAGCTTTTGGTTCTCCACTGCTTGTTCCTGTTACCTGGAATCTGTTGGCATTTAACAAAGGAACTAGTCAACCGTTAGGGATTCTTCCAAAGTTGCCTATTACTTTGGGAGGGAGAACTGTCTATATAGATGTGATGGTTGTTCCAGGCCCCTTGGATTTTAATTTTCTCTTGGGTCGCGACTATACTTATGCCATGGGTGCACTTGTGTCTTCCCTCTTTCGTGTGCTCTGTTTTCCACACAAAGGTTAGATCGTGACCATTGATCAGCTGTCATTCTTTGGTCCTGATGTGGCAGCTGGCTTGCCATCGTCTCTTTCGAATCTTTATCTGCCGGTTGTCTCCTCCCTGCCGCAGGTTAATTATGTGGCTACCTGTCCCATGCCTGCATTCAGTGATAGTTTCGTTGTGCATCGTGTGCTGGGGGCATTGGGTCCTCATTTCTGAGATGTTGTTCTCGCATCAAATGAGAACCTCTTGGAAGCCATGACTTCTTATTTGACATGATGAGTTGTCATTGGAGCACGGTTTGTTTTATTGTGTCAAGCTCCTTAAAAAATGAAACAATCTCTTCAGAGCATAGTTCATTTTCTTGTGTCAAGGTCCTTAAAAAATGAAACAAGATATTTGGAGCACAGTTCATTTTATTGTGTCAAGCTCCTTAAAAAATGAAACAATCTCTTCGGAGCACAGTTCGATTTCTTGTGTCAAGCTCCTTAAAAATGAAACAAACTGTCGCGAGGATAGTTCTTTTACTATGTCAACCTCGTTAAAAAAATGAATTAGATAATGAGGACAGTTATTTTAATGTGTCAACCTCGTTAAAACAATGAAACATGTTCCTGTTCGATTCGAGTCTTTGGTCAGATCTCATAAAATCCCAGTCGAGTCTTTCTCTTGATCTCATAATTTGAACCTTCACTCCATCTGCCTTTCATATGGACTGAAGCTTGGGGGGAATGTACCTTGAATTGAGTCACCATGCTGGGGGCATGCCCGTTTTTCCCTGTTTTTCAAGCATAGTCTCTTTCTGTTTCAAGCTTGTGTAAAAGTGAAACTAGTTTTAAGCATAGTTTTCTACAAAGTTTCAAGCTTGTGTAAAAATGAAACCAACCTCAAGCAAAGTTTCCTATTTTCAAGCTTGTGTAAAAATGAAACCATTCTTATTTTTACTTCTCATGATTGCAATTTTATCAGCCTGTTTTGCCAGATGAGCCTTGGTTTTCTCATTCCATCGTCACCATCTGCTTGGCCGATCATACGCCTTCAGTTGATTGTTTTACCCAATCCTGAGGAACCACTTCAATGAGTGGCCTTGTTAGCCAGTCTCTTGAATTTTATCATATTCTGAGCAGTTCCACCATAACCGGAACCAGTTGCTACCCTTAATACCACTCGTTCCTCCAGGAAGAGTCAAATTTCAATTCTTTTCTTACTCTCAAAATATGAAAATATTACCGAGACTCTTGTCGTTTTGAACTCGTTAAGTGGCTGCGAAACAATATCTACCCAGTATACGTTTACCCCTTGGTCGGGCTAGGATGGATTATTTACGAAAAAGGAATTCCTTATCCTATCGCGACTAAGAGGTTCTCTAAGACATAGTTTTCTACCTTTTCAAATCTCTGAAGACTACCTACGAAAAGGGACTACTGGAGTTTTCTTTTCTGCCTTATTTTCAAACTCTTTGAACATGAAAATATGTCCAGTTCTCCCTTTGTCAGACTCGTTAAACCATGATGAAATCGGACTTCGTCACCATGACGTTACTCGAGTTCCTCCTTCCTAGGGCTCGTAAAATGTACTAGGTTGGATTTGTCCGAAGGAAAAACTTACATTTCAAGCATATGCTATCCCCTTAAAGCTTGTTTTAAAAAATAATTGGCGTACTCGCCAGAAATGGTGGGGGGAAATGGAACCATGTTTTAGTTATGTTGGCAGTATGTCGCTCTTGAACATGGCACTTGTCTTCATTCATGTCGGGTTGGGGACATCTCATTTAGTCATTTTTTCCTCCATGGGTTTGGGTAATCCTTTTTGACCTCTCATATTCTCTCTGCCACGTCATCATGACCTCATATCCTTTGATGTTAAATACTACCAAATCCATTGTCATGTTGCTGATATGTTAAAGAGAAGTTTTCCTTTGCAATTTTCAACCTTCCTTTGATTCTCTGTTTGTCCTGATTCACTTTCAACATGTTACTCTGTCTCGTGTCGATGATGTGGGAAAAATTATGGCCCTCCTTCGACCAGGTCATTTCTTGTCGACTTCAGCCCATTATCCAGGAATTTGATCTAGAGAATCCCTTCTGGTACCTTGGAGCCTACATGCCTCAATGGCAGGTTTTTCGCATTCAATGCAAGGTTCACACCATTGGCCTTCGATCGAGTGATTTTGCGAGTGTTCAATGTTAGATCATTGTTCACATTCCATAGATTGTACCTTTTGTACCTTGAGGGCCATCGTAATCATTGGTGGTTTCTCTCGCATCCGTTAACGACTTTCAACATTGGCTAGTAATCAGACGATTTTCCTGCATGCTCGACTTCAGCTCATGTATTCGCATGCTTGAAATTGTACTTGTTCGGGTCGAGATGGAGCACAAGACCCTGGATTTTGTCTAATAAAATATAGGCTATGGATTTTTGTGGATTATTATAACTTATTGCATGACTCTCTTGATTGGATGGCTGCGACCATACCTGATTTTATTTATTGATCCTTACTACTAGATGGCTACATCCATACCTCGGATCTTAGTTTTTATATACTCTATTATGGATGGTTGTACCCATGCCACATAATTCATGTATCACAGATATTAGTTGTATAGTTTTTGGTTCGAACGCATTCTCATAAAACATTTCACCCCTCCCTCTCCCTTGGACTTCATGCTTTAGGGGGCATCTGTTACACACCATTTTTTCAATGTCCCTGCAATCCCAAACTCGCACATTGGAGGATCGTTTTTGTGACCAATAAGCAGTGTCATGCTTTGAAAATACTATCATTACATCCCTTTACATGAGGGTAATATTCCTTCTGTTGACAATTCCCTGAGTAGAGCTGTAAAAAACCCTATTTTTGCCTTGGAGCGAGTAGCCAGTTACACCCTGGCGCCGACTGGGAAATTTAACACTGAACCCATGCCAGTTGGCGCTCTGTGCCAGTTAGACACCCACACTAAGTTTTTTATGGAATGTTTTTTAAAAATAGAGGCTGAGATTCCACTCTAACCACCTCGAAGATGAGTCATTGGGAGTGGTTGAACTGAAACAACCACGAACTCCTTCTTTTAGTTAGTAGTTTCCACCTCCCTTGGAACTCTCCTAAAGGATAGGACTCCCTCCCACCTTTGTAGGGATCCCAACCTCCTCCTTTTCCTCTATAAAAGAAATTGTCTCTCTTAGTACAAGCTAGCTGAACTTGGAGAATTATACATACTATAGCTGAATTACTAGAGAAGATAGAATAAGAAGGAATTACGTTGAGGAAGCTTGAGTCCATGACTTCTTAGAGAGTTTGAGTCCATGCCTTCATCCCATCCGAATTCTGTGATGAAAATTTGAGACGCGCTTCGCCTAAACCCCGCTGGAGGAGACTACGACGTCAAAGCATCGGTTGTACTCTTCCTTCTATTCATTTATATACATGGCTACTGTTTGGTTCCACTATTGTGTTATGATTTTTATTTGATGTTGTTGGTATCCCGTGTTTTGACAGTTTGGCAAATCAAAAGACAAGGCAACATCAGAACCAATCTTTAGAGTTCCAGGATCTAGTCCTCCTGTTCTCAGAGAGGGATCTCTCAAATATTTGTTTGCAAAGGTTTATCTTGTTTGCTTTGGTTATGGATTTTTAGACTAGTTATTACGTGCAAATGTTTGCTTGGTTGGGTTGAGTTGATATAGCAGAATATGAAAGGTCTAGGAAAGATAGACAGAAAGAGGAAATATCTGGTTCATTGGGCAATGGAGTCAAAATAAGATCATGACAAACTCTTCAAGGGATATGGGATATCAAAGGGAAAATCTAACTTGGCCACAGGATCCTTTGTTTTGGAATGAGATGAACATTAATGATTTAGAAAAAGAAATTTAATTCTCAACAAAGGGAACTTGAGAAACATAACTGATCAATAAAGAGATATTTGATAGACAGGGCTAACCATAAATTCTACAAACATTCTTTAAGAAAATAATTATTTCAAGACAACTTCTAAAATGAAATCTAAGATTCGGGGAACACCCTATTTCCTCAAAGATTTTATTTTAAAGGATTTAGAAAACATAAAAGATTCACTGATAATTGCATTCATAGAAGAGGGAACACCTAAATAACAGCTGTGTTTGCAACTATAAAGACCTTCAAAACAACTGTTTAAGCAGGGGCAAAGGGTAAGATCAAAACCGACCTCTTTGGTTAACTTAAGACAATGGTACTTCGAAGGGAGACTTCAATAACGGCTTTCAAGTGATGGCAGACAAGCAGGGAGAACCATAACATGTTGAAACCAACTATTTGAGCTATCAAGGAAATAAACGAGCATGAAGACTAAAGAGAAGGTTTAAAGCCTCTAAAATACTTCAGCAGAAGAAAACATAAAACAGTGAAGGGTGAACAGGTCTAAGGTGCTTCCAGGAGTCATTTCTTAGCCTAAAACTTTCAGCCTACTATAGTAAGAAATGATGGAACATAATGAAAACAAGGGAAAAAACATTTAATAGTTCAGAGCACTTCACCAACAGCCAAGCTCATGGATCCAATGAGAGAGCCTTCTCAGGAACAGACATGCAGCGGCATCATCAACACATCCAAGACTCCAAATTATTTTCAACTTCAACAGACTTGTATATTTATTTCAGAGTGTTTCAATATTACAACTTGTGATCAAACAGCAACCAACCTTCTCATCTTATGCATAAGTACTTATAGGAAGATGAGGAGGTGAGAACTAACAAAAATATCTCATGAACCATTAATACAGATTAAATGACTTCTCGGTCTCTTGAGGGGTTCGATGGAGAAGTGTACAGGTGGATCACTGTATTAATGTTTTACAATTAATATCAAAGCTCGGTGGGAGCTTTATTTGACTTTGAGGCTCTATGTTCTGTCTGGAGCAACTCTGCAGCTATTTTCTATTACACTCCTTTGGTAGAATTAACTTCTTGGCAGCGCTGGAGGCAGATATTTCCTGAATCAATAATTTCGGCCTCTGTTTGAAAGGTTTGAGGTAACAGGTGGCTTGGTGGTAGCTGAGGAATCAATTTGCCTCAGATGTGGCGGTGGAGGCTTTCTGTCTGATTAAACACTTTAGGTTTTCCTTTAAACTGTGTTTTAGATTGAGGATTAGGCTTTTGATAACTGTCTTAGCCTTAATCCCCATAAAAACTGTCTTCAATCTTCATATGCTGTGCTCTGTCTTCAAAACTGATACTCTTTAACTGTGTTTGAATTAAAACAGTGTCTTGTCGATGTGCAGACCCGCACTGGGCTTTACGGCATCAATACTCATAGAGTACTGACGAAACATGGAATAGAGCCCTGTGGATGGCTTCTCTATAATGAAACGAGGGCATGAGAATCGTCATTCCCAGCCCTTGGCATTTCTTCGTTATACAATGGAAAACCATTTAGAACACCTGCATCAAACACAAAACAATTAAGAAATCCTGCGAAAAAATAGGTTTAAACTGCTTCAGATGGCGGGGGAGGAGCGTAGCCGTCGGATAAAAATATCTAACGGTGGAGATCGGCAAAAAACAGGAAAATGAGAGCGGGGAGAAGAAATAAGGCGGGGTGGTTTTGGACCGTCCGATCTGGACACATGGACGGTCCTGATCTAATCGGAGGATCTCAATCGGGGGTGGCAGGCAAGTGCATGCGATTAAGCGCTGGCCGTTGATCTGCAGATCAGATCGACGGCGGAAGGTGAATCGGAGGGTTTTTGAAATGGGGCAAGACTTTTGATCGTAGGGAATAAGGACAGTTGGATCTTCGGGAGGATGGACGGCTCATATTGGATCGGGGATCGGCAATCGGGAGTGAAAAAAAAAAAATGCGATTCGAAACTTGCGATTAGAAACTTGCGATTGAGCGCTGTCTGTCCGATCCTCAGGGAGATGGACGGCCCAGATTTAATCGGAGGATCACGATCGGGGAGGGCAGAAAAGGGGATGCGATTGAAACGCAGCGATGCGATTGAGCGCTGTCCGTCTGATCATCAGGGAGATGGATGGCCCAGATTTAATCGGAGGATCGCAATCAGGGAGGTCACACAACAACATGTGATTGAAACTTTGCGATTGAGCCCTTTGCGATTGGGCGATAGCCATCGGATCGGGTCTAGATCGATGGTCCAGATCCTTTGATTTCTTGCACCGGCGGGACCCTTATACTTTGCGAGAAACCCGAAAATTTCGATAAACACCAAGGTTTTGAGTGGATCGGGCAGAAAATATATATGATAGGCTGGCTCCCGATTGCGGGGCCACTGGGAGTATGGAGTACCATGTGCCCGGGGCTTTATATAACTAGGGCTAATCGCAATCGGAACATTCGGGCCTGGTCTTTCAATCAACCCATTTGTAATTTCTCCGATCGCGATTGCGCGATTGGTCTTTTTGATCAACCCATTTTCATTTATCACTTGTTCTTAAGTTTTTAACTTAAAACTTCGGAAAGTGGGTTTTTGGGTTTACAAAGGAAAAAATTGATCAGAGAGGGATTTTTCAATGGTTTAGTGCCCGATTGCGGGCCTATGGATTAAACGAAATAACAATATGATCTGCGGTTTATGACAAAGGGGCTGATCGCAATCGGCATTTTGAAATGGCTCACAAACATGCACACTTGAATCGTTCTAATGCGATTAGCGTCGACAAGCTTTGGAATTTGGTTTCGACGCATGGGCATGTGGGGGGAAGTGGTTTAGGACTTAGCCCAAGGGGCTTAGGTCCATAGCAATAAAACTTTGTTTTTTATGAAAAATTTCAAGGTTTTAAATGGATTTGAGGGTTTCGGCACAGCTCAAAAACAAGTTTTAAACCATGTCAGGAAGATTTTTACGGATGGAGGGAGAAACTTATGAAAAGTAGAGGAATAATATGGAGAAAAAAAGGGGAAGAAAAATGATGGTTTCTTCAGCAGTTTGTTATACGAAATCAGCAGAATTTTCTGGTATAAAATGGGACAGCAAATGAGGATTTGGGACAGAGGCATGAGGCCTTAAAGAGACTTCAAGAGCCAACAATTTTTAGTGATAAAATTTGTTCCTTGGAGGCTCAAAAAAGATCTTAGCCACCTTTTGGTATAAAAAAATATTATAGGTGGCTAACAGATGCAATATGTTTAGCCCTCTTTGACTGGCTAATAGTGATGAGTGAAACTATTATGTCGTATGTTGTTCTTGTTCTTTGTCCTGTGTGTAGGTATCTGAGCGTAAGAATGAATGGATTGTGATTTTCCAAGGCATGAGCGAGAGGCCACTACTCTTTCTGCAACAACGACAACATTGGATTCCAGGTAGGTCAATCTACTTTGTCTTTTTTTCATTCATTAACTAGGAATAAGCACTTTAGCGTTTCCTTTTGTTTCTAGACCCACACTAGGGCTAAAGGGATCGTCTCTGTCCATAGAGAGTGTTGAACCCCAAAGATGTCCTTTCCCTTCACCAAATTTCACTTCATTTCCTTTGTCCTTATCAATTACAGGCTTAAATGGTCAATAGGATTGATCAAAGTCACTTTAGGAATGTATACAATGACTGACTTGCTATATTTTCATGGTTTTGTTTTTGTAGTAAATTTTGACTAGACTCAGCTACATAATGCAACCATTTTGTAGCCAGTCGCCTATTCCACAGCTATCTTCATGTTCTCACAGGTTACAGGTGTCACTTAAAGGAAAAATGCATATGGTTGAATTCCACAACACTCCCACATCATTTATTTCTCTCTACAAAGTCTGAGAAAGAAGCTACAGGTGGTTATGCACGTGGAAGAGATCAAAGCCAAGAAGCAGATTCCTACCAGGACAGGGACTCTACAGATGTCTCCAACAAAGTATGAGGCTTCCATAAGAGTTCTAATTTGATTTTGATTGAAAAAGACACTTGTTCCTGTTTCTTCTCAAGGATAGTTATGTATTTCTTTTATAAGGATGACTTGGAAGACCGAGAGACAACTAGCTAGATTGATGTTTTGTTGCTAGATCTCAAAAGACCATAATACTCTGTTTTTGAAATAATTTTCCTTTAATGAAAGAAGTACCGCTTTATTGCAAGATCTGAGGCAATCTTGAAGAGATTTGTATGCTAATCCGGTGGTAGAGGGCCCCTACTGCCCGAGAAGCTCTGTGTACATTGTTTAGATAAGTAACTTTAGCCTTGTTGCATTCCTAGCTTAAGCAATTTTCTGAACTTTGTGTTTTATACTCACTTGCATTGGATGCTACAGTCAGTCTTATTCTTACAAATTGTTCCAAAATATCACTAACATTGAATGAGATATAACTGTAGTATTTTATGAATTAGTTGCATTTTTCTGAACTTTACGTTTTTGTGCTCAATTACATCAATTGTTATAGCTAGTACTGTTCTTACGAATTATTCCAAAATATCACTAACACTGAGTGAGACTTAGCTGTGGTGTTTTAGAGCTTAGTTGCATTTATTTTTTTAACTTTATGTTTTTATGCTCATTTACATCACATTTACAGCCAGTCTTGTTCTATGAATTGTTCCAAAATACCACTAACACCGAATGAGACAGAGCTGTAGCATTTCAGTGATTAGTTGCATTTTAGTTTAGTTGTAAAACTCTGGAGGTTAATGGAAATCTAGTTCAATTCTGTTCACTGTATTTCAAGTTTGAATGATTGCATTCTAGTTCAGTTTTATCCATTGTATTTTTAGTTTTATTAGTCAGTTGTATTCTAGTTGTTAAGTTATACTTGATGGCATTCATTATTTACAAACCATTCCTGTTCTTAATTTCTACTAATACATCATCATCATAGGAACACGAATTGGTAATGTCATTTTGAAGTCTTGACTGTTCCGCAACTTCTCATAATTTCACAAATTGCCTCTTTTCCAAAGCTATTCCAAAGTATTTCTAATTCTTGAATGAGGTTTAAGAGCGATATTTTGAGTTGTGGAATGGATTAATTTCAGTGTCATAGGATAATTTAGAATAGAGTCACTCACTATGTTGCAGACTATCTTTTCCAAATGTGTTCCAACAAGTTTCTAGCCATGGATGGGATTTTCTCTGTGATATTGTGGATTATTGTTTACTTAGAAGAACCTCATTGCATTAAACTTATCCTTTTCTCAAGTTATTCCAGCATATTTCTAATGAATGAATTGGAATGAGTTCATGTTATGAGTTATTGAATTCATGTTATGAGTTACTTTTCTTGTTAAAGTTTTGCATTTTCTGTTATCTAGTGCCATACATAGTTTAGAATAGGATTTGCTCTGTTTTAGTGTGACCAAACAACTTCTCTTTACCAACACTTAGTTCTTTTCCTCTTATAAAAAAAACACAAAATCAAAAACATTGGAAAAACACTAAACACAACGTAGTGAGAAACAGATACCTAGGCACATATAGTGCACTTCACTTCAACAGTTTACTAGCCCTGGTTGAAAATTTATGACATCAATTTAGGAACACTAAGTTGAGAAGACAGAGAGGATTTACCTTCATAACACATGTGGTGCTGGAAAGTACCAACAATTTCCCAAGTGGTCACAGCGCAGTTTTGCAAACTACTACTTCAGAAAATAACATGGTAAGTTGTTTATTGATACATGGATAATTATGTATGTCATTACATCTACTAATGAATAGTAAATGGTTAGGTAAATCAATTGAACATACATGAAATGATAAGACACTTGCCCAAGGCCTTATAAAATATGGTTGTCTCCATCATACAATTTGGCCCAATGTTGACCATGGAGCTCAATGAAAATCTTATCCTCTTGTGGAGCAATGCACTCAATAGAAATGGTAAGAGAATGAAAACACTGTGTTATATAATCAATAGATGTAAAAGCAATATTATTACCATGTGTTGAAAGTAAGATGATGCCTATGTACATGAATAATCCCTCCATATTGGTAATACATACGCCCATGAAGAGGAATGAATCATATGATGCAGGAAGATCACCATTCTTATGCTTGAAAATCCAAGTTAAGAAGATCGTATCTCTGTAATAGATTTTCCCATCCACAACTTCATCATTCTCACCTCCTCCTTGTCCACCAAGTGCATCAAATGTGAAGTGATCTTGGGGACACTCCATCAATAAGTCCAAACTCCCAAGTGACAATGTTGTTGGCCTATGAAAATAGGCTCTTTCCAACTCATAGCTCCATTCTTTGACATGTTCATTGTCAAAGACATCTCCCATAATGCTACTACATATAGAAAATTCCTTCCAAAGTGGAAGTCCCTCCTGATCATCCAAGGCTAGGGAGTAGCCCCTGTTAGCCACCTATAAATTCTGTCATACTAAATGGTGGCTAAGCTTGTCTTTCAAACCTTCAAGAGATAGTTCCCTTTGAAAAATTATCATCTTTTGAAGTTTTATGATGATTATTACCCTTTGAGTTAATCTTCACTGCTGTTTCACTATTAGCCCTAAAGTACCTGTTGATTACCAAGAGAAAAACTGCTTAAGAAACTCCAATCTCCCTCATTTCACTCTTTAATTTCATTCATAAAAATACCTTCATTTGACTTCTAAATCATTTCAAAAACCCCTTTAAGCCTTATACCTCCCTTTTATTCGGCTTAAAAATCCTTCTCTCATCTATCGGAACCCTGTTTTGGCTTTAAAATATTTTTATTTTGGCCTAAAAACAGTCTTTTGCACTCCTAAGGCATTAAGCCCCCGAGGTCTTATAAACCTTGAGCCCTTTTTCTCATGTGGCCAAAGTCCCACAACCGGGCGCTTAGAAACATAAACCCCATGCAAAAATCCTTTCCTTTGCCTATATTTCATTTCCCGACATTATGGTTTTTAATAAAATCTGGACCGTTGATCTAAAAACAGATCAACGACCATCGAGCCTCCTTTCCTTTGCTTTTTCGCCTCCCGTCCCTCTTCTTCTTTTAAAAATATTTACGCTTCGTCTTTTAATCTCGATCGTCCATCCAAATAATCTGACGATCGGGACTTAACCCGATCTCACCATTGAACCCACCCCGCGACAAAGTTGCTCACGCACCAGCAGACCAACTCTAATTTTCCCTTAGGACTATTGAGTTTTCGCGCTCAATGATAGTTGTTGATCTATGCTCCTTCCATCAGATCAATGGTCATGGTCCCATCACGCGTTGTCGAGCCCTATGTCCCACCATACATCCTCCACGCATCTTTTGATTGATTGTGTTCTACCCGCATTGTCAGATCTCCCGACGATCATTCGACGGCTCAAACACAATATCACGCAATTTTTTGACCCCCACCCCCCCCCCCCCCCGCCCCCCAGTGCGCTACTTCCTTGCGATAAAAGTGGTTTCATTTTCCACGTGTCGAGCAATGAATGTAATCGTGTTCCAAAAGTTAATACCGCCTACCCCCCAAATGCTGTGCGAAAACCATTAATGGTTTTCCCGAAACCGTTTCTTCTCAGTTCGCACCCTAAATCAAATTTAAACCCCTATTTCATTTTTTCGCTATGGTTTTTATCCTTACACTGCTACATCCATTCATCCTCACAGCTCTGACCACTTCCATACACCCTCTAAAGAATTTTTAAACCTATCTTCGCAGGATTTATATAATTTTTGTTTGTTTTGTCCAGGTTCTATGGATTTTTCCCATAGTTATAAAGATAACGCAAAGGCAAGGGATGACGATTCCAAACCTTCACTACAGGAAGGGATATAAGGATTTTTCAATTCCACAGTCTCAGTCGATATATCATGATTATCGATCCATTAAACGAAACCCTCCACTCAAGAAAACCCTCTGTGCACCTGCAAAACAACAAGCACATTCAACATCGATTAATGAAAGAGTATCCGTGTCAAAAATAAAGATCAGAGCATAATTGAAGGATTAAAAATGTTAATCAAAGTTTAAAGGGATTAAGGCACAAACTCAGGAATCAAAGGCCTAATCCACAAATGAAACAGATGATCACAGTCAGCATTTTGAGGATGATTAAAGATAAAGTCTCAAAGCCCGAATGAGGCATAAACACAGTATTAAAATTAAATTAGTGTTTAAAGAAGTGAAAGAAGACAAATCAATGAAGGACACCTCAGAACCACGTCAAAGGGCCTAATTGAATCCCCAGCTACCAAAATTGCCACCTGCAGCCTCTCTACCTCAAAGGAATACCCAGATCAAATCTCAGACAGAAAACATTAAGGCCAAAGACTGCTAAAAGTTATTACAAGCAAAATCAAATATTTCACATTGACAACAAAGTTATTGTAAAAGATAAAAAGAGCCTTAAATTCAATCTTTTCACCCACTAAGCCTAAAAAGAAGAAAACAGAGTTAATGAAACAGAGTTGTAAATTGAATGCTTTCCTGCCTTATGCCTTGCATGGTTTCCAAGGCTAGGAGTTGCATTTAGTATAGAATTAATTACACTTCAACCCTAGGAACTCTTCCACCTCCTCATTTTTTTTATATAATCTCCTTGAGGAGCACATTTTAAAGGGTTGGTTGGTCAGTATTTGTAACACTGAAACTCTCTAAAATAATACATAGTCTGTCTAAAGTTGAAGAAGAAATTGAAGTCTTGGAAGCTGGATTATGTTTTGACATGCTTGTTCTTGAGAAGGCTCTATCATTGGATCCTTGAGCTCGGCTGTTGGTGATGTATTCTGAACTGTCTGTTGTTTTTCCTGTTTTCATTATGTTTCATAAATTCTTACTACAGTATGATGAAAAGTTTAGGCTAATAAATGACTCTTGGAAGCACCTTAGACCTGTTTATCCTTCATTGTTTTATGTTTTCTTTTGTTGAGGCATTTTATAGTATTTAATCATTCTCTTGAACCCTTATGCATGTTTATTTCTCAAATAGTTCAAATAGTTGGTTCTAGCATGATTTATGGTTTTCCCTACTTGTCTACTACCACTTGAAATTTGTTTTTGAAGTCTCCTTTTGAAGTACCTGTTAGTTCCCAAATCCACCTCAGGCTGAAATAAGGCAGAAAAAGGACAACACCAAACCACGCTCAGCCTTGTAGCTAGCCCTACGAGGACAGGAGATGGCTCTCTCCGGGTCAATCTCAATGAAAATATTCAAAGGGGTTTGAGATGACTAAAACAAGAACTGATATTAGGCTAGATAAACAAATAGGAGGGTTTGATTTTGATTTTTAGGGGTTTTTGTTGGAAAAAGGGAAAAACAATTTCGGGCCTGGGGATGAGGCCAAATTCTTGTAGAGTTCAAGTTGGGGCAGGGTAGGCAATGAATTTGATGTCTTAGATTCAATGAATGGATGGAAAATACTTCTGAGAAGCTGAAGAGGGCAAGAAAGTGCAAGGATCCTCTTCAAACGGATGAAACACATGTAAAACTAAACAAAAGTTTAAGGCAGAGCATCAACAAACTAATGAATTCTACCTTAGTTACTCATTTGTCTAATTCAGAAGCAAAGAGAAGGGAAATGGAATACATATAACATTAATGAAACTTAAAATAACATGGAGAAAAACATCATCAAAACTCAGAAGCCACAAGGATCCCAACAAGTGCTGCAAAACTCTGGTCTTTCCTTTGCCAAAAATCTGAAATGAATATACAATGAGGTGCCAAACTTTTCCCAAGTATCCAACCATGAAAATGTCTCAGAAAATACAATATATAGACCATCCTAACCCCTTCCCATGCCTCTAGGGGTCGAGCTCATCCTTCTAGGGGCTGTTTCAACCAATTCTAAACATGGAACTAAAATCTAGGCAGCCAAACAACTTGCCTCTATATGCTAGGAAACTGATCCATTCACTTAATTTTCACTTTTTAGTGAATGAATCCTCTAGAACAAGTAAAAAAATTCCAAATTTACATCATAGCTACAAAATTACATCAAGAGAGATCAATAATCACATCCAAAAGTGAAACTAGTCAAACTGGCCGAATTTCTGAGCTAAAAAGTGAAAATTGGGCAAAATTCCTCTATGCGCCGCGCCAGAAAACTCAATGCGCTGCGCCACTGTGAGCCTATTTTTGGGGCAGTTTCTAAAGTCCAAATTGATCTCATGATATCTCGTCGCAAAGCCCTGGATGTCTGCTATCCAACCCAAGTGGAATTTTTCAATTTGGATGTCATTTTCCCCTCCAAAACTGCAATCTCCCAAGACTGGTTCCTGTTGGTGCAAAAAGTGGCAGAAAGGCCATTTTTGGAGTGTTTTTGACCTTTAAGACCACCCAAAATTTCATGAAATCTCTCAGCCATTCCTGAGCATGCATAATTTACCATAAAAAACCCAAAAATATCAAGCTTTCCTCCAGAAGATGTCCCAATCATAAGCGCGCGTCAGGTGGCGCGACGCGTCGGGCGGAAAAACCTGTTTTGCAACCAAAATTTTCAAAAATGAAAAAATCTTCTCCAAACTTGCTGAAATTTGGAGTGAAGGTCTCCCATCATGTCTCATGCTAAGCCAAGGATGCTTCGGCAAATATTTGGAGTGGATCAAGCCTTTTCCAGCGTTTCAGTGCTTTTCTCAACCTCGCCTTCAGGATCTTCATCCTAGCTCTGCAAACGTGTGTGCGGGCCCAATAGTGGTTCTTCATATGTCTAAGCATGTATTTTTCCCTATTGGCCTTCGCCAAGAGCTTCTCCAGATGAATGTTGACTCTCGTAAGGCAAGTCTCTCGCTCAAATGGTGTCATGTCACCTGGTTTCTTCCGGGCTAATTCCCAGTCTTCGCGGATTCTCTGCAGCTCCATGAGTGTGTGCTGATACTCCAGTTGTTTATTCCGCTACTCCAAGTAATTTATAACCCAGTGAGCTCTCTGAAATTTCTCGATCAGCGTGTCGATCTCAAATTTCTACTCCTGGATGATCTCTTTCAGCTTTGAGCTGGGAGAGCTAGAATCAACATCGATCAATATAAAATCAGTGTCTTGGCCTCCTGAAGGGCCCTCATCGTGCATAGGCCTCTTTCCTCTATCCTGTACCTGTGCTGATGTAGAAGGCGAGACCCCTTCCATGACATGTGGAGATAGTACTCGCGCTGCTGATGAAGGTAACGAGACCCCTTCCACCCCTGGTGTAGATAGTACTCGTCGTGCTGCTGCAAATAAGGCTCTGGTACCTCTCTGATATGTAAAACACACTGGAACACTGATAGGATCTATCTCAAGAACCTCAAACTGATGCGAAGGCTCACCTGCATCGTGAACAATTTCTGGAGGAGGCTGAGGGGCTGTAAAGAAGTCACGAGAAATGAACTCATCCCATGCGATGCCCTGCAATCCAAGCTGATGCACTACAATAATTTTAATGAGCGCATAATGATAAATGTTGTTATGTTGCTGCTCTAGAGTCTTTTTCTGCAGAAGGGTAGTCATCCGCTCTATGTTTGGGCACATGAAGTATGGAATATTCATCAGTCGCACTCTTGTGAAGTGCATCAAAAGTTTGATATGGTATGCATAAAGGCGTGAGAATCTACCCTCACAGCTGAAGTATCTAATGATGAGTTTCATTAATGGCGCATAGGACTCCTTTAGAAACCAGAATGGAAATACTCTGCTCAATTGCCTCAAATATCCAAGCCTGATGTAAGGTTCATAATATGCTCTATCCAGCTGTTGTCTCTTATTCCACTCCTCACCTATGTTTGGTATCCCGGTTGCCTCAGAAATGGCCTCTGGTGTCAAGGTGAAGTTCACTCCAGCAAGGTTTACATGACCGTCACGCAAATGTAGGACAAATAAGCGAACCAAATCCTGATGGTGTTGAATCTGAGATATCAGCTGACAATACCGAAAACATGAATGTTGCTGAAAGCATGTCATTGCAAGCGGGCAGGCCTACAATTGAGCCAAAGAAGTGGGCTCCTCTCTAACGTGCCTGCCAATTTTATGATACCTCCTCGGTACATTTAGCTCGGTGGTTGAGTCACTGTCCTGCTCATATCCCTGCTCATATGATGAATTTGTCTCTGACATGATGCTGAAAACAAGGTGTTTGACAAGTATGTGCTGATATATGTATGGTGAAAACAAGAGTTTGTTTTTCAATACCAAGTGTGCCACATATATAATAAGGTGTTGTGGAGAAATATCACAGTGGGAAAAAAGGACTGTCAAGTGAGATTTAAGTGTGAGGACAGTCACTGTTTGGGGGACTTAGGGATTTGGGGATTTATAAGTGATGTGGAGAAAGGGATAAGTATAGGGAATAAGAGGATTTGGGATAGTGAAATGGGAATGGAATGATATGAGTAGCTTAGGATGAAAGGGAATGGGAAAGGATATTGACAATAGTGTAACAGAGGTGGGAAACACAAGTGAAAATGGAATGAGAGTGTTTTGTCACCAAAGTCAAGTTTTGACACCCAATTTCAAACCCTAGGAGAAAATTTTGATATGGATAGGGTTATATTTTCACCATTTAAACTCTTGAATTCCTCCTTCCAAATAGCACCCAAAAGGATTTAAAATCAAATGGCAAGGGCGAACAACTTACTTGGATCAAAAGAGTTGAATCGTTTGAAGAATTTAGAAGCACTAATGAAATTTTGGGCTTGGAGGCTCTGTGCGTCGCGCACAAACCCAATGCACCGCGTCGTGTGGGTGCGCCGTGCCCGTTGGAAATTACACTATGAATCTCGGCTCTATGCACCGCACTCTGTGGGTGCGCCGCGCCCTATTCCAATGCGCCGCGCTCAATTCAATCACACAGTCGGCTCTTTAAACTCAAAGTTTCATCCCTCCAAACTTCAACATTGACTTTTCTCTTGGATTTTATGAATATCTCTTGATGCAAATGAATTAATAACTTTGAGAAATATCTTGTAAAGAGATGGTTTTAATTTTTTCTTCTCAAAACCCATTTTGTAATGTTATTGACTTTGGCACTTTTTGCATTTAATACAACTTCTGTCTTTTTCTTTCCTCACTGACTTTCTGAGCTTGAATGATGAAATTGGTTGATTTTTGCAGGGATGGTGGCATTGGACTTCGGCAAAGGAGGACCAGAGTCTAAATTTGAAGTACTTCATGGCGGAAAACTTTAAAAATACATACTTATTACAAACAACTAATTTGACGATTCCTTCTTCAAAACAGAGTTTTGAAGAAGAAACATCCTCGAGCATTATTGATGATGAAAATCATGGCCTGCGGGCATTATTTAACATTTTTGAAGACAAAACCCTAGACCTAGAAAGTGAAATGACTTTTTTTTTTACCAAAATACCATCTATGATTGTAAATGACATGAACTCCACTTTGATGAATTTTGATAAATTTTGACCAACCCAGCAGGTACAAGCATGAGGGAGAATTAGAGAACAAAGCCCTTCCGTCAGATAATGGCATACCCCTAACGGAATGCAAATGAATGAGAGGAATGAGACACCTAAAAATGAAATGCAAAAAGAGAAATGATCTCTGACGGAGGGATGTAAAGACCGACTCTAACATTGGCTCCAATGGGGATGGTAGCTCCTGGGAGGTGCCAAGAACGACAGATCTTTGGGAGATCAGACTAGTGCCTTCATCCATTGGGATATGGAGTCCCTTATTTTGACGGACAACAAAAAACTCTTGACTCATTTTATTGAATGAAACTTTACTGAAACTAACTCAACCTTGAAACTACAATGACTGAAAAAACTGACTCGATGCAAAAAGAAATTACTCATAACTGACTTAACTAAAACAAGTACTTACAAAGCTTTGTTTAATGGCAGCAGTCCATCAAGATTCGAGGGTTCCAAATCATGATGACAACCAACTGCCTGCTGATGGAATATGTACAATCATGTGTAGTGTGCCTTCCAATGTAACCAATCCAGCATATGACTACATACCGAAATTCTGCTCTCACTTTTCTCGATTTGGTAGAACGATGGACATGTAGGCAACTCGAAATAACAATTGAAACCAAAGCTTATGATAATGAACCAGGCAATATTTATCTTTTCTAATGCTTGCAAAAGAATGCCGAAGGGATCTTGAAAATACTAAAGCACTAGTTTGTCTTGAGATCCAGTAGCAAAAATACAACTACTTGCTTCATTCTGATCTGAAAGAAAAATTGATTGTCCAGTGATAGGAAGGCACAGAGAGGTATAGGCTTCCTCCTTCTGAGTGTTAGCTATAAGTTCCTTGACCATGAGAAATTCTGTCATATTGTCTCTCTCAAGCTCATATTCCTCAACTTCATGGTCTAGGTCATTCTTAAACAGAAAACAATCTTCAAGATTATCAAACATGACAGCCTTATCATCTTCATGAAAGGAAATATTATCTGTTTGATGATCTATAAAACTAATTACAAAATCGTCATCATTTTCAAAAGAGGAAGAAGTTTCTCCAACACTTTCTTGACCATGCGTGCACTGCAAATCTGCTTTAGCTTGGGCTGTAACATGACCTTTCAAGAGTTGATCTATCACATCTTCAGAAAAAGGAGATAATGCCTTTTGTTTTCTTTTGCTCAAACAGTGATTGTCTTCATGAAATAACATTTTAAAACATGGAAACCATGAATGACAGTCCTTAATTCCCTGATCTTCTGAAATTTGAAAACATGGTTGATCATCTTCATATGACACGACAATCAAATTATCATTTATCACTAGGTTATTGAAAGAAGATTTGTCACTTACTTGAACAAAGATCTCATCTTGTTTTTCATGAACTGACTGGATTACCTCCTCATGAAGGCTTTGTGCTAATGGAATGAGAACATTTGGATCAAAAACTCTGTCTTCTTCCTTCCAGATGATCTCAACAGTAGAGTTCTCCTTCATGGGATTCAAAACAAGGTATTTTTTATCATCACGATCTGAATCTAGATCTGGAATAGTTGTCTTGATTTTATCACATTCTGAAATTGAAACTTGACTTTTCTGCATATTGTCTTCTTTTATGGATAGATCTGAAACAAAATCTTCTCTTTCATCATTTTCCATTGTACTAAGATCTTGATCCTGCTGCAAATTTTCCTGAGCATCTTGTTGAGTATCTTCTAAGTTCTCTTTATGCTGCTGAAATGGATTTTCGTATAGAGCCTCCATGATCTCATCGTCCATGAAGTCATCATCTTCATAAACTTTTTCAAGATTTTCAATAAAACTATGAACATGGCTACAACAGTTCTGAACTAAAGTCAAAGATGGATAAGATTCCTTATACCTTTCAAAGAACATGGTATGAAAATCTGTTAAACAGTAAATACAAGTAGGCAGCAAACTTTCATACCAAGATTGGGCTTCACCTTCCAGAGTGGCCATGAATATATTCATCAAGCAATCTTCAGGAAAATCAACCTTCAACTTGTGAATATGTATGGCAAAGAAATCTAACCGGATGTAAGCGACATCCTTCCTATCATCATCTTTAAACATAGGCAAATTCCTTTGCCAATCTACCTTAGGAATTTTATTTGGAAAACCTGGAATGTGATCTCGGCTCATGGGAGCATACCTTCGATCCAGCGAAACCATTTTTATAACAATAAATTCACCAAGAAATTCCTCAGGCTACTGATTCTTGAAGAGTAGAGTCGCCATAAAAATTATCAACCTTAGGATTCTTCGACACTAGAGTCGCGAGGTGAATGATTTCAGCCTTGCGGTGTCTAATCGTTGTCCACCATCAATGATCATATCGAACTTGATACGTCTACTGGGGCAAGAAAATCTACAAGTCAAGTGTCACATTCACAAGCTAGACCGGAGATTGACGGAAGCAGCGTTTATCTACTTTCGCTAATGCAAAGCAAGAGCATTTCGAAGGCTACCTGGCATAGCTTCAGGCTCCATCTGTAGTTTGTAAACTTAACATCTAACTTGTGAATCCCCAGTATGGTCACCACTATGTTAGTTCCCAAATCCACCTCAGGCTGAAATAAGGCAGAAAAAGGACAACACCAAACCACGCTCAGCCTCGTAGCTAGCCCAACGAGGACAGGAGAGGGCTCTCTCCAGGTCAATCTCAATGAAAATATTCAAAGGGGCTTGAGATGACTAAAAAAATAACTAATCTTAGGCTAGATAAACAAATAGGAGGGTTTGATTTTGATTTTTAGGGGTTTTTGTTGGAGAAAGGGAAAAACAATTTCGGGCTTGGGGATGAGGCCAAATTCACTTAATTTTCACCTTTTAGTGAATGAATCCTCTAAAAAAAGTAAAAACATGCAAAATTTACATCATAGCTACAAAATTACATCAATATAGATCAATAATTACATCCAAAAGTGAAACTAGTCAAACTGGCCAAATTTCTGAGCTGAAAAGTGAAAATTGGGCAAAATTCCTCTATGCGCCGCGCCAGAAAACTCAATGCGCCGCGCCACTTTGAGCCTATTTTTGGGGAATCTCCTGAAGTAAAAATTGAGCTCATGATAGCTCGTTGGAAAGCTCTGGATGTCTGTTATCCAACCCAAGTGGAATGTTTCAATTTGGATGTCATTTTCCCCTCCAAAACTGCAATCTCCCAAGGTTGGTTCCTGCTGGTGCAAAAAGTGGCAGAAAGGCCATTTTTGGAGTGTTTTTGACCTTTAAGACCACCCAGAATTTCATGAAATCTCTCAACCATTCCTGAGCGTGCATAATTTACCAGAAAAAACCCAAAAATATCAAGTTTTCCTCCAGAAGATGTCCCAATCATAAGCACGCATCGGGTGGCGCGACGCGTTGGGCGGAAAAACCTGTTTTGCAACCAAAATTTTCAAAAATGACAAAATATTCTCCAAATTTGCTGATATTTGGAGTGAAGGTCTCCCATCATGTCTCGTGCTTAGCCAAGGATGCTTCGGCCAAGATTCAGAGTGGATCATGCCTTTTCTGACGTTTAAGTGCTTTTCTCAACCTCGCCTTCAGGATCTTCATCCTAGCTCTGAAAACATGTGTGCGGGCCCAATAGTGGTTCTTCATATGTCTGAGCATGTCTTTGTCCCTATTGGCCTTCGCCAAGAGCTTCTCTAGATGAATGTTGACTCTCGTAAGGAAATTCTCTCGCTCAAATGGTGTCATGTCACCTGGACTCTTCCGGGCTAATTCCCGGTCTTCGCGGATTCTCTGCAGCTCCATGAGTGTGTGTTGATCATCCAATTGTTTATTCCGTTGCTCCAAGTAATTTATAACCCACTGAGATCTCTGCAATTTCTCGGTCAGCGTGTCAATCTCAACTTTCTGCTCCTGGATGATCTCTTTCAGCTTGGAGCTGGGAGAGCTAGAATCAACATCGATCAATATAAAATCAGTGTCTTGGCCTCCTGAAGGGCCCTCATCGTGCATAGGCCTATTTCCTCTATCCTGTACCTGTGCTGATGTAGAAGGTGAGACCCCTTCCATGACATGTGGAGATAGTACTCGCGTTTTTGATGAAGGTAACGAGACCCCTTCCACCCCTGGTGGAGATAGTACTCGTCGTGCTGCTGCAAATAAGGCTCTGGTACCTCTCTGATATGTAAAACACACTGGAAAACTGATAGGCTCTATCTCAGGAACCTCAAACTGATGAGAAGGCTCACCTGCATCATGAACAATCTCTGGAGGAGGCTGAGGGGCTGTAAAGAAGTCACGAGAAATGAACTCATCCCATGCGATGCCCTGCAATCCAAGCTGATGTACTACAATGATTTTAATGAGCGCATAATGATAAATGCTGTTATGTTGCTGTTTTGGAGTCTTCTTCTACACAAGGGTAGTCATCCGCTCTATGTTTCGGCACATGAAGTATGGAATATTCATCAGTCTCACTCTCGTGAAATGCATCAAAAGTCTGATATGGTATGCATAAAGGCGTGAGAATCTACCCTCACAGCTGAAATATCTAATGATGAGCTTCATTAATTGCGCATAGGACTCCTTAAGAAACCAGAATGGAAATACTCTGCTCAACTGCCTCAAATATCCAGGCCTGATGTAAGGTTTATAATATGCTCTATCCAGCTGTTGTCTCTTATTCCACTCCTCACCTATGTTTGGTATCCCGGTTGCCTCAGAAATGGTCTCTGGTGTCAAGTTGAAGTTCACTCCAGCAAGGTTTACATGACCATCACGCAAATGTAGGACAAATAAGCGAACCAACTCCTGATGGTGTTGAATCTGAGATATTAGCTCACAATACCGAAAACATGACAATTGCTGAAAGCATGTCATTGCAAGTGGGCAGGCCTGCAATTGAGCCAAAGAAGTGGGCTCCTCTCTGACGTGTCTACCACTTTTATGAGACCTCCTCGGTACATTTAGCTCTGTGGTTGAATCACTGTCCTGCTCATACCCCTACTCATATGATGAATTTTTCTTTTACATGATGCTGAAAACAAGGTGTTTGACAAGTATATGCTGATATATGTATGGTGAAAACAAGAGTTTTTTTTTCAATACCAAGTGTGCCACATATGAAATAAGGTGCTGTGAGGAAATATTACAGTGGGAAAAAGGATTGTCAAGTGAGATTTAAGTGTGAGGACAGTCACTGTTTGGGAGACTTAGGGATTTGGGGATTTATAAGTGATGTGGAGAAAGGGATAATTATAGGGAATAAGAGGATTTGGGATAGTGAAATGGGAATGGAATGATATGAGTAGCTTAGGATGAAAGGGAATGGGAAAGGATATTGACAATAGTGTAACAGAGGTGGGAAACACAAGTGAAAATGGAATGAGAGTGTTTTGGCACGAAAGTCAAGTTTTGACACCCAATTTCAAACCCTAGGAGCAAATTTTGATATGGATAGGGTTATATTTTCACCATTTAAACTCTTGAATTCCTCCTTCCAAATAGCACCCAACAGGAGTTAAAATCAAATGGCAAGGGTGCACAACTTACTTGGATCAAAAGAGTTGAATCGTTTGAAGAATTTAGAAGCACTAATGAAATTTTGGGCTTGGAGGCTCTGTGCGTCGCGCACAAACCCAATGCACCGCGTCGTGTGGGTGCGCCGTGCCCGTTGGAAATTACACTATGAATCTCGGCTCTATGCACCGCGCTCTGTGGGTGCGCCGCGCCCTATTCCAATGTGCCGCACTCAATTCAATCACACAGTCGGCCCTTTAAACTCAAATTTTCGTCCCTCCAAAATTCAACATCGAATTTTCTCTTGGATTTTCTGAATATCTCTTGATGCAAATGAATTAATAACTTTGAGAAATATCTTGTAAAGAGATGGTTTTAATTTTTGCTTCTCAAAACCCATTTTTTAATGTTATTGACTTTGGAACTTTTTGCATTTAGTACAACTTCTGTCTTTTTGTTTCCTCACTAACTTTCTGAGCTTGAATGATGAAATTGGTTGATTTTTGCAGGGATGGTGGCATTGGACTTCGGCAAAGGAGGACCAGAGTCTGCATTTGAAGTACTTCATGGTGGAAAACTTTAAAAATACATACTTATTACAAACAACTAATTTGACGATTCCTTCTTCAAAACAGAGTTTTGAAGAAGAAACATCCTCGAGCATTATTGACGATTAAAATCTTGAAATGAAAACTTATTGAAGACATCCTCATGGCCTGCGGGCATTATTTAACATTTTTGAAGACCAAACCCTAGACCTAGAAAGTGAAATGACTTTTTTTTTGACCAAAATACCATCTATGACTGTAAATGACATGAACTCCACTTTGATGAATTTTGATAAATTTTGACCAACCCAGCAGGTACAAGCATGAGGGAGAATGAGAGAACAAAGCCCTTCCGTCAGATAATGGCATGCCCCTAACGAAATGAAAATGAATGAGCGGAATGAGACACCTAAAAATGAAATGAAAAAAGATAAATGATCTTTGACAGAGGGATGTAAAGACCGACTCTAACATTGGCTCCAATGGGGATGGTAGCTACTGGGAGGTGCCAAGAACGGAAGATCTTTGGGAGAGCAGACCAGTGCCTTCGTCCATTGGGCTATGGAGTCCGTTATTTTGACAAACAACACAAAAATCTTGACTCATTTTATTGACTGAAACTGATTCAACCTTGAAACTACAATGACTGAAAAAACGGACTCGATGCAAAACGAAATGACTCATAACTAACTTAACTAAAATAAGTACTTACAAAGCTTTTTTTAATGGCAGCAGTCCATCAAGATTTGAGGGTTCCAAATCATGATGACAACCAACTGTCTGCTGATGGAATATGTACAATCATGTGTAGTGTGCCTTCCAATGTAACCAATCCAGTAGATGACTACATACCGAAATTCTGCTCTCACTTTTCTCGAGCAGGTAGAATGATGTACATGTAGGCAACTCGAAATAACCACTGAAACCAAAGCTTATGATAATGAACCAGGCAATATTTATCTTTTCTAATGCTTGCAGAAGAATGCCGAAGGGATCTTGAAAATACTGAAGCACTAGTTTGTCTTGAGATCCAGCAGCAAAAATATAACTACTCGCCTCATTCTGATCTGAAAGAAAAATTGATTTCCGAGTGATAGGAAGGCACAGAGAGGTATAGGCTTCCTCCTTCTGAGTGTTAGCTGTAAGTTCCTTGACCATGAGAAATTCTGGCATATTGTCTCTCTCAAGCTCATATTCCTCAACTTCATGGTCTAGGTCATTCATAAACAGAAAAAAATCTTCAAGATTATCAAACATGATAGCCTTATCATCTTCATGAAAGGAAATATTATCTATTTGCTGATCTATAAAACTAATTACAAAACTTTCATCATTTTCAAAAGAGGAAGAAGTTTCTCCAACACTTTCTTGACCATGCGTGCACTGCAAATCTGCTTTAGCTTGGGCTATAACATGACCTTTCAAGAGTTGATCTATCTCATCTTTAGACAAAGGAGATAATGCCTTTTGTTTTCTTTTGCTCAAACAGTGATTGTCTTCATGAAATAACATTTTAAAACATGGAAAACCTGAATGACAGGCCTTAATTCCCTGATATTCTGAAATTTGAAAACATGGTTGATCATCTTCATATGACACATAAATCAAATTATCATTTATCACTGATTTATTGAAAGAATATTTGTCACTTACTTGAACAAAGATCTCATCTTGTTTTTCATGAATTGACTGGATTACCTCCTCATGAAGGCTTTGTGCTAATGGAATGAGAACATTTGGATCAAAAACTCTGTCTTCTTCCTTCCAGATGATCTCAACAACAGAGTTCTCCTTCATGGGATTCAAAACAAGGTATTTTTGGTCATCACGATCTGAATCTAGATCTGAAATAGTTGTCTTGATTTTATCACATTCTAAAATTGAAACTTGACTTTTCTGCATATTGTCTTCTTTTATGGACAGATCTGAAACAAAATCTTCTCTTTCATCATTTTCCATTTTACTAAGATCTTGATCCTGCTGCAAAGTTTCCTGAGCATCTTGTTGAGTATCTTCTAAGTTCTCTTTATGCTGCTGAAATGGATTTTCGTGCAGAGCCTCCATGATCTCATCGTCCATGAAGTCATCATCTTCATAAACTTTTTCAAGATTTTCAATAAAACTATGAACATGGCTACAACAGTTCTGAACTAAAGTCAAGGATGGATAAGATTCCTTATACCTTTCAAAGAACATGGTATGAAAATCCTTTAAACAGTAAATACAAGCAGGCGGCAAGCTTTCATACCAAGATCGAGCTTCACCTTCCAGAGTGGCCATGAATATCTTCATCAAGCAATCTTCAGGAAAATCAACCTTCAACTTGCGGATATGTATGTGAAATCTAACCAGATGTAAAGCAGCATCCTTCCTATCATCATCTTTAAACATAGGCAAATTCCTTTGCCAATCTACCTTAGCAATTTTATTTGGAAAACCTGGAATGTGATCTCGGCTTATGGGAGCATACCTTTAATCCAGTGAAACCATTTTGATAACAATGAATTCACCAAGAAATTCCTCAGGCTACTGATTCTTGAAGAGTAGAGTCGCCATAAAAATGATGAACCTTAGGATTCTTCGACACTGGAGTCACGAGGTGAATGATTTCAGCCTTGCGGTGTCTGATCGTTGTCCACCATCAACGATCAGATCAAACTTGATACGTGTACTGGGGCAAGAAAATCTACAAGTCGAGTGTCACATTCACAAGCCAGACCGGAGATTGACTGAAGCAGCGTTTATCTACTTTCGCTAATGCAAAGCAAGAGCGTTTCGAATGCTACCTGGCATAAATTCAGGCTCTGTCTTTATTTTGTAAACGTAACATCTAACTTGTGAATCCCTAGTATGGTTGCAACTATGTTAGTTCCCAAATCCACCTTAGGCTGAAATAAGGCAGAAAAAGGACAACACCAAACCATGCTCAGCTCTCAATGAAAATATTCAAAGGGGCTTGAGATAAATAAAACAAGAACTGTTCTTAGGCTAGATAAACAAATAGGAGGGTTTGACTTTGATTTTTAGGGGTTTTTGTTGGAAAAAGGGAAAAACAATTTCGGGCTTGGGGATGAGGCCAAATTCTTGCAGAGTTCAAGTTGGGGCAGGGTAAGAAATGACTTTGATGTCTTAGATTCAATGAATGGATGGAAAAGACTGCTGAGAATTTGAAGAGGGAAAGAAAGTGCAAGTATCCTCTTCAAACGGAAGAAAAACATGTAAAACTAAACAAAAGTTTAAGGCAGAGCATTAACAAACTAATGAATTCTACCTTAGTTACTCATTTGTCTAATTTAGAAGCAAAGAGAAGGGAAATTTCATACATATAACATTAATGAAACTTAAAATAACATGGAGAAAAACATCATCAAAACTCAGAAGCCACAAGGATCCCAACAAGTGCTGCAAAACTCTGGTCTTTCCTTTGCCAAAAATCTGAAATGAATATACAATGAGGTGCCAAACTTTTCCCAAGTATCCAACCCTGAAAATGTCACAGAAAATACAATATATAGACCATCCTAACCCCTTCCCATGCCTCTAGGGGCCGAGCTCATCCTTCTAGGAGCTGTTTCAACCAATTCTAAACATGGAACTAAAATCTAGGCAGCCAAACAACTTGCCTCTATATGCTAGGAAACTGATCCATTCACTTAATTTTCAATTTTTAGTGAATGAATCCTTTAAAACAAGTAAAAACATGCCAAATTTACATCATAGCTACAAAATTACATCAATATAGATCAATAATTACATCCAAAAGTGAAACTAGTCAAACTGGCCGAATTTCTGAGCTGAAAAGTGAAAATTGGGCAAAATTCCTCTATGCGCCGCGCCAGAAAACTCAATGCCCCACGCCACTTTGAGCCTATTTTTGTGGCAGTTCCTGAAGTCCAAATTGAGCTCATGATAGCTCGTTGGAAAGCCCTGGATGTCTTCTATCCAACCCAAGTGTAATTTTTCAATTTTGATGTCATGTTCCCCTCCAAAACGGCAATCTCCCAAGACTGGTTCCTGCTGGTGCAAAAAGTGGTAAAAAGGCCATTTTTGGAGTGTTTTTGACCTTTAAGACCACCCAGAATTTCATGAAATCTCTCAACCATTCATGAGAATGCATAATTTACCATAAAAAACCCAAAAGTATCAATTTTTCCTCCAGAAGATATCCCAATCATAAGCGCGCGTCGGGTGGCGCGATGCGTTGGGCGGAAAACCCTGTTTTGCAACCAAAATTTTCAAAAATGACAAAATCTTCTCCAAATTTGCTGAAATTTGGAGTGAATGTCTCCCATCATGTCTCATGCTCACCCAAGGATGCTTTGGCCAAGATTCAGAGTGGATCAGGCCTTTTCCGACGTTTCAGTGCTTTTCTCAACCTCGCCTTCAGGATCTTCATCCTAGCTCTGCAAACATGTGTGCGGGCCCAATATTGGTTCTTCATATGTCTGAGCATGTCTTTGTCCCTATTTGCCTTCGACAAGAGATTCTCTAGATGAATGTTGACTCTCGTAAGGCAAGTCTCTCGCTCAAATGGTGTCATGTCACCTGGTCTCTTCCGGGCTAATTCCCGGTCTTCACGAATTCTCTGCAGCTCCATGAGTGTGTGCTGATCCTCCAGTTGTTTATTCCGCTACTCCAAGTAATTTATAACCCATTGAGCTCTCTTCAATTTCTCGGTCAGCGTGTCGATCTCAACTTTCTGCTCCTGGATGATCTCTTTCAGCTTTGAGCTGGGAGAGCTAGAATAACCATCGATCAATATAAAATCAATGTCTTGGCCTCCTGAAGGGCCGTCATCGTGCATTGGCCTCTTGCCTCTGTCCTGTACCTGTGCTGATGTAGAAGGTGAGACCCCTTCCACGACATGTGGAGATAGTACTCACGCTGCTGATGAAGGTAACGAGACCCCTTCCACCCCTGGTGGAAATAGTACTCATCATGCTGCTGCAAATAAGGCTCTGGTACCTCTCTGATATGTAAAACACAATAGAACACTGATAGGATCTGTCTCAGGAACCTCAAACTGATGCGAAGGCTCACCTGCATCATGAAAAATCTCTGAAGGAGGCTGAGGGGCTGTAAAGAAGTCACGAGAAATGAACTCATTCCATGCGATGCCCTGCAATCCAAGCTGATGCACTACAATGATTTTAATGAGCGCATAATGATAAATGTTGTTATGTTGCTGCTCTGGAGTCTTTTTCTGCACAAGGGTAGTCATCTGCTCTATGTTTCGGCACATGAAGTATGGAATATTCATCAGTCGCACTCTTGTGAAGTGCATCAAAAGTCTGATATGGTATGCATAAAGACATGAAAATCTACCCTCACAGCTGAAGTATCTAATGATGAGTTTCATTAATGGCGCATAAGACTCCTTCAGAAACCAGAATGGAAATACTCTGCTCAACTGCCTCAAATATCTAGGCCTGATGTAAGGTTCATAATATGCCCTATCCAGTTGTTGTCTCTTATTCCACTCCTCACCTATGTTTGGTATCCCGATTGCCTCAGAAATGGTCTCTAGTGTCAAGGTGAAGTTCATTCCAGCAAGGTTTACATGACCATCACGCAAATGTAGGAAAAATAAGCGAACCGACTCCTGATGGTGTTGAATCTGAGATATCATCTCACAATACCGAAAACATGAATGTTGCTGAAAGCATGTCATTGCAAGCGGACAAGCCTGCAATTGAGCCAAAGAAGTGGGCTCCTCTCTGACGTGCCTACCACTTTTATGAGACCTCCTCGGTACATTTAGCTCGGTGGTTGAGTCACTGTCCTTCTCATATCCCTACTCATATGATGAATTTGTCTCTGACATGATGCTGAAAACAAGGTGTTTGACAAGCATGTGCTGATATATGTATGGTGAAAACAAGATTTTGTTTTTCAATACCAAGTGTGCCACATATATAATAAGGTGTTGTGGAGAAATATCACAGTGGGAAAAAATGACTGTCAAGTGAGATTTAAGTGTGAGGACAGTCACTGTTTGGGGGACTTAGGGATTTGGGGATTTATAAGTGATGTGGAGAAAGGGATAAGTATAGGGAATAAGAGGATTTGGGATAGTGAAATGGGAATGGAATGATATGAGTAGCTTAGGATGAAAGGGAATGGGAAAGGATATTGACAATAGTGTAACAGAGGTGGGAAACACAAGTGAAAATGGAATGAGAGTGTTTTGGCACGAAAGTCAAGTTTTGACACCCAATTTCAAACCCTAGGAGCAAATTTTGATATGGATAGGGTTATATTTTCACCATTTAAACTCTTGAATTCCTCCTTCCAAATAGCACCCAACAGGAGTTAAAATCGCCCTATTCCAATGCGTCGCGCTCAATTCAATCACACAATCGGCCCTTTAAACTCAAAGTTTCGTCCCTCCAAACTTCAACATCGAATTTTCTCTTGGATTTTCTGAATATCTCTTGATGCAAATGAATTAATAACTTTGAGAAATATCTTGTAAAGAGATGGCTTTAATTTTTGCTTCTCAAAACCCATTTTGTAATGTTATTGACATTGGCACTTTTTGCATTTAATACAACTTTTGTCTTTTTGTTTCCTCACTGACTTTCTGAGCTTGAATGATGAAATTGGTTGATTTTTGTAGGGATGGTGGCATTGAATTTGGCAAAGGAGGACCAGAGTCTGCATTTGAAGTACTTCATGGCGGAAAACTTTAAAAATACATATATTACAAACAACTAATTTGACGATTCCTTCTTCAAAACAGAGTTTTGAAGAAGAAACATCCCCGAGCATTATTGACGATGAAAATATTGAAATGAAATCTTATTGAAGACATCCTCATGGCCTGCGGGCATTATTTAACATTTCTAAAGACCAAACCCTAGACCTAGAAAGTGAAATGACTTTTTTTTTTACCAAAATACCATCTATGACTGTAAATGACATGAACTCCACTTTGATGAATTTTGATAAATTTTGACCAACCCAGCAGGTACAAGCATGAGGGAGAATGAGAGAACAAAGCCCTTCCGTCAGATAATGGCATGCCCCTAACGGAATGCAAATGAATGAGCAGAATGAGACACCTAAAAATGAAATGCAAAAAGAGAAATGATCTCTGACGGAGGGATGTAAAGACCGACTCTAACAGTACCATTGTTTACAACTAGCCAAGGAGGTCTGTTTTGATCATACCCTTTGTCCCTGCTTGAAAAATTGTTTTAAAGGTCTTTATAGTTGTAATCTTGGATGTGTTAGGTGTTCCCCCTTCTATGACTGCAATTATCAGTGAATCTTTCATGTTTTCTAAATCCTTTGAAATAAAATGTTTGAGGAAATAGGATGTGCTCCCGAATCTTAGATTTCATTTTGAAAGTTGTATTGAAGTCATTATTTGCTTAAAGTGTGATTTGTAGAATTCATGGTTAGCCCTGTCTATCAAATACCTTTTTTTGTTCAAGTTATGTTTTTAAGTTCCCTTTGTTGAGAATTCAATTTCTGTTTCAAAATCATTAATGTCCATCTCATTCACAAAACTAAAGGATCCTGTGGCCAAGTTAGATTTGCCCTTTGATATCCCATATCAATTCATGAGCTTGTCATAAACCTCTTCTTGAATACATTTTCCAATGAATCTGAAACTTCTTCTTTCTATCTATACTACTTAGACCTTTCATGTTCTGTTGTACCAATTCAACCAAACAAACAAACAAACAAACAAACCAAACAAACACCTGCACTTAATAACTAGTCTAAAATAAATCCTTGAAGGAAAACAAGATATACCTTTGCAAACAAATATTTTGAGAGATCCCTCTCTGAGAACAAGAGGACTAGATCCTCGAACTCTAAAGATTGGTTCTGATGTTGCCTTGTCTTTTGGTTAGCCAATCTATCAAAACACAGGACCCCAACATAATGGCGATCACGGTGGGACTCTGAGTAAAACCCTTAAAACAAAACACTCACTGTTCAATGCAGTATAAGTAGCTCTCTTCAAGCACTACAAAAGAAAATGGTGATGATGCTAGGACTTATTTGAATTAGTGAAAAACTAAGTAACCCTTAGGATTATCATAGAGCCTTATCAAACCTTGAAGGAATCAGTTAGCTAAGCCATAAGAGTAAACTCTGTTTGTCTCATCACCATAGCTAAGTGTTGAAACAGATTTAGGACACTCTCATAACCCATAGGACTGTAAAAACTTAGAAAACCCAAAAAACATTTTAGATTGGTATTCAAACCTTTAATGGTGGTGGACCATAAAACATTTTACCTTCTAAAGATAAAAATTTCCACTTGGTGACTCCACAATCCTAAATATACCTAAAGACTCCACTTGGAAACCCATTACTATTATAACATCATACAAACTCAGTTAAGAAGACTTTGAGGATTAAAATTTTCTTGCTAAAGATCAGTTAGCCTATTGAAGATTTTCATATTTGGTTAAACTTTTCTTGTTGTTGGGTCTGAAAACATAACATAGTGGCTTCTAGAAGATTTCATACTAGAGCATATCCTGACCCAAACCCTCCTGAGATAGTTGATAATCCTGAAAGCATACTTAGGAAGTCTCCTAAGAGTCAAGCTTCAACTATTGTCAGACTAGTCCAAAGAGCTAATTCTATTCCTGAAAACCTTACAGCTCTACAAGATTCACAAGTCGACTTAAGAAACCCATTCAAAACTAGGTCACTTGATGATATAGATCAAACAGACTTTGAGCCTTCACCTTCATCCCAAGATAGTGGTGAAAACAATGTTAGTAGAGAAACTACCCCACCTGATTTGCATTACCTTCATAATTTTGGTTTCTCTCATCCAAGATCTGCTCAACAGTCTCTTGCTGGTCCATCCACATTTTTTCTTCATACACCCACCAGTCAAACCACACCATTCCATCAACCCCCTCCCCTCTTACATCCTCCACTTGTAAACCCCCCGTTCTTTCCACAACCTCCTATCATGGCAACATGGTATGCCCCTCTAGTCCTTCCTTTACCTTTAGTCAATCTCCCACAGGACTATCAATCCAATATACCATTATATGATGCTAGTAGCACTGCTACTGCTTTACAACATGTGGACAAGATGAATGACTATTTTGATAGAAATGAGATTGATGATGAAACTGTCAAACTCAGATTTTTTTCTCAAAGTCTAGGGGGAGAAGGAAGAAATTGGTTCAAAAGCTTAACCCCTAATAGTATTAATGACCTCCAAGCCCTCCATCATTCATTCCTAAACAAGTGGGAAGTTAGAAAAAAACCCTCTCCAAATAATTTCAGACTATAAAAATCTCAAACGAAACATTGGGGAAAGTGTTCAAAATTATTGCACTAGGTTCAATAGTGTTTATAATGCCCTCCTCCCGGACTTGAAACCTCCACAGGGCTTAGCTTTGGCCAAATTTCACGAGGGATTTTATCCTGAAATGGCCTATCAGCTAAGAGAAAGAGACCCCCTAACCTTGGAAGACATGCAAAAGGGAGCTCTTGCTGTGGAGGTAAATCTAATATAGAAAAGAGCAAGGATGAGGAATGAAAGGAAAGTATCATTTAGGGAGGAATCTGCACCCTCCACATATAGCGAAAAATAGAAATGATGATGGAAGAAATGATGAAAAAGATGAGCATACTTGAGAAAGCACAACCAAGAGACAATCAGAACAACCCCCAAAACAGAAATAGGAACTAGAATGATAGAAGAGAAAACAATCAAGATAGACAAAAGGACAATGACCAATAGATTAGACCTCCCTTCCAACAAAACTATTTAGATCAAGACGAGGAAGAAAGGGAGATTGAAAGATTAGAAGAAAATCATGTAAAATTGATTGGATCAGATAGTGAGGATGATGTCTTCCTCACTGAAAAAGAACAAAGTTTCTTCTCCTCAGAACAAAATGAAAACACTTATGAGGATTCTGAAGATTATAGGTTGAGGTTTGAGAATGCAATCATGGAAGTACACAAATAGTATGATGTTAGAGGAAAAGGGAACCTAGATAATTCAAAAGATAAAAACACTAGCACTACTGTTACGAAAAATGTAGAAAATCAGCCTATGAAAACATCAGAGAAACCCAACATTTTGGCTAAGAAAACAAACTTAAACAAAGAGAAAAGAAGCCAGCCAAAAGTTGAACAAAGCATCCCTAGCACTTCAGCTAGTGGCCCTAACAAAATTGTCCCAAATAGCAGTCCAAACAAAGTTCAGCAAATCAGAATTGCTGAAAGGAATTCAATTGAAAAAATTTGATCTAAATATGACAAAATCAATAGTTCCTTTCAGCCTTGATGGAGAGATTGCAAAAATAAAAATTACTATACCCCTAGCTGAACTAGTAACCCAGGAAGTGTATAAAAACCAAGTTTTAAAAGATTTAAATTTAGGAAGTGATAATGATACATTAAACTTGATAGATGACAAACCATAGTTGTTGTTTGGTCCTGAAGTTGAAGGAAAATATCAAGAAGGAGTTTTCCCTCTCTTCTATGTCAGTTTGAATATACATGATAGGATATTACACAATGCCATGTTAGACTCTGGAGCTTCACATAATCTTATGCCCAAAGTAGTAATGGAAATATTAGGCTTAGAAATTACTAAACCATACAAGGATCTGTATTCCTTTGATTCAAGCAGAGTCAAATGCTTGGGTTTAATCAAATATTTATGTGTAAACTTATCTCAGATCCCTACCAAGAGTCTAGTTATGGATAGGTAGTAGCTGACATTCCCCCAAAGTATGGCATGCTTTTATCAAGATCATGGGGAGCCAAACTTCAGGGGAGCTTTCAAATGTACATGTCTTATGCCACCTGACCAAAATCTACTCCTATACCAATAGGTGTCATTTTTCATGATTGACTTATTGAACTATGCAATATGTTCAAACCTTTTTCTTATTGCAAAGGTGTTCCATATTCTTAAAAAATCAAAAAATCAAAAAATTTAAAAAATGTAAAGAGGGTATACCCTAAAAGAAAAATCAAAAGGTAAAAAGAATAAAAATGGCCCAAAAAAGTGAAAGAAATGAACCCCAAACAAAAAAGGGCCAAGGAAAGTGTGCAAGTCTAAATGCCACTACTATTTCATTTTCTGTAATGAGCAATTGTGTGCAACTTGTTAAAATTTTGCCACAATTTATGAAGAGTCAAACTGTTTAAACTTGACTCATTCATTTTTCAATTTCATGTTGTAGAATAGAGAATAAAATCTGACCAAACAGTTTAATCTTGGCAGATAAGTAGATAGGTAGAGTTAATAAAAGGTGCTCAACAGTTTAATCTGAGCCCTTGGATGTAATAAGTGTAGACTTAGATAGGTTTTCCATGTAAAAGAAAAAGAAGATTGATAAGGGTTTGCCAGTTTAAGTGCACCCTAATAAAGGAGAGAAAATGGTAGGGTAAAGTAAGTAGGGTAGGTAGATGTTGTTGCAGAATTGCATGTGATGAATGATGGTTCCAAATGTGTTTAAATTTTACTTTCATCACAAGTACAAAGGCAGATACTACATTGGAAAAGTTCACAAGCAAAGCAAAGTCAAATTATTAACTTCCCCTCTCATTTTCCCTAAACATTTCACTAATTTCCCCTAAGTGCTAAGGTATTTGAAGATTAGAGGGGCTCAAGGCATTTCCTTGACTTTTGGAGGGACCAGACCCTCGGCCCAATAATTGAAAAAAACCTAAGTACTTGAAATCATCCATTTTTACATTCATTCACCTCTTAAAATATTTTCCTAAGTAAAATCCCATTTTACTTAGGAAAATCCTTCGATATTTCATGAAAAGCCCTCAAAAATCACTTTTTATTTCTAAGTCTAAGTGATTAAAGTCTAAATGTTATTTACTTTTGAATCTTCACTTTCTTGGTTATATTTAAGTATTTTGAGTTCACCTTGTCCCCTTGCCATATTAATTCTAATTTATATATTAACTCCTTATAAAATCGCCTTTTCCTATGTATATAACTCCTTTCATATAATATTTCCAAAACCCGTGTATTATTACAATTTTAGCCAAAAAGTACTTAATTCCCACTTATTCAAACAAAAACCCACATGATAAACCTTTTGGCTAAATATATCTATATAACTATTCCCGCCCCTATGGTAAGAAAATCACCACGATTTAATTATCATATAATAAAATATACGAAAAATTTTAAACATATGTATATATGTTTAAAACAGAAAAATAAACACAAAGTTTAATTAAAACCAAACTTTGAAATAAATCATCCCCGCGCATTTAACATTTCCCGACCATTTTTCCATATGAGATTAATTAGTCCTTAAGATTAATTAATAATCAACCCCCGCCAATAGAACTCTGCCCGATGCGATTAATTAACCATTAAGTACGTTGGGCCCGCGTCGTTAACTCCCCGCCGTCTTCCCGTCCCGTCGACCGTCCGATTACCCACTCTGAGATCAACGATCCTCATCCATTTCGCTGGCCATCCACGTACGAAAGATAACGCGTGATGGCCAAGCGGTTTTTGAATAGTGATGTGCTATGTGTCATCCAATGTATCGCATCACTGCCCCTCCGCTTAAAACAACCTTTGCTCATAAGCGGTGCGATAAAAACCATTTACCGCCCTTCCTGTTTGATGACGTGACCGCTATACCTTGCTGACGTCAGCCAATAAAATAATAAAAAATTCCCCCCATTTGACTTTGCCGATAAAACAAAAAAATTCCTGTCTTTTTCATTATTTCATACGCAGACGACGAAATACACTCTCCCTGCAAAAAATTTCGAATTTCAAAAGATGAAGTCCGCCAACCTTGGCCTCGTCGAAGAAAATTACAGTCAAGCATTCGAGAAATCAGTCACCCTATCCAGTACCTGTTTGAAATCAGTGTCATCCTCAGAAAAACAGGTATTTACCCTAGAAAATCCCATTGAACTCTGTAATAAACCTGATTTTCGTACTCTTTCACTAAAACCGAGTTAAAATTTAATTGCTAGTTCAGTTCTAAATCCTAAGAAGTGTAATTATATTCCCAAACTTGCAATTGCACCTGTTTTTCCCGTCAAAACCCGAGTTTCCATTTTTTGAATACACAAGAACCAAAGATGGAAGTTCCTGCGGCTTTGAATGTAGCACCCTTGAATGCCCCTCATAAAGAATTGGATTATTTACCTTTAGCCGATATGGACTTTCAAATTAAAGACCTGGGCATCAGTGAGAATCCCCTTCGAATATTTTTTCGCTGCAGAGACAATTATTTAAATGGTTCCGACGCAATTGGGCTTTAGGAATCCGATATGCCCATATACTTTCTCCCAGCAGTCCATATTTTCCCTAAAATTATCCATCTTTGCCATGCCAATTATGATCCTAACCAAAGAGCAGTCTTATCCCCAAATCATGATGTCCTCTTCCTAATAACTGCTCAATCCATAAATGAGATGCTACATTTCCAACCAGGTCAAGCCCTCACCCCTTTGCACATGGCTGAATTACTTGAGAAGTCTACCCAATTGTCCCCTAAAGAGTTAAACCATCTTTGTCAAACTTTCATGCTGCCACAACATCAGCTTAAAGGACCTCCCCCTTATGTCCACACCTATTTTACTGATGAAGGCAGACTCATTTTAAACATGATATCCTCAATAATGGGTTTTAACACTAGTGATTTTGTTGACCAATTGACCCTAGTGCTATTGTCTATTTTTACCCCTGGACAGCCTCCTACTGTCAGATATGATTTTGCATCTTTTATTGCTGACAAAATCCATGATCAGTTCATGAGAGAGTATTTAAATATTATTCCTTCATATATCATCTCATGATATACTATCAGTCAGAAAGTTTTCCTTTCCATATTCAGAAACTTGATGCTAAAGGAAACCCTAGATCAGTTATCTTTTGGTCTACTATCACCCATCATTCTCCTGATTCTCCTTACACCTACAGTGAGTTCATTGATATGTTTGTACATCCAGCAACACTTTGTTAACTGGAATTTCTCCTCCCAGAATTAGTAATGAAATCAAAAGAATCCTTCAACTCTCAAAGCAATATAAAGTGGGAGATTGGTACTTATATCAGAACCATATTGCGATTAGGATTTATGGATGTGAATTGTGTCCTTTCAAGTTGCCTAGATATGTTCCAATGAGAATTTTTGAACTTGAGTATTTCAGACAAATGAACAATTCAGATATAGTTCATTTCTGTAATGCCAAGAAGAAGGCACAAATCAGGATAAAAAGCCAATTAGGTCTCTTTGTTTGTAATTCTAGGGAGGCTGGAAGAGAAGCAGAAAGGAATTTAGAAGATTACCTCAAATTACCAAAGATTTTCTACTGGGCACCCTATGATCCATATAGTTTTATCTGTGACAGAAGAATGAAAAACAAATTATCTCCATACATTCATTTTAGGATGCCAGAAATTGAACAATATGCAAATACAGATGAATGGGTGGAAGGAAATTTGGTAGAGCAAGATAGTGAATAGGTCAATATTGATAATGCAATGAAAGATCTTGAAAATATTCTTGACCTGGACTCTCTTGGGTAGGTACAGACAGCAGGACCTTCGTCAGCAGGAACTTCACAACAACCTTTGCAGGAGATCAGTACAGTGGCAGTAGAATCAAAAGGAAAAGAAAAGGAACCAGACATACAAATAATTGAAAAATTCACAATGACAGAGCTACCATAAACATCCAAAGAAAAAATTCAGGCACAAATCCCTTCAGTTCAGATCAATGAGCCAGAAATTGCCAATCTTCAAACTCCTCTTAATATAGAAAAAGGGAAAAAGAGAGAAGTTGAAACATCCACCCCTGGTGATAGATCTATAGAGCTGCATGATACTAAAGGCAGAGATTGAATCCTCTTCCAGAAGTTGAATCATTTCAAGAAATCTCTGATAACCAAAGAGAAGACAGTCAGCAAACAGGAACAGTCAGTGGAGCATCCACTACCTCCTACATGGAAGCAAAAAAGTATGGAAATATCTTCTTTCAAACCTCTAGTAAAAGAGGCCTGGGACATCAAAAAGACATTTATCAATATCAAGGCCAGGAATGATCCATTGAGAATGAAAGTATATAATCAATATTTGAAAATGGCACCAAAGAATCAAGAAAGACTAATGTCAGCTTTTGAAATTCAACAGGGCAAAATGTTAATGAGTCATTTTAAACCCAAGGTGCAACAACCCCAAAGAGCTGTTGATTATATTAGGAAAAACTTTGAAGTCCTAGCAAAGGATATCCATCCTTTAGACCAGATTGAATTACATAAGCAGAGTGGGGAAATGATTTATTCCACTTTGACTGATAAATCCATGGCAGCTCACAAGTTACAAGATTCTTTGGAAAACACCAATGCACAGTTACAACTGGAAAAGGCTTCTTCTCAAGCAAAAGATAACAGAATAAAAACATTGGAGGAGGTAATAATTGGATTAGGTCATAATCCAAAGGATGTCAAAGGAATAGAAACTCTAATCAAGAAAAAAGATGATGACATTGCTGCATTAAGAAAACAATTGAAATTGCCAGCCTCCAAACATCCTCAAACTGAAGAAATAATTAAGAATAATTCTGAAGAAGAGATGATGGAGTTTCTCTTGAAAATGAATGAGCAACTGGCTGAAACAGAAAAAGAGCTGGAGCAAGCACTGAAAGACAAACAATCTGCTCTCCCAACATCTACAACAGAGGAAATTACAAGTACACAGCCAATAGGTCAACCAGCAGAATCATCACAGGTAGACACTTCTAATTTGAGTTGAGAACAATTAGCAAAACAAATGAATGACTTAAAAATTCAAGTAACTGAACTTCAGCACACAAAGCTACAACTTATCAATTTAGAACAGAGATATGATCTTTCAAAAATGAGTGTTGCTGACAAATCAAGAGAAATCAAGAGATTGGAAAAATTGGTTAAAGCATTAGAAAAGGATCTCACATTGGAGAAGCCTTTGAGAGAAATAAATGATATTCTTTGGGATAATATTAGTCAGTCAATAAAAGATATCTGGTCCTCAATCCAGATAATGTACAAACAGAATGATTTGGTCAAAGTAGCTCTAGAGGAAGTTGAGAATACACGAGCAGAATTGGGAAATAGGCCTGAGAAAGCTAATCAGCTTATTCAGTTTCTAAACACCCAAACCAGACAACAGCTTGAAGAATTGGGTATTCAGGATAGAACTGCAACAATCTTAGAAATAAAAAGAGTTTTTACAAAAAGGACTCTTATGCAGAATTTGGAAAGAAGGTGTTTTGACATGCAGGCAGAAATAATTGATTTCAGAGAGAGGTTTAATGTTTTATTGAATAAAGGGTTGCCCAGCCCCATGATTTCAGAAGACAAAATAATGGACCTGGAAACTTATATTAGGAAAGTGGGTATACATGCTCACAATCTAGCCAATTCCTCGGCCAGTTCATCACAAGAAACATTACCCACGGGAAGAAATTTTCATGACAGATTAGAGAATTTGTTTTATTTGGAACATGAAGTAAGGCATTTGTTTCCTAACCAGCCTACTTTCTTCAGATATACCGAGGCTGATGAAACCTTAAGGAAGCTTCAACGGACAAGAATAGCAGAAGAGAAATGGTGGGAAGATTTATTGGAACTTTTGTAAAATTTATCCTTGTACAAAATTTTTCCTATTTACTACAATATAAAGGATAAAAGGACGAACCAAGGTTAAAGAGTATCAACTCAGTTAAAGTGTATCAGTAAGAACGAAGAGTATCAGTGAAGCAAGTCAGTTAGAACAAAATTACTGAAGAAAACAACGATGAGCTAAAAAATAGCACCTGCCTCCAGCACATTCTCGAAATGAGGGAACAACACAACATCGGTTACTTCTTGTCTTATCCATGAGACCATTTGTCTCTATTTTTATTGTAACTTATGAGTGAGTCACTTCAGATTATATCTCGTTTTGTTAAGAGATATTTTGTATGATTTTTTGTATAAATAAGCCCTCAATTGACTTATTTAGGGTGGATTCTACTACTTTGCTGTAACATTGATCTTTTGGAATAAAAGTGCTTTGGAGAAATTTCTTTGTGGTTTACTAGATGATGATTTGAAGCTCAAGAATTTTTGCAAGATTCATGTGTCCGACTACAGTTCAATAAGTCATTTATATCCTATGTTTTAAGTTTTATATCTGTTTATAATTTCACTGTGTTCCATTTCTGAATAATTGACAAAAAAGAATAAATCAGAAATTGCTTAAGTGTACTCTGATTTCAATTGTGATTATTCTAAATGTTTTCTTCTAAACTGGTTATAAACAATGAATTCTTAATTGCTCTTGTTTCACTGGTTTAAACATTTTGATTACTATAGTAAAGAATTCTTAACTGCTCTTTATTTGTAATCATTCACTTTCTTTCTTTTGAACATGTTGAAAGATTCTTAATTGCCTTTCATCCCTTCAAAATCCATTCCATTCACTTTAATATCTAAAATTGTTCTCTGTTTGGCTATCTTTCCCTGCAAAGCCATCCTTTCGACTCCATAGCCCAATGGCCTAAAATACTCAATCTTGCCCTCAGTTGGCGGATTCCACCATTCAAATTCAAACCAAATTTCTTGGACTTATAACTAGCCTAAAACTTTCTAAGAACAAAGCTAAATTTTAAAGAGAGAGTCGTCTCTGGATACAGATTGGCTAGATTCTGTATCTGAAGGTTGGTTAGTGGTTACCTTGGGTTTCTTTACTTTTCTTACAACTTCAAGGAAAATCTGAGTGATAACATAGTGGCGACTCCACTGGGGACTGAATCATATTATTGGTACTATTGTTTGATTTATAAGCTATAGAAAGAGTCTGAAGATCGGCCAGGTAGCCTTTGAAATGGTTTTGCTCTGCAACTGCATAGTAAACAAATGCTGCTTCAGTCTATCTCTAGTTTAGCTTATAAACTGAACTTTGGGTTCAAAACATTCAATCAGATTCTCTAGTTCAATAAATCTTTGAGAAAATTTTAATTATAAATCTTTAATTTCTTGAAGAGTTTGTCGAAGTTGTACTTTCATTTCATTTAAAACAAAAATTAAAAAGAAACATTACTAAGAAAACTGGCTTCAGAAAGGATTCGTCATACCAGGTCAAATCCTGACCCTAATCCACCACTGATATTTGAAAATCCAAATCTGATTCCTAGGATTCTTAGAAGACAAGGAAGTCAAGAAGAGGAAGTCAAGAAAGTTCTGGAAGTTCTCGACCTCTTTCTAGATCAGCATCCTATCTTATAAAGTGGATTTATTTTGATGAAATACCTTTTGATGAGCGATTTGAAACATCCTTATTTGTGAATTTTTCTGAAACTGAATTATCGAGATTAGTTCTGGACCCTTTGTTTTTTGAAGATTTACAATTGAGATTTGTTTCATTTCATCTTGACAGACATTTAAAAAATTCCATTCAATCTGAACAGACCTTTGAAGAAACTTCAAACACTTCTGTAATTACTACAGCTTCCCTGAGTTCATCTGCCTTTCCCCAAACTTTTCAAACACAAGCCACTCCTTCTACTCCTCCACCTTCATCCAGACCATCATCACCTGTTATTCCATTACACCTTCCAATGGCCAATAGATATGCTCCGTTACAGTTGCCAGCCAACCCTGTTGCTGTGCCCCAAGATTATCAGAGTAAGATCACCCCTTTTGATGGATCCGGTACTTATACTGCTCAACAACATACCAAAAGGATGACTGATTACTTTGAATTTTATGAAATTGACACTGATGATGTCCGAATGAGAATTTTTGTTCATAGTCTTACTGGGGAAGTCAAGACATGGTTTAGGGCCCTTGCTCCAAACAATATTTCTGATTTACCAGCTTTGTATAGGGCATTTTTGAATAGATGGGAGAAGAAGAAATACCCTCTTAAAATCCTATCAGAATTTGAAAAATTGAGAAGAAGACCTAATGAAACAGTGCAAGATTACATTATTAGATTCAACGAAGCATATAACGCTGTTCCCCAGAACCTTATACCCCCTCCTGATTCAGTACTGGTTAAATTCCCTGATGGATTTGACTCTGACATAGCATATTCACTTAGGGAAAGAGCCCCTCAAACCCTAGAAGAGATGCAAATCAGAGTGGTTAGTGTTGAGGCTAACCTCATAGAAAAACGTGTTAGAGCTAGGGCTGAAAGAAGGATGCCTATAAATGAAGAGCCTTCGGCTTTTGAAAGAAAACTGGATGAAATTATTAAAGGTATTGAAAGACTGGGAGACAGGAGACAGAGTAGAGACAATGAAAAGAAAGTCTTTTGGTGATGGTCAAAATGTTGTTAGAAACCCAAACTTCAGAAGAAATCAAAACCAAAATCCTGGGAAAAATGTCCTTGACCAAAACATCAGGCCACCATTCCAAGAAAATTTTGTTGAAGGTTCATCTTCTGAAGAACCAACAGAGGATGTTGAAATAAATAATGTCACTGAAAATAAAAATGAACCAGAAGTTTTCCTATCTCAAGATGATCAAGAAAATCATATTCTTGAAACATTTCAAACACATTCAGGAGAAACTTTTGATTTTAAAGAAGGTTATGACACAGCAATTTATGAAGTTCATAAAAAATACAATTTGAGAAGCAGACGGATTGATGTGCCAGAGAATAGCAAACAGAAAGCTGTAAAACAAAACGTCAAAGGTAAAACTAACACTCCTCCTGTACAAATTCTTTCCAGAGCAAATTCTAACCCCCCCAATCCAATAATTGAAGATGTGTTTGACAATCAACTGAACAATAAACAAATTTCTAATACTTCTCCTCTTGCAGGAAATGTAGAAAAACCAGTAGAAGTTAATTCAGAAACACCTTCAACTCATAATCCCACTCATGAAAAAGAGAAAAACGCTGAAAATCCAAAAAATAGAGAAAATCCAACTGTTCAAAATACTAGAGCTCAAACAGAAAAATCTTTCAATCTAGAAGCTGAAATAGGCAAACTAAAGATAGTTTTTCCATTAGCAGAATTAGCTAAACACGATGTGTATAGAAGCCAAATCATCAGATCCCTTAACATTACTGGAATGGATGATTCAGTGAACGTTTTTGATGATCAACCCAGACTACTTTTTGGTCCTGAAGTTAATGGCAAACCTGAAAGTGGAGGAACTCCTCCATTTTATGTGAGCTTGAATGTTCATGACAAAATACTGCATAAAACCATGCTTGATTCTAGAGCGTCCCACAATTTAATGCCAAAAGCAGTGATGGAAAGATTAAACCTAGACATTACCAGACCATACAAAGATCTTTTTTCTTTTGATTCTAGTCAGGTAAGATGTTTAGGTTTGATTAAAGATTTGTGTGTTACTTTGGTACAATACCCTGTGAAATCTATTCTGATGGATATAGTAGTTGCTGATATTCCCCCTAAATATGGTATGTTGTTGTCCAGATCCTGGGGTACCAAACTCGGAGGATATCTACAATTAGATATGTCATTTGCAACTATTTCAGTATTTGGTCAGCCCAAAAGATTGTACAGAGAGACCTTGATGAAATATCTAGTCAGTAGCCATGAGAAGCCTGAAAACTTCCCTGTATATTCAGTACATTATGATATGGACTCTTTCATCCTTTATAATGCTGAATTGGACCTTCCTATTGAACTAGAGGCACCAGAAACAGAAACTGCAACTAAATCTACAGTTCCAATTGAAGAAATTTCTGAAAACAAAGAAACATCAAACATTCAAGAGATACCAGAAAAAATTGAAAAACCAGAGCTCCCTGTTATGAAACATGTTAAAACAGTTGATGAAGATTATGAACATGAAATTTTGTGGCATTTACAATTTTATGGTTCAGTGAATAAGTTAGGAGCAGGAGTTGGAATTTGGATACATAATGTTGAAAATGATCTTGCCGAAGGCCATGCTTATAGATTGAACTTTAGATGCACTAACAACATGGTAGAGTACGAAGCTCTTTTGCTTGGGCTTAAACATGTCAAAAAGTTAGGAGAAATTAGAGTATCAATCATAGGAGACTCTGAGTTAATTATTCAACAAATCAACGGTGAATGTTCAACAAAAGACCCCAGATTGAAACAATACAGAGAAACAGTTGTGGAAATTCTCAACACTTTTCTACAAGCTCAACTTGCCAAAATTCCTAGAAAACAAAATTTGCATGCTCACAGTCTTGCAATGTTCGCTAGCACATGTAAATTACCTTTTGGACCTAATCATCAGTTCACAGCTGAGATTAGACATAGACCTGCTATACTGGACAATCTCTTGAATTGGCAAGTGTTTGTAAATAATAATCAGATTAACAACTTTTTGACCTTGGAAAATGAGTTTTCTAATAGTAGCATAGATGAGGACACAACAATCAATGAATCTGATCAAATTGATAAACAAGAAACAGATATTTCAGAAGATACTGCAATTCACATGCTTCACCCAACCACATTCACTGAAAAAGATATGCAGGATTTGAAACAAATGGAAATCGATGAGATCATAAAAGATGAATATGAAATTATTAATCTGAAAGATAATCATTTACCTAAAGGACTAACTCCTTTAGAAGATCTTTTTGACTCAAATGACATTCCCTTAAAACCCAAAATGGAACCTGTAAAAGCTGATATTGAAGAATGCAATTTAGGAACTCAAGAAAATCCCAAGATGGTTAAGTTATCTAAATCTCTGCCAGAAGATCAAAAAGTTAATATGTTGAACTTTTAAAAGAATTCCAGGATGTTTTTCCTGGAGTTATGAAGATCTTAAATCATATGATACATCAATAATTCAACATACAATACCTTTGAAACCAGATTAGAAACCTTTCAAACAGAAACTTAGAAGGATCAACCCTGTTTTACTACCTTCAATTGAGAAAGAAATTAAAAGAATGTATGAAGCAGGAATTATAGCTCCTATTAGGTTCTCTGAATGGGTTTCTAATTTGGTACCAACAAGGAAAAAGAATGGAGAGATTAGACTATGTGTTGATTTGAGAAATTTAAACAAAGTTTCTTTAAAAGATAACTATCCTCTGCCTAAAATGGACCATATCTTACAAAGGGTAGTTGGATCTTCAAGGATTTCTCTGAGTGATAACACCACCATCCCAGTTTTTAACCAAAACAAAATATTATACAGGGAATCCCACATGAAATACATGGTGAGCAACATAGATAAACCAAAAAACTCTCCAATCTATTCCATTCAATCAAGTTTAGATTCCTTTATCTTGTACAATGAAGATCAAATCACTCAACAAGAAGAGGAAAACAAAGAGGAAATATGTTTATCAGAAAAATCAAAACTTCCCTCAAATCAAATACAAAACATTAGCAATCAACAACAACAAGAAAATGAAAATGAGGCAGAAATACTCTGGACAATAAAATTTGATGGGTCTTGTAATAAAACAAGTGCAGAGGTAGGTGTATGGATTCAAAATACAAATCAGGGTTATTCATATAAACTAGATTTTCCATGCAAAAATAACATCACTGAATATGAAGCACTTTTCCTTGGCTTACAGTTGCTTAAACAATTAGAAGCCCAAAAAATATCAATCCTAGGGGGTTCTGAACTTATCATAAGACAAATCAAAGGAGAATATTCAGCTAAAAACCTAAGAATTAGAGAATATCGAAATGCTGCCCTTGATTTATTAAATACCTTTGAAAAATATGAACTCATTTTCATTCCAAGAGCACAAAATCATCTAGCAAATGAACTTGCCTTCACTACCAGCAATTTCCAAGTACCTCAGATAAATGAACATCTTAACATAAAGGTAAAAAGCAGGCCTACAGTGCCTAACAATGAGGACCACTGGCAAGTGTTTGACACTGACAAACACATAGATGATTTCCTAAAATCAAAAAATGATTTTGCCATACCAACATTAGAAACTAGCCATGAAGAAAACTGTTTGGATAATGAACAAATCCGAGAGACATAAATGACATATTCTGCTGATATAAATCAATGTGAGAATATTTTTGAAGCAAAATTAATTAACAATGCATACCAGAAAGACTTGGAAGTTTTACAATGAAAGAATGATACAATTCCAATAGGTCTCACACCTTTAGAACACCTTTTTGACTTTAATGATGTAGCCAAGGAACCAAGAATGGAGCCTATGGAAACAGATGTAGAAGAACATAACATAGGCAGCCTAGCAAAACCCAAGATGATCAAATTGTCCAATACTCTCCCATCTCATATAAAATTTCAATACATAGAGATGTTCAAATAATTTAGAGATGTGTTTTCTTGGGGATACAAAGATGTGAAATCCTATGACACTAGCATCATTCAACACAAAATTCCTCTTAAGGAAAATTAGAAACCTTTCAAACAGAAACTAAGAAGGATAAACTCTATTTTATTGCCTTTAGTTAGGAAATAAATTGAGAAAATGTATGATGCTGGTATTATAGTATCCCTCAAATATTCAGAATGGGTGTCAAACCTAGTTTCTATTGGGAAGAAGACAGGGGAAATCAGGCTCTGCATTGACTTTAGAAATCTAAATAGAGCCTCCCTAAAAGACAACTACCGCTTGCCCAATATGGACCATATACTTCAAAGGGTAGTTGGGTCAAAAATAATATCATTGTTGGATGTGTTCTCAGGGTACAATCAGGTTTTAGTGTTCCCAAGTGATCAAGACAAAACTGCTTTTACTACACCTTGGGGCACCTTTATGTATGTTAAAATGCCATTTGGTTTGATGAATTCAGGGGCCACCTTCCAAAGGGCCATGGACATAGCCTTCTTAGAAGATATTGGCTATTTTATAATCATTTACCTTGATGACATAACTGTTTTCTCTAAAATTGATGAAGAACATTTGATTCACTTAAGAAAAGTTTTTGAGAAATGTAGGAAATTTGGCTTATCTTTGAAACCCAAAAAGACACTCTTTGGTCTCCAAGAAGGTAAAATTCTTGGTCACATAATTTCATAAGAGGGAATCAAAGTACACCCTAAAAGGATTGATGGCATATTGAAAATCAGCCATACAAGAAGCCTCAAAGAATTACAATCTTTCATTGGGAAGATAAATTTTTTGAGGAGGTTTATCCCCAACCTTTCTGAGCTACTAAGAAACATTATAAACATGCTTAAGAAAGAGGTAGGTGTGAAATGGACTACACAAGCTAAACAATCAGTTGAACTGGTTAAACAAGCTCTCACTCAAACACTAGTCTTGATTAGTCCAGATTTCACCAAAGACTTTTATATCTTTTCTTTTGCATCTGAACATACAATAGCTGTAGTATTACTTCAAAAGATTGATTTGGGGCAAGAACAACAAATATCCTTTTTTAGTAGGGCCTTAAGAGATGCTCCTCTCAAATATAACATCATGGAGAAGCAAGCCTTAGCATTAGTGAAAGCATTAAAAGACTTTAGAGTCTACATTTTACACTCTCACATAATTTATTTTGTTCCACATACTGTTGTCAAGGATATTCTAAGTCAAGACCCTGATGGTAAAAGGGGAAAATGGATTGCTACTATTCTTGAATATGACTTATAAATCAAGCCCACCAAACTGATTAAAGGGTAGGGATTAGCAAAACTCATGGCTGAGTCAAACTTCCAAGCACTAGATATAAATATGGTAGATGTGTTGGAAGAAAAAGAAGAATTCACTGCTCCTTTCATTGAAGAAGCATTTTTGAATTCTCCTTGGTATGCTGACATCATTTATGTGCTTTTATATCTAAATTCCCCTCCTTCTTTGTCTAAAACTAAAGCTATATTTTTGAAACAGAAGGCTTTGAATTATTGCATATTAGATGGGGTATTATATTAGAAAAATGTTGTTGGGATTTTGCTTAAATTTTTACTTGAGGATGATGCAGGAAAAATCATGCATGAGCTACATGAACGAGAATGTGGAGGACACCTCTACTGGAATACCACATCAAATAAAATCCTCAGATCTGGTTACTATTGGCCCTCCCTTTTCCCAGATACTCAAAAGTTTGTCATGTTTTTCCATAAGTGTCAAATTTTTTTATGGCAAAAGAAAACTCCTTCCCTTACCTTTACATCCTATCTGTGTTGAGGCACCCTTCCAACAATGGGGCTTAGACTTCATTGGAGAAATTCACCCATCTTCATCAGCCCAACATAAGTGGATCCTCACTGCCATTAATTATTTTACCAAGTGGATAGAAGCCATACCATCTAGGAATGCTACTGACTCTGTCATTATCAAGTTCCTTGAAACATACATCCTATCTAGATTTGGTTGTCCTAGAAAAATCATAACAGATAATGCTACTGCTTTAAAGTCTAAAATAATGGTTGATTTCTGTTACAAATACTACATCACCTTAGGCCATTCTCCTACCTACTATCCCCAAGGGAATGGATTAGCTGAATCCTCCAACAAAAGCCTCATCAATATCATCAAAAAGTTGTTGGAGCAGAATCAGAAATCATGGCACAGTAAGCTGGTTCATGCCTTATGGGCTGATAGATTAACTACAAAGAAGTCAATAAATATGTCCCTCTATCAGCTGGTCTATGACATGGATGCAGTATTCCCAAAATCATTAGGAGTTCCAGTCATGAAACTCCTTCAAGAAGTGCAAACTGAAGAAAATTATATGCAGAGAAGAATCAACCAAACAATTCATTTACATCAGTCCAGAGAAGAATTCTATGAAAGAACACAACTAGTCCAAGAAAATATAAAGAAAAGGACTAAGGCAAATAATTTTCAAGTTGGAAATATAGTTCTTAAATGGGATTCAAGAAGGGAAGAAAAGGGAAAACATGGCAAGTTTGAGAACCTGTGGAAAGGACCCTATGTTATTCATGCTGAGAGAGGTCACAATGCATTTTTCCTGAAGGAATTGAATGGAGAAGATTTATATGGAGGTCCTGTCAATAGCAGGATGCTCAAGCATTATTTCTGTCAAGAGTCATGAGTTTCAAAGCTTTTTGCTTTCCATTGTAAATATCATTGTTTGAACATTGCATTGAAAGTTGGAAAAATAAAAATACAAAAACAATAGAAAAAGAAAAGAGGGCAAATAAAAACAAGAAAGGTACAACCCCATACCAAAAAAAGAGAGAGAGAGAGAGAGACAAAGTCTGAAAGTGTGCAAGCTCAAATGCCACTCCCAAAAACACACTTCTAGTTATTCATACATCCTAATCATGACTAATTAGTTTTTCAATTTACTGTTGATAGGTTAGTAAATTAGATTAGCCAAACAGTCCAATCTTGGCTTATCAGTAAGGTAGATTAGTATAGAGGAAACAAAGGTTCAAACAAATTCAATATCTGAACCTATGAATCTCAAAAGAAGAATGGCTCTAATTAGATTAAATCTTGAGCCAAAGATAGAAAACAAATTGGTTCCAATATGCTCAAAACTTGAACCAGATGAAAGAGAAAACACAGCTCAAACAAATTCAAAATAGAGCTGAAGAAATAGTGAAGGAGGTTTTAATTTTCAGATCTTAAGCCGTCACCATTTTTGTTTTAATTTTATGCAAATAAAAATCTATGTGCAACTTGTTTTTATGCCATAGATCTGCAGCAAGTCAGACTGCTTAATCATGGCTTGGCTGCTTTTAAATTTCCTGTTTTAGAATTTAGAGAATAAAGGTCTGTCAGACAGTCTAATCCTGAAATATAGTAGTTAGGTAGAGTATGAACTCAACCATTTAAACTGAGTTCATGGTGAAATAAGAGTAGAAATAAATTAGTTTCCTATTTTTCAAAAGAATAAAATGATTGATGAAAAAGTTTTCAAATCCAAGTGCACCTTCTAAGGAAAATATGTTAGGTTCATTAGGAATGGGTAGGTAGAGATGTTGTTTTGATAGAATTTCATTGTTTCAGATTGCTGCAGAGATTATCAAATAAAAAAAAGTTCAGCTAAAGGAAAAGAAAGTTTCTGCTCAATGGATGAAGGCACTGGTTTACTGAAAATCCAAAGATCAATAGCTGAGGTTCTAGACACCTAAAGAACCAGCTGTCCTCCCCAATTGGAGCAACTATTAGCCACCTATAAATTCTATCATACTCAATGGTGTCTAAGCTTGTCTTTCAAACCCTCAAGAGATATTTCCCTTTGAAAAATTATCATATTTTGAAGTTTTATGATGATTATTACCCTTTGAGTTAATCTTCACTGATTGTTTCACTATTAGCCCTAAAGTACCTGCTGATTACCAAGAGAAAAAATGCTTAAGAAAATCCAATTTCCCTCATTTCACTCTCTAATTTAATTCATAAAAATACCTTCATTTGACTTCTAAATTATTTTAAAAACCCCTTTAAGCCTTATAACTCCCTTTTATTCGGCTCAAAAATACTTCTCTCATCTATCGAAACCCTGTTTTGCCTTTAAAATCTCTTTATTTTGGCCTAAAAACAGTGTTTTGCACTCCCAAGGCATTAAGCCCCCGAGGGCTTATAAACCTTCAGCCCTTTTTCTCATGTGGCTGAAGTCCCGCAACCGGGTGCTTAGAAACATAAACCCCCATGCAAAAAGCCTTTCCTTTTCCTATATTGCATTTCCCGACGTTATGGTTTTTAATAAAATCTGGACCATTGATCTAAAAACAAATCAACGGCCATCAAGCCTCCTTTCCTCTTCTTTTTCGCCTCTCGTCCCTCTTCTCCTTTTAAAAATATTTCCGCTACATCTTTTAATCTCGATCATCCATCCAAATAATCCGACGATTGGGACTTAACCCAATCTCACCATTGAACCCGCCGTGCGACAAAGTTGTCGACGCACCACCGGACCCACTCTAATTTTCCCTCAGGACTATTGAGTTTTCGCGCTCAATGATAGCCGTTGATCTGCGCCCCTTCCATCAGATCAACGGTCACGGTCCCATCGTGCGTCGTCAAGCCCTATGTCCCACCATACATCCTCCGCGCATCTTTGGATTGATCGCATTCTACCCGCACTGTCAGATCTCCCGATGATCATCCGATGGCTCAAACACAATATCGCGCAATTTCTTGCCCCCCCCCGCAGTGCACTACTTCCGCGTGATAAAAGTGGTTTTCATTTTCCACATGTCAAGCGATGAATGGAATCGTGTTCCAAAAGTTAATACCGCCTACCCAAAAAAAATGTTGTGCGAAAACCATTAATGGTTTTCCCGAAAATGCTTCTTCTTAGTTCGCGCCCTAAATCAAATTTAAACCCCTATTTCATTTTTCCGCTACGGTTTTTCTCCTTACACTGCTGCATCCATTCATCCTCACATCTCTAACTGCTTCCATACACCCTCCAAAGTAGTTTTAAACCTATCTTCGAAGGATTTATATAATTTTCGTTTGTTTTGTGCAGGTTCTATGGAGTTTTCCCATAATTATAAAGATAACGTGAAGGCCAGGGATGACGATTCCAAACCTTTAGTACAAGAAGGGATCTAACGAGTTTTCAATTCCACATTCTTGGTCGATATATCATGATTATCAATCCTTTAAACGAAACCCTCCACTTAAGCAAACCCTCTGCGCACCTGAAAAACATCAAGCACATTCAGCATCGATTAATGAAAGAGTATTAGTGTAAAAAGTAAATATCAGAGCATAATTGAAGGATTAAAAATGTTAATCAAAGTTTAAAGGGATTAAGGCAAAAAATCAGGAATCAGAGGCCTAATCCACAAATAAAACAGATGATCACAGTCAGCAGTTCGAGGATGATTAAAGATAAAGTCTCAAAGCCCGAATCAGGCATAAAAATAGTATTAAAAGTAAATTAGTGTTTAAAGAAGTGAAAGAAGAAAAAACAATGAAGGAAACCTCAGAACCATGTCAAAGGGGCTAATTGAATCCCCAGCTACCAAAATTGCCACCTGCAGCCTCTCTGCCTCAAAGGAATACCCAGATCAAATCTCAGTCAGAAAACATTAAGGCCAAAGGCTGCTAAAAGTTATTACAAGCAAAATCAAATATTTCACACTGAAAGCAAAGTTATTGTAAAAGATAAAAAGAGCCTTAAAGTCAATCTTTTCACCCACTAAGCCTAAAAATCAGAAAACAGAGTTAATGAAACAGAGTTGTAAATTGAATGATTTCCTGCCTTATTCCTTGCATGGTTTTCAAGGCTAGGAGTTGCATTTAGTATAGAATTAATTACACTTCAACCCTAGGAACTCTTCCACCTCCTCATTTTTTTATATAATATCCTTGAGGAGCACATTGTAAAGGGTTGTTTGGTCACTATTTGTAACACTGAAACTCTCTAAAGTAATACATAGTCTATTTGAAGTTGAAGAAGAAATTGAAGTCTTGGAAGCTGGATTATGTTTTGACATGCTTGTTCTTGAGAAGGCTCTATCATTGGATCCATGAGCTCGACTGTTGGTGATGTATTCTGATATGTCTGTTGTTTTTCCTATTTTCATTATGTTTCATAAATTCTTACTACAGTAGGATGAAAATTTTAGGCTAAGAAATGACTGCTAGAAGCACCTTAGACCTGTTTATCCTTCACTGTTTTATGTTTTCTTCTGCTGAGGCATTTAGAGTCTTAATCATTCTCTTGAACCTTATGCTTGTTTATTTCTCAAATAGTTCAAATAGTTGGTTCCAGCATGATTTATGGTTTTCCCTGCTTGTCTGTTGCCACTTGAAAACTATTTTTGAAGTCTCCCTTTGAAGTAACATTGTTTACAGTTAGCCAAGGAGGTCTGTTTTGATCATACCCTTTGTCCCTGCTTGAACAATTGTTTTAAAGGTCTTTATAGTTGTAATCATGGATGTGTTAGGTGTTCCCTCTTCTATGACTACAACTATCAGTGAATATTTCATGTTTTCTAACTCTGAAATAAAATATTTTAGGAAATAGGATGTGATCCCAAATCGTAGATTTCATTTTGAAAGTTGTCTTGAAGTCATTATTTGCTTAAAGTGTGATTTGTAGAATTCATGGTTAGCCCTATCTATCAAATACCTCTTTCTGTTCAAGTTATGTTTTTAAGTTCCCTTTGTTGAGAATTCAATTTCTCTTTCCAAATCATTAATGTCCATATCATTCACAAAACTAAAGGATCTTGTGGCCAAGTTAGATTTTCCCTTTGATATCCCATATCCATTGATGAGTTTGTCATAAACCTCTTCTTGACTACATTTCCCAATGAATATGACACTTCTTCTTTCTATATATACTACTTAGACCTTTCATGTCCCGCTGTACCAATTCAACCAAACAAACAAACAAACAAACCAAACAAACACCTGCACTTAATAACTAGTCTAAAATCAATACTTAAAGACAAACAAGATATACCTTTGCAAACAAATAATTTGAGAGATCCCTCTCTGAGAATAGGAGGACTAGATCCTGGAACTCTAAAGATTGGTTCTGATGTTTCCTTGTCTTTTGGTTAGCCAATCTATCAAAAAAAAAGACCCCAACAGCCCCTTTGCACCATGATAGTGACATATCCTACTCTTGCAACATCAAGCAAAGTGTGAGAGAAATTCTGCCCCTTCTCTCCCAAGAACAACCCAAGCAACAAAAGTTTTTTTTGCCTCCTCATACCTCCATACAATTCATGTGGTGAAGACATAATGATTGATATGAAGAATGTCATATCAACACAATGCATCCATACTCCTTGTTGTCCTATGATGCAAGTATCCTGCCAAAGTTCCTCCATCCACATACCCTTTGAAAGATGATATGTCACATGATGACCAAACTCTTTCAAGAGTAGCCAACGCGGCCAAGCCTCCTGCTGCCTGGTGTCATATATTTGCAAGTAGCTTTCCAGCTTCTTGCTCACCATCCACACCAATTCATCCAAATGTAAGTGCCTCCCATCATGCTCAACCATGGTATCATTCCAATAAAGACTACCATTCTCCCAAATCAGATTTCTCTTCTTGCATTTCATGGGATGTTGAAATGCAACTCCTTGGAGATCTACTAGAAGAGATCTCACACCAATGATCATCTTGAATCCATAAAGATCCAAGTGTGATGAGGGAAAATACTCCTCATACTGTTGAAGAACCTCTCACTCCATGATATGTTGAAGTGCACCTCCAATGAGATCTCTCCATGAGACCTTATTCTCACCAATGGCCCTCCAAAACCAGTAAGGTTCTGGATTTGTTGCAGGTAGAAGTTTCTTTTTGAGCTGTGAGATGCTCATTCAGAAAGTGTCGTCTAGAAAGGAGAAAATATTTCTCATCTCAAGATTTCTACCATATATCACTTCTCCCCGCATTGCTTCATGAATGAAGCTTCCATTTAAATGCGTCGATAAGGAATGGGTCCTCTTTTCTTCACTGCTACTCATGTACAACGCAGTGCAATTCTGTTGCTCTAGATTAGCATTATGCAATGGTCTATCTCTCTCCATAATATTTTCTGAAATGACAAGATATGGAAACTTAGGCATACCTTTGTGACATTTGGAAGCATCTTGTATGGCTGCAAAAGTTCCTCCCTCCAATGTGTTGGCTCTCCCAACTACTGAAGATGAAGGCTTCTTCTCCATGGTTATGACAGTGCTGGTACATGCCTCTTCCAATGGTGGTGAGGGATTTTCTTCCTTTGATTTTTCTTTAGCAAATCTCTTGATCACCCTTTGAGTCCAATCTAAAAAATTAGATACTCTTTCATGACTCATATGGATGAACCACCAAGTGCTTGCTTCACCTTCAAGGTGCAGCGCTGCAATTTCTATAGCCTCTCTCTCTACCACTGGATGTAATAAGAAGAATGGCTCTAGCTTCATCACCCAAGCCTTTTCTAAACATGTGGGTGATCCATCAAAAGTGGACAATAGAAATCTATTGCCTCTCATCATCCCATTGCTGTAGGGCCTCCTTTCTTCTTCTAGCTGGATAAACTGAGGAAGAGCTAGAGTCTCCTTGAAAGCTCTAGGTTGAGATTTGTAATCTGCAAGGTACCTTCTTAGGATCTCAAGTTCCAAGTTTCCTTCATGCCTTTTGTCTTCTCCTCTTTGAGAATAGTAAGTACATGGCCCTTCCTCTTCTTAAAACCCTCTAGGAGTTTCATTGCATCTCTTCTCCTTCATCTGCTTAACCTCCTTGGAGAGGTTCTTCCTGGATCTGAAAAGTGATGAGATAAGGATCATCCTCTCCATCATTCTGATATTTCTCCTTCTCTTTTTCCTCTTGTTCTTCTGATAGCATAATGGCTGGAACTCACAAGCTGAGCCAAGATTATGCTCTGACACCACTGTAATATCCCAAAATGGGGATGCAGCAATACATGAACACAAAAATGGAAATAGTAGTGAACAATCAGCTCATAAAATGTGTGTAGAATACATAGCCAACAAATTATTGTTACAACAGCAAAAATATGATCCACTATGTCATCCCAAAGTGGGGAAATGCAACAATATGGGTCATAAAAACGTTAATTCCAGAGAATTGCGTTATAAAAGGAATAAATAACACTGGTATCCCTTAGCTTATGTATTATGGGACTCACATCCAGAAGGGGATAAAAAACAAATCCCTTTTGATGTGTTAAACAGATCTTCTGGTCCCAATATGGCTTAAAAATGCCCAAACCCCATGACTTATGCAATGCATAATTACTGAAGCAAGTAAAAGCATGATTTTATGAGGGTTTGTGCTAAAATATGGTAGAAATAACATATATGGAGTTTATTATACCAATACATGGAGAAAAATGGAGATCTATCTCCTTTTACACATTATAGAGATAACCCGGCAAGGGTTTCATGAAAGTACAAGTGAAAAATGTTAGATCTGTAGATATGGATCTGAAATGATGTAGTATAAATGAAGATATGTATATATACAACTGAATAATACAAGAAATGAAGGAGGATCCTTCTTACAAACTTTCTAGGAGAAAGGTTGGCCTTTTCGCTAAGAAAGTAGCTCAAGATTGAGGATCTTGACCCTCACACTGCAACACTGCAAGAAATAATGCAGTTCCTACAAGGTACTATGCTGTAAGTGATGGGAGTACTTTGGAAAAGTGCCAAGATATGAAATTTTGTTCCAAGATCTTCCTTACTGATCTTCCAAAGGAATGGAGGCTCCCTCCTCTGAAAAATAAGCTCTGGAAGTGGTGTTGTGAACCCCCACTACAACACCCTGCAACACAACGTTATAATGCTATAGAAATAACACTGTAGCTGAAGGAGGATGCTTGGCCTCAAGCTTAGATGTGAATAAGATCAGTACAAGCTCCTTCAAGAGGCCTTTCAAGAAAGGAGAAGGGTTCCTAAACAAGAGATCCTTGTGCTAAGCAACACATCAATCTCAACTAAATAGTTGAACAAAGCAGAATAGTCATGCAGACCAAAATAAAGTATTCAATTCATAAGATGTCTTACTATGGCTGTCTTGTCCTCCTTTTATACAAATGGAAGCCCTCTCACCTTGGGTCCCACTCATTAGGGTTTCCTCCACCAAGGAATCTTCCTCCCACTATCGCTGCATTGTCTCACAAGATGATCTCCACCTCATATCCCAATGTTCTTAACTTGGTCAAACTTGACCTTGTCCACATGCAAATGTCCTTGTTCACACCTGGGAGTGTAAAATCCAACTAGCATTATGATCCCTTTTCACACTATGAGGGATTTTATTCTTATTTCTGAAATGTTTGGGCCTCCTTACCCATTTATTCTTCTCCTAAGTGAAATCAACAAAATTTAATATTCCAATTTGTTGTATGCAAATTTTGGAATATTACAGGTTCAATAAGCATCTTTGATAGGGTCAAAGGTGATGTTGATGCACTTTTACTAGCCCCTGATGCATTGGTTTCTTATGGGGTATCGTAATTCTGATTCCACATTGGAAAAAACATTTATTCGCCAATTATGTAGATTTCGTGGCTGTTTTTTTCCGGAATCATCGGGAGTTTGTTGTTTCGTGCTAAATTTCCCTTGAGGGGGGAAAGGCTCCTGAATGAATGTTGTCTATTGGGAGGATCCCCCTTGTTCACGGTTACTCTGCAACTTCTTCAGCTTAGGGAGGTCGGGACCATGGTGAGTGTAATGGATGCACTCACCACAGATCGAACAAGAGTGGTTCATCCGAATAATTTCCCTCTTGTTCTGCCTTTGGGGATTGCTTGGCTCTTGGTTTTTATTTCGGTTGGAGTTGCCTCAAGCCTGAGATAGAAAAGGGCATTGCTGATTGTTTCCCCCTTGTCCAAGATTTCCTTTAGTTTTTTTTTCCTTTTTTCTTAACTACGTTAGGAGGATAATTTGGATTCTCCTGGTTGTATAGTTATCGGGATTGGTTTTGGGAGGGTTGCACGAAGTTCACCTGTGCATTATTCTGCATGGGCGAGTCTTGTGCTAGAGATTGGGCGTATTGTGGTCCCTATTTTGTAAATGGATATTGGGGGGGAACTCTTTCTTCATCATGTTTATCTGCGTATTGGGTCCCCTAAGCTGGAGGATAAGGTCCTCCATGCTGATGGTGATACGACAGCACCCTACTAGTCAAATTTTGCGGACGCATGGGATGATTTTCGTAGCTGGGTTATGGTATGTTATGGGTAGAATCATACGCGTAATCAGGGTATTGAACGTTGTTGCTTAGGTGATTTTGGGTCAACGACCCGATTAAATTGTCTCCAGAGTTCGACACGCCTGGAAATTCTTTGTAAGTTTGCAGGCGCAGGGCATTTGGCAGGATATTGTAAATATACCCTGACTGCGTATAGATCAGGTCGAGTTTTTGGGACTTACTTACGGTATCTTCTTCAAATATGGGCTTTTGTTGTGCCACATATTTTGAAATCTCCATGGTGAGGGTTTTTAGGAACAGGTATAACAGAACTCAATCGTCGATTTTGGCTTTTAACAAACTACGATGCCCCTGCCATTCGTGGAGATGGTCTGAGATATGGACGATGGGGTTTTGCCTAAGGTGGGTTAGTAATTCCACTCCATAATCATGGTGGATGGGTAACTGAAAATAGGTCAGGAACGCAGTAGCGAGGGCGCTAAAGGTTCCATGTGTAGCAGAGGGCTGCTCCACATACCATTTCATTATTATTCTGGTTAGGGTGCGTTGAAAAAGTCTTAGTCAAATAGTATTTTCAACGATTTTGTTCGACTAACACCATAGGTGGAAGGTCATCACATGATTTCCTAGGTCTTCTGCTTACTTTACTTCGAACTTTGGAATGTCCAAAGGGAGTTTCATGGGCATGGGAGGCCATATGGGGTTGTGTGCAATGGGGTCGTTTGTCAACTTGGTTAAATATGATAGATTTAACGAAGCTAGAAAGGGTGCTTGCAAGTTTATAGTCATTCAAAATTGTGAAAACACAATGTTCTAGTTAGGAATAGGGTTTTTCTGTGATGTACCCTGCTATGCGTTCACCTGGCTTCCCGAATGAGTAGCACTCCTCTTCCTGCTAGGGATTGTGGGAGGAGTAGTGTGTGGTGACCCTATGGGGGTGTTCACCGGTGTGGAATTGGGAGACTGTCTAGGGTTCCTAACTAAATATTCCCCAATAAAGGATGAACCAATAATGGTGGATGTGTTCCGTCTTTGACGCCTAAATGGAGAAATACTTGGAACCCCTCTTAGTAATGGGGGGAGGTCCAAAATATTTCTAGATCAACGAGGTCCCATTGGGTCCGTTGTAGTGTCGACTAGGTATGGATTTGGAAATATTTTAGAGGACAGAGATTATAATCAAATAAAAATTCTGATCGCATACATAAAACAAACCGAAAATAAAATAGATTTTCCCTTTAGATTAATCCTATGTGATCATTAAATAAAAAAATATGGTTTTTTGTTGTTTGCGTATGATACTCAAATCCTAGAAGACCTAATCGTCCTCACACACTCAAATTTAAATGGGCCTTGATAAGATATCTTGCGAATGCTGGCACAATTTCCCAAAAAAACTGGCGACGCCCCCAGTCAACCGAAGAAAATCCACCAAGGTAAGGGTAAAGGATCTAGTGCTTGCATGAAACGTCACCTATAGGGAAAGGATGCCCTAATTTTTGCCACTAAGCACCACTGTTCCATGTGAGAATTTGAGTCTTGGGCTTCTCGGTAGTTCAGCTACCAGTACCGAGTATCAGCCGGGTCAGGTATCCCCAACTGATACCGCACGCATTAGGCCTAAGCCTAACCCCCTCTGAATCGGGTCTCTGCCGCACTCGGGTTTTATTTTCCATGGGTTGATAGGTGGAATTGAAATTTCCCCAAACAACCAACTTCTATGTTTCAAGATGAAGACTAACCAAGGCGACTGTTTGGATGCCTACCCCCTTGGTCCTAACTTAGACTATAAATTATTTTGTGGCCCTTGTGGGGAGAATTTAGTGAGTTTTTAAATTTATTTTTAGGTGTCTTTACTTTACTTAAGGTGTGTATGTATGTGAAAAAAAGGTGAACAAGCATATAGTTTTAACATGTGGATATGCAATGATCCTTTTCAAAATCCCCTATTTAAACTATTTTATGTTGTTCCTTGCTCAAAAGAAAACATGCGCGGATATGGGCCGCTTTCAATTTTTCCTAGTTAATATTTATGATCTATAGGGATATGGTGAGTTTCCAAAAGAGAGTGTTCATATGCTTTCCTAGGATCACCCGAAGGTTCAAAGGCAACATATATTACTTGCTCTTCTACCGACAATTCGATGCTGGTCCTGAAATCCTAGTGCAAAAATTGAACTAAACTAATGACTTTTACACTAGAAAAATGAAAGAGAACTAGATAAGCATGCTTGGACTTGGGCCACTTACTTTTGCTAATTAACTAGGTGTTTTGGTACCTAAATTTTCAAAACATAAATAAAATATGCAAGTTAATTTTCCTCCTACTTAAACTATTTGTTAACTTTGCGAAAATCAACTTGAAATAAAACTAACACCTAAACTACTAAAAGCAACTAAAAGTGAGCCTTAACAAGTTACGGGGCACCTTAAGCAGTGATGGCAGATGTATTATGGGCTGTCAGACACTTTACAAGCAAGAAAATATGGAAATAGTAGAAAAAATTCTACTTTTGGTTTCTGCGTTGTTGGTCGCTTTAATTGTTTTAGCAATTCAAGCTCCACATAAATTGTCAACCCAGGAAGGTCTGTTTATTCCAAAGACAATCACGCACTGGATATGCTCAATTCCAAAAGCAAGATAATGTTGTAGTAAAAATCACACAATTATCATTCATACAAATCTAACTGTTCACACCCTGCTTTAACAAAGCTGAAGTCTACTTGTGTTATAGTAGAAGCAATTCCTCTATTGCAGTCTTTCATTAAAAGAATCCTAGGAAAAGATAATGAAAGGAAATCACCCTGCAGGAAAGGAAACCAATCAACTATAACAGGGAATATGACCCTATTCCTCCAAATAGGAACTTCAGCACCTGTTGCCTGACACTAATCACACTGTAGAAAAGATAAATTCAAGAAAACAGGACCCTATTCCCATGAAAAGGAACCTTGACTTTTTGTCTTACGATACACTGTAATCTGCTATGAGGAAAAAGAGAGTCAACCAATGAGGAACATGACCTATTCCTTTGCCTGAGGTCTTGACTGTTTTACGACATCAATCATACATTGACAGATAACATAAAAAGATCTCTTCGAAAGCTTCTTTAAGAATGAATGTTACACCAAACTCATGCGGCGTTAAAAGCGAGTGCTTAAAGAGCTACGAACTATTCAAATGATGCTTGATGGCAATTAAACTAAGGTGCGAATATCATAAAGAAATTCAACAAACTACAGGAGCAATCGGGTGAATCTTGTGATGAAGGTGGGCCCTTTCCTTCTCACAAGATTCCCCAGGGAAAGAGTTAAATTGAAGCGCTCAAAAGAAACCTTTATTCATCTGTCAAAAAGGAATGATACATTACAATGGAGTCTAGCTCCTTTCTGCTCAAAACAATGTTTCTCCTGTAGTTTCTAACTCCCTTCTAATGATGATGTCTCCTCTTTTTAAAGAGGAGACATCTATTACAGTTACATCAGAGCAAATCTATGTTTATCCAAATCTGTTCTTCTTTCTTAAAACAGGGCCCTTCTATTCTTCCATAGAAAAATATTGTTACAACAGATACAAAAAAAGTACTGGCTTCAGAACAATCCATGTAACCACTTCATTGCTTGTCTTCATCTTGTTTCAATTATTCCCAAAATACTCTTCTAGAATCGCAAATCACGAGTAGTGACGGAATTTGCATGCCCGTTGACTGTTTCAGCAATGGAGTCGACTGTTTCAGCAACGGCCGATTGTTTCAGCACAGCACGTTCCTTATCATAAATTATCTGCGATCTTTTAGACTTGTGTTAGCAACAATCTACCTTCGATTAATGATGAAATATAAGAGTAATGTGGAATTATATGTAAACAGATTAAATATATAGTAAAGAGGAGGATTTCATATAACTTTGGATAAAATGGATGAAAATGATAATGAAACCCTTTTTAAATATAGTTATAAAAGGTAAGGTGGTGTCAACATGTATGGTAAAAATGGTACATTGTGAGGTCCTAACATCCCCCCCAGCTGAAAGGGTTGCATGCCCTCAGGCAACGTTTAGTCCGAGTCAGAGTCTGAGTACTAACTCTTTGCATGCAAGTTGCTCAAGCAATAACTGTGGAAGGTGGCTTCTATCGAAGATCGGAATCCCTTGTTGTTCTGCAATTTCTGCCATGCTACTGCCTCATCCCTGTTAGCCAATTTGTAGTGAAACTGGTATCGTTCTGCTGGCATCCATAAGATCGGGAAGTGAAAATGATAACCAATCCATTTCTCGGCACATTGCTGAATGCATCTGATGTAGTTTGGTACCCTGGATAGTGCAGTTTGAAGATTATCAAGGCTAAAAGGGTTATACTCTTGTCTTTCCTTACATGACTGTTGCCAGAACATGGTGTTGGCCTTCAAGGCAGCAGTTTCCTTGAATCTGATTAACTGATGACACTTTAGAAGTGTTGAGGCTTGCAGTTGCTATATGTAGCGGCGCATTCCTGGCTTCTGCAAAAATCGGTGATATTCTGCTACAAAAATGGCCGGATTTAAAGGTTCCGGTCTTATCCAAAGGAGGCGATTATCCTCATTATGCCTACTTGCAATAAAAGCAGTTTTCCATGTAATTTGATTGGCAAGAAATGAAACAAATGCCCTAATTTGTACATCACCAACAATTGGATTCAAGTTGAACTCTCTATTATCAGGCATAGCCTCATTATGAAGATAAAGTTCACATAACAAATGTTGGTCACTAGCGGGGGCCTCAGCAAATGTTTTGACAAATTGTTCCGCTGTGAGCAACTCATGAGGTCTCCCATCCTTAATTGCCTTCAATTGAAAATAAACAAGACGTTCAGAAAGGAACAGAGAATAATTCAAGGAGGGTTTCCTGGTGGCTAACAATTTTTGAACTAATGAAAACATCAAAACCAGTTTATCTTTTAATTCCTTGATTTCTTTCTTAGAATCCTTGAGCTGTTGCAGTGTCTGCTCCCAATTATCCCAGTTGGCATACATCTGATTCTGCCAGGCCAACTTATGATGTTGTAATATTTTATCTTGATCCACAACATACTGCTTCTTCCAGTTATTCATTATTTGCAATTGTTTCCATGGTGGAGTCTGTGTCCCGGCATTATAAGTACTGGGTTGGGGCATCGTCTGAGTAGCTGAGCTGACTAACACAGGGCAGGATATTTGTGATTTGGTTTCTTTTTCCAGACTTTTTGAGGGCCCTACTGGTTCTTGTGTGACACTAGGGCGTTCTTCTTTGATTGCAACTGATGTGGATGCCTCAAGCACTGGGATTTTGACTATTTTGTATCCTGCCTGTTGGTAAATGTTTCCACATTCATGGCACATGTATTCTTTACATGGGTCATTATTTTGTGCTGATGCTGTATGTGCCAACATGTAGAGATTTAATTCTCTATCAAAGGCTTCCCTTGCCATTACCAACTCTTTTTTATAGGCCTCTAGTTCTGGTTTCAAAAACTCATTTTCCTCCAATAAAGATGCCATGGTGAGTGAACCCTGTGTGTTGGTTGATTTTGCTGGAGTTGACTGCTGGTCCACAGCTGTAGCTGGTTCTTGTGTTTCAGCTACAGCTGGTTTCCTTGTATTATCATGCTTGGTGTATGATTTTTGCACCTCAATAGCTGGTTCTTGTGTTTCAGCTTCTGAGTGAGTAACTGGTTCTTGTGGAGCAATTACTGTTTGAGTAGTAAACGATGTCATATTACCCCAGGCATCTGGTTCTTGTGGAGCAGTGCCACAGGACGAGACGGGTAATGGTTGGGGGGTTTGGAATGGTGATGAGGATTGAAGTTTTAACAAAATAGTCGCGGGGTCAGGGGAAATGGGAGTGACTTCAGCTTCAACGGTCATTTTCATTTTCCTCCTAGGTAGGAAAGCAGAAAAGTCAGTGACTTTCCTTTTCTGTTTAGGAGAATATTCTTTTCTAGGGGAATGGCTATCGGGAGAGGTGGCAGCTTGGGATGTGGCCCTTGTTTGTCTTTTTGAGACAGAGACTGTTGGGGTTCATCTCTTCCTTTTCTGAGTAGGGGGAGATGGGGGTGTTTCAACTTGAGAGTCATCGCTAGAGATGTGAACAGTGGGAAGGGGTGACTCTGCTAAATGGGATGAACTTAGGGGTGGGTCAGCTGGTTCTGAAGATGGGATCAATGGGGGATCAGGGATATCTTCCAGTTTCCTTTCATAAGAACTTTCGGGAGTTTCTTGGGGACTTTCGTCTTGTTGGGGAATTTCGGCTTGTTGGAGAAGGAGGAGTGGATTATTCAGAGGGGGATTTTGCTGAGCAAAACCCCTCTGAATTAATAATTGACATAAGCGATGATGGGTAAGGGATAGTGATGGGAATTTTACCCGTCTACAGTAATATGACACGTTTTTAATACATCCAAGCAGATAATAAGGAATATTAACTAATCGACCATGCCACAAATGATTCATTAAAACAAAGTCGTGTTGATAAACTACCTGGTAACGCCCCTCGCAAGTCAAATAGTGCTTGATGAATTCAGCTACTGTTGGCCATGGGCGAGGTAATGAATGCAGACTTATACCGCAGCCTTTATTCTTAACCTGTTCCTCTGGAAGAAGGAATTCCTGCTGTGCATTTAAAATGACTTGTTTCCTGCTAAACCAACGAGCACCTATGACTGGAAACCCTGAAACTTGTGCTATATCTTCCTCTGTGACCAAAATTCGGACCCCTTGAACCATGGAGTAATCTTCCTGAAAATTCTGCGCAAACTCTAAAACTTGTTGAGGATCAAATTCTCCTAACCTTTCGAAGTATTTTATCCATCCTGTCTGCTGAAAAATTTGGTAGGCCTCCGGGAATAATTCAAGAAGAGTTATCGAGCCAGGCTCATGTCTGATAGTTGAACCTCCCATAACTACTAACTTGAGTCACATGCAGAGGCGCAGAGAACAGAAACACAGGCTTTGATCAAGCTAATCATTGCAACAGAGGATATGGAGTCTCAATGACGGCGGAAATAATGGATATGAAGAGTGACGGTGGATTGGATGGTGTGGAATGATGATTCAGTTTTCGAAATTCCCCCCTTACGTATGATGAAATGATGTTTAAGTGTACGGGGATTGTAATCATTATGAGCAATATCATCTCTTTAAAATATTATTTAACTGTATTACATAAAAAAACCACATACCTTATATTTTTACCTTTGTTTTTATAATTCGAAGTATAGAGTGCTTCATAATGGCTTGATATTGATGGAAGAATCTTTAAATTTCTCTGGAATGTAGAAACAGGAGCATATCAAGATCTGCTCAATACTGAATAATGTTCACCCAAGGGATCTGAAGAATAAAAGTGGAGAACTGAAAAACTTGTGTAGCAGAGGAAAAAAATAGTGTTTTAATAATGAAAAGATGAATGACAAGTTGTTGAAAGTGGTGTTTCAGCAATAGAAAAATGAATGACATGTTGCTGAAAGTGGTGTTTCAGCAAAGGGAAAAATAAGGAGAATGGAATGTAATGATTTGGGTTTAAGAAAAGTGGGAGAAGTACTTGCTAAGGGATAATTTCATCAGTAAGGAACGAGAAATACTAGCTGAAAGATGATATTTCAGGAATAGGGAGAAGTGGGGGGGAAAAAATGGAAAAAGGGAAAAATGTAGAAATGGGATAAGTAATAAAAGGGATATTGCTAGGAAATGGGTTGAAATGAAGGGAACAAATCTTCTGTAAGTGAAGCTTCAGATCTTCTTGTGATGAATCTGTCCTCCTTAATGAGTTCTTCCATAATCTACAAAATTCAATTGTAACATGCCAACCCTTGACAGGGATTATTAGTTTTAAATCTAATCTAATGCTAAAAATACAGTGCAGAAAATTAAATGCTGTGAGGAGCAGAAGACTCCCCTAGAAAAAGATAATGTGTATCAATCATGCAAGCAGCCTTGAAATCTTCTTTAGAAATAGGGCGCTGGTACAAATGAAGCCTATGACCATTTACTAATAGAGGTGTTTTAGAATCATCAATTGTTAAAAGTCTTACTGTTCCATTAGGAAAAACAGCATCTACTTCATATGGTCCAAGCCATCATGTACGTAGCTTACCCTGAAAGTTTTCAAATCGAGAGTCATACAATAAGGCCCAATTACCTTTTTGGAATTGCTTGTGTTTGATGATTTTTTCATGCCACTTCATTCTTTGTTGTTGAATCATGGTTGTTTGGTGAATGACATCTAATCTCTTTTCATCCAATTCAAGAAGCTGCTGCAACCTAGCTGTCTGCACATCAGTCAAATCAAGATTAACAGCTAAAGAAGTTCTTAGAGGTTTAATTTCAAATTCCACAGGAAAAACAACATTTTTACCATAAACCAATTCATAGGGAGAAAAACCTGTAGTATTTCTCCAGGCAGTTCTGTAAGCTCATAGTGCTTCAGGGAGCCTTTGAGACCAATCCTTCCGGTTATCCTTCACTGTTTTAGTTAGAATGGCTTCTAATAATTTATTTGTGCTTTCCACCTGCCCATTGGCCTGGGGGTGGTATGGTGTAGTCATTCTATGATGAATATGATATTTCTGAAGGGTAGATTTAAAACCATGAGAATTGAATGGCGGTCCTCCATCTGTAACTAGCTCTCTAGGAATTCCAAATCTAGTGAAGATCTCTTCAAATAAGAAAGCTAGGACAGCTTCTTCATTGGCTCTAATAAGTGCTTTGGCCTCCACCCATTTATTCATATAGTCTGTAGAGACTAATATATAAGTTCTTTGATTGGATGGAGGATTAATGGGTCCTATGAAATCCAAGGCCCATCTTTCAAATGGTTCGGATACTACCTGGGGGTTTAGTGGCATTTGATCTCTGTGATTGGGTTGACCCATTCGCTGGCAGTTGTCACAAGCCCTCACATATTTCTTTGCATCCTTAAATAATGAGGGCCAATAGTAACCCATCCTCAAAATTTTGTGTGCTGTTCTTTAATCAGCAAAATTCCCTCCACAAGGGCCATCATGACAAGCTTTTAGTATGTCGTACACTTCATCTTCCGTAATGCATCTTCAGATTTCCTGATCAAGCCCTATGTAGAAAAGACACCCACTTATCCAGCTATACCTGGCACTTTGTTGAACAATTCTTCTCTTTTCTCTGTATGATAGGTGTGATGGTAATTTTCCTGCAACCAAATAATTGGCAATATCTGCATACCATGGAGAGTGAGCAGAGACTGCAAATAAATACTCATCAGGAAAGGAATCATCTACTGGAATATTATTATCAGTTTTTAACCGTGAAAGGAAATCAGCCACAACATTTTCTTTACCAGGCCGATCTACAATTGTAATATCAAACTCCTGCAGTAACAATAACCATCTGGTAACTCGAGCATTTGTGACAGATTTGTTCATTAAATACTTAATAGCCGAGTGATCGGTGTGGACAAAAGTAGAATAACCAGTGATATAATGTCGAAATTTATTAATGGCATAAATTACTGCAAGAAACTCTTTTTCGGTAACTGTATAATTAAGCTCAGCAGGGGTCATGTTCTTACTGATAAAATAGATAGCATAAGGAAGATGATTCTCCTCTTGTCCCAAGACAACTCCAATTGCAGTGTCTGAAGCATCAGAAGATATATGAAAAGGGAGGGCCCAATCAGGTCCCCTCAAAATAGGAGCGATAAATAACTAATGCTTGAGTTCTACAAAGGCTTTCTGACAAGGATTAGTCCACTTAAATTCAGCATTTTTCATAAGCAACAAAAATAATGGAGAAGCTATCTTAGAAAAATCTTTAATAAATCTTCTGTAATATCCAGCATGTCCTAGAAAAATTCTCACATCATTTTGTGTTTTAGGAACAGGAAGATTCTGAATGACCAGTATTTTAGATGGGTCTACCTGAATACCTTGAGATGAAATAAAATGTCCAAGCACTACTCCTTCACTCATCATCATATGACATTTTTCAGTACTTAGGGAGAGGTGAGCTTGTATACATCGTTTAAGTACCTTCTCAATATTTTGTAATGCATCTTCAAAAGACACACCATAAGGAGTAAAATCATCCATAAATATTTCCATAGAGTCATTCGGCATATCAAAAATGATTCCTATAACAACCCTCTGAAAAGTTGTTGGTGCATTACATAGCCCAAATGGAAGAACTCTATAAGCAAAAGTTCCCCAAGGGCTAGTGAAAGTGGTCTTGTCCTGGTCTTGGGGTGCAATTCTAATTTGGTTATACCCACTGAATCCATCTAGAAAAGAAAATAATTTCTTCCCTGACAGACTATCCAACACCTGATCAATGAAAGGCAAAGGAAAGTGATCCTTTTGAGTAGCTTTGTTTAAGGCTTTGTAATCAACACACACTCTCCATTTCCTGTTTTTCTTAGGGAAAATTACCAATGGGGAAACCCATTCACTGTCATATATGGGGTATATAAATCCTGCATTAAGAAATTTCTGAAGTTCTTCTTTAACAATTTCCCTTAAATTAGGGTTCATTCGTCTTTGGGGTTGACAGACTGGTCGGCATCCTTATTTAATATAAATTCAGTGAGTACATAATTTAGAAGAGATTCCTTTCATATCCGTGTAATCCCATGCAAATGCTTCCTTATTTTCACGTAATAACTTCATTAACTGCTGTGTTTCAGCAACTGTTAGATCCAGATTTATGTTTAATGTCTTGCCAGGTTCGATTTCGACTGTTGTGCTTTTAGATGTGATGGTGGTTAATGTCTGAGATAAATCTTCAGATTCAATCTTTTCCTGGGTATCTGTTTCAAAAATTGTAGTCAATTGATTGTGTGTTTCAACAATTACAGAGGAAGGTTCACAAATAAAATTATTAATTATTTCATCCTTTGTATTGTCTTTAAGAGTTAAGGCTTGTCCGATAGTTAAAATGGGCTGAATAGCATTATCATCATAATCCATCCACATAGAATCTTCATTATTAATTATGGGTATAACATGAGGATAAAGAGTAAGCTGTTTGGTTTCATAACCATTAGAAATTGTCATTGAACTAGATCTGCAATTGACAAAGGCATCGGCTGTGGCCAGCCATGGCCTCCCCAGAATTAAAGGATGTCCCCCCAGCTTTGTTTTAGTTTGTAATACGACAAAATCGGCTTGGTAATTCCAGGATTCAACTGAGATAACTAGATCTTCAACAACTCCTTCTGGTTTAATTGTAGAACGGTCAGCTAACTCTAGGATAGTTGGTGTATCTCTGATTGTGTTATTCAGTTGTAACAACTGTGAAGTTTCAAGAGTCATAATGTTTATTGCAACACCTAGATCTACCAGAACTTTAGGAATCATTGTTTTACCAATTTGAACTGTCACGGTAGGATGGCCGGGGTCACCATATTTCACAGGAGGGGTTTTTCCGGACATTAATGCAGATAAATCACCCATCACATGAAATGTAAGGGGATCTTTAGTTTTCCTGCCAGGTTTCTTAGCACAAATGTCCCTTATGGTTCTGGCATAAATTGGTACATCTCTCAGTGCCTATAAAAGTGGAATTTTAACATACAAGTTTTGCAATTCCCCTAAAATATTAAAAGCAGGTGTTTCAGGCATTCTAGTTAAAACTAAACGCTCGGGGAATGGTGGTTCTGTTATTTCAATACCCTTGTTAGAGGGTGGTTGTGCTTTCTTATGTTTCTCAGTTTCCTCTTTATCAGAATCAGAAGAGGTTATGTCATCAATAATAGGCTCTACTATTTTCCCAGATCTCAAATGAATATCATTACATTGCATAGTAGGAAATATAGGCTGATTCTGAATATCAATGACTTGCACAACTTTATTATTGGGGTTAGGATTTGGTTTCACAGGTAGCTGGGGTCTCATTTGATTATTTGGTGGAGCATTTGATGGCAGAGGAAGTGGTTGTTGAAATTGAGGAAATTGATTTGGATATGGGAGTTGTTAACTTCTCCAATTTGAATTCCAAGGATTAAAAGAAGATGGCTGCTGTGGGGGCCAAGGAGTCCACATTGCAGGATCAACAAAGCGAGGGTTTGATTGTTGCATGGGTGGGAAGTTAATCTGATTAAAGGGTGGGTATTGCAATTAAAGGTAGGGTAATTTTTCTGACTGAAAGCAGAATAATTATTCCAACGATTAAATGGCATACTAGAATTCATACCTTGTCCTTTTGGTTGCCATTGTCTTCTTTGTGTTAGCAGGTAAACTGCTTCAGCTTCTTCTTCCGTTGGCTACAGTGCTGCCTTTATTCCTGGTAGAGAGGGACATTGTTGTGTTTCATGATCTTTCTCACAAAGGGTGCAGATTGGTATTTTGTCCAATGGGCATTCCCTTAGTGGATGTTTGTCTCTGCATTTAGGGCAAAAGACAGCCAGAGATGCTTCTGCTTCAGCCTGCTTCTTTTTAACCTGCAAGGTGTCAATTTGTGAAGCAAAAGAACTTAACATCTCAGTTTTAAATTCTTCAAGTAAATTACCTATTTTAGCTCTTGTTGCTCCCCCACTGGCTGATTTCTGCACTCTTGAATAGGTGGGATCTCTGTTACTTACTCTGTTCTTTGCAGCTCCCCTTGAACATATTTTACAAAGTTCAACAATCTCATCATATGATTCTTTAGATATATCTCCCTTGCCAAGCATGTTTAACATGTCTAAACAGTCATCCCTTAATCCTCTAAGTAATATTGTTTTGCGAATTTCCTTACTTATATTCGGATGATCAGATCTCTGTAGATTATACTGCAGCCTTTCTACATAGTCCTCCATATTCTCGTCCGGCTTTTGTGCCATATTTAATAGTTCATCCCTCTTTTCTCTCGTCCGAAAATAGTCTTGATATTTAAGCAGAAATTTCTGTTTCATCTGTTCCCATGTTGTGATTACCTGACTTCCAAGGCTCATGAACCATCTTAAAGCATTTCCTTTTAATGTTGCTGGAAACAGTTTCAACTTTTGAGCATTAGTAACATAATCATAGCTTCTGCATAATATATCAAATTCAAAAAGAAATTCATCCGGATCTTCAGAGGATAAACCATGGAAGTTAGGTAAAGCTGACAATGGAATATTCTTCATAGGAGTTGTTCCTCTAGGGAGATCACTGATAGGAAATCCCAAGGTAGAGAGAGAATTTTCATCCCTTCCTTCTCCTTCAGGATATACACGTCCTCCACCAAAGAATTCTTCGTTGTTTCCTTCCATTGGCTGTTCTCCTACTGCACTTGCTCGATCCTCAAGATCTTCTACTGGCTCCTCAATGTTTTCCACTGGTCGTCCAACACTCTCTATTAGTTCCTCAACGTGCTCTGCTGATTTTCTAGTACTTTCTTCTGACTCTCCAGCACTGATTGTTGGTCCTTTAATATCCGTTACCGGCTCCTCTATGTTTTCAGGGCCCACGACTTCCTCTGTTTTGTAATCCGATTGAGGGGAGTGCTAAAGTTTTGGTTTTCAAGAACTTAATCTCTATGATGATTTAGCCTTTGATACAATCTCGTCAATGAAAGTCTTTCTTCCTCCCCTTCCTTTGCCCTCGCCACCTATAGGATTAGTTTTCTTTTGGGTTCCGCGTCCTCTCATACAATCTGTACATCTAGAAAGAAAATATTAATGCTTTTGAAATCTATAATTTCCTTCCCCAGCAACGGCGCCAAAATGTTGGTCGCTTTAATTGTTTTATCAATTCAAGCTCCACATAAATTGTCAACCCGGGAAGGTCTGTTTATTCCAAAGACAATCACGCACTGGATATGATCAATTCCAAAAGAAAGATAATGTTGTAGTAAAAATCACACAATTATCAATCATACAAATCTAACTGTTCACACCCTACTTTAACAAAGCTAAAGTCTACTTGTGTTATAGTAGAAGCAATTCCTCTATTGCAGTCTTTCATTAAAAGAATCCTAGGAAAAGATAATGAAAGGAAATCACCCTGCAGGAAAGGAAACCAATCAACTATAACAGGGAACAGGACCCTATTCCTCCAAATAGGAACTTCAGCACCTGTTTCCTGACACTAATCACACTGTAGAAAAGATAAATTCAAGAAAACAGGACCCTATTCCCATGAACAGGAACCTTCAGCACCTGTCTCCTGATACTAATCACACTACAGGAAAAAGAGAGTCAACCAATGGGGAACAGGACCCTATTCCTTTGCACAGGAATCTTCAGCACCTGTCTCCTGATACTAATCACACTGCAGGAAAAAGAGAGTCAACCAATAGGGAACAGGACCCTATTCCTTTGCACAGGAATCTTCAGCACCTGTTTCCCAGCATCAATCATACATTCAAACAGATAACAGAAAAATATCTCTTGGCTTCTTTAAGAATGAATGTTACCAAACTCATGCAGCGTTAAAGAAAACAGAGTGCTTAAAGAGCTACAGAACTATGCAAATGATGCTTCAGTAAACAGAATTAAATTAAGGTGCAAATATCATAAAGAAATTCAACAAACTACAAGAGCAATCGGGTGAATCTTGTGATGAAGGCGGGCCCTTTCCTTCTCACAAGATTCCCCAGGGAAAGAGTTAAATTGAAGCGCTCAAAAGGAACCTTTATTCATCTGTCAAAAAGGAATGATACATTACAATGGAGTCTTGCTCCTTTCCGCTCAAAATAATGTTTCTCCTGTAGTCTCTAACTCCCCTTCTAATGATGATGTCTCCTCTTTTTAAAGAGGATACATCTATTACAGTTACATCAAAGCAAATCTATATTTATCCAAATCTGTTCTTCTATCTTAAAATAGGGTCCTTCTATTCTTCCATAGAAAAATATTGTTACAACAGATATAGAAAAAGTACTGGCTTCAGAACAATCCGTGTAACCACTTTCTTGCTTGTCTTCGTCTTGTTGCCATTGTTCCCAAAATACGCTTCCAGAATCGCAAATCACGAGTAGTGACGGAATTTACATGCCCGCTGACTGTTTCAGCAACGGAGTCGACTGTTTCAGCAACGGCCGATTGTTTCAGCACATCACGTTCCTTATCATAAATTATCTGCGATCTTTTAGACTTGTGTTAGAAACAATCTACCTTCAATTAATGATGAAATATAAGAGTAATGTGGAATTATATGTAAACAGATTAAATATATAGTAAAGAGGAGGATTTCATATACCTTTGGATAAAATGGATGAAAATGATAATGAAACCCTTTTTAAATATAGTTATAAAAGGTAAGGTGGTGTCAACATGTATGGTAAAAATGGTACATTATGAGGTCCTAACATGTGCAGAAAAGGCTGAAACAGGCACGAAGGTCACCTCCAAGTCACCTATGAATGCGTGCACTGGGGCATGTCTATCTACACAAAATACGCACAAATTCTTGCAAATTCATTTTTTGGGAGCTCTTCAGCTTTAGCCTGTCACTAAGGGTGAATCAGGGTGTGAAGGATAGAAAGGGGGTAGTTCCAGCCCAAATTCTCAGCAAAGAAAGAGGTTCTCTGGAAAAAAGGCACAACCACATTTCTCTGCAAAAAAGACACAACCACATTGTTGTGGCTCATTTGCATTTACTTTTGAAATATTTTTCAAAACACAAAAAAAGCATATATGATAGAAAATGTAAAATTTTGTGTGTCATAGAAGAATTTTGATTTATATATTGGTAGATTAACATTACGTGATGAGATTTAAAGGTGGGTTGAGTCAGGCTCATTCACGTTCAGAACAGTTCAAGAACCAGACTGATGGGCACGTTTAGAACATTTCACGTTGAACAGGGTCGAGTCAGGTTCATTCGCAAGCTTAGGAGGGACCAGTGTGGCAGAACATCGGATAAGCTCAGGAGGGTTACACCGTGGAGAAAAAAAGCTAAATTCCCAAAGGCAAAGAGAGGTTGCATTTCCCTTAAACACTTAAGAGTTTTGGAGGAGGCACAAAGGAAAAAATGGATGGTATGGATCAAAGCACAAAATTGGAGTGGAGATATAGACGGTGGAGATTAAATCGCAAACATAAAATCGCAAGTTTCAAAGGATAGGCACGGGAGGTAAGTGATAAAGTCGTCGAAGTGCAACATGCGATGCCAGATGGGACCTAGTCGCATAGCGCACATTGGCAAGTTTTAAAATATAAGTGTTAAGGAAAATTTAAATTCAGTGAAATGCGAAGTGCGATGTAGAAAGATGACGTTGTGGTGACATGGTAGATGACGTGGCGGTGACGTGGCAGATGGTGTGGCCCTGGCCCACATATCGCACAGTGCAAGTTTTAAAAGTTAAGGGTGAAGGGTAAGTGTTTTAATCATCGAAGTGCGATGTGTGATGCGGTGTGGCCTAATCACAAATCGAAAATCGAAATTTTTAAAGGATCCCTGTGGGACGTAAGTGATAAAGTCGCTGAAGTGCGACGTGCGATGCTAGATGGGACTCAATCGCATAACACACATCACAAGTTTTAAAAGATAAATGCTAAGGAAAAGTTAAATATGATGAAGTGCGATTGTGGCACGAACGCGATGTGGTTTCAAGATGAAATATAATGGATTTAAAGCCCGGGCATATGCGGTTATGTGCCATTTTATGAAGAAATAGGCAGAACGCAATAAAAAAACTCGGGTAAGTGACTAGACACAGATCAAAGGAGAAGAGGCAAAGTCGAGTAGCAGGTGATATGATTGACAACATTTGAAGCACAAGGGCGTAGGCAGAGTTAGGAAGAAGACTGTATAGCTTACTATTGGGAGCATGACAGCTGGATCAAGTCGGGAATTGAGGCGTCGTTACAGAGTTGTGCATCCACTGCATTATAACCAGAAAGGACACCTCATCACTTTGGGAGGACGCCTCAGCAGCATCGGATTCAAAAAAATGAACAATATTTCCATTTTTAATTTGTTTTCTCAAGTGTGATTGCATAAGTAATCTTAAAAATTTAGGTAGTCGAATAGTTTCAATAAGTTCAGGAGTTATGAACCACTGTGATGTATTTAAGTAGATAGAAATAAATAAAATGGGTTCTGAGTTTTGGACCTCTAGAGGATTGTTAATTTGGTACTGAATTTTCTGAGAAATAAATGAAAGAAGATCAAGTTTCCTGCAACTGTTGATGTTGATATGTCCTTCTAGTTTATTCCTCTTTGAATGAAGTGAGTAATGTAGCAGCTGGTCTCTTAATTACATCTGTGAGTAAGATTTAAACAATATTAATTTGCGCTTCTTCACCTCATCTCTTCTTTCTTCACAAATACCTGATGAAACTTTAAAGTAATAGATTATGTGTTTGCAGCATATTATTTTGAGTTTCCTCTCTCTCCGTGAATTTCCTCTGAAACTTAAAATTGATAGATTCTGTTTCTTAGCACATCACTTCAAGTTTCCTTTACAGTTCTTATTTTCATTTCATTCGGATATCAATAGTTTATCGCATTGTGAAGGCTTTCATTATATCAGATTATTGAGTGTATTAAATAATTATATTCCAAAGGTGTTAAGTAGAGGCCATTTTATATTATAATTGTGACATACATTTACAAAATTTCTTAAGCACTGATTCCTTGCCACAGCCAAGGGATTGTTTCTTGAGATACAATATTTTCTGGCGTTGTTGCCAGGGACGAAGAAACAAAGTTTATTTTCCCTGGGGTTTTCACATTATTTCCTCTGGTTGTTCAGTGAGGAGTAAATATTCAGCTATGCTTGTTATTTTCAAAATTCAGGCTTTCAAAATACCTCACACAAGGTCAGATACCTCACAGCAGATAGTCACTTCTTTGCTAGATCCATAAAGATTGGTTTCTAAAAGGATCGGAAACTTGAAACTCCTTCAATACCTAATCTTGCATTTCCTGCTTTTGGCCGCAATTCTCATAACCCTTTGTTTGAATATATTTCCAAGGAACTCCCTTTCTTGGAACAAGATACCCCTTCCACAACCATTTATTTTGAAGAACCTCGGTTAGAAGAACATTCTTTCAAGTCTGTTTCTTTTACCTCCGCTCAAGCTCAACCAAATATAGTAGATGGTCCATTTGTGATTGTCCATCAACCTACCCCCATATGAATTTTTCCTCCACCTTCATTCACTTTCACATCAGTTTCATGAACCTCAACCACCCAAGGAGCAGTTAATCAAGTTGTTAAAATGGCAGCACCAAATTTCTTAATGGATAGATATGAACCACTAAATCTTCCGCAACCAATGAATTCCATACCTCAAGAATACCTCAAATTACTTCCCTGTTTCACTAGAGAAGATGAAGTAATTGCATAACAACATTTACCCTTGTTTTGTACTTTTACTGAGAATTTAAATGTATAACATCTTGATGTTGTGATGAGACTATTTGTGCAGTCTCTAAGTGGAGAGGCTAGGAAATGGTTCAAAGGTTTAGAAAATGATTCCATAAATGACTGGGAAGAGTTAGAAACTCAATTCACTTAGAGATGGGGAGAGAAGAGATATCATGGTTACTCATTGACAGAGTTTAATGCAATTAAAAGAAAGCCTAATGAAAACATTTCTGAGTTTGTAAAAAGAATCAACAAATTGTACAATAGTTAACCTATAGAGATGAAGCCCACCCCTGTAGGAGCAAAGGTATTTTTTGTTGGGGCTTTTGAAGCTGATTTTAGCTTTACATTGAGAGAGAGAATAGCCCCTACTCTTGAGCATATATAGACAGATGCTTTAGAGATTGGAGCTAATATGACTGCAGTTGGAAAGGTGAAAGGGAAACAACCAATCCAAGAGAAGGGGAAGGAAAAAGAAGAATCATCACAAGATCTAAGAATTGAAGATATAGCAAAGGTGATAAAAAATCTAACAAATAAGCTAGCTAAGATAGAATTGGAAAAATAAAAACTCCCAAAGACAAGTTCAACAAAACCGAGGGGTGTTTAACCCTCAATTTAGAATGCATCCCTTGCAAATCTTGCAGAGGGGAAGAAGAGATCAAGACTAGGTTCAAGCTCCATTGTATATAGAAGTAGCACTCGGAGAGCCAACAAAAGATGATCAAAGGGAGGTCGAGGATCAGATATCTACTATGCATGAAATAGAAGAGGATGAAGAAGAAGATTACAAGGGAGAATATGTTGAAGCTGAAGTTTCTTTTGATCAAGATGAAGTGGATGAATAATGTAGGAAATTCATAGATTTCATGCAAGCTGAGTTACATAAAAAGTATGATTTGAGGTCTAGAAAGAGATCAAGAGTGAAAGATAATGAAGGTGAACAAAAAGGTTCCATTCCTCCTCCAATGGCGACTCCACTACAGAAGGACCGTATGAAACAGTTCAGTAATAAGAAAAAACTTGTAAATTCACTTAATAAAACAAATGGGCAGCAGAGTGAATCTTCCCAGAACAAATCAGTTGACACTAATATCTTGGAGAGAGTTGTTCATGTACCCGAACAAGTAGAAAATTATAGAAAGAGTGAAGAAGAACTTGAAAATAACGTTAGGAAAACTCATGCTTTCAATTTGAAAAAAGAGTTGGAGAAGGTAAAAATTCAGGTGCCTCTTCTAGAATTAGCCAAAATACTAGCTTACAAGAAAGAAATTTTAGAATTTATTAATCTCACACAGGTGGAAGACATAAGTGACCTAGTGAACTTACAAGAAGAAAAGCCAATGTTTACCTTTGGTCCTCATGTAGAAGAAATAGATCTCTCTATTCCACCCTTCTATATTTCTCTGTTGCTTCATGATTATACTCTACATAATTGAATGTTGGACTCAGGGGCGTCCCATAATCTCATAAAATTGTCTATTATGAAGGAACTTAACTTGCACATTACCAAACCTTATAGGGATTTGTATTCATGTGTTTCCAAAAGGGTGAAATGTGTTGGGTTAATTAAATATGTAGCAGTTCCATTGGCACAAATGCCAGCAAAGAGTATAGTCATGGATGTAGTCGTTGGTGACATCCCAACCAGGTTTGGAATGCTCTTGTCAAGATCTTGGGGAGAAAACTTGGGAGGTGTACTAAAATTAGATTTCGCTTATGCTATAATTTGAGTTTTTAATGGGGAAGAAAGGAGGTTGTACAGGGAAACAAGGTTTGTGAAGACTACCTCCAATAAATATGCAGGAATTTCCCCCATTTATAGTCAAGAACAAAGACCTTTCTTGTTTCATGCTGCATGAAGATGCAAAATTTGTTGAAGACGTAGGGAAGAAACTCTCTTCAACAGTTGTAAATAATGAGCTACACTCAAGGAATATTTGGAAGGCCTTATTTGATGGTGCCTACTCCAAGGAGAGTGCAGGTGTTGGATTCTTGCTGATATCACCAGAATGTAACCTCATGCCTTTCTCTTTTAAACTTGAATTCAATTTAACAAACAATGTTGATGAGTATGAGGCCTTAATCTCAAGCCTTCAAGTTGCTCAATAGATGGGAGTTAAATTTATTTCAATATTTGGTGACTATGAATTGATAATAAGTCAGATTAAAAATCATTGTCAAACCAAGAATCCAAGATTGAGATCATATAGGAATGAAGTGTGGGATATGCTAGAAAGATATTTTGAAGCATTTAATCTTCAATATATTTTGAGGGAGGAGAATAGCTTGGCCAATTCTTTAGCAGTTGCAGCCCGCACCTTCAAACCTCCAATAAATCCAAGGTTAAGATATGAGATTGAAATTAGGCATAGACCTTCTATCCCTGATAATATGAAACATTGGCAGGTGTTTGATGATGATGAACACATAAGTCAATTCCTGACCATGATTGGAAATTTTGAAGAGGCTGAGATAGAACAAGAGGAAGAGCAAACAGATCAGAAAGAAGAAATAAGAAACCTTTAGCAGTCAATAGGTGAACATAATATTATCCAATTGAAAGATAATGTGCTCCCCAAAGGGTTGGTTCCCCTGGAAAGATTATTGGATGCTAATGATGTTAATGACGTTGTTGTTGATTCAAAGAAAACACATCAAGAAGAAGAGATGGAAGATTATAGTTTGGGAACTTAGTAGGAACCCAAGATAGTGAAATTGTTCAAAGGTGTTCCATGAAACTACAAAGAAAGATACAATGATCTTTCTAAGAAATATATGGATGTGTTTTCCTGGTTGTATGAAGACTTGAAAACATATGAAAAAATAATTATTCACCATAATATTCCATTGAAGTAAGGACTCAAACCACATAGAAAAAATCTCAGATAGATCAATCCATTTTTTTTAGCTCCAATCGAAAAAGAAGTGAAGAAATTGTTGCAGGTGAAAATTATAGTCCCTTTCAGATATTCAGATTGGGTTTCTAATTTGGTCCCTGTAAGAAAGAAGAATGGAGAGATAAGACTATGTGTAGACTTCGAGGACTTTAACTGAACATCTCTAAAATATAATTATGCTTTACCAAAAATGGATTATGTCTTACAAAAAGTGACAGGAGCTCACAAATTGTCTACGGTTGATAGATTTTTTGTGTATAATTATCTAGTAGTAGAAAAAGAAGATCAAAAGAAGAATTCTTTTACTACGCCCTAGGGCACCTTCATGTATGCAAGGATGCCATTTGTCCTTATGAATGCAGGTGCAACATTTTAGAGGGCCATGGACACTGCCTTCTTAGTGATAGGTTTGTAGTTATATATCTGGATGATGTAACTTTTTTCTCAGGGTCAGATGATGAACACTTGGAGAAATTGTAAAAAAAAATTCAAAAGTGTAGAAAGTTTGGTCTGTCATTAAATCCCAAGAAATATGTATTTTCCTTAGAAGAAGGTAAATTATTGGGTCACATAGTTTCTAAACAAGGAGTAAAGATTGACTCAACAAGGGTGGAAGCCATCCAAACTATTCCTTTACCCAGAAGCAAGAAGGATATCCAAAGAGTCCTGGGAAAAATAAACTTTCTGAGGAGGTTTGTGCCCAATTATCCTGAGATCGTGAGAAGTATAAAAGATATGTTGAAGAAAAATGCAGAAGTGGAATGGGAAAAGGAAGCAAGAGATGCATTTTTTAGAATAAATGGAGCATTGCAGGAAGCCCCAGTTTTGATAGGCCAAAATATCAAAAATCCTTTAAGTTATTCTCATTTGCATCCCCCACTACTATTGTTGTTGTCTTATTGCGGAAAAATGAAGACAATAAGGAGAATCCAATTGAATTTTTCAGTAAAGTTCTCAGAGATGCTGAGCTCAAATACAATATTCTGGAGAAACAAGTATATGCTTTGGTCAAAGCACTGAAAGCCTTCAGGACTTATGTGTTGCATAAATAACTTCTTTTGTTCCTAATTTTGTAGTGAAAGACGTGTTGGTCCAAAGTGATGTTGAAAGAAAAAGGGGGAAGTGGATAGCAAAAATCCAAGGGTATCATTTGGAGTTCAAACCCACCAAGCTAGTCAAGGGATATGGGTTAGCAAAGTTGGTGACAGAGACAAATTTTCAAGCCTTGGGAATTAATCTGTTGGCACTAGTGGATGGAGTTGTAAATGAAGAGGGTCAAAGCAAGTTCAAAACAAGTATTCAATACAAATTTTTGTGCTCTGATTGGTATAAAGATATTGTGCATTACCTGTGTTTCTTTTCTTGTCAAACTTCATTGAATAGAACAAAATACAGAGCTCTCAAGGTCAAGTCTCAACCATATGTTATCATAGAAGAGAAGCTATATTGGAAAGACCCTATTGGTATTCTTTTGTTATGTTTGACCAAAGGAGAATCTATTGAAGTCACCAAAAAATATCATGAAATTCTGTGTGGAGGACATTATAGTTGGAAGTCCAATGCTCATGAAATTCTTAAGTCAGGCTTATATTGGCCAACCCTGTTTGCAGATGTTTATAGACTGGTCAGAAGTTGTCAGAAGTGTCAGTTTTTTGCTGAAAAGAAAAAACTTGCTCCATTACCTCTCATCCCAGTATTTAATGAAGAACATTTCATGCAATGGGGGTTGGATTTTATTGGTGAGATCAATCTGCCATTAAGCGAACAATTCAAGTGGATTCTGATTGCCACTGATTATTTTACAAAATGGGTTGAAGCAATACCCACTAAAAAGGAAAATGACCAAGTGGTGATGGAGTTTCTGGAGGAAAACATTTTCAGCAGATTCAGATATCCAGTAATTTTATAATGTAATTTTATCACATTCCACATCGTATCATCCCCAAGGGAATGGATTTGTAGAGTCTTCAAATAATACATTAGTCATAATCTTGAAGAAAATAATCACTAAGAATTAGAAGGATTGGGATATGAAGTTGAAGTTTTCCCTTTGGGCAGTTTGAGTCACTACCAAAAGATCTACTGGAAGTCTCCCTATGAATTGGTTTATGGAACTCAAGCACTATTTCCTACTCAGCTGATGAGACCACTGATTTCTTTCCTTCAAGAAGCTCAGGAAGAATCGAATTCTTTGGTAATAATATTGAACAAAATAATTGAATCAAGTGAAAACAGAAACAAGGTCAGGGATAACTTGATTACTTATCAGGAAAAGATGAAGTATATATTTGACAGAAAAAATGTAGTAGTTCTCTTACAAGCAGGAGATTTGGTACTAAGATGGGACACTAGACGAGAATAAAAGGGGAAGCATGGTAAATTTGACCCTGTCTGGTATGTTCCAAACAAGATCTCTAAGGCAAGGTCAAATAACACATTTATTTTGGAAGATCTAGATGGAGAGATAGTACAGCTGCTTGTGAACGGGTAGTATCTAAAGCATTATTTCCAGCATTAAAAGTCAGCATTCCACCCTTGTAAATACTGGATTTCTCATTTTTCATATGTCACCAAGTAATATTTGACTCCATGCCAAATGGATAAGGCACTAATCTACGGTTCTTAGTGCTTTTGTGGAAAAAAATCACTATCCCCAGGTGGAGCCAGATGTCGTGGCTCATTTGCATTTAGCTTTGAAATATTTTTCAAAATTCCAAAAAAGAGTATATGATAGAAAATGTAAAATTTTTTGTGTCATAGAATAATTTTTATTTATATATTGGTACATTAACATTACGTGATGAGATGTGAAGGTGGGTCAAGTCGAGATCATTCACGTGCAGAATAGTTCAAGAGTCGGACCGCACACATTCAGAACATTGCACGTTGAACATGGTTGATTTGGGCTCATTCGCAAGCTCAGGAGGGACCAGAACACCCAATAAGCTCAGGAGGGTTACACCATGGATCAAACAAACTAATTTCCCAAAGGTGGAGAGAGGCGCATTTCCCTTAAACACTTAAGATTTTTGGAGGAGGCGCAAAGGGAAAAATGGATGGTCGAGATCAAAGCGCAAAACTGGAGCGGAGAGATAGATGGCGAAGATTAATTCGTAAACCGCAAATCGTAAGTTTCAAAGAATAGGCGCGGGAGGTAAGTGATAAAGTCGCCAAAGTGCGACGTGCGATGCTATGTGGGACGCGATCGCATAGCGCACATCGCAGGTTTAAAAGATAAGTGGTAAGGAAAATTTAAAGTCAGTGAAATGTGAAGTGCGACGTGGCAATATGATGTGGCAGTGACGTGGCAGATGACATGGCCCTGGCTTGCATATCACACAACGCAAGTTTTAAAATTTAAGGGTGAAGGGTAAGTGTTATAATCATCGAAGTGTGATGTGCGATGTGGTGGGGCCCGATTGCAAATCGCGAATCGCAAGTTTTAAAGGATCAACGCAGGAGGTAAGTGATAAAGTCGCCGAAGTGCGACATGCGATGCCAGGTGGGACCCAATTGCATAGCGCACGTCGCAGGTTTTAAAAGATAAACCCTAAGGAAAATTTAAAGATGACGAAATGCGAAGTGCGATTTTAAAACGGACGCGATGTGGTTACAAGATGAAATATAAAGGATTTCAAGTCCAGGCTTATGTGGTTATGTGCCATTTTATGAACAAATAGGCAAAACACAGCAGAAAAAATTGGGTAAGTGACCCGACACAGATCAAAGGAGAAGAGGGAGAGTCAGGTAGCAGGTGATATGAATGACAACATTTGAAGCACAAGGGCATAGATAGAGTTGGGAGGAAGAGAATATAGTGGCCCTATTGGGAGCATGACAGCTGGGTCAAGTCACACACTGAGGCATTTTTATAGAGCTGTGTAGCCGCTACATCATAAACAGAAAGGACACCTCGACACTTCGGGAGGACGCATCAACAACATCAGATTTAGCAAAAAGAACAATATTTCCAGTTTTAATTTGTTTTCTCAAATATGATTGCATAAGTAATCTTAACAATTTAGGTAGTTGAATAGTTTCAAGAAGTTTAGGAGTTATGAACCACTGTGATGTATTTAAGTAGATAGAAATAAAGAAAATGGGTTTTGATTTTTGGACCTCTAGAGGATTGTTAATTTGGTACTGAATTTTCTAAGAAATAAATGAAAGAAGATCAAGTTTCCTGCAACTGTTGATGTTGATATGTCTTTCCAGTTTCACTCTGTGTTTATTTCTCTTTGAATGAAGTGAAGTGATGTAGCAGACGGTCTCTTAATTACATATGTGAGTAAGAGTTAAAAAACCTTAATTTTTGCTCCTTCACCTCATCTATTCTTTCTTCAAAAGATCCTGATGAAACTTTAAAGTAATAGATTATGTGTTTGTAGCATAGTATTTTGAGTTTCCTCTCTCTCCATGAATTTCCTCTAAAACTTAAAAGTGATTGATTCTGTTTCTCAGCATATCACTTCAGGTTTCCTTTACATTTCTTCTTTTCATTTCATTCGGCTATCAACAGTTTATGGCATTGTGAAGGCTTTCATTATATCATATTATTGAGTGTATTAAATAATTAGATTCCAAAGGTGTTAAGCAGAGGCCATTTGATATTATAATTGTGACATACATTTACAAAATGTCTTAAGCATTGATTCCTTACCATAGCTAATGGACTGTTTCTTGAGATACAAGAAAAATAAAATTGGAAATAAAATTTAGTGGAGTCACCAATCTTGTGTTACTGTGTTTGGCACACGAATGTACCAAATCACACTTGCTTAAGAGGGGTAGTTTTTCCCTCTTAAGTTATTGGTCACAAGCAAAAAATTCATGGAGTCAAGAAAGTTATTGGAACATGCTAAAACATAAACATACTAGATAGAGAAATAGCATGCATATTCAAGCATACAAAGTAAACTAAAAAAAATAAAAACAAAAGCTCTGAATAGAGTCAAAAAACTTCAATAATCCAAACATCGGCGATTATGTCCTCTCTTATTGAGTGATGGTAGGAATGAAGGAATAAAATTTTACCCACTTTCCAAGGGGGCTCTTAGAACTATGGAGTTCCAAGTCTTGATGCAAGGATGTATTTAATTTCGAGCTGACTTGGCGTAAAGTCTCCCTCTCTCTACTATGGTGGATTGGAGTTGTTGGATGGCAAACAACTGAATCCCCTCTATCTCTACTCCGGATCACACACTATTGGTATTTCTTGGGAAAATTTTGGCCAACATAAAAATGTGTTCTCATATTTTTCATCTCTTGGTGGCCTTTTATAGGAGAATTCAAATCCTCCTTCCCTCTCTTGGTACCTTGTGGATGGTGACCCAGGAGAGGAGGGTGATTCCATTGTGTGCCACATTTATTCCATTGTGTGCTCCATTGAGGTCCTAAGGTGGCTTGGACGACCTTCCTTAGGCGGCCTCAAGTGTGGGATCAATGTCCTAGAGTGTGACTTGTGGTCCTAGAAATTGACTTCCGCCACTCTCAGGACCGTGCAGCTTTTTGAGGAAAATTCGTGCAAAGGGGCGCTTATCGAAGAATTATGTGCGCAAAGACGCATTTAACTGGTTCCTTCTGTGCGCACTTTGATTTTTCCTCTTAGACCTTAGATATTTTTAAATACTTTGGATTCTCTAATGTCTTTCAGCCCTGTAAATCCTTCTACTTGACATTAAATAATGTCATCTTTGCTTGTCTGATTTTCTAGTGATAACAATCATGATTCCTATTTGAACCAAAAATAGAATGATACATGTGTCTGTCACCTCTCCTATCCGGAGTGTCCAACAATCTTCCATATTTGACTGCGACATCCCTATCTGGCTTGTAACCATCAAGAGATCTACTTCCATACCCTCCATTGGTCCCATCCTCCTACCCAGAGTTGATCCTAAGTGGCCTTTGTTTCTACAACTCTGACAAACTTTGAAGGATGGCTGCATTAATCCCTGCTTTCTTTTCATGTGCATGTATAAGCCTTTCATTATCCGCCTTACCAATCCTTATTTCTTCCTTTATACTTCTCAATGTATATGCCACATAAGATGAATTTCCAATGCCATGCTGCTCATATGACTCATGTGGAGAATATTTGTAGTCTACCATTCTTCTATTCATATTTGAATTCTTCCTGCAATGTGAAATATGTCAGATAAACCAATTCATAAATAAATCAATGTAACTTAGTGTAATTTTGGAGGATACTTCCTGCAAGATCAACCAATCAACATAATACATGTACATATATAATCATGAAATCATATAAACATATAATGTATAGGCGTATAAAAACATAAATTTCATTCTTTTTGGATTCCAGTCATCCATGCATTACCATAACAAATACACACCAATGCAATTTTGACCACACACAATCACAAGCACAAACCATATACCAACATAAGAAACATGTAACCCAACATGGATGACCAATTCATGTTCAACACATGACATCACTCAAGAAAGCATACATGGAAAACACACAAACATGACCAATATGTGACCTAGCATAAACAAGCAATTGACATACAATATGTAACAACATGTAAGCAAGAGTGCACACACAATACATAAGCAAGAACAACCCACAATCATTGATACATTCATGACAAAATATTGATGACGACACAATAAGCACTTCCATGGTGACAACACTCCCACCATGGCCAACACAAAACGAATGAATGAATCACATACACCATAGGCATGAGAAAAACATAATAAACCAATAGAGAAACATGATCAACACACTACCCATCCAGTTCGAGAGTTGAACCATGCTCTAATACCACTCTGTAACACCCTCTTCCCACATCTACCCATGTAACCATCCAACCAGTTTAAAAATGTGACGAGAGGCTACTAATATTAGATTCAACAACCTAGGTGACCTTAAGGAAGTGGAACCGATGAAACCCTGACAAACATACCTCACACTCCATCAACAACACCTCTAGGAGGTAACCCAACACCCCAGACCCCTGAACCCTGAAGGGGGACTGATTTTTTACCCTTTTTAGCCTTATACGCAAGAATCTAAGGGAAATGGATTGGATAGAAACCTATAGCTACGGGAATTCCATGGAAAGGTAGCAGCCAGAGCCCCAAAAAAGTCAGTTTTGTGCCTGAAACTCCAGGATTTGTGCCATATTTTTAGCCCCAGAGCGCAGGTCACTTCCCATAACTTCGTGAAACTGTAGGAGAGGATAAATAATATTAAACCAAAAATATGGAAGCAACCACATCATCAGTAAATCATCTATACCCCGCCCAACCATGACAGGCATTTCGTCAAACATGACACAAACATTGCATCTACATGCATAAATTTTTTTGTTTTAAAAAGGGGTCTCTTACTTATCTGAGAATGGCTAAGAAGAATTTCTCCCATACATCATAAGCTACAATGAAATCTATTTTACGATAGATACATTGTGTATTCATTTACAATTAAAAACATGGATCTAGCCATAAATCATCACTAATCAAATAAATTCTTATAACCAACATAATAACAACAAAAATAAAATGGATACAAAAATAAATAAATCCATACATAAACTATTACATTTTCATATTGAATACCAAAGGAATGAGATCTTCATTTATGAGTGTAAAAACCAACTGCAGATAGGACTTCCATGTTCCACCTGACCATAAATTGGTTGAGCCAAGTATCACTTCATACAATCACCCTCATGCCATATTCCAAGCATGAATGTGGGAGTTTATCAAACGCATCAATCAACACCAAACCAGGGCTCTAGAGACCAAACCGTCTCAACCCCAAACCAGTGATTCCACCTCACAGTTGAACATCACTAACCATCATGGATTGGTCTCTATCCAAGCTTCTCCAGAGCTCCAGAGTGTTTTTTACAACCAATAATCCACGATTATTAACTCAACCCCAGCTCTTCCCAGGCTCCAGATCATTTTTCCAACCAAGGCTCGACGTCTAGTAAGTCAACCCACCTAGGGCTCTAGAGCGTTTTTCCAACCAAGGCTCCAAGACTAGTAGCCAAACCCAACAACTGTCCATCGGGCTTTAGAGAATTTTTTCAACCAATGCGCCAAGAACTAATAACTCAACCCAACAACTAAAGGAATCATGAGAACCAACTAGAAAAAAATCAATGGAAATAAACCCACAATACCATGGTTGTCTAGGAAATGGAAAGGCTATGAAAATCCACATGCATACCCATGCATGCCAAAAAAATTCATGAAAACATACATGCAACTCGGTACCGCCAATCAAATCATGTTGTAGCTATTGATCCCGATGTCCACCTACACTTTCCTACTCTTCCTTTGTCTTCTTTCTCCAAATCACCAAGTATCCACACTCTCCAAGAGTTCTCCAAGAAAATATAAGTATCCAAGAGTATGAGAGAGAGAGAGAGAGAGAATAATGAGAGAGCTCCAAAAATTCAATGACAAAAGGCACCAACTGATCTTCAGAAGCCTTTTTATAGAAGAGGCCTCCATTTTCTTCATTTTCCTCCACACATGAAACATGTCACCTTTCACCTCCCTTTTCTCCTAATTTTCATTATTTTCATAAATAAATGTGCCAAATATGCCATTTTTCCTTTCCAAAGCCTTAGCCTTTTCCTTTGCCAATTTACTTATCCATAATAAACCAAATGAACACATGGTAGGATGTTTTTATCAACACTCAGCTTGTAATACGTGTCCCATCAACTGCGGTTATTATTTTTAGCTTGATTACATGGAATTTTCATCAGGGTTGTTACAACCATAAACCATCTTCAAGTATTTATCGAGTTTCCATGGTATTATCACAAATTTGTTAAGAATTATGGGAGAATAGCGGAACCTCTAACATCATTACTGAAGAAAGATGCAATTATGTGGACTCCAGAAGCACCTAAGGCCTTTGAACATCTTAAAGAGGTAATGTGCCAACCGCCTGCCTTAGCAACGTAGACTTCACAAAAACATTTATTATGGAATGTGATGCCTCTGGAAATGGAATTGGTACAGTTTTAATGAAAGAAGGAACACCCATTTCTTTTGAAATGTTGGCAATACTCCATGCACCAAATCAATGGAAACCTTACCTAATTCCAAGACACTTCAAGGTAAAAACATATCATGATAGTCTTAAATACTTTTTGGAAAAAATATTATCTTCAGAAGAACATAAAAAGGGGTCACAAGGATGTTGGGTTATGACCTTTAAATCATTTACAAAAAAGGGAAGCAAAATTTTGTTGCAGATGCACTCTCAAGAAAGGATGAGGATGTGGAAGCAATGCTTTGTGCCATTTTTATTATCCAACTAGAGTGGATAATTGAAGCAAGGGATGAATGGAAGAATGATGAAGAGATGTGGAAAATAATTCAAAAGTTGCAACAAGATCCTAGTACATTTGATAAATTTAGTTAGAAAACTGATTCATTATGGTACAAAGACCACTTTTATATTTGTAAGAATTCCCAACTCAAACAAAAGATTATTTTGGAATTGCACACCTCTCCCTTAGGAGGGCACTCAAGATTTTTAACATTTTACCACAAGGTCAAGAAGGAATTTTTTTGGGATGGACTTAAATATGATATTCAATTTTTTTTGGCATAATGTTTGGTTTTCCAACAAAATAAAGTTGAGACAATTAATAACTCGGGTTATCCATTCCAATTCAGCATTCGGAGGAGGTCTCAATGGATTTTATCACAGGTTTACCCAAGTCTAAAGGAAAGAGTGTCATCATGGTGGCAGTTGACATACGTATTACCAAGTATGCACACTTTTCCGCATTATTTCATCCTTTAAAATCCATTACAATCACTACTACATTTATGGAAACAATTCAAAAGCTTCATGGAAAACCAAATATTATAGTAAGTGACAGAGATCCCATTTTCATTGGATATTTTTGGACATAATTGTTTTCTTGTCTTGGTACTCAATTAGCTCATAGATCATCTTATCATCCTCAATTTGATGGGAAAACTAAGACAGTGAACAAATTTTTGGAAGGATATCTTCATTGCTTTGTATATGATAAACAAACACAATGGGTCAAGTGGTTACCTCCAATTGAATGGTGGTACAACACTTCCATACTGCAGCAAAAAAGACCCAATTTATGGCACTTTATGGATATAATCCACCATCCATCACATCATCTTTAAGAGAAAATTCTAAGGTTCAAGAAATGTAATATCACATCGAGCATCAAAAACAAGTTCTCAAACTCTTAAAAGATAACCTCACTTTGGTGTAGAATTGAATGAAACAATAGGAAGAAAAACATCGCAATGAAAGAAGTTTTGATGTAGGCGACTAAGCATTTTTACGACTACAACCATAGAAACAAATTTCCCTCAAGCAAGCTAAGAAGGATAATAAATTATCACCCAACTAGTACGTTCCTTACAAGGTGTTGCAAAATATTGGTAATGTGGCATACAAATTAGAGCTACATGTATCTTCCCGAGTACACCGAGTTTTCCAAGTTTCATGTTTAAAGAGGGTTCAAACAATTTTTCCAGAACTTGACAAAGAAGGAAAAATCATATCTTAGCTTGAAGCAGTCACATAAAAAAGAACCCAATGGATACCGAAATTATCAATTTCAAAGTATCTCATTAAGTTGAATAACTTACCTGCTGAAGATTCCACATGGGAGGATGAAAATTTTATATAGAAGTATCCAGAAATACTCAAGCATTGAGGGCAATACGTTTTTGAAGGAGAGGGACATGTTAGGTCCCTATAATAATATTGTATCCCCCTTATTTTATGATTTTTAGTCTAGCCCCATTATTGTTATTGTTGTGCCCATGTAGCCCCCATATTGTTATTGTTGTGCCCAATAAAAACCCACTATTGTTATTATTATGACATTACATTATTATTTTTATGTAGGATATTATTATATTGTGACCCCTTAGACTCTTATATATACAGAGGAGGTCTTATCATTTGTATCATCTAAATTTTTTTCATTTATGTAATATAAGGTGGTTTCCCCCTCGAAGAGTGATCCAGGAGGATCTTGTTTCAGCACATATCGACAGTGAGGTCTAGTCAGCTCCAGTTTGTCCGATGCCCGGTTAAGTCTTCAGATCGTTCGCCACGTCCTCTAGTATTTCGGATGAAAGTACTTCGTCATGGTTAAGTGTGTTGTCATGATTAGAATGTGGTTCTAATTTTTGGTGTCTTGATGTATAAGGATTCATGGTGATGGAATGGTCCTAGTTCTAAAAACCTAAGGTCAACCCTATGGTGAAATTCCTTACAAAATGTAAATACTAGCCTTAAGACTAAGCATCTAAAGCTCTCGTGAAAAACATTGTAATGAAAAACCTTGCTCTAAGCCTAAGTCCTAAAGGCTAATACCTACAACATGTAATAGACCTAAACCTAGGCCTAAACATAGCACAACCAAACATGTATTAAACCTAAGATAAAAGTCTTTCGGGACTATATACATTGTAATAAAACTTTACAATAAAGTTTAATACCCACAGTCCTGACCGTCGGTCGCAACCGCGTCGGAGTCGTTACCATGTGAGTAGGTGTAGAGGAACTGTGTCGGAAATGTTAGTTAACCACAACTCAAACCATGCCAAGTTGACTGCGCCAGAGAATCGCATGTGAGCAGTGGAAATTTTAGGAGGGAAACCATGTCGGAACCGTTGCAGAAACTGTTGGATTAACCGTGGAACTAAGCCATAACCGTCAGAGTTTTGGGTTATCACATGGGATAACGATATCTGTCAACAAACCGAAGCCTCCGAGATCAGACCGCAGATGTAGCCGCTGGATGTGATCACATGCCAAACCGCCCTCATCCTCCGCTCTATTAGCTGACTGTCGAGGATAATATTTTATCCTAAGGTCCTTTTTTTGGGTTTTTATTAAATTTTCGCTAAGGTTGTAATTAAACCACCTTACCCTATACACTAGGTGTCATTACATGAGAAGACTCAGACCTATAAACACTTGATTTTTTCAACCATTTTGCCTAATTTGGCTTTGAGAAGATCGATACCAGGCCTATTTAAACCATGACATACATGAGTGTTGTGTATTCATATTTGGAGTGAGAGAGGAAATTTATGTTTTCAGTGTTTCTTGGTCGTTTGAAGGCCGAATTGAGCATAAAGACATGCGTTGCAAATCTATGGGAGAGATATTTCTATTATCAATGACTAGAGGTGCCTATGACCACATTCATTTTGGCATATTTTATGTGTAAATACTTCCTCAGATCAATATTAATAAAGCAGACTCGGAGACGTGGCCCACCAAGGATGAACTCCGTAATCAAAGTTTATTATCTCTTCTCTTTGTTATTTTGTTTTAATTTCATTCTTAATATGCTGGTTTAATTCGTAAATGATTTATATTTCCTTCAATCCTCTACATTAAGAATTTCAGCTAACAATCAATTCACAAATGGCAACTAATCAATTCTACTTCAGCACTTAATAACGATCACATTCAAATCATATATTTTGGTATCAGAGCGAGTTGTGCTTTGTAGTCCTTTTTCTAGTGGATGTTAACCAGGTTTGGATTGCAACATGGAGAAGGAATGCTTGAGGAGTTAGATCCAGAAATTGGAAAGCGGAAATTCGCCTGTCAATCGACGATGACAGGAACTAAAACCAGTGAAACTCCTGAAGTATATTTAAATAACCAAAACATCTGCCTCCTAAACGAGAAATACAACATGAGATATAGTTGATGTCTGATTCCCCTCTTCCTAATGTCGGAATGTATCACATGTCAGTAATAGAGAATGAAGAAATAAAGAAACAAATCCAAGAGTTGGTTGAAAAAGGTTTAACTCGACTCATTTCATCTCCATGTGTCAACTTTAGGGCCTTAAATAAAATAAAAAACAATAACATGTATCATCTTCCTAGGATAGATGATTTACTTGACCAGTTGAAAAATGTTGTCTATTTTACTAAGTTGGATTTGCATAGTGGGTATCATCAAATTCGGATAACAGAAAATGACATCTGGAAAACTGCATTCAAAACTAGGCAAGGACTATTTGAGTGGTTAGTAATGCATTTTAGTTTGTGTAATGCACCAGCAAATTTCATGTGTGTTATGAATGATGTCTTCCGTTCATACATTGATAAGTTTGTCACTATCTACTTAGATGATATCTTTATATTCAGTTCCAGTATTGAAGAACATGTTAGGCATGTTAAATAGGTCTTTGAAGAGTTGCACAGGGAAAAACTATACATTAAACTGTCAAAATGTGAATTTGGGAAAACTTCATTGGTTTATCTTGGTTACATAGTTGGATATGGTCATTTAAAGATAGATCCAGCTAAGATAGATGATATATGTGATTCTTAAGTGGCTAAGACCACAGAATGTGACTGAAGTTAGAAGTTTTCTAGGTGCATTTTAGTATTGGAGAAAATTTATTGTTCAGTTATCTTTGATTGCATCATCGTTACATGCTTTAACAGGATCTCAAGTTTCCTTTCAGAGGGGAGGGAAACAACAAAAATATTTTGGTACACTTAAGTAGAAACTTGTCACATCACCAATATTAGCTTTACCTAATCTTCAACAGCCATTCGAAATTGAAACAGGTGCAAGTGGTTATGCAATGGGTGCAGTCTTACTAAAAATGGGAAACCAATTTGTTTTCATTCTGAAAATTTTTCCAAGGAAGTAATAAATTATCCGACATATGATAAAGAACTGTTTGCTTTGGTTGAAAGTCTAAATCAATGGAAACACTACATAATGGGTAATGAAACAATGATTCACACAGATCATCAGCCGCTTCAATACTTTTAGTCACAGACTAAGTTGCAACAATATCACCAATACAGATGGATGGGATTTCTTCAGCAAATTCACTTAGTAAATAATTACAAGAAAGGTGTAACAATCAAAGTAGCTAATATGTTGTCTAGATTGTCTTTTAATGCTTCAATAGTACTGCAGAATAGTTCATTTAAACTTGAAAGTTATGTAGAATGATGTAGTACTGATGTTGATTTCAAAGATATTTATGAATCACTAGCTCATAGTACTCAGGTGGAAGAAGTCAATTTTCATATTCATGATAGGTTTTTATATCATTTGGGTAAGTTGTGCATACCATAGACAGAAAGGGCGCAGGTTATTCAGGAACCACATTCTTCTCAAATTGCAGGATATTTTGGCGTAAGAAAAAATATGGTGCAAATTAAAAGGTATTGTTACTAGCCTCACATGTATGAAACAATTATGAAGTACATTAAAGGATGTGTGATGTGTTCAACAAGCAATCCAAGCAATCAGAAGGTTTTTTTGTACATGCCACTTATAGTTCCTTTGTGACCATGGGACAACATTTCCATGGATTTTGTTGAAGGAAAGACAGAATTGGTGAATAGGAAAATGATACATATTCTTTGAGGTTACTACAGAAAATATCCTAAGTTGTGGGATGAATCTTTACCTTATGTGCAACATGCTTACAATGAAGCCTTACATTCTTCTACTCATTGATCACCATTTGAAACATGTTTGGGGTATCTACCAAAGTCATCGATGGACTTCATGTTCGGTGAAGAAGATAAAGTGGATGTACACGAAAACTCAAACAAAGCAGTTAAGTTCATTCAAAATATACAATAGATACATGAAGCAGTACATGATCAATTATAGAAGAGTCAGGCCAAGTACAAAACGTGCCACGATAAGAATCGAATCAATCATCATTTTCAAGTTGGCGATCAGGTATGGTTATATATCAGTAAAGGCAGGTTGAAAGGAGAAGGTAAGAAACTGAAACCCATCAGGTATCGTCCTTTCAATATTGTTTAAAAGGTTGTAAGTAATGAATTTAGATTAGATTTACCTCCTTACATGTGTATTTATTCAGTTGTAAATGTAGAAAATTTGAAGTTGTATGAACCTCCGACGATCATTGATCCCGAGGAAGATACACAGATTCTACAATTGATGATTTAGCACCTGAATATATGCAACGGTTTCAAGAAGATACCTCCAGATATATACAACAAGAGAGTTTATACTTCCAGGTGAGGAGATGTTGAATATATTTGAGTGGGACTCAAGGGCATGAATCCCAGCAAGGCGAGGTGGATAGAGACTGGAAAAGTGAGGGATTTGCACCCTCACCTGATGTCTTCTTAAATCAAAAATTTTATGGTCCAAAAGCTTTCAAGTGGAGAGGATTGATACAGGAGGATCTTGTTTCAGTGCAGATCGATAGTGAGGTCTAGTCAGCTCCATTTTGTCTGATGTCTGGCTCAGTCATTAGATCATTCGCCACGTCCTCCAGTATTCCGAATGAAAGTGATTCATCATGGTTTAGTGTGTTGTCATGGTTAGAATGTGGTTCAAATTTTTGGTGTCTTGATGTATATGATTCATGGTGATGTAATGGTCCTATTTCTAAAAACCTAAGGTCAAACCTATGGTAAAATTCCTTACAAAATGTAAATACTAGCCGTAAGACTAAGCATCTAAAGCTATGGTGAAAAAAATTGTAATGAAAAACATAGCTCTAAGCCTAAGTCCTAAAGGCTAATACCTACAACATGTAATAGACCTAAACCTAGACCTAAACCTAGCGCAACCAAACATGTATTAAACCTAAGCTAAAACCCTTTCGGGACTATATACATTGTAATAAAACTTTACAATAAAGTTTAATACCATAGTCCTGACTGCTGGTCCTAACCACGTCGGAGCCATTACCATGTGAGTAGGTGTAGAGGAACTGCGTCGGAAATATTAGTTAATTGCCAACTCAAACCATGACAAGTTGACTGCATCTGAAAATCGCACATGAGCATTGGAAATGTTAGGAGGGAAACCGCGTCTAAATCGTTGCATAAACTATTGGATTCATTGCGGAACTAAGCCGCAACTGTTGAAGTTTCGGGTTATCACATGGGATAATGATATCCGTCAACAAGCCAAAGCAACTGGGATCAAACCGCAGATCAACCACCAGATGTGATCAAATGCCAAACCGCCCTTGTCCTCTGCACCGTTAGCTAATCGTCGAGGATAATATTTTATCCTAAGGTCCTTTTTTGGGTTTTTATTAAATTTTTGCTAAGGTTTTAATTAAGCCACCTTGTCCTATACACTAGGTGTCACTACATGAGAAGACCGAGACCTATCAGCACTTGATTTTATTAACCACTTTTCCTCATTTGGCTTTGAGAAGATCAAGACCAGGCCTATTTAAACGATGACATTTTCTTCCATGACACACATGAGTGCTTTGTATTCAAAACTGGAGTGAGAGAGGAAGATTTTGTTTTCAGTGTTTCTTGGACGTCCAAAGGTGGAATTGAGCATAGAGATAGGCATTGGAAATCTAGGAGAGAGAGATTTATGTTGTCAGTGACCAGAGGTGCCTGTGAGCACATTCAGTTTGGTGTATTTTATGTGTAAATACTTCCTCATATCAATCCTAATAAATCGGACACCCATCTTGAAAGCGGACCTGGAGACATAGTCCACTAGGGACGAACTTCGTAATAAAAGTATGTTGTCTCTTCTCTCTGTTCTTTTCTATATTTTCATTCTTAATATGTTGTTGGTTTAAGTCGTAAATGAATTAGATTTCCTTCATTCCTCGACATTAAGCAGTTTAGTTAATAATCAATTCACTAATGGAAACTAATCAATTCTACTTCAACACTTAATAACGATCACATTCAGATCAAAGAGGCTAATTTTTAAGTCGTTGATCTATATTTTCTTCTATTTTATGAGTTTGTTGCATAAAAACATTCATGTGTTTGAGTGTTATTTTCTTTGAAGTATGGTTTTTTTTGTGTATGTAAAATTAACTCTTCATTGCATTTAACCCTTACAAGAGATATCTTTGGAATATTCTTATCATGAGGATTTGCAAAATTACTTATAAGTTAGAGTTCTTCGAAAACTCAAGTTACCAGATTATATTATGCTTCCATTCTCATTATCTATTGCCTATCTAAAACCTTAGAACTAAAGTCTGCAAATCCCTTTTATGTCACATAATTTATTAATTTATATTATGTTATGTCATGCAAGTTAACATTCCAAGCTATACCGTTTAAAGGGATATTGGAAAAATGGTTCCATATGACACAGCAACATCGAGGCTTAATCAATTAACATGATATTTGTAGAATCCTTGTATAAAAACCTTTGATCATTGGGAACGGGTTTGAAATTCATATTGTTGGCTTGATTTCTTGCATATGAATTGCAAGGTTATACAACAACATTAAGAAGTTTGTTTCCAACTTGAAATTGGGAAAATCTATTCAAAGTATTGGAATAAATATGACCACACCTATGGTAAATATTGTGATGAAGGCTATATCACACGATAAAGACATTGAAATGCACCTAAATATAAGAATATAAGATGTATGCATTGTTCCCAGCACATGTTATGAATACCATGCAACATAATGGGGGGATAATGGTGCATGTTGGTGAGCCCTGGTATTGCACCAAGAGTGTTGCAACTCCCAAGAGCTACTTATATTTACTTATCAACCTGGGGTTCGTACAAACTTAGAGGTGACTGTGCTATATGCACAAGAGATGGATTCTACTCATGCCACCCTCAACTAGGTATTCTGATCAGTAGTACTTCTAAGCCATTGGTCCTACTTGATTAAAGTGAAATTAGATAATGTAAATGTACGAAATTACTTCTAACCTAAGACAAAGAGAGTGTCTGACAAACTTCTACTTGCAATTGGCAGTGAAAGAAGATCATAAACAGTTAACCTAATTGTAGAAAAGGAAACTATGTCATGGGAAATAATCCATCTAGTTATCCATTCATTTCTAGTAAAAAAACTATTCTATCATCACACAATTCATAAAAGCATAAACCAAATTCTATTTATTGCTTCATTCAATTGTGTACTTGCATGTAAACTGTTGTCTTACTCAAGATAATTCTGAAATTAAGTAAAACACTAATGCCTACTATGTTTTTTCAGCAAGGAAGGAAGAAGCTTTGGAGTGGCCTAGTGATCCATATTTATGCAGGAACGCAACAGAATAAAAATATAAGCATAGATACAAATATGCAACGGAAATAACACTTCATTTCATTAATATCAAAGAACTGAAATTTTCTTACAGACAGAATGGAAATAAAACTAGTTAGGGCGCTAGTAGCTATCTCTGAGAAGAGATGTGGCAGCTACAGGCCTTTGAACTGAGTTACAATGAGGCTCAAGGGCCTATTTATTATTTTGAAACAATGGGAAATCCTAAATAGCCAAAACCCTAACCCTAGGAGATGAAGCGCTAAAACTATGGGCCCTGTTTGGGTAAATTGGTGTTTCAACTTCCCGAGGATGTAACTTTGGCATACGATCTCCGTTTGACGCATACCATACCTCATTTGAAAGATTTGTCAAAGGAATAAAAATTTTGAGTGAGAAAAATTGATCCATGGACCCATGTTTCTCCCCATTTTCCCCAAAAAAGTCGTTTAGGGCCTCAAAAAGGCTCCGAAAGTTTAGGACTCGAAAAACTGCTAAAAATAGTAAGTTGTGCCAAAACTGAAAAATTTGAAAGAGACAATGGTGGGGCCCCAAGTGGAATAGGAGGGTGACCACCAATATCCACCTGGATCATTCCTCCATCCTTAGGAAGCAATGGTCCCCATTGTGTTAAGTTCCTCCATGAGATGAGGAAATTTCTGCTGAACTTGGTCCCTGGTGAACCACTTTCCTTGGTGCAGGAGTTGGCCAGCTTTGACAACCCGATACAGTTGGATCTTCTATTGGCGAGTGTTCTTGATTTGCATGTCCATGATACAATTTGTGGTGGCCTATTCCATGTGGTCTGGGATTAACTCTGTTGGTGTGAGTTGTTCTGCAATGTCAGAGGTGTCCAGTAGAGGTGGGAAGTAAGGAAGAAGGCAGTCCACATTGAATACTAGGTGCAGACCAAGGAATGGTGGAATACTAAGCTTGAAGCCATTGTTCCATACAGCCTTGGTGATGGTGTACAACTCGTATCAGAGCAGGCGAAGCTTGCTGTGGGGTCCAGTGAGGCACTCCTTCTACAAATGTAGCCATACTTTGTCGCCCACCTGGAAGTTGTGTGGCACCCGGTGTTGATCATGGTGTTGCTTGTACTTAGCATTGGCTATGTCCAATATGTCATGAACTTATTGGTGGATGTGTTGAATGCACTCGATGAAGCTATTTTCTTTGTCAACTTCAGACTAGACATAATCTGAATCGGCCTGAGTAGCCGCAAATGGCATGGCTACGTCAATGGGACATAGTGGCTGGAATCCCAAGCCCACCTGAAAGGGGCTATGGCCAATTGAACTGTGGAGAGCCTGATTATAACTATGTTGTTCATAGGGGAGGCTCTCATCCCATGTGTGTGGATGCTTTGAATTGTACATGCGCATAATGTGTACAATCATTCTGTTGACAACCTCTGTCTGGCCATCTGTTTGGGAATGGAAAGTTGTGGACTTGGTGAGCTTGGTGTCCAACATTGACCAGAGGCTGGACCAAAATGTGCTGAGGAGCCTGCTATCGTGATCTGATATGATAGACTTTGGGATCCAAAATTTTACCCACACTCGTTCAAAGAAGAATTTAGCAGTGGCTTCTGCTGTGATATTCTTCTTGTAGGTCGCCATAATGGCCATCTTCGAGAATCTGTCGACGACCACGAAAACACAGTTATTTCCATGCTTAGTAGAAGGCAGGCCTGACATGTAATCCATGGAGATGGATTCCCAAGGTCGACTAGGGGTAGGTAGCAGAGTATATAGGACTTTCTTCTTGATGGTCGGTTTGGAAATTGCACAAGCAGTACAGGATCTGATGTGCTTCCCCACATCCTTTCGAAGGTTCGGCCAATATAAATAATTTTACAGTATTGCTACTATTTTATCGACCCTGAAATGCCTTGTGACTCGACTATAGTGTGCTTCCCATATCATCTTGGCACGTTCGCTTAAAGGAACACATAGGTGTCTCAGGTGACATAAAAGTGCATCTTCGAGGTGAAAATTTGGAACTTGCGTACCCCCCAAGAGTGCCTTGTAAGTGTGGCCGAATTCTGGGTAGCTCTCGTAGAGAAGCGGCCAATTAGAAGTCTCGTGCCCACAAGAGTTGAGAGTAGTGGTGAGTGCCACAATCGGTGGTCGGCTGAGGCAGTCTACAACATTATTGGTGCTACCCTTCTTGTACTTGATGTTCAAATGAAACTGTTGCAGATATGTGGACAACTTCTGATGGCGATCACTCTGCAACTTCCCTTGTGTCTGTATGAACTACAGGGGCCGGTGGTCTGTGTGGATGATTGTTTCCTTCCCCAAAATGTAATGCTTCCATTGTCGACAAGCTTGCACAATGGAATACATTTCATTTTCATAAGTGGGATACTTGCGAGCCGTGTCAGACAATGTCTCACTGTGATATGCCACTGGATGTCCCTGTTGAGTAAGAACTGCCCCAATAGCATAGTTAGAGGCGTCTGTCTCGATCTCAAATGGTTGTTGCAAGTCTGGTAATATGAGCACTGGGGCAGAATAGAGGTGATTTTTCAATTCTGTGAACACTTTCTGTTGAGGTTCCGACCAAAATAATTTTTCTCTCGCTCCTCCCTTGGTGACTTGACTCAAGGACCAAGTGATATGAGAGAATCCGAACAAGAACCTACGGTAGAAATTAGCAAGACCCAGAAATTTGTGAAGCTCTGTTATAGTGGTTGGGGCTAGCCAATCCCAAACGACTTGGATTTTGGTTGGATCCACATGCACTCCCCTTTCATCAATAATGTATCCCAGATATTGAACCTGGGTCATGCCAAAAGTGCACTTCTCCAAATTGGCACACAAATTGTGTTGATGTAGTGTTTGGAGGACTTGTTGGATGTGGTGAAGGTTCTCTTCCCAAGTCTGGCTGAAGATCAGAATGTCATCCAAGTACACCACTAAAAATGAGTTGGTGAATGGCCGCAATATGTCATCCATCATCCTCATGAAGGTTGCGGGAGCATTCGTCAACTCAAAAGGCATGACCAACCATTCAAAAAATCCTTCCTTGGCTTTGAAGGCAATCTTCCACACATTGGAGGGTTCAATTGGTACCTGGTGATACCAAGACTTCAAGTCAATCTTGCTGAAATATTTTGCACCTTTGATTTGGTCTAGAAGTTCATCAATCCGTGCGATCAGGTACCTATTCCAGATAGTGATCTTGTTCAGCACCCGATAGTCAATACAGAGTCTCCATGTCCCATCCTTCTTCTGTACCAACATGATCGGGCTCCCACAGGGCGATGAACTTGGTCGGATGTGACCTTTTTGTAGCAGCTCCTGAATCTACCTCTTGATTTCATCGTTCTCTAGAATAGAGTGTCGATAGATCATTCCATTGGGTAGCATCACACCTGGCGTCAGATCAATCGGGTGCTTGACCTGACAGTGCAGAGGAACCCCTGTGGGTGAGGTGAAGATGTCCCCGTACTCCTCCACAACCTTATCCATTTGTTTTTGTCGTGCAAAGGAGCCTTGTCTGGAGGTCATGGCCACAGTATTCTTCTTTCCCTGGGGGTGGATCATCAGGAAAATGAATTTCCTGGTTTTGGAAATGAGCTTATTGCATTGTTTTGCAGTAACCAAAGAGATAGCGGAAGGAGGTGGTACCTCTGGTATCCTGTGCAACTTATTTCCCAAAGTAACAATAACAGTGCGAGGCCGAGACTCATACACATCATGAATCTTCCACAAGTATGGTTATCCTAATAATACATTAGAAACATCAATAGGAGCAATGTCACATAATACCTCATCCGTGAAGGGCTTGATGCTATAGGGAAGGCGGTACTGCTGGCTGACGCGGAGATCTCGTCCTTGGTGAAGCCACCCAATGGCGTATGGATGTGGGTGAGTTGTAGTCGATAAGCCCAACCGCTTCACGACGTCTTCTGAAATGAGGTTCTTTTGGCTCCCATTGTCGACAATGAACTGTACTAGGGAGCCCTTTACCCACATCTGGGAGTGGAAGAAACATTCCTCCTCCTCTGTATCTTTTGGTTCCTCCTTCTGGATCTTCATAGTGGCAACAATGGTGTTGGGCTCTACATTAATAATTTTTTTCTCTTTTTCATTCCCCTTGTTAGGTTCTGATTTAGAGTCAGAGCATGCATCTGACTTAGAAGCCCTCATCTCGGCCACCAACGACTGCTTGGCCCGACACTCACTTGTGTTGTGAATGGATCTCTTATGGAACTCACACCACTTTCCCATATCCTTCTTTGGCTTTGTGGTGTTGTTCTTTGCTTGTGGCTTTGATAGGTTGTCTTCAGTCGCCATGCCTTGGCTCTGTACTTTTTTCTGCAGTTTGGGAGCACCTTTCCCTTGCTTTTGATTCACAGATCCAAAGTCTCACTTCTTCTGTTTGAATTTCTTCTCAATCTTGGTAGCATACCGGTACGCCGTACCAAGCGAGGAGATGTCGAGGAAATCCATTTCCTCCTAAATGTATCTGTGCAGACAACTGTGATACTTTAGCACCAGATGTTTCTTTGAATCTTTGATACCCAACTTGGTGCGCAGGGTATGGAACAAATTTTTCAGCTCATGCACATTTTGATCCCTTTGTTGTCACAGCGTCATCCATTGTATGTACTTGTCCTCATAGCTCCCCACGGGATAGTATTATTCCCTGATGGCGTCTCGGAAAGAATTTCAAGTGGGTAAGGTCAAGAATAGAGAGGGTCCTGTCTCATCCTTTTTCTCACAATGGGTTTCCCACCAGTCCTTGACATGGGTGGCAGCTTTGAGGAGTGCAAAAATAATCTTCTCCCTGTTGGAAAAGTCATGAACCGATAAATATCATTCTAATATATTCAACCATCTATCTACTGCATCTACATCTATTTGACCCTCAAATATGGGAATGTCAAAATTTACTTGTACCTTAAAAGGAGTTGCACCTCCAAAGTGGCTGCTGGATGCAGATGTGCCGCCAGTGGGCAGTCATTGAAGGATCTGGGCAAAGTTATCCATCATCGTGTTCCTTTTTTTTTCGAGGGCCTCCTCGAGCACTATTTTGATAGGATATTCTGCTCCCTCATCTTTCTTTTTGTCCCCCATGGGCGTCCATCGGGGTTTGCGAGGCTGATCTTGCAAAGGATCCACCGGATCGAGCCCTAACTCCTTATACCCCGACCTCGTAGGGGACATGCAAAGAAAGATCAAGAAAAAGCAGACTGCTTTAATACTACTGATCCAGATTTATGCAGGAACACAACATAATAAACATATAACCATAAATAAAAATATGCAGCGGAAATAACACTTCATTTCATTAATATCGAAGAACTAAAATTTTCTTACAAATAGAATGGAAATAAAACTAGCTAGGGCGCTGGTAGTTATCTCTGATAAGAGATGTCGTGGCTACAGGCCTCTGAACTAAGTTACAATGAGGCTCGAGGGCCTATTTATTATTTAGAAAAAATGGGAAATCCTAAACAACCAAAACCCTAACCCTAGGAGATGAAATGCCAAAAATATGGGCCTCATTTGGGTAAATTGGTGTTTCAACTTCCCGGGGACGTAATTTTGGCATACGATCTCTATTTTATGTGTACCATACCTCGTTAGAGAGATCTATCCGAGGACTAAAAATTTTGAGTGAGAAACTTCGGTCTATGGACCCATGTTTCTCCCTGTTTTCCCAAAAAACATCGTTTAGGGCCTCAAAACGGCTCCAGAATTTCAGGACCTAGAAAACTGCTAAAAATAGTAAGTTGTGCCAAAACTGAAAAAAATGAAAGAGACAATGGTGGGGCCCCAAGTGGAATAGGCAGGTGACCACCAATATCCACCTGGATCACCTATGGGTCTCTTTTGACCATGAATTTAGAGATCGAGTTCAAATGCATCCTATTCTAGGTTTAAATGGAAAAAAGGATCAAAACTAGAGTGGAAATGGTGACCTACAATGCTTCTATAGGAAGTTTCTATAGGATATTATGTATTGCTACAAGAATTCGTGAAGTGCTAGAGGAAACAAGCGGAGAAGGATCTAAGGATGGTGTTGTAGCTCCTAGAGACAGCCTAGAGTTGTGATAAACCAGTGCCTAGGACATCTTAGCATAGCAAGGAGAATATAATGTAATGTGTGAAGTTGTCAGCTTCAGCTCACATGATATCTCCTGTAAATAGGGAAATAATATGGAATGGGACCAAACTCTCAGAAATTGACACAGGAACAGAGGCACTGCAGAGGCAAGATGCAGAACTTCTAATACAAAAGCAACAGACAATTCAGAGACAGTTTACTGCAAAGCGAGTCGATTCAGAAATACTTCACAGACATAAATTATCAGAAGGTGTACGTAGTGAGAGAAATATTGAGAAGATATTAGTTAACATTGAGATGACACCCAGATATAAAATACCACCATGTGTGGGCTTACCAATCTAAGAATCCATACATGATAATAGCATTTTAAAAGCACCCTCTCAAAGCAACTAACATAGCAGAAGTATGGATAGCTGTATAATGGAACAGAATATCATGCATGAGCCATATTTAAAGTGCTTGACTGATCCAAGCATGGGCATCAACTAGGATGAATCCATACCAAAAATCAGTGAGCCACTCGCATTCCAAAACATGATACAAGAAAGATGGATGAAATGACATGTTCTATTAATATAACACAATATAGAAGATTACAGACTGTGAAATACCAAAGACCAGAATCCTCTTTGACAGATATAACTCCTCCTCACTGAGACCCTATGGGCTCTGAGCCTTCATACAAGAATTTTACAAAATGTATGCAAAACGACTTTCACTGCATAATTTTCTGATAAAATCTAGAACCCTTACAATGCATTTCTTCATGGTTTTTATAGGAAAAACCAAAACCTAGTAAAAGAGGTAGGTGATGAACATTTAATTGCATCATTAAACAAAATGGTGGAAAAGTGCCCGCTCATACTGCTTGACAGCACTGTATTGATAGATGTACTCTGTGGCCTGCTAATTGAAATAAATGCACTGGGTGAAAATCTCTTCAGGAACGCGACATAGGGATATCCATACTAACATTCAGTCCTTTCCTGAAGGAAAACTCAGCTGAAATAAAACCTGTAGGGTATTGTTTCTTGTGCGTTGTACCCTCTACCTTCTAAATCTTGAATTAAGATTCAAAATATTCAATATTGGACACTGAATTCCTGGATCTTCCACTGGTACCCTTTGCCGCAACATTAATGTCTTCATCTACAAAAATCTGCACTTTGAATAACTCCGGAGGGTTTAGCAGTTTTTATACCCTGCTTTATTAATGCAAGCGGTGCCGTAACAGCTTCCCAAATATTTCTTCATAAATTTTGCCTCTGGCTCATTGTCCTTTGACGTGCTCGTGGCTTCTGTAATGGAGGCTGTGAGTAATAGCCACCTTCCATCATTATTAATCTGCAAAACCCACAAACTTGTTAAAGAAAACCATGCATGGAGCGATGAACACAGTGGGGATAATGGCAAGGTTAATGGAAACAGTTGTGTAAACTGTGATATGGTGAAACAACGTAGGGTAGCGGAAAAATGCAGTGGAGGAATGGCAGATGAGCTGGTCAGAGCTAAAATGCAAGACATTGAAATATAACTTACGAATGAAGTATATAATTGGTGGAGGAAGAAACACGATGACGCGTGGGATGATGACGTGGAGGAAGACCGGGTCAATAGCGGGTGTGTGACTAATTCTGGGCCATTTGATCTCAGGGGAAATCGACAGTTGAAAAAGGAATTGGGATCGATTAACAGTGGGCCAGGGGTACGATTTTCCCCTGTTATCATTCATGCGGCTTCGGAGCGCGGCGATCATCGGATGAAGGCTCCTAGATCGGAAGGCTGTGATGAATATCGCTGCGCGTCTTTGTCCGAAAAATAATGTGTGATGGAGGGTGGTATTCGGGCTGTACGCGAGGACGCGTGGTGAGTGCTATATGGAATCGCTGGCCCAAGGAGAAATACCGCCTACCACCGAAGGGCAGTGCGATACATACCACCCGGTTTTGAACAGTGTTTTGGGCGCGGGGACCACCAGGACAGGCGCATCACGAACCGTAGATTTATGATTTGATCGGATGGTGAAAAGATGGGGCTACGGGCGTGGCAGGGATGAGAAAATGTCGTTCGATCTATATAGGTCGACGGCTCAGGATGAGCCCGATATGCATTGGATAAGCGCTCGTCGGACTAGCGCCTGGTCTAGCGTCCAGGTTACATGGGGAAGAAGACAGAGGGGCTAGGGCCGATAGGACTAAACCTTAAATAATTCAAATATGAAATTTTCAGCCATTTATAATGAATTTTAGAGGTGGGGAATGGCAACGATAGATACAAAAATGATTTTCCAAGTCTGAAAGGGGGGAATTTGAGAACTCTATGCCAAATTTCCTATGAAATTCTATGGGAAATGGATTATGATCAACATCGGCTCCATCTGGGGACGGCACATTCATCCCTGTACATGTCGAGAACTCATAGACCCTCTGATCATCCCGTATACAGACTCTGCTCTCCAGCACCTCCATTTTTACTTTATAATTCATCACAACATCAACATTATTCATACAAAAACGAAGAAGGAAACTATCATACAATATAATACATCAGGATGTGTTTTCCTGAATTAGAACCGAAAGTAGGGCTTAAGGAATTGACCGTTTACAGGGGCATCCAGCAAGTCGCCCTATAAATTCTCCAACCTAAAAGTATTATTGCCCCCTTGTCCCACAATTTTGAAAGGACCAAACCAGAGGGGGTCGAATTTACCATTTTTTCCCTTCTCGGCTCTCCGGATATCCCATCTGAGCACCAAATCACCAATCTGCAGCTTCCTGTCTTTTGCGTGCTGATCAAAAATTTGTTTCATTTTCTCTTGATATTCCATTAACCTCTGATTCACCTAGCCCCGTGCTTCTTCTAATTCCACCAATTGATTGATTCTCCTGATCATGTCATCAGGTTCCTCTTAGCTTTCTTGCATGAAGCGGGCCACTGGTAAAGCCAACTGTACAGGAAAAACTGTTGCTCGTCCATATACCAATTCATAAGGGGATTTCCCAGTTGCTCTCTTGCTGGTGATTCTATTAGCCCATAGAGAAAATTTCAATTGGGAATCCTAATTCTTTTGATTTTCATTGATAGTCTTCTTCAAGGCCCTCACCAAAGTTTTGTTTGATGACTCTGCCAAGCCATTTCCTTGTGGATAGTAAGTTGTAGAGTGACTGAGTATGATATTATATTGCTGGAAGAAATTCATAAATTTTGCAGACTTGAAGGCCTGTGCATTATCAGTCACTATCCTAGCAGGGCAGCCAAACCTGGATATGATGTTTTCTTCCATGAACTTCGTGATCACACTATCTGTAGCATTCCTTGCAGGTATGGCTTCCACCCATTTATTCAAATAATCTGTGGTTGTTAATATCCATTTATGTTGTCCACTTGATGGGGGATGTATCTCACCTATAAAATCAATACCCCATTGTTTGAATGGTTCATCCACGTGTACTGGAATAAGGGGAAACGGTGCAGACTTCTGCCTCTCAACAAATTTCTGACATTTATCACATGCTCTTACCCTGGCAAAGACGTCTCCAAAAATCTTCGGCCAATAGAAGCCATCTTTCAGAATTTTATGAGTTGTGGCCCTCCAGCTGTAATGACCTCCATAGATCCCTTCATGAAATTCTGCAATAATGCCCTCTACTTCATTTTCTGTGAGACACAGGAGTGAGATACCTGAGGGATCTCGCCAGTATAGCCAACCATTGGTGACTATGTATTTCTGTGATTTCAATCTCAGCGTTCTGTATTTAGTTTTGTCACAACCTAGAGGGAAGCTGAGTGTGAGGAGATATTCTACTATCTCTTTGTACCACGGACTAGTGAGGTACTTTAGATGTGTCTCTGGGGTAGCTACTCCAATTCCATGTCTTTCTTCTTTCTCCTCGGATTCCTCACCTACTATAATGGACAAATTTATGCCCAGGGCTTGATAGTTTGATTCAGATAAAATTTTGGAAAGCCCTTGTCCTTTAATTAGCTTAGTAGGGTGGATGTCCAGGTCATATTCCTGTATTTTAGCAATCCACCTGCCCCTTTTTCCTTCACTGTCTCCTTGAATAAGAATATCTTTTACAGCAGCTGCAAGCACAAATGCAGTGATGTGAGACTGTAAGATATATACACGGAATGCTTTGAGGGATTTCACTAGAGCGTATGCTTGCTTTTCCAATATGTTATACTTTAATTCTGCATCACGGAGCACCTGATTGAAAAAGGAAATAGGTTGCTCATACCCTTCCTCATTTTTCTACAATAAAACTCCTGCTATTGTATGAGGTGATGCAAAAGAGAAAATCATGAAAGGTTTATCATAATCTGGTCCAGCCAACACAGGGGCTTCTGCAAAAGCACTTTTTATCCTGGTAAATGCCTCCCGTGATTCTTGTGACAACTTTACCTCGTTATTCTTCTTCAGCATATCTGTTATATGCCTAACTATCTCAACATAGTTAGGGATAAACCTCCTCAAGAAATTTATGCGCCCTAGGAATACTTGTACTTCTTTTTTATTTCTGGGTAAATAGATACCATTTATAACCTCTACCCTCTTAGGATCTATCTTCACCCCATCTTTAGTCACGATGTGTCCCAAAAGCTTTTCTCTTCTAATGCAAATAAAGACTTTTGAGGATTCAGAGAGAGGCCATACCTTCTGCATTTCTCAAAAGTTTTCCGCAAATGTTAAATGTGCTCAGCATCATTTTTGGAAAATACGGTGATATCATCAAGGTAGACCACCAGGAATTTATCTTGCTCCCCTACAAAAGCAATGTCCATTTCCCTCTGAAAAGTTTCCTCTGCATTAATCAATCCAAAAGGCATTCTGGCATACATGAATGTATCCCATGGTGTAGTGAAAGCAGTCTTCTTTTGATCCTCTGGAAGTACAGCCACCTGATTATAACCAGAGAATCCATCCATCATTGACATCCTGGAAGATCCAACCACCTTCTGCAGGATGTAATCCATTTTGGGGAGTGGATAATTATCCTTTAAGGATGCTCTGTTTAAATTTCTGAAATCCACACATAGCCTTAATTCTCCATTCTTTTTTCGTACAGGGACAAGGTTTTCCACCCATTCAGAGTACCTCAATGGCACAATTATTTTGGCTTTTAGCAACTTCTTGATTTCTTTCTCAATAGAAGGCAGCAACAAGGGATTGATTTGTCTGAGCTTCTGCTTATGGGGCTTTGCATCTACCTTCAATGGAATTTTGTGCTGCATAATACCGATATCAAAAGTTTTCAAGTCCTGATAGGACCATGCAAACACATCTCTGTAAGACTGGAACAATTTCTAATATAAATTTTTATATTCTTCAGGGATTTTCTTGGACAGTTTAACGATTTTGGGTTCAGCCTCAGTACCCAAATTCAGGTCTTCCACCTGATTCTCTTCTACCACTTGGCTTGGCTGCAGTGGGACATCATTCTTATCAAATAATCTTTCTAGAGGCACCAACCCTCTAGGTATGATGTTTCCCTTTAACTGAAACACTTTATTACCTGCCATTTTGTCTGAGTCTCTGTCTTGGTTAGAGGTGGATACCTCCTCTTTGCCCCTTCTCCTAGCATCTTGCTCAGATTTTCCTTTTGATTTACTAGTGGAAGCAAAGTTTTCTTCCAACTCTAGTGCATCTGCCTGAGCATCATCCAGGGTAGCAGGCTTTCTTTCTCTAAGAGAGAAGCCAAACTCTAAATCAAAGGCTACTACAAAACAACCTTTGTAGCAGTTTAATGGGGCTTCATATCAGCAGGGAGACTCAAATACAGCTTATTAAATATCTTGATAAATTCTGACACTCCTTCATTGTGTCTTTTATTCAATGTATTGAACTCAATGAGACAATCCCCATGATCTTTGTTTTCTCCCCATTTCCTGAGGAAAGTGTCTTCCATGTTATCCCAAGTGGTAATAGAACGGCCAGCCAATGTCTTAAACCATTTTCGAGCTTCACCATCTAGAGATTGCACAAATAGTCTTAAGACCACATCTAAATGTTCGACATTAAAGTTCTCTGCAAAGGAGAAGAAAGTCTCAAGATGCTTTTGAGCATCGATTTCATTTTCTCCGTTGAATCTGGGCAAGACCTTCAGATAATCCTGGGGCATATCATTCAGTACTTGGGTTAATGCCAGGGGAGCATATTTATTCATCAAAAAGGCTGGAACATTAGCCATTGGAGGAGGTGGAGGTGTGCAATAGTTTGTTGATTCAGAGGAGGAGGAGGAGGTGGAAGTGGAGTATGAATAATAATAGGAATATATTCAACTGCAACTTGAGGGGTTGAGGGAAACAAAGGTCTATTAACAACATATACTTCAGTTACTTCCTTGACCTCTTCAACCTCAGGAGTAGGATGAAGACTGTTTTATTTCTGATACCCTCTCGGGATGGAATATCCGAATAATAATAATCAGTATCACCCACAGTGGAGTCGGGAATTTGCAATTGAGAGTCTTGAGAGGAGGAAGAAGGAAAATCTTCTATGGGCACTTCAGGATTTTGGGAACGGGCTGAACTCCTCTCCCTCCAATTTCTTCTACGTATAATCTGGTCAGGGTCAGGCACTGAAGGTGTCTTTGGCTTAGACGAATCTGACCTCAGGTGTGGCTTACGAGGAGCCAGGACTGAAAATAAATTTATCAAATAACAAATGTGGAGCCGCAAAGGTGAGGGATATACAAATCTCAAATCTCTGTGCTCACCTATTTAGAGAGTGAATATGATTTTTTTTAGGCCCAAGGATTCTAATTTTCTTAAATTTTTCCCCGGCAACGGTGCCAGAAAGATGTTGTAGCTCCTAGAGACAGCCTAGAGTTGTGATAGACCAGTGCCTAGGACATCTTAGCATAGCAAGGAGCATATAACATAATGTTTGAAGTTGTCAGATTCAGCTCACATGCTATCTCCTGTAAACAGGGAAATAATATGGAATGGGACCAAACTCTCAGAAATTGACACAAGAACAGAGGCACTGCAGAGGAAAGATGCAGAACTTCTAATACAAAAGCAACAGACAATTCAGAGACAATTTACTGCAAAGCGGGTCGATTCAGAAATACTTCACAGACATAAATTATCAGAAGGTGTACGTAGTGAGAGAAATATTGAGAAGATATTAGTTAACATTGAGCTGATACCTAGATATACAATACCACCATGTGTGGGCTTACCAATCTAAGAATCCATACATGATAATAGAATTTTAAAAGAACCCTCTCAAAGCAACTAACATAGCAGAAGTATGGATAGCTGTATAATGGAACAGAATATCATGCATGAGCCATATTTAAAGCACTTGACTGATCCGAGCATGGGCATCAACTAGGATGAATCCATACCAAAAATCAGTGAGCCACTCGCATTCCAAAACATGATACAAGAAAGATGGATGAAATGACATGTTCTATTAATATAACACAATATAGAAGATTACAGACTGTGAAATACCAAAGACCAAAATCCTATTTGATAGATAGAACTCCTCCTCACTGAGATCCTATGGGCTTTGAGCCTTCATACAAGAATTTTACAAAATGTATGCGAAAAGCCTTTCACTACATAATTTTCTGATAAAATCTAGAACCCTTACAATGCGTTTCTTCATGGTTTTTATAGGAAAAACCAAAACCTAGTAAAAGAGGTAGGTGACGAACATTTAATTGCATCATTAAACAAAATGGTGGAAAAGTGCCCGCCCATACTACTTGACGGCGTTGTATTGCTAGATGTAATATGTGGCCTGCTAACTGAAATAAATGCACTGGGTGAAAATCTCTTCAGGAACGCGATATAGGATATCCATACTAACATTCAGTCCTTTCCTGAAGGAAAACTCAGCTGAAATAAAACCTGGAGGGTATTGTTTCTTGTGCATTGTACCCTCTGCCTTCTAAATCTTGAATTAAGATTCAAAATCTTTAATATTGGACACTGAATTCCTGGATCTTCCACTGGTACTCTTTTCCGCAACATTAATGTCTTCATCTACAAAAATCTATGCTTTGAATAACTCTGGAGGGTTTAGCAGTTTTTCTACCCTGCTTTATTAATGCAAGCGATGCCGTAACAACTTCCCAAATCTTTCTTCATAAATTCTACCTCTGAATCATTGTCCTTTGATGTGCTCGTGGCTTCTGTAATGGAGGCTGTGAGTAATAGCCACCTTCCGTCGCTGTTAATTGCAAAACCCACAAACTTGTTAAAGAAAACCATGCATGGAGCGGTGAACACAGTGGGGATAATGGCAAGGTTAATGGAAACAGTTGTGTAAACTGTGATATGGTGAAACAACGTAGGGTGGCGGAAAAATGCAGCAGAGGAATGGCGGACGAGCTGGTCAGAGATAAAATGCAAGACATTGAAATATAACGTACGATTGAAGTATATAATTGGCAGAGGAAGAAACGCGATGACGCGTGGGATGATGACGTGGAGGAAGACTGGGTCAACAACGGGCGTGTGATAATTCTGGTCCGTTTGATCTCAGGGGAAATCGACGGTTGAAAAAGGCATTGGGAGTGATTAATAGTGGGCCAGGGGTACGATTTTCCCCTGTTATCATTCGTGCGGCTTTGGAGCGCGGCGATCGTCGGATGAAGGCTCCCAGATCGGATGGCTGTGATGAATATCGCTGAGCGTGTTTGTCCGAACAATAATTCGCGATGGAGGGCGGTATTCGGGCCGTACGTGAGGACACGTGGTGAGCATTGTATGGAATCGCTGGCCCAAGGAGAAATACCGCCTACCGCCGAAGGGAGGTGCGATACATACCACTCGGTTTTGAACAGTGTTTTGGGCGCGGGGACCACCAAGACAGGCGCATCGTGAACCGTAGATTTATGATTTGATCGAATGGTGAAAAGATGGGGCTACGGGCGCGGCAGGGATGAGCAAACTCCGTTCGATCTATATAGGTCGACGGCTCAGGATGAGCCCGATATGCATGGGATAAGCGCCCGTTGGACTAGCACCTGGTCTAGCATCCAGGTTACATGGGGAAGAAGACAGAGGGGCTAGGGCCGATAGGGCTAAACCTTAAATACTTCAAATATGAAATTTTCAGCCATTTATAATTAATTTTAGAGGCAGGGAATGGAAACGATAGATACAAAAATGATTTTCCAAGTCTAAAAGGGGGGAAATTGAGAACTCTATGCCAGATTGCCTGTGAAATTCTATGGGAAACGGATTATGATCAACAGATGGAAAGGGTGGAATGAAGGTGGTAAAAGGTGGGAAATGGTGGAATTAAATGTATGAGTGTTTACTAACACCCCAAGCAAAACTTAGAGCCCTTGGAAGGCATGTTTTTCACTTGGAGGGATGCTCAAGGTGGTGATGAAGGTGGTTTCACAATACATGGTTTTAGTGGAAAAATTGGAGGTTAGAGAGAAGAAGGATGAAGTACAAGATTTCAGTGATGAAAGGAGTCATTTTCCTACAACTTTAGATAGTCCTACAACCACTATACACATTCATGCATTAATCCTTGAAAAACTAACATGTTTAAAAATCAAAAAGATGAGTTGAATATAAAACCCTACTTAACCTCTGCTACAATCTAATCTAAGCATAAATCCAACTTCTAACTTACGTTATGCATATTATGAGCATGATAATTACACTATCTAACTTTCTAGGAAATCATAAACAAACTATTTATTATCTGTGGTTGGAGATCCTTCTCCTCAAGCTCCCATGAGAGAGGTGAGAAAGAGAGGCTACAAGCACATTTTTTATAGATTTTTGTTGCTACTAGAATGTAAGGAAACTAAATAGAGTAATGAAACATAAAAGGAGAATATAAACAAAAAAGAGGGATTTAGATAATATATTGGGCCCTAACCCAAAATCATCAACCCTCTAAGAATAAATCAATCTTGGAACAAACAACTTCTCATTATCATTGCATAAAAAGTTCTAATACATCATATGAAAATAAAAAATAACACTAAATCAAAGCTAAAGAGCTACCTAGCTGAATACAAAGTTTGAATCATAATGAGCTCTTGCACACATTGCTTATTTATACAAATTATTAGCTACCAACAACTCCCTAAAAAGTAGGAATAAGTTCTTCTTGATCTCGATGAGAGTAGAGCTTGGATCCTCATAACTGCCACTTTGATTGGTTGCCTTTACCTTTGAGCTGTTGGGAGATATCTTGGTGTGATCTTGGTTGATTGAGAGAGTTGAGGAGGTGGAAAACCCTCCTACAATCACTCCGTGTTGTTTAGTCTGAGCCCTTAGGTGGAAAATATCTAAAAATTGGCTTCATTTCCTACAATTATATCATATTAGGAAAAACGACATGAAAAAAATATTTCACCCTTCTCATTAAGAATAAAGTGACAAAAATTTAAATAAATGTGAGAGAGGTGTAACTTAATAGGCTGAAGGATGGAATTTTAACCCCTTAATATAATATTCCCAAATTTTCACATGATATGTGGAATATTAGAGTTCTTGATTTTCTTAATTAATTAAGTAAATAAAAGAGTGGAGGGACCCACAAACATCAAAGACGAATAAAATCCACTTTTAATGTGTGTATGTAGATATTCTAGATCGAGATCTAAAATCATGGAGTAGTGGAGTAGCTCCATTAATGGAGATCATGTCTCATTTATGAGATAGATTATGGAGGATGAAACAGTCAAATAAGATCATGGATATTAAATGTAAAATCATGAATATCTTTGATAAGGTCAACTGAGATCATAGTGCATTCAAAAAAATCATAGAGCACTTATGATAAGTTAGTGGAGGAAGTGATGCATTTAATGCACACATTATGGAGAGGGTGATCACCCCATGTGAACATGATGTAGGACATGGAGAAACAGCGTAGTCAACCATTGAGGCTTATGTCCACATGTACAATGCAGTTTTGGAGTGGGCATAGGACTATGGAAGGCTCATATCTATATAATGAAGGTGAAGGCACAATAGAAGGCATGATTTGGATTATTCATTTCTTGATTTGTTTAGATCTAGATTTGTCTTAGGACATCTCTATCCATTCTTCGGCTGTTTAGCTAAGATTTCAAGTGTTGTTTAGCACTGGGTGTTCCCGAGCGGGAATTCCACCTCTTCCCTTGAGTGATCTATAAGGAAGAGGGTTGTACTACATTTCTTATCAGGCATTGGTGCCATCTTGAGGAGGTTGTTTCTAGAATTCAGCTAGGAAACCAGTGGAGGATTCATCCTACCACTTTGTTCTTCACATTCAATTTTCCAGGAGCAGCAGATCTATATCTGGCATTCATGCCATTGGGTTTTACCTCCATGCAGCAACATTCCCTTCAAGGATTGCGCAGTCAAATCCTGTAGATCTATTGGAGGAAGGAAGTTTCCAATATTTCAGCTGGAAATCTTGTGAGGGATCATCTCCTCACATTGGATCTATTATTTACATCACTCGGGAGCTGATTTGACACATCTAGCAATAGTCTATTGAGCCTCCCACTCTTACAACACAATTTTCTGAATTTATTGTTCATCCAACAACTATTTTCAGCGGAGGAGATTGGAGGAGCTAGATCTTGAGCTTTTAGCCAAGGATATAGTGAAGGGATCAACCCTTCTTGCATAGAACTGATTGTGCATCATTGCAGCCATCATATCATCAGATTATGTAGCAGATCTGCATACGCAGCAGTATATTGGTGAAGCCCTAAGAGGGTGGTTTTCTTGGATTAATAGATCTGAGAAATCCTTTCTGGGTTATCTTGGGTATCCATCATAGAGCCCGAATCTACAATTTCAGCATCATCGGAGCTCCCAAACTTCCTAGATATGAATTTATATCTGTTGGCAGTAGTTGTCTAGCTATTTCCCAGTAGTGATAGCATAGTTTACCTTGCAATAGTTCAGCAGCTACGATTTCCCTCTTGTGGGAACATTTCAGGGTCATTCTAGGCCATCCTTTTGGCTTGAGTGTCTCATATTTTGAGCAGTATTGTACTTTCTATTCACCTCCTATATAATAAAATGGCTCAGCTATTTCTATACATTCTGATGTGTATATAGATTTATTTTTTACTTTTCTGCAGTTCTTATATTGTGTTTCAGTATTACTACATTCTCCCTTTTGGAATATTACAGTGGTATCAAAGCATGATCTTTGGCTCAGCTTGTGGACACTTCATATTTTGCATCAAAAGAAGAAGCAGATAGCTGAGATCTATAATGAAAGAGGATTGCAGTTTTGCCACTCCTCTCTTTAGATCCATGCAAGATCTCTCCAAAGAGGTCAAACAAATGAAGAGAGAAAGGAAAAAGGAGGATCCAAGAAGAATATTTGATGAGGAAGGTCCAAGCACTTCCTATCAGCAACAAAGAGGACTAGAGAATCCTAGATCTCCTCATAGATCTACTATACCCCTTTCTTTGAAGAAGGTGAATGGTGTAGAAATGAAGAAAGAAAAGAACCCGAGACTCATGAGACTCTCAGTCTATATCTTTAAGAGTACAAAGAATAGTCTAGAGCATTCAAAGAGAGTCTAATTCTCCAAGAATTCTTCGAACTCCATTAGGGGAATTTTGAGGTCTAAAATGGGCCTCCTAAGAAAATGTACAACCAAAATAAACTTTATAAGAACCAATAGGATTCAAGATTATGATCTCAACCATGGGGGATGATTCACCATATTTTTAAGTAAAAGGGTGAAAAGATTAAAAAATAATAAAATAATAAAACTACTTTTTCAACTCATATTTTCAACTTATCTCCCAAATTTTTTAGTCAAATTTCAAGCGGGAGTACTCATTGGATGCAAAATTTAATTCCTCATCTTAGTATTACCCATGTTGCATACTTTTGATGGACCGTGCTACACGAAAAATTAGAAATACATGAAAAAAACGTGATTGCAATCACATTTTTCATGCATTTCTTGTTTTTCATATAGCAGGATCCATCGAAAATATGCAACATTGGTACTCCTTGGATGGGGAATTATTTTTTTCATCCAACGAGTACTCCCACTCGAAATTTGAGTAAAAACTTTGGGATATAAGTTGAAAATATGAGTTGAAAAAATAGTTTTTTTTTCTTTTTCCCTCTAAAATTTGATGATGTAATCATATCTTAATTTATTATTTCTACTATTATTTTATAATTTCCTTAGGAGGACCATTTTAGACCTCAAAATTCCCCTAATGAAAGAAGAAATAAGATCCTATAGCAGCAATAGGAGAAAGATGCACAATAGATTTTATTTTCCTACATTTGATGGATCTTCCTCAAGCACCGTTAAGGCTTGGAGGAAAGAGTTAGATACATTTTTCATGCTACATCTTGTGGCTGAAAAAGAGGTTGTCCAGATTGCATCACTTCATCTTTATGGTGAAGCCAATGATTGGGGGTTTGGTCATATGGAGCATGCAAAGGTGACTAAATATTCTAATTTCTTTCACAAATTGAGGAAGAAGCTTGATGTGAGAAAACCAGAGATGTGTCACAAAGAGACATTTCCTAAGGGAACAAAGGAGGATGTCAATCTTGTCACTCTGGAAAAATATTCACTACATTCACCACAATATACAGAAGCACTTGCATCCAGAGAAGTGACACTTGCACTTTTGAAAGATAGTCTTGAGCTCTTGACACATAGAGTCCCATGCATGATTCAGGAGATGCATGAGGAGGAGGAGGTAGATTCCAGCGTTGGTACACTTGGAGAAGAGAAAACTTCACTCTTACCAGCAGTTGTAGACACCATTGTCTCGGTTGGAGGAACTCTTGTGTTCTTGCAAGAGGTTCCCACACATCATTTGATCCAAGGTATGCATGCACCATTAGGGCCAATGCATAACCAAGGGTTAGAACAAAATGCTGATTTGAAGCAGCAACATATCACAATGTAGAGGACCCTTGATCTAATCAAGAAGGAGATTAAGAGCTATCCCAGTTCATCATTATTGAGATATATTCAACCCTTTCAGTTTAAGTGTAGAGTTTCATAAAATGGGATGAGCATGATCCTATGTACAATGACTGATTATGAGATCAACGTTCTACCTTGCTTTGAGAAAACATGTGTATTACCATGCAGATCTAAAGCACTGTCACTTAGAAGCAGTGATAATGAAGGGGCTCCATTATTCTTGGAGCAATCTGAAGGTATATTCACTCATGAATTAATGGAGGTTAATATGATAAATGGTAGACATCTTGAGATGAGGAATATTTTCTCCTTTCTAGATGACACTTTCTCAATGAGAATCTCACAACTCAAAGAGAAAATTATACCTGTAGCAGATCCATAACCTCATTGATTTTGGAGGGCCATTGATGAGAAGAAGGTCTCATTAAGAGATCTCATTAGAGGTGCACTTCAACATTTCATGGAGTGCAAATTTTTTCATCAGTTTGGGAAGGATGGTATTCTATAAAGGGAGGATACCATGTTTATGCAAAACATCATTCATCATCCACATGGGGATGAGTGGGTGAGGATGATAAGCAATGGGTTGCATTACCACTTGGAGATATATGACATGGGCCAGCAAGAAGATTGGTTACGCTGGTTTCTCTTGGGTGAGTTTGGTTACTACCCAAAGGCTCCTATTTCTTTGATCTGTGCCTTGAAAAACACTCATGAAATGAAGAAGGAGCCATGGTTGCACTAGCTGCTCTTGGGTGAGTATGGTTACCACCCAATAGCTCATATTTGTCTAATCCATGTCTTGTGTATCAATGATAGAATGGAGCAGAAGAAGGCATGTTCATTTCAATTGTCCTTAAGAGAGTTTGGCCATCACATGACATATCAAATGTCTATGTGTTTTTTGTTTTGTAAAACTTGGCATGATACTTTCATGATGTTTATTAATGTTGCTTACTTGTATAGGGCAGATATGACATTCCACATGTATATTAGTATGTTTTTACTCCATGATGCACATGAGGAGGTAAAAAGGCAGCAATACCTCTTGTTGCTTTGGTTGCTTTAGGAGGAGTTTGGCTTGTCCATATTGCATGGTATAGATGGAGGATGGTAGCAAGAAGCCCTACTCCAGTGGTTACTATTGGGAGAATATGATTTGACATATTTTTCTACCCATATATCTCTATTTCTTCTTTTGCATAATGTTGGAATGATGCTTGGACCCAACAAGGCCAACAGGGCTAAGAATGATGGCATGTCAATGCTCAAACTACTTCATAAAACATGGGATGTAGAAATGATTTATGAGATGGGACTTTTCCTTTGTGAGAAGAACCACTTTGTTTTATGTATCTCATGTATTGATGATGTTGGACAGCTTATGGTTGTCACTTGGTACTTCATGGTGAAAGGAGGACATCTAACCATACAATTGGAGGTCATTCTATGAATTTTTGAAAGACAAATTTGGAACCAAACATGCATAACACATTGCAGCAGATGGAGGAGGCCTTCCTTATGTGGATGCCATTTGGAGGGGAATGGATGGATTTGCATCTACTTGTGCAGTTTCTTGAGGACAAGCAACATTTTTCCGGGGAGGACTGTAATATTCCCAAATTTTCACATGATATTTGGAATATTAGAGTTCTTGATTTTCTTAATTAATTAAGTAAATAAAAGGGTGGAGGGACCCACAAAACTCAAATATGAATAAAATCCACTTTTAATGTGTGTATGTAGATATTCTAGATCTAGATCTAAAATCATGGAGTAGTGGAGAAGCTCCATTAATGGAGATCATGTCTCATTTATGAGATAGATTATGGAGAATGAAACAGTCAAATAAGATCATGGATATTAAATGTAAAATCATGAGGATATTTGATAAGGTCAACTGAGATCTCAGTGCATTCAAAGAAGATCATAGAGAACTTATGATAAGTTAGTGGAGGAAGTGATTCATTTAATGCACACATTATGGAGAGGGTGATCACCCCATGTGAACATGATGGAGGACATGGACAAACAATGCAGTCAACCATGGAGGCTTATGTCCACATGTACAATACAATTTTGGAGTGGGCCTAGGACTATGGAAGGCTCATATCTATAAAATGAAGGTGAAGGCACAATAGAAGCCATGATTTGGACTATTCATTTCTTGATCTGTTTAGAACTAGATTTGTTTTAGGACATCTCTATGAATTCTTGGGTTGTTTAGCTAAGATTGCAAGTGTTTTTTAGCACTGGGTGTTCTCGAGCTGTAATCCCACCTCTTCCCTTGAGTGATCTCTAAGGAATAGGGTTGTACTACATTCCTTATCAGGCATTGGTGCCATCTTGAGGAAGTTGTTTCTAGCATTCAGCTAGGAAACCAATGGAGGATTAATCCTACCACTTTGTTATTCACATTCAGACTTCCGAGAGCAGCAGATCTATATCTCGTATTCAGGCCATTGGGTTTTACCTCCATTTAGCAATAGTCCCTTCAAGGATTGCGCAGTCAAATCCTGTATATCTATTGGAGGAAGGAAGTTTCCAGTATTTCAGATGGAAATCCTATGAGGGATCATCTCCTCACGTTGGATCTATTATTTACATCACTCGAGAGTTGATTTAACACATCTAGCCGCAAGCTACTAAGCCTCCCTCTCTTACAACATAGTTTTCTGAAGCTATTGTTCATCCAACAGCTATTTTGAGTGGAGGATATTGGAGGAGCTAGATCTTGAGCTTTTAGCCAAGGATCTAGTGAAGGGATCAACCCTTCTTACATAGATCTGATTTTGAATCATTGCAGCCATCATATCATCAGATGATGTAGTAGATCTGCATCCCAATAGTATATTGGTGAAGCCCTAAGAGGGTGGTTTTATTGGATTGACAGATCTAAGAAACCCTTTCTGGGTTATCTTGGGTATCCATCATAGAACCCAGATCTACAATTTCAGCATCATTGGAGCTCCCAAATGGCCTAGATCTGAATTTCTATCTGTTAGCAGTTGTTGTCTAGCTACTTCCCAGCAGGGACAGTGCAGTTACCTTCCAATAGTATAATAGCTATGCATTCCCTCTTATGGTATCATTTCAAGGTCATTCTAGGCCATCCTTTTGGATTGAGTGTCTCATATTTTGAGCACTATTGTACTTTCTATTCACCTCCTATATAATAAAATGTCTCAGTTCTTTCTGTGCATTCTGATGTGTATATAGATTTATTGTTTACTTTGTTGTAGTTCTTATATTTTGTTTTAGTATTACTACATTCTCCCTTTTGGGATATTACAGTGGTATCAAAGCATGATCTTTGGCTCATCTTGTGGACACTTCATCTTTTGCATCAAAATAAGAAGCATATAGATGAGATATGTCATGAAGGAGGATTGTAGTTTTTCCACTCCTCTCTTTAGATCCATGCAAGATCTCTCCAAAGAGGTCAAACAAATGAAGAGAGAAAGGAAAAAGGAGGATCCAAGAAGAATAATTGATGAGGAAGGTCCAAGCACTTCCTATAAGCAACAAAGAAGATCGGAGAACCCTAGATTTCCTCATAGATCTACTATGTCCACTTCCTTTGAAGAAGGCGAACGGTGTAGAAATGAAGAAATAAAAGAACATAAGACTCATGAGACTCTTAGTTTGTATCTTGAAGAGTACAAAGAATAGTCTAGAGCATTCAAAGAGATTCTAACTCTCCAAGAATTCTTCGAACTCAAATAAGAAAGAAGATCCTATAGCAGCAATAGAAGAAAGAGGCACAATAGATTTTATTTGCCTACATTTGATGGATCTTCCTCAAGCACTGTTAAGGCTTGGAGGAAAGAGTTAGATACATTTTTTACACTACATCTTGTGGCTGAAAAAGAGGTTGTCCAGATTGCATCACTTCATATTTATGGTGAAACCAATGATTGGGGGTTTGTCACATGGAGCATGCAAAGGTGACTAAATATTCAGATTTCTTTCACAAATTGAGGAAGAAGCTTGATGTTAGAAAACCAGAGATGTGTCACAAAGAGACATTTCCTAAGGGAACAAAGGAGGATGTCAATCTTGTCACTCTGGACAAAGAGTCACTACATTCACCACTAGCTACAAAAGTACTTGCATCCAGAGAAGAGACTCTTGCACTTTTGCAAGATAGTCTTGAGCTCTTGACACATAGATTCCCATGCATGATTCAGGATATGCATGAGGAGGAGGAGGTAGATTCCAGCATTGGTATACTTGGAGAAGAGCACCCATCACTCTTACCAGCATTTGGAGACACCATTGTCTCGGTTGGAGGAACTCTTGTGTTCTTGCAAGAGGTTCCCACACATTAGTTGATCCAAGGTATGCATGCACTTTCATTGCATATTGTTTCAGTAGATATTATTGAAACTTATGGGGACATTCCATCACGGCCAATGCATAACCAAGGGTTAGAACAAAATGCTAATTTGAAGCAGCAACATATCACAGTGCAGAGGACCCTTGATCTAAACAAGGAGGAGATTAAGAGCTATCGCAACTCATCATTTTTTAGCTACATTCAACCCTTTGAGTTGAAGTGTAGAGTTTCAGAAAATGGGATGAGCATGATCCTATGTACAATGACTGGTTATGAGATCAACATTCTTCCTTGCTTTTAGACAACATATGTATTATTAGCAATGATAATGAAGGGGCCCCATTATTCTTGGAGCATTCTGAAGGTATCTTGACTCATGAAGCAATGGAGGTTAAGATGATAAATGGTAGACATCTTGAGATGAGGAATCTTTTCTCCTTTATAGATGACACTTTCTCAATGAGCATCTCAAAGCTCAAAGAGAAAATTATACCTGCAGCAGATCCAGAACCTCATTGGTTTTGGAGGGCCATTGATGAGAAGAAGGTCTCATTAAGAGATCTCATTAGAGGTGCACTTCAACATTTCATGGAGTGAAAAGTTTTTCATTAGTTTGGGAAGGATAGTATTCTACAAAGGGAGGATACCATGTTTATGCAAAACATCATTCATCATCCACATGGGGATAAGTGGGTGAGGATGATAAGCAAGGGGTTGTAATACCACTTGTAGATATATGACATGGGCCAGCAAGAAGCTTAGTTACGCTGGTTGCTCTTGGGTGAGTTTGGTTACTATCCAAAGGCTCCTATTTCTTTGATCCATGCCTTGAAAAACACTCATGAAATGAAGAAAGAGGCATGGTTGCGCTGGCTGCTCTTGGGTGAGTATGGTTACCACCCAATAGCTCATATTTTTCTAATTCATGCCTTGTGTATCAATGATAGAATGCGGCAAAAGAAGGCATGTTCATTTTGGTTTTCCTTAAGAGAGTTTGGCCATCACATGACATCTCCAATGTCTATGTGTTTTGTATTTTGTAAAACTTGGCATGATACTCTCATGATGTGTATTAATGGTGCTTCCTTGTATTGGGCTGATGTGACATTCCACATGTCTATAAATATTTTTTTACTCCATGATGCACATGAGGAGGTAAAAAGTCATCAAGATCTCTTGTTGCTTTGGTTTCTTTTGGGAGAGTTTGGCTTTTCCATCTTGCATGCTAGAGATGGAGGATGGCAGCAAGAGTCCGTACTCCAATGGTTACTATTGGGAGAATATGGTTTGACATATTTTTCTACCCATATATCTCTATTTCTTATTTTTCATAATTTGGAATGATGCTTGGACCCAACAAGGCCAACAGGGCTAAGAATGATGGCATGTCAATGCTCAAACTACTTCATAAAACATGGGATGTAGAAATTATTTATGAGATGGGGCTTTTCCTTTGTGAGAAGAACCACTTTTTTTTATGCATCTCATGTATTGATGATGTTGGAAAGCTTATGGTTGTCACTTGGTACTTCATGGTGAAAGGAGGACATCTAACCATACAAATGGAGGTCATTCTATGCATTTTTGAAAGAAAAATTTGGAACCAAACATGCATAACACATTGTAGCAGATGGAGGAGGACTTCCTTATGTGGATGCCATTTGGAGGGGAATGGATGGCTTTGCATCTACTTTTGCAGTTTCTTGAGGACAAGCAACATTTTGCCGAGGAGGACTGTAATATTCCCAAATTTTCACATGATATTTGGAATATTAGCGTTCTTGATTTTCTTAATTAATTAAGTAAATAAAAGGGTGGGGGGACCCACAAACCTCAAAGATGAATAAAATCCACTTTTAATGCGTGTATGTAGATATTCTAGATCTAGATCTGAAATCATGGAGTAGTGGATTAGCTCCATTAATGGAGATCTAGTCTCATTTATGAGATAGATTTTGGAGGATGAAAAAGTCCAATAAGATCATGGATATTAAATGTAAAATCATGAGGATCTTTGATAAGATCAACTGAGATCATAGTGCATTCAAAGAAGATCATAGAGAAATTATGATAACTTAGTGGAGGAAGTGATGCATTTAATGCACACATGATGGAGAGGGTGATCACCCCATGTGAACATGATGGAGGACATGGAGAAAAATCCCAGTCAACCATGGCGGCTTATGTCCACATGTACATCACAGTTTTGGAGTGGGCCTAGGACTATGGAAGGCTCATATCTATATAATGAATGTGAAGGCACAATAGAAGGCATGCTTTGGATTATTTATTTCTTGATCTGTTTAGATCTGGATTTGTCTTAGGACATCTCTATGCATTCTTGGTCTGTTTAGCTAAGATTGCAAGTGTTGTTTAGTGTTGGGTGTTCCCGAACGGGAATCCCACCTCTTCCCTTGAGTGATCTCTAAGGAAGAGGGTTGTACTACATTCCTTATCAGGCATTGGTGCCATCTTAAGGAGGTTGTTTCTAGTATTCAGCTAGGAAACTAGTGGAGGATTCATCCTACCACTTTGTTCTTCATATTCAGTCTTCCAGGAGCAGCAGATCTATATCTGGCATTCAAGCCGTTGGGTTTTACCTCCATGTAGCAGCAGTCCCTTTAAGGATTGCGCAGTCCAATCTTGTAGATCTATTGGAGGAAGGAAGTTTCCAGTATTTCAGCTAGAAATCCTGTGAGGGATCATCTCCTCATATTGGATCTATTATTTACATTACTAGGGAGTTGATTTGACACATCTAGAAGCAGGCTATTGAGCCTCCCTCTCTTACAACGTATTTTTCTAAAGCTGTTGTTCATCACAGGGGATTCACTCAATGAACCTCTGACATATCGCCTGCATTCATGGTATACTAAACAATATCCCTAATTTGACTACATATTGGAAAATACCTCTAAAAATCACATTATTTAACCCCCTACCAATATGAACCCAATATATCTTTCCAATTTTAAAAACCCCTACTTTCAATAGATATTGTAGGTATCCATTTTTCTTTAACATTTTTATACCCCTTTATATTTTTTCATTAACTTTGAACTCCATTTTTTATAAATGTCAATATAACAACCCTTTACCCCCTATACATCCCCCAATATATTATGTCATTTTTTCTACAATATATATCCCCCAATATGAACCCACGTGGTAGCTAGTGAAGTCCCTATGTTGTTCATCCAGCAACTATTTTCAGTGGAGGAGATTGGAGGAGCTAGATCTTGAGCTTTTAGCCAAGGATCTAGTGAAGGGATCAACCCTTCTTGCATATATCTGACTGTGCATCATTGCAGCCATAATATCATCAGATTATGCAGCAGATCTGCATACCCAGCAGTATGTTGGTGAAGCCCTAAGAGGGTGGTTTTCTTGGATTGACAGATCTGAGAAACCCTTTCTGGGTTATCTTGGGTATCCATCATAGAGCTTTAATCTACAATATCAGCATCATCGGAGCTCCCAAAATTCCTAGATATGAATTTATATCTATTGGAATTTGTTGTCTAGCTATTTCCCAGTAGGGAAAACACAATTTACCTTCCATCAGTTCAGCAGTTACGCAATCCCTCTTGTGCGATCATTTCAGGGTCATTCTAGGCCATCCTTTTGGCTTAAGTGTCTCATATTTTGAGCACTGTTGTACTTTCTATTCACCTCCTATATAATAAAATGGCTCAACTATTTCTGTGCATTCTGATATTTATATATATTTATTGTTTACTTTGTTGCAGTTCTTATATTGTGTTTCAGTATTACTGCATTCTCCCTTTTGGGATATTACACTTAATATATACCTAATTATGGCCTCATCATCAACCCCCTACTTAAATGGTTTCTCATCCTCTGAGCAACACAATTCTCCTTGTTTATCTATTTCAAATCTCTAGTGGCCTCTCTGACATCCTAAGGTAGCTCATAGGGAGTGCTTTCTGGTGGGTGGAATCCCGCATTCCTTTCTACCTCAAGCCACTTATTTTGTTCCTCTTTCTTATATCTCCCTTCATGCAGCCCCAACAACAAAGGTGGGATGAGCTTCAAGCCTATCCATCGTATCTTCATTCTTTGAATAAAATTTTTCTAGAAGGGTTCTCTTTCCAATGCATTCTTCATTCTCTCAGGGGAGTGATATTCCCTTTGTTGCCTGCTAAGTGGTAAGGTATGCCATCTCATCTGGCATGCCTTAAAAATATCTTCTCTTAGCAACCTGGATGTATCATCAAAGTGTGAAATGGCCTCACCTTGTGTCTCAATGTATATATGTGACACTATATAATCATTTGAGATCAATTCATGGTTACTAATGATCCCCTTAAGGCTTATTAGTTATGTTATGTCTTGTAGAGTTTATCTCTCTTCTCTTGCCATGAATCATTTAATCTCTGTTACTCTTGCTTCTTCATGTGTTAGCTAGGATTCTAAGGCCATTAATTGCATATCACCCAATTTTGAATTTGGGACCCAATTGTTCATATCACTTAAAATGAGGTTATGCATGTAGAATTCACCCATTCTATCCCACTCTCCTACACTATATTGTTTTCATAAACCAATGAATTGTCTATAGTTGTAAAAGGGTAGGGAGCCATGTTGAGCTAAGGTTCTGATTTGGAATTGTATCCATTTCTCCTTGAGATAAACTGAATAGGACTTTTAAGGTTGTCTATACTGCATGGTCTCCATGCAAAGGTCGGCCATAGTTTCAAGTTGGTTGTATTTTTCATGTAGCTGCCCCTGCAACCTCATGTTCTTTGCTTACACTGCCTACAATTTCTCTTTCACTGTATATTCTTTGAGCCTTACATCAACTAGCTCTTTCACCATTTCAAGGAACCTTTCCTCCATCAACCCCACATCTTCAACATTCTTTGATTTGACGATTTGCATCCATATGTGGGTTCACCCTATTTCTATGTCCAAATCATGTAGGAGGGGTGTTTTTCATTTCTCAGGGATCAGTCTCCCTCCCTCATTGAACTTTAATAAGATCCCAAATTAGCTTGTGGGGTAGGTTCTTGAAATTATGTGATTTTTTTTTCAAAGTTCTGTGGGGAGGTTGTTGCATTTGTAGTTGTTGTTCATATTTTACCCCCTCTTGCACATTTTTTCCTACCATTTTTCCACTCTTTCCCTCAATTTGTGCATTTTTTTCCTCTTTTTGTGCATCCTTCTCTGTGTAGCATTTTTTGTGTTCCCTGCAAAATGCTCTATTTTTCCTGTAGTGTGCTTTGTTTTTCCTATACCACTCCCTTTTCATCTTTTTGGATCATTAGGGGAATTTTGAGGTCTAGAATGGGCCTCCTAAGGAAATTATAAAATAATAGTGGAAATAATAATATAAGATTTTATTACATCATCAAATTTTAGAGGGAAAAAATAAAAAACTACTTTTTCAACTCATATTTTAAACTTATCTCCCTAATGTTTTACTCAAATTTCGAGCAAGAATACTCATTAGATGCAAAATTTAATTCCTCATCCAAGGAGTACCCATGCACAGGGACTTCACTAACAGAGAAATATCATACCACGTGGGTTCATATTGGGGGATATATATTGTAGAAAAAATGACATAATATATTGGGGGATGTATAGGGGGTAAAGGGTTGTTATATTGACATTTATAAAAAATGGAGTTCAAAGTTAATGAAAAAATATAAAGGGGTATAAAAAATGTTAAAGAAAAATGGATACCTACAATATCTATTGAAAGTGGGGGTTTTGAAAATTGGAAAGGTGTATTAAGTTCATATTGGTAGGGGGTTAAATAATGTGATTTTTAGAGGTATTTTCCAATATGTAGTCAAATTAGGGATATTGTTTAGTATACCATGAACGCAGGTGATATGTCAGTGGTTCGTTGACTGAAGCCCCTGTGTACCTATGTTGCATACTTTTGATGGGCCCTGCTACATGAAAAATGAGAAATACATAAAAAATTCCTCATCCAAGGAGTACCCATGTTGCATACTTTTGATGGAATTTGCTACACGAAAAATGAGAAATACATAAAAAGCGTGATTGCAATCATGTTTTTTTTATCCATTTCTCATTTTTCATGTAGCAGGGCCCATCAAAAGTATGTAACGTGGGTACTCAGATGAGGAATTAAATTTTGCATCCAACGAGTATTTCCACTTGAAATTCGAGTAAACTCTTAGGGAGATAAGTTGAAAATACGAGTTGAAAAATAGTTTTATTATTTTATTATTTTTTAATCTTTTTACTTTTTTACTCCAAAAATGTTGAATCATCCCTCATGGTTGAAATCATCATCTTGAATCCTATTGGTTTTTATAAATTGTATTTTAGTTGTACATTTTTCTTAGGAGGCCCATTTTATACCTCGAAATTCCCCTAATGGTATGTGGGTGCTTTTGGTTGCTTAAAGGGTGATTCTATTGTGGCGTATCTCCTTACATAGGATCTATTAGTCTTAGATTTTGGCTTTGGAGAGGTAACCTCCTCAAATTTTCCTTCATCTGGCCCTACCTCCTCTTTCTTACTTGGGGACCCCTGAATGGTAATTAGAACTATTGTGGGAGTCTCGGGTATTCCTTGTCTCACTCTAGTTATTTTCATTATTTTAAAAGTAAAGAGGGGTTTGTCTTGGTATTTTTCTCTTAGCTTTTAGAGGAGATCCCGAGGTAGCTAAAGTTCCCTGGTGACAAACTAGTTTTATGAGGGGATACCTCAGTTTCCTTTGGCTCAGTGGTCTATTTAGGACTTAAGGCCTCCTCTTCTAACTTTTATTCCTTTTCTTCCTTGTCATTTCCTTATTCTTCCTCTTTGCCCTATGATTTTTCTCCATCTGTTTCCATATCTACTTCTTCTGCTTTCCTTTCTATTTCTTCTTCCGCTGATTTGGCATCTCTACCCCCAATGCTAGATACATGGGTTTCCCTAAGAATAATGCTTTGGGTTCCTATTAGTGACTATCTATCCATGTCTATGAACTTGGACCATGTGACAGGAATTTTGAAATTTTTTAGGGAATCCTCCACTATCAGCTCAATAAGGCCATGATGGGCTAAGTTTTGATGCTTCCCTTCTCTGACTTTCTAGCTCATGTCCCTACTGGATGAGGAAGTAACGTACATTTAATATTTGGTCAAGAGGATAATTTTCCTTTTATCTGAGCTCATGAAATAGCCTAAAGTGGTATCCATACACTACACTCAATCTACCCTCACAGGACATGTATCTTAAAATGTTATAAGCTACATCATCCCATGGTTAAGGCAAGCTTTCTCTCCTAACCCCATTCTTATCTTCCACATGTCTCTCCTTGGACCTAAAGAAATTATTCTTTTCACTAGCACTAGGGACCCTGTCTTCCCTATTCCACTTGATTCCTAGGGGTAGTGTGGTTACTCTACTGATCACTTTAGGAGTTATTGTAATGGCTAACCCCCTTATTACAATGGTGGCACTAACATCTGATTGGGAATTTAGCACCATTGCAAAATGAAAGTAAACTTCATCATCATATCTCTTGAGCAATACGAATAAGGCTATACACCGATGTCTCCTAAATATATATACTACAAGAGGGTGCAAATGAATCATTTTGGTGTCTAGAGGTTCTCTCCTGTTAAACCCACCCATCATATCTTATTGTTATTCTTGACTAGGTGCAGGAAAGGTGTTTCTTTTCTTGCCTTGGTGATTAATTCAATGGTAGAAGAGGGTCACAAGACTCCTTATCCCTCCAATTCAATGTATTGGCCCCTGTTTCTTCACACATAACCTCTTAATTTCACAATTTTATAACTAGTGACTGCAGAATTTTTAGGAGAAACTATGTGAAATTATGATGGAGATATGAGGGTGGTGGCAACTTAATTCCTAAAATGATGCTCTGAAATGGAAAATGGAAATTTTATGAACCAATTGGTCCATTATTTTCTTGCATATGCCCCCTCTATTTTCCTATAGCAGTTACAAGACTTCCTGTAGCAGTAGTGGGTCGAAGTTCAAAGCTCATCGATGGCTTGCAAAATTTTTCCTCCCTCTAACTATTCTTGGAATGGGTAAATATGCAAAGGGAAGCGTGTTAACGTACGGTTATATGCTATTTTTAGTTGGCTTAGAGCGATATGCTGATCTGTCTCTCACACGATATTTACTCATTTGGATTGTTGGTCCCACTTAAAGTTATCATTCTCTTCTTCCTCATAATCAACACCCACTCTTGGTGATCGTACTTTAACTCATGTGATAGCTCCACGTTGCATGAGGAATATACTAATTACCTTTAGTTCAACTGGTCGAGGGTGGCCAAGTTAAGTAGCCACCTTCAACTTATTAAAGCTTCCCCTCTTGACATTCATTCATTTAGTCACTTATGCATAAGGAGAGGATGAGAGAGTTCCATACCTGGGCCTTACATCCTTGTCGAAATGTTACAAGGAATTTCATGCTGGAGCTTGACAATTGGAGTGGCATCAACAGAGTTTGTATTACTGTTGAGCTTTTGCTGTGTGTCTTCATTCTTTCTTAGGTGCTTGAATATATTTGTTTGTTGTGTGTGCAGGTACCTTGCTGAGGCTTCAATTATATGTTCCTATTCAAGAATATTTCTTGGAGTGTTATTTCTACCTTAAGAGACACCTCACAAGTCTTCCTTGTCTCCATGAATGATCAAAAAAACAATTATAGAGCTTTTTTGGTGCTTACACAGGCTCTGCTACATGAAGGTGTTTCTTCCTATAGCAGCCTCTTCTTTGCATGGTTTGGACTCTAAATCTACATGGGTTATTAGGGAGAGTTGTAGAAATGTATTAGGGTACTCGTAGGATGATGAGGAAGTGGTGTGCCTTGGAGAAATGGAGTGGAGGAACTCTAAGTTTTTTCAGAAAATTTTTGTACAGGGGTGACAAAGTGAGGGGTTTGAGTGAAAAAATGTTTGTCGTTGAGATGGAGGAGTGATGAGAGGGTGATAGGAAATGGTGGAAATACATTCTTCATAATAATTTTGACATCATTGGACCATTTTTTATTTCCCTTTTCTTCGTTCCTTCTTCCTGTAGCTTCCTGTAGCACCACATATATGGTGCAAAATTTGACTTTTGAGCTCATAGGATGGTGAAGAGGGATGAAGAGGTGAGTGATGATGCTGGATAGAGAGTGGATGGATGGAGGAGTGAATAGAAATGATATAATTACATTTTTTTATGAACATGACATGCCATTGTTCATAACCCTACAAGATAGGAAACAAAAAGGTCAACAGTCATGGCGTCATCTCACCTTCTTGTATTTTTTTTTCTTCTTTTGTTTTTTCAATTTTTTTTTTGGTTTTTTTCCCAAGACCAGTGGGATGACTCAGAAGAGGTTTTCAATCCACCATCCTACCTTGAGCACCTCAGAGAGGTTTTCACTCAGGCATCTTTTATTTTTCTTCTCTTTTTTATTTTCCTCCAAGACTGCCTTAAAGAGGTTTTCAATCCTAGAGTTTGCCTTGGATGCCTCATGGAGGTTTTCACCGAGGCCTATTTATTTATTTTATTTTTTCTCTAAGAGGGTTATGTACTGGAATCTATGAGGCTCCCAATTACATTTACTAATTTTTTGATTGTATTGATGAACTATGCCTTAGACATGGGATCATTGTACACTTTTAGCCGATAACCATTGACAAGAAAAGGGATCCCCTCCTCATCAATGGTTCTTATATAAACAACCACATTTTCATGGAGTTTATCTATCAGGTATGTGCCTAACTGTATTTTCATCAAATTTCATTTAAATTCCTTGAACCTGGAATCATATAGAAAAGTGATCATGATCTTGGTTGAAATGGACCTCTTGCTGCAACTTTGTTGATAACTTTTTCAATAGGTGATGAAATCAAATTCCGTAAAAGACCCATTTAAGGTATTGAATAGATATTTTAAGTGATATAAGACACTTGAAATTTGATGATATGTGAGGTGAGAATATTATTCCACAAACTCATAGGACGTGCAACGGTGCAGTGTTACATACATGTGTAACTTCAATTTCTCATATCTCTCAAACCGGGAAACGAAATAAAATTCTATAAAAATAACATTTGAGATAATAAAAAATAATTTCAGATGAGATATTTTTCACTATCTAATATTATTTTTGTAGTGATCAAAGGGATGTCGGGAGGTGTTACTACCTCTAGTATCCTGTACAACTTATTTCCCAAAGTATTAATAACATAACGAGGTCTAGACTCATACACACCATGTTGTTTCCACAATTATGGTTGGCCCAATAATACATCATACAGGTCAAGAGGAGAAACGTCACACAATACCTAATCCTTGAAGGATTGGATGTTTTACAAAAGGCGACACTATTGGCTGATGCAAAGATCTCTTCCTTGGTGAAGCCACCCGGTGGTATACAGTTGTGAGTGTGATGTGGTCAGTAGGCCGAGCCGCTTCATGACCTCTACTGAAATGAGGTTCTTTTGGCTTCCGCTATCAACAAGGAATCACAGTGGATAACCCTTCACCCACATCTACGAATGGAAGAGGTGCTCCCCGTCCTCTAGATCCCCAGGATCATCCCTCTGAAGCTTGGTGGTGGCAACAGTGGCACTAGGATCTGCATCAATGATCTGCTTCCTTTTGTCATTTCCCTTGTTCGATTATGACTCAAAATCAAAACATGCATTTGATTTAGATGCCTTCAGCTTAGCCACGAGTGATTGTTTGGTTAGACACTTTCTTGTGTTGTGAGTAGAGTTGTTATGAAATTCACAACTTCTTCCCCATGTCCTTCTTTGACTTTGTGGTGTTGTTTTGATTTTCCCCACTTTGGCTTTTCCCCTTGTTATGTGGTTCGGGGGCGCCTTTTCCTGGCTTCAGATTCAAAAATCCAAAGTCTCGCTTCTTTGCTTAAATTTCTACTCGATCTTGGTGGAATATCGATATGTCGCGCCAAGCGAGGTAATGTCAAGGAACTCCATTTCCTCCTTAATATATTTGTTCAAAAAATTGATGTACTTGAGCACCAAATGTCTCTTTGAAACTTTAATACCCAATGTTGTGTGCAGGGTATGAAAAACATTCGTCATCTCATGTACGTCTTGATCCCTTTGCTTCCACGATGTGGTCCATTGGATGTACTTGTCCTCATAGCTCCCCACAGAGTAATATTGTTCCTTGATGCCATCTCAAAACAAATTCCAAGTGGGTGCTGTCAAGAATAGAGAGGGTTCCCTTTCCTTCTTTTTCTCACAATAGGTTTCCAACCAGTATTTGACATGGGGGGCAGATTTGAGGAGTGAAAAATTAATATTTTCTCGGTCATAGAAATCATGGATCGAAAAATACCCTTCCATCAAATTCAACCATCTATCTACAACATCTGCATCTATCTGGCCTTAAAATAAAGGAATGTCGAAGTTGATTTATACATGTTGCACTGAAAATTGTCATCTTGACATTCTTCTATTTGTATGAACTCATTATCACTCATACTTCCTCCTTTGCAAATCTAACACATCAGTTCCTCATGTCAAACCTTGAAAATAAGAGAAAAGTTCTTAAAAATCTCCTTAACTCTGGTATCGCACTTTCTCTTTATCTTGCCTGCGGTCCCGCACCTAATGTTCATAACTCCTGCGTACCTGAACACACTTTCTCTGTGTTATGGGTGTGGACCCCTGTAAAAGATTAAAAAGGCACAAGTAAACTCAAAAATATCACTTTCAATAAATTCTAGAAGCCTCTAGAAATAATCTTGTGGTGGCAGAACCGCTCTTTTGAGGTTCATGTATCCCTTACCTTAAGGAGCTACCCCTTGATGTGAGGAGCTTATCCCTTTGAAGGAGGATTCTATCCCTTCATAGTTGGAACTGAAGCCTCCTCTTTTGCACTATAAAATAAGAATTGGGTAGCCTCAAGGAGAGTTCAAGCTTTAGAATTATTTTAGGTTAAGTGCTGTTGGGATTCAGACTCATTTAATTGAGATTTTGTGAGGAGAGATCACATACCTCTATCTATCTCAGTTGCAAGAGTGCAAGGCTTGTCAGAGTAGAGGAGATTCCTGCTTCAGACCCCGGGAAGGCCTGTTCAACATCAAGGCTAAGGTTGTAAGGTTTTCTTTATTCAAAGTTAATACAAATGAATTCATTTTTCTCAATAAGCTGTTAATTAACTGTTTATTTCATGGATTCCTTGATCACCATGATAGGCATGATTTATAATGTTTACTATACAGGTGCTATTTAATGTTTGCTTGTTTGTGACTGCAAGTCTATAAGGATAACTTCTTCAAGTGATCGACGGACAACTACTTCAAACAAGCATTGGATTGGATCTACAGTAAGACCTTAACACCTTTATAGTATTCTTTTGTAAATCGCATATATCTAGAGAAAGATAGGTTTATTTGGCTTTTTGTTGCTAGATTAATTTTCGGTACTAGGGAGATTGATCTTGTCCGCAAGATTGATTTATCCAGTCAACAAATTGGTGACTCCACTGGGGAAAGATTCTTATTTTTTGGTTTTCCTTTATTTTGACTTAAGAAAATTATTTTTCTAGTTTTTGATTGATGGATACTTGTCTAGGTAGCTTAGGTTTACTTTTCTTTTGAAAATTTTGAAATATTTTATGTTTTTCTTAAACTTTTCTGGGGACCGCAATTTTTTCTCTTACACATTGCGGGCAGTTTTGCACTTTCCTTAAGTAACCAGTGCGGGACCGCACCTGTTACTTCTGGGGCCTACGGACCTTGTTAAAATTTATGAAAAATTCCAGATTTCTTCTTCCAATTTATCTTTAATTTTATTTAGGGTTTCTAGTACCTGCCCAGATTTGTATTGTTCCTGTCAAAAGCCTCTTGTGAGTGAGTTCCAACAGTATTTGTGTTTTTAGTGATTTTCTAGAAGTTTTTCATACTTGGATTGTTTTTCACTTGGTCTTTGTAGTGACTCAAAGATTGGAAGTTTGAAATACCTCAGATCACACTGGTATTTTTGTCTTCTTGATGAGTCTGACTTGGTTGTGAAATCCATCCTTTCTTGAGAAATAGATCTAGTTGTTTCTTTGCAAAGCTTTGAACAAACTTTGTTATAAGTTTTGAATTTCATTTTTACAAAAGGAAACATATCTGGATGTTTTTTGATTTGTTTGTTATTATGGACAAATGAATCCTTATTTTAATGAACAACTAAGTAAAAAATTCTCAAAAAAAAAAATTTAAAGCTTTTATTCAATTAGATTTTCAAACTTTGTAGATCTCAAAATTAGTTTTTTATAGTTTTGAATGCTTTTAAAATTTGTAGATCTCTTTTGAAGGAAAGTTGTTTTTTGTAGTTTCAAGTTTTGAAAGTGAAAGGGATTTATTGTGAGCATTGATTATTTGTCTTGTTTTGAGTTCTTATTGAAAAGACACAAATATTTTCTTCCATTTATTCTTCATAGAAAGAATTGTCTCTTAAAAATAATTGCATTCTCGAACTCTTTCTTTAGCTAGAATTTCATTGAAAGAAAACGAATTGATTATCATTTTTAGGTGCATTTTTAGTGTTTTTGGAAGTCAAGTCTTCACACCATCAAATTTTCATTTCCATACCTATTGACTTAAAGAACAACCCATAAAAACAATGCTTAATTAAAATTCATCTAGTAATCTTTTTATTTCTAGGGCTCTTATCACCAATATAGCTTAGGCTAGTATCTTGGAGTAGGGAGTAATTAACTCTCCAAGATAGTAAAAACAAACAAGTAGATAAATCTTGCGGTAGGAAATAAATCCAATTGTAATCGGTACAATATGGGAAGCTTCTCTTAAAGGAGTTAATCACGAGATCATGTCCGAACCTTTGAGACAATCAATTATGTTTCATTGGGAAAGATAGAAGATATGGGCGCATTACAAACGATAAAGCTCAGATTAACCATTGTCGAGGAGCCTGGGGTCACTTGTCGGTAACCCTCGGATTAACCATGTCGAGGAGCCTTCAAGGGGATTGAGCTTAGTTACTCTGGCCTTGCACGTGGAATCGGATCGTAGACTATTCCCCAAGTTGTATTTGTTACTGTTGGTAACCTTAGTGTCCATAAGCTTAAGATTATTTCCTAAGGTGACAGTGAAGGAAAGATCTCACTGTACCTGGAGCAGACGTCAACTAGACTCACTTGGACTCTCTGGGGGGTTCTCTTCACACGAGATGGTTTTGTGAAGAAACTTGTGCCAGTCTGTTTCATTAAGCAAGTTGTCGGGGTAACTGTTCCAACCGCCCTTTCGGTATTAAATTTCTACTAAGTTGGATTTCATCACCAACTAGTGTTTTTAGTACGGGAAGTTACTGTTTGTGTGTGGTTTGAACTCTTATATTTTTTAGGCATGTGATTCAGTTGTTTGTTTCTTTAGAGACTTTCGGTGTTTTTATTGAGATTTTATTTAGTTTCGTGTGATTGATTAATATTTAATCATGGCAGAATTATCGAGACAATCCCGGAGACTTCAGGGGAAGCCCCCTGAATATACACCAAGTCAGCTTGAAGGGTTGCGTGCTCTAGTATCATCTAGTAGAAATGGAATTAGATCAACAAAAATTGGAATTTCATCTATAGATGTTCATCCTGATCATCAAATACCCACAACATAACACATTCAAGAACAAATTTCAGTTTCCGAAGTTACTGGTAGTATTTCTCCTTCTAGTGAACTAGCTGAAGAACCTGAAATTTCTGAGCCTGACACTGAACATTCTGTTTTGGATCCCCAGGATTTATTACACCAACTTCTAGTGATCCTGGTTCACCTAGGGTAAGAAATATTGTCACTGAAGATCTTCTAGCTGGCCTTATTTCTATTTAAGAACTTGCTAGTCCAGACGAAGAGATATCTCTTCTCGAATCCCCTCAGTATTTAAATCTTAGGGAGCGTGAATCCATTTTCTACAGCCCTATTCGGAGTGACGCTTGGTATCTATCTTTGACAAACTTTCTAGAAAACCCGGGTCTTGATTTTTCTCCACCTCGAATTCCATTTCATCCTACGCCCAGAGGTTACTATCCTTCATCTATCATGGTAGGAGATTCATCTATGTTTTCCCAAACACCGGAAGCATTTTTACATGGTGGTCCTTCTGTTCCTTCGAGGTATCAGGCTCTCTCTGGTACTTTCTCAAGAGCAACTCCTCGACCGATTAAACAAGTATTATCATCTAGTCTTAATGGAATTAAAACTAAAACGTCAAACGCAGAGCAAATCTTTATGATGTCTGGTAATATTCTGAATCCTCAACCTCAAGGTAGTCAGTTACCACCTGGGGGAAAAATTCATGGAAATCAATTACTGCCTGGGGGGAAACCTCAGGGTAGTCAATTACCGCCTGGGGGGCAACCTCAAGGCAGTCAGTTACCACCTGGGGGGCAACCTCAAGGTAAATTTTTCCCAAGACAAATTGTGGAACAATATTATTTTGGAGAACAACCTCAAGGGCAATACATACCTCAAGGTTATCAACCTTTAGGACAGTACATACCCCAAGGTCAACCCCAAACTCAGTATGTTCTTCAAGGTCCTTATCAACCCCAGATTCAGTAGGCGCCTCAGGGTTATAAACCTCAAGGTCAATACCCAACTCAAGGTTTCCAACCGCCTTCTCGTCAATCATTTGTATAAGGAGCTAGAAATTTACCACTTAATTATCAACCCTACGTTCAACCAGGCTATGGTCCTTACATTCAACCTTCTACGAGACAATACCCTAGAATAAACATGGTGTGGGATCTGTTCCAAATTCAAAAAACTATGCAACCTAATGTGCAGTTGTCTACTCAACCTGGATAGCCTTTGGTTTCTGGTCCAACCCAGCAACCTGTCCAGCCTACTATTCAAACCCCTGCACCTGGTTCTATTCAGCAGTCTGGGCCTAGTATACCTCAGACTCCGCCTCAAACTGCTGCAACTACTGCAACATATTTTCAACCTATAACACCTGTCTCTGGAGTATATGTAGCTATGGTTTCTTCTATCCCTGCATCCGTGCAAATCCCTCAAGTATATGTACCCCAATCAGGACCTACAGTTCAGACTTCGGTCCAGATACCTACGGGACAAGCTGGTACAAGTACGATTGTCACAAGTCAACCACAATTTGGTCCCGTTTCACAAAACCCAGTTTATCAGTATCAATCGTACCCTGGCTATACTTATCAACATCCTCAACAACCAAATTTTGGTCCGGTTAATCCTAGTTTCCCGGGAGGTTACACAATTCCTAATGCAAATTCGATTCCCAGTTATCCTAGGTATCCTCCTCCTGGAACTGCTCTTGTTACTCAAGGGTTTCGCGACCCTAACCGTTAGTTACCATTTATTGCAACTTTGGGTTTACCTGATTTAACACACCTTACGAATGATCCAATTTTCTATCATCTGTATTGGCTTCCAATGCCGCATAAGTTGCCTAGTGATATACTGAAATTCGAGGGTAAGTCAGGAGAAGATCTGTCAAATCACGTTATGACTTATCACCTCTGGTGTGCGTCTAATTCAATAATTGATGATTCAATTTGCTTACGTATTTTTCAACGAACTCTTATTGGTCTTGCCACCAAATGGTACATTGAGTTACCACGAGGCTCTTTTAATAATTTCAGTCAGTTAGCAACTGCCTTCTTAGCTCATTTTCAGTTGCCTGTTAGATACGACAATGGCACAGAACTGTTGACTTCGCTAAAGCAATCCACATCCACATATATTTCTGATCATATTCACGAATGGCGACGTAGAAGGCGTTTAGTGAAAGTCTACATTCCGGATCAAATTTTGGCGGAATGGTTTGTTAAATCATTATTACCCAAAATCACTAAAGATGTAGCTAAGGCCAGAGTTGTTATTGAGGAGCAAGTCATTGCTCAAGGTCAGTACCTTGACCTCATCTATACACAGTCAGGTACTTTACATGAAAAAATCCCTGATCTTCCAAATTAAGGTAAAATAACTGTAGCTCCTTCAGGGTCTCATGCCACTGATGGTATGATTGGTACAGTTAATACTAAAAGAAAGAATAAATCTTAAAAGAATTCTTCTCCTATAATAACTTTACCTGATTCCCCGAAATGAGAGTCTTCCCCTAAAATTTCTGTCGACATTCATGTCGTAGAGACATCTACATCCAAATCTAAAACCGGTGATAAAAAGAAGGGGAAGAATAAAAACAAAAATAATTCAAAAGATAAAACTTATAAAAATGAATCTAATGACGAAAATTGAAAGCCTAGCTATCCTTGTTTCATTTGAAACGAGGATCATTTTACTAAGGAATGCCCACATCGAGTAGAGGTTTTGAAATTCGTTAAAGGTTCTCAACAACCTATTGTCTTGAAGGATCCTTTTCCTACTCAAGATAGTAAGATTATTGGTTCCACCTCGAATGCCTCAGAAGAACCTATTATGATGATGTCCCATGTCAGGATTGTGACGCGATCGCAAGATTATGGTAGTAAAAGTCCTGATGGTGGTAAAGAAGCAGAATCTTCTAATTCAAACACATCAACTACACCTCCTCCCGTTTCTGATCCACTACAGATCGAGAAATCCAATCCAGACCTAGTAATTAAACCGCCTGGTAAAGGTGTTCTTTGTAAATTAGCTTTCAATCCACATGCGAGAGCTGCTCAGAATTACAACATTGTTGAGGACTTAGCTATTTCCCCTTCTGCAATGTCGGCTTTGGAAGTGCTGCAATCATGCCCAGCACAGTGTAAATTACTTTTGTCTGCCAGAGGAGCTGTCGATATTTAGGACTCGAACCTAATAATATTTTATTTAGAGAATAGTACACCTCGCCTACCTCATCAAATGGCTTTCTAGATTTCAGTATTAGTCAAAAACAGACCGATATTTTGGACTGTGATTGATGAGGGGGCTTCTACGTGTATTATGTCAATCCAGAGTTGGAAATCGGTTGGTTCTCCTACACTCAATCAGTCTCCGACAATTATAAAGGCTTTTTATGGCCGATGGTTCCATCCTTTCGGTATTTTGCAGGATTTACCTATAGGGGTCGAAGGCAAAACCATAAATCTAGATGTGGAAGTGGTTGATGTTCCTCTAGATTACAACCTTCTCCTGGGTCGTAGTTGGTCTTATGCTATGACTGTTGTTGTTTCTTCGGTCTTTCAGCTTATCAAGTTTCCACAACAAGGAAAGATCGTTACAATAGACCAGTTAACTTATTTCTCCTCCGATCTAGTCTCTACAAAAACAATCCAGCACGTCGGTAAAATGGCTATCCCTTACAAGGATGTTGGAGTAGGTTTGATAAAATATTCTGGTTTACTAAGAACTTTTTCCTTTCCTCCTCCTAACGTATCGCCTTCTATCGCAACTATTCATATGATTTCATCGAATACTATTACATTTGATGATCCTTGGATCATACCTTATGACTCCGAGTTGGATTCATTTGATGGCGTGATGCCTTTGAGTCCCTTTGAAATTGCGTATCAGGCTGTACAATTGCTTTCCTATCCTTCTTCAACCTACTCTAATCCAATGAATGGGATCCATGAGGAATCACTTTCTATATCTAGCTCAGCCACAACGACATTTCCTGATCTTGTTCATACTGATGAGCAGTTCCGTGAACTTTTGTCTGTTGACGATTTACCATGGGAAGATCTACATCACCGATCTTCTTTTTTATCTAAGCTGGATCATTTTGAAAATTATTTCGCTTCTATTTTTACTGTTGAATATGTCAAAGAACCGCATAATCCATTTCAAAATCCTGATTCTGAGTTAAATTTGGAAAATATCTCTCGAACGATTCCTATTAACATTTCAGTTAAGCCATGAATAATTGAAAACATTCATTTAGGTGCTTGTTGTAAGGACGATGAAATCCAAACTTATAAAGCCCTATTACAATAATTCTATGACTTGTTCGCCTGGTCATATGAAGAAATGCCAGGGATCGATCCGTCAATTTTTGTACATGAAATCAAGACTTACCCAGATGCCAAACCTGTCTGTCAATGTTTACGTCCGATACATCCGAGAAAAGCTGCTGCTATCAAAGCCGAAGTTGAGAAATTACTTCATGTAGGTTTCATTTATCCAATTCCTTTAACCGATTGGGTATCGAATATTGTTCCTGTTAACAAAAAACAAGGAACGATAAGAGTATGTATCGACTATAGGTATATTAATCGAGCTTGTCCTAAAGACAATTATCCAACCCCCTATATTGATCGAATTATCGATGATTATGCCGGCAGTGAAATGTTTTCCTTTATGGATGGTTTTTTTGGTTACAATCAAATAAACATACTCCCTGCTGATCAACCTAAAACAGCTTTCATTTGTCCGTGGGGAACATTTTCTTATTGCAAACTACCCTTTCGATTGAAGAACACTGGGGAAACTTTTCAAAGGGCTATGTCTTACACATTTCATGACATTAAGCACATTGTGCAACCTTATCTCGATGTTTTACCTACTCATTCATCGCGTAGGGCCGATCATCTCACTCATTTACGAGCTATATTTATGAGATGTAGGCATTATCGAATTTGGCTGAATCCACACAAATGTGTTTTTTGTGTAGAATCGGGTCTCTTACTGGGATTTATTGTTTAAAAAGAAGGCATTTGTGTTGATCCATTGAAGGTCGAAGCTATTGTCAATCTGCCTCCTCCTTCGACTCTACGCCAACTCCAAAGTTTGCAGGGGAAATAAAACTTTTTACGTTGGTTCATTCCTAAATACGCCGAGTTAACAAAAGGTTTTACCAGGTTGTTAAAACAAAACGTTCCATTCTTTTGGGATGAGATCGCTAATCGATCTTTTGATGCACTCAAACATGCGTTGACCCATGCACCATTACTACATCCTCCCAATTACAACCAGGACTATTTTTTGTACCTCGTCGCTTCTCATTCCACCATTGGGATGGTTTTAGTTCGGGAAGATGAATTCAACAATGAACATGTGATTTACTATCTTAGTCTAAATCTGCATCCGACTAAGATCAAATACACATATGTGGAGAAATTGGCCTTGGTAGCTATTCAAGCTGTCCAAATATTTCGACACTACATCTTACTACGCAAAACCACAATAATTTATGACTGTAACCCTATGATGTAAATTTTTACCAAACAATTGCTAGGGGGCAAGTATTCCAAATGGATAGTTATCCTGCAAGAATTTGACTTGGAATTTGAAAAATCCAAGGCAAAAAAATCTTTGGTTTTTGCCAAACTGATGTGTGATTTCCCATCTACTAATACTGAAACTGTGGCAGAAAAGCCCATTGCGGACGAATCCTTGTTTCTTATTAGTACTCTTGATCCTTGGTATGGGGATATTATTGTTCATCTCCAAACCCAATCTTTTCGGCCTGAAATTTCATGATCTCAGTGACGGAAAATATGTTTCCAATCCCAACAATACAATATTATTGGTGATACACTCTATTGTCGTGGAGCGGATTCTATTTTCCAATGCTGTCTTACTCATGAAGAAGCTGAGAAGGTTCTAAATGACTGCCATTCTAGAGCATGTGGCGGTCATATGTATGGGTATGCCACATCCCAAAATATATTGTGCACTGGTTATTTCTGCCCATCGTTATTCAAAGACTATATCTATGCAGTACGGAAATGCCACAATTCTTAGGTCTTTGATCGTAAAATGCATGCACCACCCGCTCCTCTTCACCCTATAATTGATGTCAGTCCTTTCGCAAACTGGGGTATTGACTTTATTACATGTAACCCTCACTCGGATAGGAGGCATGCATATATTATCCTAGCGATAGATTATTTTACTAAGTGGGCCGAGGCGATGCCTACATTTTTGGTAGACGGAAAGACTGCTGCAACTTTCGTGTTCAATCATATAATTTCTAGATTTGGTGTTCCTCAATCATAATTACAGATCATGGAAGTCATTTTCGAAATATCATGATGACTGAACTGATAGATCAACTTGGCCTGTGCCACTATAGTTCTACTCCTTATTACCCACAGGCTAATGGTCTGGCTGAAGCTATCAATAAATTTTTATTCACTATGATTAAATGAATTATTGGTATTCATAAGTCGAATTGGCATTCCATGTTATTTTCAGCACTTTGGGCATATCAGACCTCAGTAAAAAATCAACTGGTTTCACTCCCTTTCAACTGGTTTACGGTTTGGAAGCTGTGTTGCCTATTGAATGTGAAATTCCATCATTGAAATTAGCCATAGAATTACTCCCAGCTACGTCTGAAGAGGAGAAAATTTTTTTGTACTTGGCTCAACTAGATGATAATCGACGAAATGTTGCATTAGAAAACGAGGCTCATGTCAAACGAATAAAGGCTCAGTACGATAGAAATGTTACTCCTCGTAATTTTTCAGAAGGAGACCTAGTCTTAATTTACAATCAAGCCAACGATAAGATAGGGGCTGGAAAATTTGTGCCCATGTGGCATGGTCCTTTCATTGTTAAGCGAAAGCTGGCAAAAGGGGCCTATGAGCTGATAGATTTTGACGGTGTCCCTTTAGATAAACCCAGAAATGGGCTTTATCTGAAGAGATATTATGCTTAAATTTGGTGTGGAGATTTTTGATTAGATTAGATTTGTTTACTTCTGGTGTGTCTTAGATTAGAAAAGTGTGCCTATTTTAGAGTGTGTTTTTATCACTATTCCTGCTTATTTGATTTTTACTATTGATATTGCAGATGTCGACGTCTCTTCAAACCTACATTGGTTTTGCTAATGGTGCTTGTCGTAGTACACAGAACATTTCTTCTGCAGCTTGGGTTATCTATTCACCCTCTGACGAGTTAGTATCCATGCATGGGGTAAGCCTTGGTCAAAAAACGAATAACATTGCAGAGTATAGTGCAGTGATTGAATTATTATCTGAATCCATATCATTTGGAATTCGGAGTTTGATTGTTAGGTTGGATTCTGAACTTCTTGTATTACAGCTTAACAGGGTTTATGCCATTAGAAATCCAGTGTTATTACAGTTATTTTTAAGAGTTCGTCTCTTGGAACATGATTTTTATTACATTAAATATCAACATATTCCAAGACATTTAAATACATTAGCAGATGCAATTTCTTCTAGTATGATAAATCGACATTTGCAATAATCAAAATAGTAAATTAAACAACATTCAATAACATTTACATAGATAGCCAGTAATAGTGATATATCATAGCATAGAAGTTTATTTCAAAAATATACATCGTCTTCGATAATAGGTCGAAAACACCTTACGATCGGCAAAAATGATAATACAGAAGTTCAAAAATATGAGTCTACAAAACAATCATCCTATCACTGATGATGATCACGATAAGAGACCACTACCCGGGCCACCCTACATAGGAACCTCCTAAAAGGTCCTGGGACACCAATCACATATCTCTGTAATTTGAGCAGAATATCATCTATGTCGGTCTTCGGAATGTCTAGAGTCAGGCGCTCTAGGTGATGCTCTAAATCAGACAGGATATCTGCTGATTGGCCCTCTGGGGCTGGTGCTGCGGCAGCAGGATGCTTCCTTTCATAAGGATGGAGATGGGCTAGTCACCATGGGCCCACATCTGCATTTAAACTTTTGATTATTAGTTTTTGGGACGATAAAAATACAAAAAAAGATAGAACTTAGAAATTGTTGAAATTTTTTTTTTTACCTAATTCATCCCACTGTTCCCCTGCTGGGAGAGCCATCTCTCAGTCGCCGCGGAAATCTATCCCGACGTATGGAAATTCCTCTATAAAAAAAAGTTGGGGTTCTAACCAACGAAAATATGTAGAAGGAAATTGAACAACCTCGACACCCTCAGCAGCGTGACGGGCCATCAATGCAACCCAACGAACCATCCTAGGTTCTCGAGGTCGACCAGCATCAACAGGAATGTTCTGCGGAGCTAATGTGGGGATCCTATATAGAGAAAAGGTGACTAAAATGGATCCATATCCAAAAAAGTTTAGCTTTCCATTCTTTGCTCTGGTTAGTTGGCCTTTTACATTGGCCAACACAGCTTTGCACCAGTTGAAAATGGTGCCTCGAAAACAGTCTACAGCAATGCGCATTTGGGAACCGGTAGCCACATGAAACGCTACGCTCCCACACAGTTTGGTGACAATAAATGCAATAACTTTAAGCTCGGGACGGATGATAGTTTTTATGTCAATCCGTTTGTCCCAGGGGTCTGCCTGATCATTACAGAACTCTAGTCGAAGACTAGCGATAGACTGGCCACCTGGCCCAGTCCCAAACAGAGAAATTTGTTCGCCCCTCTTGGACAAACCAGTCAAAAAATAGATATCCTCCAGCTCAATTTCGAGCCGGTGGCCGCCAATAATAAAACACTAGTCCTGTACATTCCATCTATTCACCAACCACGTCAGGAGGTCTACCTGTGCCCTCATGCCCTGAATGGCCCAGAATTTATACAAACCACGTGCTCTTAATGCCTGCATTGTAGGCAAATGAAGTATTGTGGCATCATCTACGTCTTCATGCTTGCATTCTCTCCAAATTAGCTTCTTTTATATCCTACAATGCATAAAAATATATATTAGAACAATCTAGTTTGAAAAAAATTCGGTGGAATTGGAGAAATTTGAGTTTGAAATTTAATTGCGCAGGGTCCGCACTCCATTCTCATACAAAGTGTGTAGGAACACATGGGAACTTTGAAATAGGTGTGGACCCAAGACATTTTTCTATGTATAAAAAATTCGGGGTCCGTAGGGCCCGTGTGTTGCACCTGCGGACCCCCGCGGGCAATTTTTTTGAACCTATTTTTGCTTAAAAATGAAATCTAAAGCCTAAAAACGAAATGTAAATGGATGAAATGCAAGATAAGGAGGTCTTGGATTACCTGGAGCTGACGGTTCTCAATTTTTCCAGATGGATTTTCCAGAATCTTCGCAGGAACTTTTTTACCCAAAAGTTCTTACTTTTCACTCTGAACTCAAATGGTAAAAATGAAGTTAGAAAAGTCCTTTTTATAAGTTTTTTTCGAATAAAGGAATTTTTAATTTGTTTATTTTTCACTTTAAAAAGGTTATTTTTGAAAACATTTTTATTTATCTTAACTAGGTATGTGTATTGTTTCGAGTTTTTGTGCAGAAATTGGATTTTTCGGGAAAATTGATCATTTTTCAACAAAGAGCATACTTTTATCACTTTTTAAGACTCTTTCAAAAATTTACGAAAAAGTGAAAACTTGGAGTCCTCTTTTAAGCTCCTTTCAGACTCTTGAAAATTGAAAATATTTCCAAGCACTTGATTATTCGAACTCGTTAAAATAAATTAATGATCGTCCCTTCAGTATAATTTTACCCCTTTTACGGACTGAAATGGACTATTTACGAAAAAGGTATACGTTGACTAATTACGGTCAATAGAGTTCTCTCCCGCATTATTTTATCCTTTTTCAGGCTTGAGAGACTAAATTTATGAAAAAGTACCCCCACGGAGTCTTCTTAATTTTTTTCTTCTGACTCTCTAAAATTGAAAAAACGCTGAGTTTCTCCTATACTGGACTCATTAAAATTTAACAATAAAGGACCTGTTCAATTTTAAAATAGGAACGAACCACTCCTTCTTAGGGTTTGAATCTTAAACTAAGTTGGACTCATCCGAAGGATGAGCTTATAAACAAGCAAATTTTATCCTCCTCAATCTTGTCAAAAATAAAGAGGTACTTGCCAGAAATGGTGGGGGAAAAGAGAGAAAAATGAACTTGTTTGTTATATTTTGATTATTTGAAAACCTGTTAACCACTCTTGAACACGACACTTTGTTCACCTGGGTTGGGAAATCCTTTGCCTAACAGTTAATCAAACCATTTTGAAAGTCTTTAACCAGTTTTTGGGTATTAGCTTTGGGTCAATTGTCACCAAAACATCTGTAATGTCATTATGTGTTCAAGAGGACAGTTAAAACAAATCATTCATCTGCAAAATATTTGTCATCCATTTTTTACCATCCCTGAGTCAGTCATTGCCAACATATTTCTTCAAAAATTGATCTATTATTTCGTGTTGTGGGCTTGCCTGCAACGGATCACTTCCTATCGACGACAGCTCATTATCTAGGAAGTTGATCTAGAAATCATTAGTACCTTGAAATATGCATGCCTTAATGGCAGGTTTCTCGCTTTCGATGATAGGTTGCATCATTGACCTTCGATCGAATGATTCCGTGACATGTTCGACTTCAGCTCATTCATTCACATTTCATGGATTTTACTGAGTACTTTGAGGGCCATTGACATTACTGGTGGTTACTCTCACACTTGTTAAGAGTCTACATCATTGACTGGTAATCAATTGGTTTCTACCATGTTCGACTTTGATACATTTATTTACATGGATAGAATCGTATGGGTTCGAAAAGCGAAAATCAAGACCCTAGATCTAGTTTCTACCATCCAGGCTGCAAGGAATTTTGTTATCATTTATACAGTAGACTATTGATAAACAGATGGTTGCGTCCATACTGTGTCTACACATGTCTATACTGTTGATGTATTGAAAATCATTCCTGTATCATAACATTTTAAATCAGATTCTAGTTAGTTTTGGTCTGAGTATGGGAATTCCTACCTCAGTTATGATATGTTTACATATATATATTTTGCATTGAATGTTTTTACAGGTTCCGACTCAGGTGTCCACAGGATGATCCTTGAAATGATAAAGTACTACACTCTTCATATATGACAGACTTGAGCTTCATCTATTCCAGACTTTTCACTTTAAGGGGCAATCTGTTGCACTGAAAATTGTCATTTTGACATTCTGCTATTTGTATGAACTCATTATCACTCATACTTCCTCCTTTGCAAGTCTAACACATCAGTTCCTCATGTCAAGCCTTGAAAATAAGAGAAAATTTCTTAAAAATATGCTTAACTCTGGTATCGCACTTTCTCTTTGTCTTGCCTGTGGTCCCGCACCTAATGTTCATAACTCCTGCGTACTTGAACACACTTTCTCTATGTTATGAGTGCGGACCCCTGTAAAAGATTAAAAAGGCGCAAGTAAACTCAAAAAGCTCACTTTCAGTAAATTCTAGAAGCCTCTAGAAAGAATCTTGCGGGGGCAGAACTGCTCTTTTGAGGTTCATGTATCCCTTACCTTAAGGAGCTAACTCCTTGATGTGAGGAGCTTATCCCTTTGAAGGAGGATTCTATGCCTTCATAGTTGGAACTGAAACCTCCTCTTTTGCACTATAAAAAGAGGCATTGGGTAGCCTCAAGGAGAGTTCAAGCTTTAGAATTATTTGAGTTTAAGTGTTGTTGGGATTCAGACTCATTTAACTGAGATTTTGTGAGGAGAGATCACATACCTCTATCTGTCTCAGTTGGAAGAGTGCAAGGCTTTTTAGAGTAGAGGAGATTCCTACTTTGGACCCCAGGAAGGCCTCTTCAACATCAAGGCTAAGGTTGTAAAGTTTTCTTTATTCAAAGTTAATACAAATGAATTCATTTTTCTCAATAAGCTGTTAATTAACTGTTGATTTCATGGATTCCTTGATCACCATGATAGGCATGATTTATAATGTTTACTATATAGGTGATATTTAATGTTTGCTTATTTGTGACTGCAGGTCTATAAGGATAACTTCTTCAAGTGATCGAGGGACAACTACTTCGAACAAGCATTGGTTCTATGGTAAGATCTTAACACCTTTATAGTATTCTTTTGTAAATAACATATGTCTAGAGAAAGATAGGTTTATTTGGCTGTTTGTTGCTAGATTACTTTTTGGTACTAGGGAGATCAATCTTGTCTGCAAGATTGATTTATCCAGTCAACAATACCTTGAAAGGAGTGGTTGTTGGATGCAGATGCGCCATCGGTGGTCAGTCGTTGAAGGATCTGGGAAAATTTATCCATCATCACATTCCTTTGTTTCTCGAGGGCCTCCTCAAGAAATATTTTGATAGGATCTCCTGCTCTCTCGTCTTTCTTTTCTTCGTCCATGGGAGGTCGTTGGTGTTTGTGAGGTTGATCTTGCAAAGGTTCAACTAGATTGTGCCCTAACTCCTTATACCTCGACCTAGTTGGGGACATGCAAAGAAATATCGAGAAAGAGCAAACCACTCTGATACCATTGATCTGAATCTTGGTTGAAATGGACCTCGTGCTGCAACTTCGTTGATAACTTCTGCTATAGGTGATGACATTAAATTCCGTCAAATACCCATTTGAGGTATTGAATAGATATTTCCATTGATATAAAACATTTGAAATTTGATGAGCTGTGGGGTGAGAAAATGATTCCACAAAATCATAGGACACGTGGCAGCATTGTGTTTTAGACAGGTGTAATATTTCTCATATCTCTCAAACCGGGAAATGAAATAAAATTACGTAAAAACCCAATTTGAGATAATAAACAATCATTTCAAATGAGATATTTTGAACTATCTAATATGATCGGTGGAGACCGTGGAACTTGCATGAATTTTACTGAATATTACTGCAAAACATTTAAACTTAAATATGTTTCAAACCCTCATGGAGCCATAACCTGAATCTGGATTTATGTAGGAATGAAATAAAATACGGAAATAAACATAAACATAGAGATGTAGCAGAAATAAAACTTCATTTCATTAATTTCAAATGACTAAAATATGCTTACAGATATAATGGACATAAATTAGCTAGGGTGATGGTAGCTTATCTCTGAGAAGAGATGTGACAGCTATATGCCTCTGAACTGTGTTACAATGAGGCTCAAGGGCCTTTGTATTATTTAATAATAAGAGAAAACTGTAAAAAACCAAAACCATAACCTGAGGAGATGTAACAACAAGAGTTTATGGGCCCTATTGGGTTTAGGTGGGCAGCCAACTTCCTAGGGTCGTAACTTGGTCATAGTATCTCCGTTTCGTGCATATGATACCGCGTTGGAAACATATCTCCAAGGAATATGCTATTTAGAGCCTCGAAATAGCTCTGGACGTTTAGGACCCAAAAAAATGCTAAAAATAGCAAATAAGAAAATTGATGAAACCGACTACGTGGAATGAATGGCCACTAATATCCACCTCGATCATAAAGCCCAATCCCCTTCCTAGAATATTTTCTCCTTGATGTGCTTATCATGCCAAATATTCATCTCCAATTGTTTGACTTCAGTGTGGAGGAGGGCTTGCATATTAAATTCATCTAAGCCATTCAATTGAAGTAGCCTTTCTTTTTTTCCTCGTGTGATATCTAAATCTAATTGATCTGCCATTATGAGAGTGTTATATGTTGGGTGTGTGGTATATTCTTTCCAAGATTAGAAACAAGCATAAAGCAGGGATTAGAGGGGGGCAGTAGACCCCCTTCACTTGCGTCGGGTGCAGGAAGGGCACGACAGCCCCCCTACACGGGGTCCGGGGCAAATCCCCGGTAAAACGTTTTTGGACCCTATATTACTTGGGTGGACCCGCCAATGGATTTGTGCATAGGTTTGCACATGGTTTTGGGCATGATAGTTTTACACTGATGGTATTTTGTAGATCCGGTCAACGGAACTATGGTTATGTTCTAATACATGGTTTATGGATGGGGTTTATGAATGCTTCAGTATGTACATATATGTGTTTAAAACTAAAATGAATATAATGAAAAATCAAGCTGATAGTCCTAGTTTGGGATCCAGGTTAAAATATCTGTGCATATTTGTTTTATGTTTTATGCTCTCTTTATTGTTTATTTTATGTTTTTAATAATTTGTTTGCAGATAATTTTTGTACAAGTTTGAAACCTACATTTGGTATTATATTTGTTTCACCTTCAAGGGGACGCCTTTGTTGCTTAGGGTTATTTCTGGCTCAGGCCTGTGGTAGACCCTGTTCATTTTTAGATCTGTGGGATCGATTCTTGTAGTGAAATAATATGGAGAGCAGTGGAAAGATAGACATCGAGAAATTTAATGGTCAGATTTTTCAGTTGTGGAAGCTCAAGATGGAGGATCTGCTGGTGGATAAATATTAGTGGATCACGGTAGATCCGGATACTAAACCAAAGAAAAATTCAGATGAAGATTGGGCGAAGTTGGATCAGAAGGAAAAGAGCACAATACAGTTGTGCATCTCAAATTTGGTATTGTTGAATGTATATGGGGACGCTGCAATGAAGAATTTGTGGTTCAAGTTAGGGACTTTGTACCAATATAAGTCTAAATTGGTGAATAATTTTTTTTCTGTGGAAAAAGCTATATAACATGAGGATGAAGGATGGAGACTTGGTGACAGAACATCTGGACGCCTTCAATATTGTGGTAAGTTAGTTGTCATATTTTGATATTAAAATATAAGATGAAGATAAGTGCATTAGTTTGTTGTGTTATGTAGCAGATTCATGGGATAGTCTAGTTATTGCAATAATTAGCAATACAAATACCTTGAATTTTGATGAAATTTTATCAGCCTTGATATCAGAGGAAATGAGATAGAAAAATATGGAGGGCCATAATGGAGATGCCTTATCTATATGAGGAAGGTCCCAAAACAGAAACAAAAATAATTTTTCGAGTGGGAGATATAAATATAGAGGGAGATCTAAATCTCCAAGAAAGCCTGTAAAGGTGTGTTGGAAATGTGAAAAGGAAGAGCACTTAAAAAAGGACTTCAGATCTAAATCTCCTAAGAAAGGAAAGGGATTTGATGATGCTCCTTTTGCAAAGGCAAAAACCACCTTAGATAAAGGTGGGTATATGTATTTTGCTTCTTCTTCAAATACATGTGTATATCATGAGGCATGGTTCATTGACTCAGGTGCATCCATTCGCTTCACTCCCCATATGGATTGGTTCTGCGAGCATGAGAAGTATGATGGTGGTGATGTCTTCTTAGGGGATGATAGGAAGGCCAGAATCATCGAACATGGAGAGGTCAAGCTGAAGCTACAAGGTGGAAGGATTAGAACACTTCCTCGAGTTATGCATTTTCCTCCAATAGCTAGAAATTTTATTTCTATAAACAAGATGGATTATGCAGGTGTAAAAATAGTGTTCGAGAAATATAACTACAAGATATTTCAGGGAGAACTGGTATTAATGCAGGGAGTTCAGATTGGAACTCTGTACAAGCTTCTAGGTAGCACTGTTATTGATGGGTGCAACAGTTATGTGGTTCCTGAAAGTGGAGAAGAAAGCCTAGCAGTATTTAGAGAAAAGACCATGGTATGGCATCAAAGGCTTGGACATACAGGAGAGAAGGGCCTTCAGATACTGCATGGTAATTTTATGGTATAAGGTATGCCTAATTTCTCTCTAGATTTTGATTTCTGTGATCATTGTGTATATGGGAAGCAGAATCAGGTGAGTTTTACTTCTAGTGCTAAGAGGGTGAATAACATATAAGAGCTTGGGCATATTGATGTGTTTGGAATTGTGTCGGTTCCATCACTGGGTACTATGTTTCATTCATAGATGAATTTTCAAGGAATACATGGATATATTTCTTGAGGAAGAAATTTGAATTCTTTGATAGATTTAATGAATTTAAGGCTCTTGTGGAAAATGAGACAGAGAAGAAGATAAAGGTGTTAAGGACAGATAATGGTGGAGAGTTCTACGAGAATGAAGTTGAAGAGTTCTATAAGAAGTGTGGTATAGAATGGCAGAATACTACACCATACACACCTCAGTAAAACAGAGTTGCAGAAAGAATGAACATAACATTGATGGAAAAGGAAAGAAGCATGCTTAGTGGTACCGAGTTAAGACACGAATTCTGGGTAGAGGCAGTGGAGACTACATGTTACCTTGTTAACATATCATCTTCATCATCTTTGGATGATAAGACTCCATATGAGATATGGAGTGGTAAGAAACCCTCTCTTTCACATCTGAGGTTATTTGGATGTGATGCATATGTACATGTTCCAAAGGAGAAAATGACCAATTTGGATAATAAATCTGAAAGGTGCATCTTTACTGGGTATAAGGATGGTTTAAAATGTTACAAACTTTGGAACCCAGAAACAAGGAAGGTTTTTTAAAACCGATATGTGGTGTTTAGAGAAGTGAAAAATGTTTTTAAACATGAATTCCTACTAAAGGAACTTGAGGAGATAGAGTTTGAGCTAAAGGAGGAAGAATCAGACTCTACAACAGAATAAGATTCACAAGAATTAGAGCCACAAACTTTGTCTGTGAGAAGATAAGTTCAAGAAAGAAGGAAATCAGAAAGGTATATTTCATCTTATTTCTGTTCAATTTTTTCATTAAATATCACTGTTGATGACTCAAGAACTGTCAGGGGGGCAGTGGATTCAGAGGATGGAAAAATTTGGAAGGAGGCCATGGTTGATAAAATGGCATTCTTGCACAAAAATAAGACATGGGATCTAGTGGAGTTGCAGGTTGGAGGGAATCCCATTGGGAGAAAATGGGTGTTTAAGAAGAAGATGAATGTAGAAAGTAAGGTGGATAAATACAAAGCTCAATTGGTAGCAAAAGGTTTTTCCCAGGTGTTGGGAATTGATTTTGGTGATATTTTTTCTCCTGTTACCAATGTTACTTCTATTAGATTAATTTTATCTGTTGTTGTTGCATTTAATTTTGAGGTAGAAAAAGTGGATGTGAAGACAAAATTTCTTCATGGGGATCTGGAAGAGGGGATCTACATGAAGCAACTTGAAGGATTTGTAGTGAAGGGTAAGAAAGAACTGGTATATAGATTAAAAAAGTATCTACATTGGTTAAAACAATCACCAAGGATGTGGTATCAGAAATTTGATACCTATATAAGGGGACTTGGCTTCACCAAAATCAAGGAGGATCACTATGTTTATTTTAAATTAATTGGTGACCGTGTTATTTATTTGGTCTTGTATGTGGATGATATGTTTCTAGTTGCAAATGATAAAGAAATTATATAGGATTTGAAGAATCAATTTTTCTCCAAATTCAACATGAAGGATCTTGGTGCTGCAAACTATATTTTGGGCATGGAAATCAAATGAGATCAAGCAAAGAGGAAGCCCTAGTTAAACCAGAGGAAGTATGTTGAGAAAATATTGCAATGGTTCAATATGTAGGATAGTAAACCGATGAAGGTTCCTATTCTTGTATATGTAAAGCTATTCGATGAATAATGTCCCAAGACACAAGAAGAAGAAGACGACATGTCCTGTGTTCCATATGCAAGTGTAGTGGGTATCCCATTGTATGAAATGGTCTGTATTAGAACATACATTGCACATGCAATGGGAGTATTGAGTAGGTTTATTTCACAACCAGGGAAGGAGCATTGGACAATAGTAAAGAAATTTTTCAGATATTTTTGTGGCACTAGTGATTATGGTCTGTGTTACCAAGGAAGATTAGGATTGGACGGAGTTTTGGACATTCGTGGCTTTATTGATACAGACTGGGATGGAGATCTAGATCAAAGAAGATCTACAAGTGGGTATGTGTTTAGCCTATTTGGAGGTGCAGTCAGTTGGATGAGTAAAATACAGTCTGTAGTGGCTCTTTCAACTACATAGGCAAAATACATGGCAGCTACTCATGCAAGCATGGAAGCAGTTTGGTTGTAGAGATTGTGTTCAAGTAGGGGGTTGGTGCAGTGAGCTATAAGGATAGACTGTGATAGACAAAGTGGAATTTTCTTGGCTTAGAAACTGGTTATCATTCAAACAAAATCACATTTATGTTTACTATCACTTTGTGAGAGATATGGTTTAGGATATAAAGGTGTTACTAATAAAGGTTGACACTTTGAAGAATGTTGCAGATGCATTGATGAGGTCTGTGAGCATTGAGAAGTTCATTTGGTGTAGAGAAACAATGGGTGTTGTAGGTATTTTCCAATGACTAATCTCTCCTGTGGCATCCTTTGGAAAGAAAAAAACAAGTGGTAGAATGTTGGGAGTGTTTTTTTGGACCCTATATTAGGTGGGTGGGCCCGCCTATGGTTTTGTGCATGGGTTTGCACATGGTTTTGTGCATGATGGTTTTCTGCTCATGGTATTTTGTAGATCTGGTCAAGGGAACTACGGTTATGTACTAATCCAGGTTTAATGGATTAGGGTTTATCAATTCTTAGGCATTTATATATATGTGTTGTAACACTAAAAGGAATATAATAAAAAATCAAGTTGGTTGTCCCGGTTTGGGATCCACGGGAAAACCTCTGTGTATATCTATTTGATGTTTTATGCTTTTGATATTGTTTATTTTTTGTTTAAAAAAAAAAAATTGCATATAATTTTTGTACAGTGTTAAAACCTACATTTGGTATCATAGTTGTTTCGGCTTCAAGGGGACACCTTTGTTGCTGAGGGGTTTTTTTTGCTCAGGACTGTGGTAGACACTATTTAGTGGGAGATCTATGGGATCAATTCTTGTGGTGAAAGAAGATGGTGAGTAGTGGAAATATAGAAATCGAGAAATTTAGTGGTCAGATTTTTGAGTTTTGGAAGCTCAATATGGAGGATCTGCTAGTGGATAAATATCAGTGGATCACGGTAGATCCAGGTACTAAACCAACAGTGATATCAGATGAAGTCTAGGTGAAGTTAGATCGTAAGGCAAAGAGAAACATATGGTTGTGTATCTCTGATTCGGTATTGTTGAATGTATTTGGGGAAGCTACGGTGAAGACTTTGTGGGTCAAGTTAAGGACTTTGTACCAATCTAAGTCTCTAGTGAATAAATTGTTCCTATGGAAAAATTTGTATAACCTAAGGATTAAGGATGGAGACTTAGTGATAGAGCATCTGAATGCCTTCAATACTATGGTAAGTCAGTTGCATATGTTGATATTAAAATCTCAGATGAAGATAAGTGCATCAGTTTTTTGTGTTTTCTACCAGATTCGTGGGATAGTCTGGCTATTGCAATAGGTAGAAATACAACTACCTTGAATTTTGATGAAATTGTCTCAGCCTTGCTATCAGAGGAAATGAGGCAGAAAAATATGGAGGGCCAGAATGGATATCCCTTATATGTACGAGGAAGTTCCTAGAACAGAAACAAAAATAAGTTTTCGACTGGGATATATAAATCTAGAGGGATATCTAAATCTCTAGGAAATCTTGTAAATATGTTCTTGAAATCTGGAAAGGAAGGGAAATTCATAAAGGACTGTAGATATAAAGCTACTGAGAAAGGAAAGGGATCTGATGATGCTCCTTCTACCGAGGCGAAAGCCACATCAGATGAAGGTGTGGATGTGTATTTGGCTTCTTCTTCAAAACACATGTAGATCATGAGGCAAGATTGATTGAATTAGGTGCATCCTTTCACTTCACTCCCCATAGGGAATGGTTCTACGAGTATGAGAAGTATGATGGTGGTGATGTCTTCTTAGGGTATGATAGGAAGGCCAGAATCGTCGAATGTAGAAAAGTAAAGCTGAAGCTGCAAAGTGGAAGGATTAGAACACTTCCTAGTGTTCTGCATATTCTTACATTGGCCAGAAATCTGATTTCTGTAAGCAAGATGGATGATGCATGTATAAAATTAGTGTTCGAGAAAGATACCTGCAATATGGTTCAGGGAACACTAGTATTAATGTGGGGAGTTCGGGTTGGAAATATATACAAGCTTCTGGGTAGCACTGTTATATATGGGTGCAACAGTTTTGTGGTCCCTGAAAGTGGAGCGAAAATCCTAGCGATCTCCGAATAAAATACCATGCTATGGCATCAAAGGCTTGGACATATTGGAGAGAAGAGCCTTCAGATACTACATGGTGATGTAGGAGAAAAACTAGCCCAAGTCAAATTTGAAATTCGTGAAACTTCCAGAATGCAAGCATGGCATGAGAATGAGATTTACTTATGTTCATTTGAGTTTTTTAATTGTTTATTAATGAAATTATTATTTAGCGATTTTGAGTGAAGTTAAGGGTTGATCGGATCTCACTTGATCCGATCCATATTGTATTATTCTATTTTTATTGTAAGTGTGAGTGCTTAGAAGGAGGAGGCCTAATGCAATGTAATACTACAGTGAGTGTGTGTTCAGGTCCACAGAGGCCATAGTACTGTAATAGAATTCGATTCCAGTGAAGATTGGGTAACTCTGTATTTATTAAGACTTGTTTTAACCATGGTTTATAAATCCCGTGTGATTGTGTGAATTGTGTATGTAAACCCCATTGTATATATATGTATTGAGAATAAGAGAATGATATAAGACAGAGTTCGACAGCTCATATGAATTTTGGAAGAGGAGCTATTTCGTGGGATTACTGAGGGAGATGGACCCATCATTATAATCCAGCATTGAATGGCTATTTGGAATCTGATTTGTGTATCGGATGGTTCATATTCCCTATGGGGAATTTAAGCATGTGAGTGGACCCAATTTCTTGAAGATTGAGAATAGTGAACCAAGGTGAATTCAAGAAGAATTTTATTGTTGCATGGAGGACGATCTAGTCCATTTCATGGGCACATAACCCACAAGTCTGTGAATTGTGTAAATTTTTAGTTGTGTTGAATCAAGTGGTATCAGAGCAGAAAAATATTATACGTGCAATGGAAGGAGGTAAAAATATGTTAAGGATTGGTAAGCATCTGGTCTTTATATTTTGTGCAGGTAGCAGCAGAGGAAGGTGAGAATATTTGCAGTAGCCTACAGCCAGGAGTGCTCAAATGGTTCCAGAGGAGAGAACTAGAGAGGTGCCAAAAGATTGAGCTCAGAGGAGAGAAGCTTAGTGAGGTATCATGTCGCAAGGAGGATACTTGTTACTGTAGAGGTTTTTTTGTAGCTCACGAATGTTATTACGAGAGACCAAGAAAGAATATTACCAGGAAGTCATAAAATTTTGTACCTCGGGAGTCTGATGCAGGAGCAAAACCACCCCAAGTCAAAGTTGAAATTCGTGAACCTTCTAGAATGAAAGCCTGGCATGAGAATGAGATTTACTCACATTTTTTTTAGTTTGTTAATTTTTTATTAATTAAATTATTATTTTAAGATATCGTGAGCGAATTTAGGGGTTGATCGGATCTCACTTGATCCGACCCATATTGTATTATTCTATTTATATTGTAAGTGTGAGTGATTAGAAGGAGGAGGCCTGATGCAATGTAATACCGGGGCGAGTGTGTGTTCAGGCCCATAGAGGCTATAGTACTGTAATTGAATTCAATTCCAATGAAGATTGGGTAACTTTGTATTTATTAATACTTGTTTTAACCATGGTTTATAAAGCCTGTGTGATTGCGTGAAGTGTGTGTGTAAACCCCATTGTATATATATGTATTGAGAATAAGAGAGCGATCTAAGACGGATTTCAACGGCTCATATGAATTTTGGAAGAGAAGCTATCTCTATTGAAAATGCAGCAAGATGATGGAGCTTAGTGAAATGAAGTCGCCTTCACTAAGTGGGCCCGCAGGAAAATTCTGGCGCAAAATCTATTTTTAGACTATGTCTATTTTTAGACATATGGAGCATGGTCCAGGGATTACAGTATGTTATTCTTGGAGTATTGGTCATGTTGGTAAAAAAATAGATGGGACTCTGTACATTTGGACTATAGGTCAAGTCTATTTTAGGCTTGCCTCTCCATGCTTAAATAGGGAGATTAAATATTGACACCCTTAATAATATTTGGACTCTAAATTTCAGTTTACTCTCTTGGAGCACTTCAGTTCGAGCTACAGAAGTGGATCATGCATCTGACAGAGGAATTATGCTATTCCTAGGGGTTTGGTGAGCTCATGCATGGTTGACTTCAGTTAGGACTTCAGTGGCAGAAGTTTGGTGGAGTTGATGAGACAGTTGGTGGAGTTGTGTTCGGTTTAACTTAGTTGAACTAGTTGAGATTAGTTTAACTAGCTAATCAACTAGTAATGAGTGGAGTGAATTAAATATTATTTAATTCATTAATTAGTAACTCATTATTCAACTCAGGAACACATCAGTTCACTACAGTGCATGATCAGTTCAGTGGAGACCAGTGAAAGAGGTAGATGAAAGGGTGGAGTTAGCTATCAGTGGCGACATCAGTTGTGCATGATTTTTGCACCACACTTGGAGGAGGAGGAATTGCCCATGATGATTGCACTATCAAGCCAAGGAGATTCAAACCTTGGATCTCTATATAGACAGGCCATGATTGCGCAATAGAGGCAAGGCAATTGGCGGTGAGTTTTGAACCAGTAACCTGTTCAAAATTGAGCTAGATTGTGTGTAACTTTATGAGAAAGTAATGAGTACTTGTGAGGAGTGTTGTACTGAGTTTGTTACATGATTTCTCCATTATAATATACACAATAGCTGCGGGGTTTTTAGCTATAAGCTTTCCCATACATATTGTGTTAATGTGTATGATGATTTGATGTGTTATCGCTTGATTTTATTTCCGCATGTTTGATGATCTGAGTGGAAGAGATTATGTGTTGCATATAAATTCGAATTGTATGTGATCAGGATAGTCTCGATGGATAATTAATCATTATTCAGCAAATTTCTACATGGTATCAGAGCTATTGAAGCAGAGATTGATCATCACAGTGATTACAAACTTATTTCGGTAGACAAAGTCTGCATGCGGGCCAGGTAGCCTCTGGATCCATCCTTTCTTTGAAAGGTGATATATCCAGTAAACGCCCCTTGCAGTCAATCTCTGTGCTAGAAATAATTTGTTCTCACAGATCTAGAGCGGTTGAGCTTTGAAGTGGAATTCAAATTTTGCAGCAGTTTTGTTTTCTTGGTGCCGGTGTTGAAAATGTCTTTCAACGGTTTGCGACTCGAATATGCTCTTGAAGGCAGTTCGAATGATGTTGCATGGAAGGATCGCATGGAGGCAGTATTAGAAGATAATGGTCTGAAGGAGTTCGTAGATACGGATGTCCAAAAGCCCATTGATCCTGCTGAAGTCGATGCATGGCAAAAGAAGATGGCGAAATGTCGAAGGATCCCGTTGGAGGGCGTCAAGGATCATATTGTATCCAGCCTGCATGGAAAGGCTTCTCCATATTTAATGTGGAAAGCTTTGACGGATCTATTCCAGAGTAAGAGCGACCAAAGGAAGCTGGCGCTCAAAGATAAGCTCAAGAACATCAAGATGGAGAAAGGCGACAGTATCGCCAAATACCTCACGAAGTTCACTCAATGCAGAGATGAGCTGGGAAGTGTGGGGGTGACTGTCGAAGATGAGGACATGGTCGACCCGGCTCTCCTTGGTCTTCCGAAGGCTTGGCACTCATATCAAGATAGTGTCAATGGTCGGGAGAAGTTGCCGGGATGGGAGCGCCTTTGGGCGGATCTCATGCAGGAGGAGATAAGGAGGACTACTCGAGATGGATCTTCATCAAAGGGAGCTGATGAAGAAAACTGTGCTTTGGTGGCCAAAGAAAAGAAAGGGAAGGGTAAGAAAACCTCTCATTCTGGTGCAAAGGGCAAGAAGCAGGATATGGCGAAAGTGAAGTGTTTTCACTACCATGATCACGGACATTATGCTACCAATTGTCCAAAGAAGAAGAAGAACAAGCAAGCGGGAAGATCTGCAGATGGAGAAGCTTTGGCTTCACAGTTCGAGCTTGACTTTTCACTGATTGCATGCTTGGTTTCAAGTGTGATGGGATTGGTATGGTTCTTGGACAGCGGTGCGTCATTTCATATGACGGGAGATCGGGAGTTGTTCTCAGATCTGGAGAACAAAGATTTGGGTGTGCACATCGAGATGGGCGATGATGGTAGATACAGTGCGACTGGTATCGGTACCGTATCCTTTCAGAGGGAGTCTGGTAAACCCTTTGTCTTAAAGGATGTCATGCATGTACTTGGATTGAAGAAGAACCTGATTTCAGTAGCGATGTTGGAGGATAAGGGTTATGATGTGGTCTTCAGCGAAGGAAAAGCTTTCCTGCGCAGTAAGACTACTGGAGAGACCCGGAAGATAGTGGTTCGAACTCAGAACCTTTATCAGTTGCAGGTAGATGACTGCGCAGCTATGGCATGCAAGGCTGGAGATGTGGTGAGCCGGGATGATGAGGGCGAACTATGGCACAGGAGATTGGGCCATCTTCACCATGGAGCTTTGGAGATTCTGCAGCAGATTTCTACTGGACTTCCTAAGGGCACCCTTGCGCAGTCAGATCAGTGCAAGGGGTGTACTTTAGGGAAGTATGTGAAAGCCACCTTTCACGAGAAGGATAGTCGCGCCATGACAATCCTTGAGAGAGTTCACACAGACGTGTGTGGTCCTTTCTCAGTTGCTTCGACAGAAAAGCACAGGTATTATGTGATCTTTGTTGATGATTTCTCTCGAAAGTGCTGGATCTTCTTCATGCAGAAGAAGAGCGATACATTCGCGAAGTTCCGTGAGTTTAAAGCACTGGTCGAGAAGGAGTCGGGGAAGAAGGTGATTGCTCTAAGGAGTGATAACGGTGGTGAATTCATCTCGGCTGAATTCAAGGAGTTCTGCAGCGCAGAAGGGATTCGGAGAGAGCTCATCACACCCCATAACCCACAACAGAACGGGGTGGCTGAGCGGAAGAACAGAACGATCGTGGGTGCTGCACGGGCGATGTTGCATGATCAGGGCCTACCCCTTCACTTGTGGGCTGAGGCATGCAATACAGCAGTGTATGTGCAGAACCGTTGTCCTCACAAGGTTCTTGGCATGAGTACACCAGAGGAGGCTTATTCTGGCAAGAGGCCCGATATTTCCCATTTGCGGATTTTCGGATCTCCTGTCTACATGCATGTGACGAAGGATGCGAGAAGGAAGCTGGATCCAACTGCTGAAGTTGGAATATTTGTGGGGTACACCGATACACCTCACAACTATCGGGTGTATGTGCCAGACAGTCGCAAGACTGTTGTGCGACGGGATATAAAATTTCAGGAGGAGAAAGCCATGCAGTGTTCGCTTGAGAGGGAGCTACACTTGCATGCAGATGAGGAGCTGTTAGTTCCTAAGGAGGAGCTTCCGGAAGTGGATCAGCCACAAGAGGAGGTTCAGGAGGTGGAAGAAACCACCCAGGCAGCGCCAACCATCAGAGGGCGCATGCGCACTACAGAAGCTGAGCGACTGGCTCGGGATGCAGAGAAGGCTGTAGGACCACCTACAGCACAGCGCAGACAGAGACAGTCACCGGATCGGTACACTGGATACATGGCTCTTGTGAGTCAATGTGTTGTGACGGAGCCATCCTATTTTGAGGAAGCTATGGAGGAACCCGCATGGGTTGATGCCATGATCGAAGAATATGATTCGATCATCAGGAACAGTGCATGGGAGATTGTCCCAAGACCGGTTGGGAAATCAGTTGTAGGTTCGCGATGGATCTACAAGGTGAAGCAGGCGGCTAACGGGAGTGTGGAGAAGTACAAGGCGAGATTTGTCGCCCGTGGCTTCTCACAGATCGAGGGGATTGACTATGAGGAGACTTTTGCACCTGTCGCAAGGTACTCTTCCATACGGACGACCCTTGCTCTCTCAGCGCAGATGGGGTGGCACATTCATCAGATGGATGTGAAGACTGCGTTCCTCAATGGAGTTATTGAGGAAGAGGTGTACATAGAGCAGCCTGAAGGTTTTGAGATCTTCAGCAGTGAGTCGCATGTGTGCCGACTCAAGAGAGCACTGTACGGGCTGAAGCAAGCACCTCGTGCTTGGTATACTCGGATAGACAGCTACTTCACCGGGCTTGGATTCTCCAAGAGTGAGGAAGATCCAAACCTGTACCAGATTGTGGTGGAAGGGAAGCTGTTGATCATCGTACTATATGTAGATGATCTGATTTTGACTGGTGATGATCAGTTGATACTTTCATGCAAGGAGGATCTTGCACGAGAGTTTGAGATGAAGGACTTGGGCATCCTTCATTATTTCTTGGGATTGGAGATTTGGCAGCGCAGCGGAGGACTGTTTGTTTCTCAGGGCAAGTATGCCTGGGAGATTCTGGAGAGGTTCAACATGCAAGGCTACAAGCCTGTTGACACTCCCCTTCCTGGTGGTTGGAGGAAGGAGGATGCTACTTCAGCGGAGGTAGTGGATGCCACTGTCTATCGACAGTTGGTGGGGTCGCTTATGTATCTCGTCAATACACGACCCGATATATGCTATGCAGTTAACCAGCTTTCGCAAGCTATGGTTAAGCCTACCAAGCTCTTTTGGAAGGCGGGCAAGCATGTATTGCGCTATATCAGAGGCACATCGGGATATTGTCTATGGTACAGACAGGAGGATGGAGTGAAGCTTTCTGGTTTCACTGATGCAGATTGGGCAGGGAGCCCAACAGACCGGAAGAGCACTTCTGGAGGAGTTTTCAGCATTGGGTCGACAGCAGTTTCCTGGTACAGCAGGAAGCAGAGATCCGTGGCACTCAGTTCAGCAGAGGTCGAGTACATGGCAGCAAGCTTGGCTGCATGCGAGGCTATTTGGATGAGGAAGATCCTCGTTGGATTGTTCGGGTTGCATTTGGAGCCTACAGTGATTTACTGTGATAACCAGAGTTGCATTAAACTCTCGGCTAATCCAATATTTCATGATAGGTCCAAACATATCTACATCAGGTACCATCATATCAGAGATTGTGTTCAGTGGAGAATCATGATGCTTTCATATGTTCCCACGGAGGATCAGGATGCCGACATCCTGACGAAGGCGCTCACCAGGAGCAAGTTTGAATTCCACAGAGGCAGGATAGGGGTTGCAGATAATCCATATCTTGTTGAGAGGGAGTGTTGAAAATGCAGCAAGATGATGGATCTTAGTGAAATGAAGTCGCCTTCACTAAGTGGGCCCGCAGGCAAATTCTGGCGCAAAATTTATTTTTAGACTATGTCTATTTTTAGACATATGGAGCATGGTTCGGGGATTCCAGTTTGAGATTCTTGGAGCATTGGTCATGTTGGTAAAAATATATGAGACTCTATTTTTGAGGTCAAAGAGGTCGAAGTCTATTTTTAGACCGCCTCTCCTTAAAACAGGGAAGTCAAATATTATTTACCCTTAATAATATTTAGACTATAAACAGCAGTTTACTCTCTTGGAGCACTTCAGTTCGAGCTACAGAAGTGGCTCATGCATCTGACAGAGGAATCACGTGGTTCCCAAGGGTTTGATGGCATCATGCATGGTTGACTTCAGTTAGGACTTCAGTGGTAGAAGTTTGGTGGAGTTAATGAGACAGCTAGTGGAGTTGTGTTCGGTTTAATTTAGTTGAACTGGTTGAGATTAGTTTAACTAGCTAATCAACTAGTTATGAGTGGAGTGAATTAAATACTATTTAATTCATTAATTAGTAACTCATTATTCAACTCAAGAACACATCAGTTCACTACAGTGCATGGACAGTTCAGTGGAGACCAGTGAAAGAGGTAGATGAAAGGGTGGAATTAGCTATCAGTGGCGACATCAGTTGTGCATGAGATTTGCACCACACTTGGAGGAATTGCCCATGATGATTGCACTGTCAAGCCAAGGAGATTCAAACCTTGGATCTCTATATAGACAGGCCATGATTGCGCAATAGAGGCAAGGCAATTAGTGGTGATTTTTGAACCAGTAACCTGTTCAAAACCAAGCTAGTTTGTGTGTAACTTTATGAGAAAGTACTGAGTACTTGTGAGGAGTATTGTACTGAGTTTGTTACATGATTTCTCCATTATAATATACACAATAGCTGCGGGGTTTTCAGCTATAAGCTTTCCCCATACATGCTGTTTTAATGTGTATGATGATTTGATGTGCTATCGCTTGTTTCATTTCCGCATGTGTGATGATCTGAGTGGAAGAGATTATGTGTTGCATATAAATTCGAATTGTATGTGATCAGGATAGTCTCGGTGGATAATTAATCATTATTCAGCAAATTTATACAATCTCATGGGATTATTGAGGGAGATGGACCCATAATTATAATCCAGTGTTGAATGGTTGTTTGGAATCCGATTTGTGTATCAGATGGTTCATATTCCCTCTAGGGAATTTAAGCATGTGAGTGGACCTGATTTCCTGAAGATCGAGAATAGTGAACCAAGGTGAATTCGAGAAGAATTTTTTTGTTGCATAGAGGTTGATCTAGTCTATTTCATGGGCACATAACCCACAGGTCCGCGAATTTTGTAAATTTGCAGCTGTGCTACATCACATGGTAGTGGTATGGTAGAAGGTATATCTAATTGCTCTCTGGATTTCAATTTTTGTGAAAATTTTGTATATGGGAAGCAGACTTGGGTGAGTTTTCCTTCTGGTGCTAAGAGGGTGAACAAGATATTAGAGCTTTTTCACATTGATGTGTTTGGACCTGTGTCGGTTCCATCACTGGGTAAGTCTATGTACTATGTTTCATTCATAGACGACTTCTAAAGGAATACATGGATATATTTCTTAACGAATAAATTTGAAGTCTTTGACAAATTTAAAGAATTTAAGGCTCTCGTAAAACCAGATAGAGATGAAGATAAAGGTGTTGAGGACAGATAACGGTGGATTTTTTTGCAAGAAGGAATTTGAAGAGTTCTAGAAGAAGTGTGGTATAACACGGTAGAAGAGTACTCATACACACCTCAACAAAATAGGGTTGTCGAAAGAATGAAAAAAATGTTAATGAGAAAGGCAAGAAGCATGCTTAGTGGTACCGGGTTAGGACATGAATTATGGGCAGAGTCAGTGGAGACTGAATGTTACCTGGTTAACAGATCACCTTCATCATTGTTGGAGGATAAGACTCCACATGAGGTATGGACATGTAAGAAACCCTCTCTTTCACATATGGGGGTATTTGGATGTGATGCATATGTACATTTTCCAAAGGAGAAAAGTAGCAAGTTGGATAATAGATCTGAAAGGTGCATCTTTATTGGGTATAAGGATGGTTTAAAAGGTTACAAGCTTTGGAACCCAGAAACAAGGATGGTTTTGTACAGCCGAGATCTGGTGTTTAGAGAGGTAGAATGATTTTTTGAACATGAAGTACTACCAAAGGAACATGATAAGATGGAGTTTGAGCTAAAGGAGGAAGAATCATACTCGACAACAAAACAAGATTCACAAGAGTAAGAGCCACAAACTCTAGTTGTGAGAAGATCAATTCGAGAAAGAAGACAACTATAAAGGTACATCCATATGCTTTTTGTTCAAATTTTTCTTTAACTATCAATGATGATGATCCTAGAACTGTCAAGGAGGCAGTGGATTCGGAGGATGGAAAACTCTCAAAGGAGGCCATGGTTAATGAAATGGTATCCTTGCACAAAAATAAGGAATGGGATCTACTGGATTTTTCGGCTAGAAAGAAGCCCATTGGGAGGAAATGGGTGCTTAAGAGGAAGATGAATGTAGAAGGCAAGGTGGAGAAATACAAATCTCGTTTGGTAGTAAAAGGTTATTCCCAGGTGCCAGGAATTGATTTTGGTGATATTTTTTCTCCTATTTCCAAGGTTACTTCTATTAGATTACTTTTATTTATTGCTACTACATTTGATTTTGAGGTAGAACATATGGATGTGAAGACAAAATTCCTTCATGGAGATCTAGAAGAGGAGATCTATATGAATCGACTTGAAGGCTTTGTGGTGAAGGGTAAGAAAGAACCAGTATGCAGGTTAAAAAAGTATTTGTATGGGTTAAAATAGTCACGAAGGATGTGGTATCAGAAATTTGATACCTATATATGATGACTTGAATTCACCAGAAGAAAAGAGGACCACTGTGCGTATTTTAAATTTATTGGTGATTGTGCTATTTATTTGGTCTTGTATGTGGATGATATGTTGCTGGATGAAATGATAAAGAAATTATCTAGGATTTGAAGACCCAATTATTCTCCAAATTCGACATGAAGGATCTTGGTGCCACAAACTATATTTTTGGCATGAAAATCAAACGAGATTGGGCAAACGGGAAGATCTAGTTAAACTAGAGCAAGGATGCTGAGACAATATTGCAGAGCTTCAATATGCAAGATAGTAAACCAGTGAAGGATCCTAGTCTTGTAGGTGCAAATCTATCTACTAAAAAGTGTCCCAAGACACAAGAAGGAGAAGAGGACATGTCCCGTGTTCCATATGAAAGTGCAATGGGTAGCGTTATGTATGCAATGGTTTGTACTAGATCATAAATTACACATGCACTGGGAGTATTGAGTAGGTTTATTTTAAAATCGGGGAAGGAGCATTGGAAAACAGTAAGGAAGGTTTTTAGATATTTGTGTGGCACTAGTGATTATGGTCCGTGCTACTAAAGAATACCAGGATTGGACAGATTTTTGGAAATTCGTGGCTTTGTTGATGCAGACTGGGCTAGAGATCTGGATCAAAGAATATCTACAAGTGGGTATGTGTTTATCCTATTTGGAGTTGTAGCTAGTTGGATGAGTAAAATACAGTCCGTAGTGGCTCTTTCAACTAGAGAGCCAAAATACATGGCAGCCACTCATGCAAGCAAGGAATCATTTTGGTTGCAGAGATTGTGTTCAAGTATGGGGTTGGTGCAACGTGCTATAAGGATAGACTGTGATAGCCAAAGTGCAATTTTCTTGGTGAAGAAACCTGCATATCATTTTTTTAAAAAGCACATTGATTTTTAGTATCACTCCGTGAGAGATATGGTTGAGCATAAAAAGGTGTTGCTTATAAAGGTGGACACTTTGAAGAATGTTGCAAATGCATTGACGAAGTTTATGAGCACTGGGAAGTTCTCTTGGTGTAGATAAACAATGGTCGTTGTAGGGCTAGACCAATGACTAAGCTCTCCTATGGCCTCCTTTGGAAATGAAACAACAAGTGGTAGAATTTTGGGTGTGTTTTTTTGGACCCTATATTACGTGGGTGGACCTGCTTATGGTTTTGTGCATGGGTTTGCACATGGTTTTGGGCATGATTTTTTTTTGCTCATGGTATTTTATAGATCTAGTCAAGGGAACTACTGTTATGTTCTAATCCAGGGTTAATGTATTGGGGTTTATGAATGCTTCAGCATGTATATATATGTGTTGTAACACTAAAAGGAATATAATGAAAAAGTCAAGTTGGTAGTCTCAGTTTGGGATCCAGGGGAAAATTTTTTTGTATATTTGTTTTATGTTTTATGCTCTCACTATTGTTTATTTTCTATTTTTAAGAATTTGTTTGTAGATAGTTTCTATACAGGGTTAAAACCTACATTTGGTATGAAATTTGTTTTGGCTTCAAGGGGACGCCTTTGTTGCTGAGGGTTTTTTTTTGCTCAGGCCTGTGGTAGACCCTGTTGAGTTGGAGATCTGTGGAACCGATTCTGGCAGTGAAATAAGATAGAGAGAAGTGGAAATATACATATCCAAAAATTTAATGGTCATATTTTTTAGTTGTGGAAGCTCAAGATGGAGGATCTCTTGGTGGATAAAGATCAATGGATCGTGGTAGATTCGGGTACTAAATGAACGACAATGTCAAATGAAGATTGGGCGAAGTTGGATCGGAAGGAAAAAAGAAGAATACAATTATGTATCTCAAATTCAGTGTTTTTGAATGTATCTGGAGAAGCTACAACGAATAATTTGTGGGTCAAAGTAGGGACTTTGTACCAATGTAATTCTCTGGTGTAAATTGTTCCTGCGGAAAAAGTTGTATAACCTTAGTATGAAGTATGGAGGCTCGGTGACAGAACATATGAACGCCTTCAATACTATGGTAAGTCAGTTGTCAACTGTTGATATTAAAATATCATATGAAGAAAATGCATCAGTTTTTTGTGTTCTCTACCAGATTCGTGGGATATTCTGGTTATTGCAATAGGTAGCAATACAACTACCTTGAATTTTAATGAAATTGTCTCATCCTTGCTGTAAGAGGAAATGAAACGGAAAAATATGGAGGGACAGAAAGGAGATTCCTTATCTGTATAAGGAAGGTCCCAGAACAGAAAAAAAAAATAAGTTTTTGAGTGGGAGATATAAATCTAGAGGGAGATATAAATCTCCAGGAAAGCTTGTAAATGTGTGCTGGAAATGCGAAAAGGAAGGGAACATCAAAATGGACTACAAATCTAAAGCTCATGAGAAAGGAAATGGATTTGATGATGCTCGTTCTACAGAAGCGTAAAACACCTCAGATGAAGTTAGGGATGTGTATTTGGATTATTTTTCAAATACACATGTAGATCATGAGGCATGGTTGATTAACTCAGGTGCATCCTTTCACTTCACTCCCCATAAGGAGTGGTTCTGCGAGTATGAGAAGTATGATGGTGGTGATGTATTCTTAGGGTATGATAGGAAGGCCAAAATCGTTGGATGCAGAAAATTCAAGTTGACTCTACAAGGTGGGAGGATTAGAACATGTCTTGGTGTTTTGCATATTCTTACATTGGTCAGAAATCTGATTTTTGTAAGCAAGATGGACGATGCACGTGTAAAAATATTGTTCGAGAAAAATACCTACAAGATGGTTCTAGGAGCATTGGTATTAATGCAGGGAGTTCAGATTGGAACTCTGTAAAAGCTTCTGGGTAGCACTAATATTGATGGGTGCAAAAATTCTATGGTTCCTGAAAGTGGAGCTGAAAGCCTAGCGGTCTCTAGATAAAATACCATGCTATGTATCAAAGGCTTGGACATATTGGAGAGAAGGACCTTCAGATATTGCATGGTAATGGTATGGTAGAAATTATGCCTAATTTATCATTGGATTTCGATTTTTGTGAACATTGTGTATATGGGAAGAAAAATTGGGTGAGTTTTCCTTCTGGTGCTAAGAGGGTGAACAAGATATTAGAGCTTGTGCATAGTGATGTGTTTAGACCTGTGTCAGTTCCATCACTGGGTAAGTATGTGTATTATGTTTAATTCATAGATGAATTATCAAGGAATATATGGATATATTTCTTGAGGAATAGATCTAAATTCTTTGACAGATTTAAATAATTTAAGGCTTTGGTGGAAAATGAAACAAAGAAGAAGATAAAGGTGTTGAGGACAGATAATGGTGAAGAGTTCTGCAAGAAGGAATTTGAAGAGTTCTGTAAGAAGTGTGGTATAACAAGGCAGAAGACTAATCCATCCACACCTCAACAACACAGAGCTGGAGAAAGAATTAACAAAATGTTGGTGGAAAAGGAAAGAAGCATGCTTAGTGGTACCAGGTTAGGACATGAATTTTGGGTAGAGGCCGTGGAGACTGCATGTTACCTGGTTAATAGCTCACCTTTATCAGCGTTGGAGGATAAGACTCCACATGAGGTATGGACTGGTAAGAAACCCTCTCTTTCACATCTGAGGGTTTTTGGATGTGATGCATATGTATATGTTCCAAAGGAGAAAATGACCAAGTTGGATAATAAATTTGAAAGGTGCATCTTTATTGGGTATGAGGATGGTTTAAAGGGTTACAAGCTTTAGAACCCAGAAACAAGGAAGGTTTTGTACAGCCGAGAAGTGGTGTTTAGAGAGGTGAAATATTTTTTTAAACATTAATTCCTACCAAAGGAACCTGTGAATATAGAGTTTGAGCTCAAGGAGGAAGAATCAAACTCTACAAAAAAAAAAGATTCAGAAGAGGAAGAGCCAAAAATCTAGTTGTGATAAGATAATTTCGAGAAAGAAGGAAACTGGTGTTGGGTGTGGAGCCTGATTATCTTCTTTATTTTGTATCACAGCATAAGACACCTGTTCTTGAAGGGGTGACAAGGCCGCCCATAATTGTACGCTGCTTGAGAGATCTAGGGGGGGCTAAAAACAGATGTAAAATTTCCTTGTAAAAGTATAGTAATTTCTAGTCAATTTGGTTTTTTCATTAGGTGGATGATCTGACAGTAGAAGTTATGTTTGATGTAGAATTTTTTGCCCTAGAAAGCAACCCCTCATTTTGTATGAGAGTATTGTATTGCGGTTTTGTATTGTATGTGTATTCTTAGAGCGAGAAACAGATAGGGAGATTGTGAGATAAAAAATAGGATATTACAACGGATCTATTGTAGGTTGTGTCTCTTCATTTTGCTGGATAATAGAAAGGAAGGACTAGTTGTTCGGGGTGGACGTAGTCCAAATTGGGTGAACCACGTATATCTGTGTCTCTCTGGTTTTATGTGTTTTTTATATTTGTGTTTTACGTATATTTTATGTGTTGCATTTCTTTGTAATATAATTTTCTAACAGCTAGAAAGGTATAGTCCATATTCTTTTTGTTGAAATTTTGCTTTAACTATCATTGATCATGATCCCAAAGCTCTCAAGGAGGCAGTGTATTCAGCGGATGGAAAACTCTGGAAGGAGGCCATGGTTGATGAAATGACATCCTTGCACAAAAATGAGGCATGGGATTTGGTGGATTTTCTGGTTGGAAGGAAGCCCATTCGGAGAAAATGGGTGTTTAAGAAGAAGATGAATGTAGAAGGAAAGGTGGAGAAATAAATAGCTTGGTTGGTAGAAAAAGGTTATTTCCGAGTGTTGGTAATTGATTTTGGTGATATTTTTTCTCTTGTTGCCAAGGTTAATTCTAATAGATTACTTTTATATGTTGTGAAAACAACATTTCTCCACGGGGATCTTGATGAGGAGATCTACATGAAGCAACCTAAAGTCTTTGCGATGAAGGGTAAGAAAGAATTGGTATGCAGGTTAAAAAGTATCTGTATGGGTTAAAATAGTCACCGAGGATGTGGTATCAGAAATTTGATACCTATATACAGGGACTTGGCTTCACCAGAAGAAAAGAAGATCACTGTGTGTATTTTAAATTAATTGGTGACCGTGTTATTTATTTGGTCTTGTATGTGGATGATATGTTGGTTGTTGGAAATTATAGATAAATCATCTAGGATTTGAAGACCCAATTTTTCTCCAAATTCGTCATGAAGGATCTTGGTGTTGCAAACTATATTTTTGGCATGGAAATCAAATGAGATTAGGAAAAGAGGAAGCTCTGGTTAAACCAAAGGAAGTATGTAGAGACAATATTGCAGAAGTTCAATATGCAGGATAGTAGACTAGTGAAGGTTCTTATTCTTGTAGGTGTAAAGCTATTTGTTGAATAGTGTACCAAGACACAAGAAGAAGAAGAGGACATGTCCTGTGTTCCATATGCAAGTACAATGGGTAGCCTGATGTATGTAATGGTATGTACTATACTAGACATTTCACATGTAGTGGGAGTATTGAGCATGTTATTGTCAAAACCAAGGAAGGAGCATTGGACAACAGTAAAATGGGTTTCCAGATATTTGGGTGGCTTAGTGATTATGGTCTGTGCTACCAAGGAAGACCAAGATTGGACAAATTTTTGGAAATTCGTGGCTTTGTTGATGCAAAATGGGTTGGAGATATGGATCAAAGAAGATATACAAGTGGGTATATGTTTAGCCTATTTGGAGGTGCAGTCAGTTGGATGAGTAAAAGACAGTCTGTAGTGTCTCTTTCAACTAGAAAGGCATAATACATGGCAGCCACTCATGCAATCAAGGAAGTAGTTTGGTTGCAAATATTGTGTTCAAGTATGGGGTTGGTGCAATGAGCTATAAGGATAGATTGTGATAGCCAAAGTGAAATTTTATCGGCTAAGAACTCTTCTTATCATTCAAATACAAAGCACATTGATGTTCAGTATAACTTTATGAGAGATATGGTTGAGGATAAAAAGGTGTTACTGGTAAAGGTGTAGACTTTCAAGAATGTTGCAGATGCATTGACTAAGTCTATGAGCACTGAGAAGTTCTCTTGGTGTAGAGAAACAATGGGAATTGCAGGGTTGGACCAATGACTAAGCTCTCTTATGGCCTCATGTGGAAAGAAAACAACAAGTGGGAGAATGTTGGGTGTATTTTTTTGGACCCGCCTATGGTTTTGTGCATGGGTTTGGACATGGTTTTGGGCATGATGGTTTTCTGCTTATGGTGTTTTATAGATCCGGTCAGAGGAACTACGATTATGTTCTAATCCAGGGTTAATGTATTGGGGTTTATGAATGCTTCAGCATGTGTGTGTATATATATATATCTGTGTGTGTGTGTGTGTGTGTGTGTGTGTGTGTGTATGTGTGTGTGTGTGTGTGTGTGTTGTAACACTAAAAGGAATATAACGAAAAATCAAGCTGGTAGTCCTAGTTTGGGATCCATGGGAAAATATCTGTGTATATTTGTTTTATGTTTTATGCTCTTGCTTTTGTTTATCTTTTGCTATTGTATATTTTTGTACAAGGTTAAAACCTACATCATATTCTATTTCAATAGAAAGAAAAGCTTTCTTCCAATAAACCAGATCATATGGAGTTAACCCAATAGTTGTCTGCCAGGTGGTATTATAAGCCTAAGTTTCCTCCACTATTCCATCTTCCCAATATTTATTTATTTTTTCTCACCACCTTGGTGAGGATGCTTTCCAATGCTCTAGTGGTAACATCTACTTTCCCATTTTCTTGACGGTGATAGGAAGTAGATGTTTTGTGCTTGATATTATGTTGCGTTAAGATTTTTTTAATCAAATTTGATGTGAACTGAGCGCCTTAATCAGTGACTATCTCCCTTGGATACCCAAATTTGTAGAAAAACATTCCACTTAAGAACTCAACCACTTTTTCTTTTTTTCTACCTTGACAACCTTTGTTTTAGCCCACCTTGTCAAATAATCAATGTATATTATGATGTATTTCTTTTTTTCACATGGTGGATCAATTGGCCCAATGAAATCCATACCCCACTTGTTCGATGGCTCTAAGACCACTTGAGGTTTGTAGAGGAATTTCATCCCTAGTTGTGGGTTTTCCCACCCTCTGACACTAGTCACATCTATTGGTATACCTTCTTGCATCCTGATGGAGAGTAGGTCAGTAATAACCAAATTATAAGTCATTGAAATTTGTTCTCTTAGTAGCAAAATGGCCCCCACAGGGCTCATCATGACGTGTTGCGAGGATTTCAATGTTGTGTAACCAGCTCCAAAAATAGAAGAAAAGAGATATCAACGCCTTAGAAATAAGCCACTTCGAGGGGGCAACCTCCAATAAATTACATTAATGAACAATTCTTGGATGATACAATTTACAAAACCTCCTTTCTATATATAGGCGTCCATGGGGCCATAAGGTAATCCTAGTAGGGCCACAATGTAATCCTAGCTGACCTAACAATAATAATTTAAGGGCACAATAATAACAATATGGGGGTTACAAGGGTACAATAATAACAATAAGGGGGTTACACTAACAACAATGAGGGACTATACTAGTAATATAGGGACCTAACATGCCCCTCTCCTTCAAAAAAGTGTTGTCCTCAACGCTTGAGTAGCTCTGGGTGCTTCTGTATAAAATTCTCATCCTCCCATGTAGAATCTTCAGTGGGTAAGTTCTTCCACTTGATGAGATACTCTGAAATTGATCGATTCCGTAGTTGTTGAGTTCTTTTTTCCATGACTGCTTCAGGTTCCAATATGATTTTCCCTTCCCCATCAAGTTCTGGCAATACTGTTTGAACTGGAATATTTTCACCTATAACCTTCTTTAAGCATGAAACATGGAAAACTGGATGTACTCGCGAAGAAGCAGGAAGCTCCAATTTGTATGCCATAGTACCAATCTTTTGCAACACCTTGTAAGGACCATAGTACTTTGGCGATAATTTATTATCCTTCTTAGCTTGCTTGAGGGACATTTGTTTATATGGTTGTAGCCGTAAAATACCCAATCTCCTACATCAAAACTTCTCTCGCTGCGATGTTGATCTGCCTGTTGTTTCATTCGATTTTGTGCGAAATTCAGGTTATCCTTTAAGAGTTGGAGAGCTTCTTGCTGATGCTCGATGTGATCTTCCACTGCTTGAACCTTCGAATTTTCCCTTAAATATGATGTGATGGATGGTGGATGATATCCATAAAATGCCATAAATGGGGTCATTTTTGCTATAGTATGGAAGGAAGTGTTATACCACCATTCAGCGAGAGGTAACCACTTCACCCATTGTGTTTGTTTATCAGATACAAAACAACGAAGATATCCTTCCAAACATTTATTTACTATCTCAGTTTGACCATCAGATTGAGGGTGATAAGATGAGCTATGAGCTAATTGAGTACCCAAAAAAAAAAATAACTCCGTCCAAAAATTTCCATTAAAAATGGGATCTTTGTCGCTCACAATAACCCTTGGGCTTCCATGTAGCTTTTGAATTCTGTCCATAAATGTAGTAGCAACTGTACTTGCTTTAAATGGATGAGATAATGCACAAAAGTGTGCATACTTGGTAAGTCTATCAACTACCACCATGATGACATTCTTTTCTTCGGACTTAGGTAAACCTGTGATAAAATCCATTGAAATCTCCTCCCAACGTTGACTTGGAATGGATAAAGGTTGTAGAAGTCCCGGGGTCTTAATTGTCTCAACTTTATTCTCCTGGAAAACCAAACATTCCGTCACAAACTTTTGAATATCAGATTTAAGGCCATCCCAAAAAAATTCTTTCTTCACCCTTTGGTAAGTTTTTAAAAATCCCGAGTGTCCTCCTAAAGGAGAAGTGTGCATTTCCAGAAGAATCTTTTGTTTTAGTTGGGAATTCTTACAAAGATATAAGCGATCTTTGTACCATAAGGAATCATTTTTCCAACTAAATGTATCAGATGTACTAGGATCTTGCTGCAACTTTTGAATGAGTGTCCATACATCTTTGTCCTTCTTCCATTCATCTCTTGCTTCGGTTATCCAATACGGTTGGATAATAGAAATGGCACAAAGCAATGCTTCCACCTCTTCATTCTTTCTTGAGAGTGCATCTGCAACAACATTAAGCTTTCCTTTTTTGTAGATTATTTCAAAGTCATAACCCAGCATCTTTGTGACCCATTTTTGCTGCTCTTCTAAAGACAGTCTTTGTTCCAAAAAGTGTTTAAGACTATCATGATCAGTTTTTACCTTGAAGTGTCTTCCCATTAGGTAAGTTCGCCATTTCTTTAGTGCATGCAGTATTGCTAACCTTTCCTTCTCATAAATAGGTTTTTGTAAATACTTTCCTTTGATTGGACGACTTTCAAAACCAATGGTTCTTCCATCCTGCATTAAAATAGCACCAATTCCATTTCCTAAGGCATCACATTCCACAATAAAGGTTTTTGTGAAGTCTGGCGTAGCTAAAACTGGTGCTCGACACATTGCCTCTTTAAGATGTTCAAAGGCCTTAGCTGCTTCAGGAGTCCATGAAAATGCATCTTTCTTCAATAATGTTGTTAGAGGTGCTGCTATTCTCCCATAATTCTTAACAAACTTGCAATAATACCCTGTTTACCCGAGAAATCCTCGCAACTGCTTTATGGTTGTGGGGAATTTCCATTCCTTAATGGCTTTAATTTTGTTAGGGTCTACCTTAACACCCTCATAAGATACAATATGACCCAGATATTCCACCTCTTGTACGCCAAAGAAACATTTGGATGTTTTTGCATATAATTGTTTCTCCTGCAATAGTTTGAGCACCCTGTCAACATGTTCACCATGATCCTTCCAAGACCTACTGTAGATTAGTATATCATCAAAAAATACTAGCACAAATTTTCTAAGGAAGGGTTTGAAAATGGAATTCATCAACCCTTGAAATGTAGGAGGTGCATTGGTAAGGCCAAAAGGCATGACCAAAAATTCATAATGACCCTCATGAGTTCGAAATGCTGTTTTTGGAATATCTTCGGTCTTCATTCTAATTTGATGATATCCTGAACGAAGATCCAACTTGGTAAAATAAATTGCTCCATGTAATTCATCCAATAATTCATCAATCACAGGAATGGGAATTTTATCTTTAATGGTGAGCTTATTGAGCTCCCTATAATCCGGACACATTCGCCATGATCCATCCTTCTTGTGTACCAATACTACAGGAGCAGAGAAAGAACTTTGACTAGGTTGAATTATACATGCCTCTAACATTTCTGCAATCATACGTTCAATTTCGCTCTTTTGGACATAAGGATATCTATAAGGCCTGATGTTTGGAGGAACACTTCCTGGAATCAAATGAATAGCATGATCATGATCGCGAATAGGTGGGAGTCCTTTGGGAGTTTCAAACACCTTGGAATGATTGTCCAAGACTTGTTGGAGATCTGCAGAAATAGATGATTTTGATGTTGGAACTTCTAGTGAGCATAATTGTGCAATTACGCCTCGTTTTTCTTTCTTTATAAGCTTTGTCATGACATTAGAGCTTATTATCTTTCCCGGCTTCCCCGCAATACCCCATAATTCGACTTCCTTTCCTTCTGAAAAAAATTTCAAGAAAATTTCTTGAAAATTAAAAGTTACCGTCCCCAAATATTGTAACCATTGTACTCCTAGTACAACATCAGCACCTCCCATAGGAATGGAAAGCATTCGACTAGTCAATACATATTCCCCCATGGTTAGCTTGATATTATGTCATTTTCCAGAGCAATTTATAGTTCCTCCATTTACAACCATCACTTGACATTCTGGTGTTAGGTATAGGAAACAATTTAATTCCTTGGCTACCTTACAATGAATAAAATTATGAGTGCTACCTGAATCAATCAACACTATTACCTTTTTCTTCTTGATATGTCCTTCTATCTTGAGAGTTTTAGGAGTGGTAATTCCTGCCAGTGCATTACACGATATGGTCGGATTCATTTCTTCCCTTTCTATGGTTGGTTCCTGGTGTATATCCTCTTCTTGTTCATTTTCTTCTTCCTCTTCACGATCTATGTAAAATAATTTCTTCTCAGCACACTTATGACCTTTAGTGTATTTGCTATCACAACTGTAGCAAAGCCCTTTTGCTCTTTTTTCTTCCAATTGTTGTGGTGTCAACCTTGTAGGTTGTGGAAATCTAGGCGTAGCAACACTTCCTTCTTTATAAAAGTGAGTGGTAGGCTTCCTTGTCGCCATAATTTTACATTCAATTTTTCTTGCCAACCTGAATGCCTTCTCCAATGAATTAGGTTCCAAAACGTGAACTTCATGTTGGATGTTATCCTTTAAAGTGCCTATGAAGAGATCAATCATGTGTTCCTCTGGAATATCAGTTACCCTTATATTCAATTTTTGGAAGTCCTCAATGTGCTCCCCCACCAAGCCCTTTTGTTTGAGATTTATCAATTGGCTAAAGAAGGTGTTGCTCTTTGTATCCTCATAATGTGCTATCATTTCCTCTGTAAAAATTGACCAAGTGACAATTTTTTTACGGGAGCAAAGCCATCGATACCATACAAATGTATTTTGTTATAAATGTAAAGTTGCAATGCGTACCTTTTGTGTGTTTTGCACATTATGGAGATAAAAATATTGCTCCATCTGTAGTATCCATGTTACAGGATCCTTTCCATCAAACTTCCTCATATCCATTTTTGGAATATGGTGGTTCTTCCCGCCAACATTAGAGTTTATAAAATCACGATTAACATTTATTTTGTTCTCATCATGAGGTTCTTCTACTATCTTTTCACCATTATGAAACATTTCTTGTATCAACTTTGTCAAACCTTCTATGTCTTCTTTTAGATCATTCTTCATGTTTTCCATGTTGTCTTTCATGTCATCCATCTTAGCTTCCATGCCAGCTTCCATGCCATCCATCTTAGCTTCCACGCCTTTCTTCAAAACTTCCACTTCATTTTTTGTTGCTCTTTGTGAGAGGGAAATTTGGTGCACTTGCTCTTGTAATTTTGATAGATCATGTTGCAATTCTTCATCTTCATGAGTCATAGTAGAGCCTTCTAAAGGCTTAATGGGTGTTTAATTATTTTTATGGGGAATCTTTTAGAACCCAATACTGATATCTATTCTACAATATGCCCTTGGAATCAATTCAAATTGATTCTTCAAACAAGATTTATGCAATTCGGAAAAAAAATACACACCTTTTTCTTGCTTTTGAAGAGCTCAATATTGAAATTGGATTATCTCTATTATTGCAGAACTTCAATATCTGAATTTCAACATGAAACGTAGCCCTCTGAATTTTCTTTGAATGCCACAAGTCGACCTAATTTGGATTCTCCAAGACAAAGTTGTGTCCAATCTCCCACAATGACCTAATTGTAGGACTGTTAGAGTAGAGCGAACTTGTACGACTTTCCACGTGTCTATGTTATATTTTGTCCTTGACTCACATTTCTTTGATGACAGAGAATCTGATCTATGAAATTGGAACCAATTTTACGACCTCCTAATCGATGCTCGAGAGAGAGAGTTATGAATATTTCCACGATCACCTCTTTGAGATGAAATTCGGGGGCCTGAAAAAGCACTACCTTCCACAGATCATATCTCCGAAAATATTGCGAAACAAGATCTGAAATTTTTTGACACGTTTCCTCAAGATTTCGGCTTCGCACCCTAAAAATTTCAGATTCTGAACTTCCGTAGAAAAAAATTTATAGCGAAAATTCCACGATATTTTGTTTAGGAGCCTGAAAAATGACCTAACTTCCACAGATCATATCTCCGAAAATATTGTGAACCAAGCTCTAAAATGTTTAGACGATCTTCCCCGGGAATTTAGCTTCGCACCCTAAAAATTTCATCTTCTAAAACTTTGTAGAAAAAAATTTATAGCGAAAATGCCACGATGACTTGTTTGGAGCAGCGAAACCCTAGAATCCAAAGCTCTTATACCAAATGTTCTGTAACCAGCTCCAAAAATAGAAGAAAGAGATATCAACGCCTTAGAAATGAGCCACTTTGAGGGGGAAACCTCCAATACATTACATTAATGAACAAATTCTTGGATGATACAATTTACAAAAACCTCCTTTTCTATATAGGAGTCCATGGGGCCATAATGTATCCTCTAGGTCAACAATGTAATCCTAGCCGACCTAACAATAAATAATAGTTTACAAGTACAATAATAACAATATGTGGGGAAGCAAGGGTACAATAATAACAATAAGGGGGTTACACTAACAACAATAAGGGACTATACTAGTAATATAGGGACCTAACATTCAAAAGACTTCCTCTTCCCTAAAACATCTCCTTATAATATGATATGGTCCCAGTTTGAAAATATTTCCACCAATCCAAGCGAAACGAGTGTTCTTTCTCACAATTCTTCTCTTCTCCCTAGATGACAGATTTGGAGGAAATATCCTAGAAACTAGGTAGTTTTCTATGTCAAAAAACTAGGGAGAGAGTACTGAGATAAAACATAAGTGCTCATTTGAAAGTTGATCATCAATCATCCCTTCATCATCTGCAAGAAAAGTGAGTCTAGACAAAAAATTTGGAACTACATTTTCATTCCTTGGCTTATCAATGGTAGTTAAATCAAGTTGTTGCAACAATAATAACCACCTAATAATTCTAGCATTCACATCAGGTTTTTTCATCAAGTATTTAATTGTTGCATGGTCTGTATGCACAAAATTTTTGTACCAAGTGATATATTGTTTGAACATATCCAAGGAATGGACAACAACTAAAATTTATTTCTCAGTGACAATGTAGTTCAAGTCATCCTTAGACATATTTTTATTGATGAAGTAAATGGCATAGGGTAACTTATCATCCGTTTGTCCCAAATCTTCCCCTAAAGCTTTATCTGATGCATCAGTATGGATATGGAAAGGCAAAGCCCAGATGGGACTTCCGAGTATAGGAGCAATGGTAAAATTCTCTTTTATGATTTCAAAGGCTTCTTGACAAAAGCTTGACCAATAGAATTTTGATTCCTTGTCCAACAATCAAAACAATGGTGAAGCCACCTTGCTAAAATCCTTGATGAATCTCATATAATAACCAGCGAAGCCCAAGAAACTCCTAACATCTCTTTTTTTCTGGGGAGTAGGGACCCTTTCTATGATAGCAATATTTTTTGGGTCTACTGGTATTCCTGCCTGAGATATGGAGTGGCCAAGGATAGTCCCTGCCTTTCTCAATAATTCACACTTCTCAGGACTCAAGGAGAGATGCATTTCAATGCATCTTCTCTGGACCTTACCTGGATTAAAGAGGGCCTCTTGGAAATCATACACATAGGGAGTGAAATCATCCGTGTGGGTTTCCACGGAGTCATGGAAAATCTCAGCAAATATACTTAGCACTACTCTTTTAAAAGTGGCAGGGCATTGCATAGGACATATGGAATGACTCTATAAGCGAAGGTGCCCTAAGGATATGTAAATTTAGTCTTGTATTGGTCTTCAATGCTAATCTGAATCTAATTATAACCATTGAATCGATCCAAGAAATAGAAGAACTTCTTCCCTGAAAGAGCATCTAAGAATTGGTCAATAGAAGGAAGAGGGAAATGGTCTTTCTTTGTGGCCTTATTCAACTCTTTGTAATGAACACAGATCCTCCAATTCCCATTCTTCTTTGGGACTAATACTAGATGAGACACCCATTCACTATCTAAGATGGGGTATATGAACCCTTCATCCAATAGCTTTTGTAATTTATCCTTTACTGTGTCCTTCAAGGCTGGATTCATTCTCTTATGGGGATGGCACACATGCTTACATCCCTATTTGATGTAAATATAGTGAGTGAATACTGAGGGATGCACTCCTTTCATTTCTTTGAAATCCAAATAAAAATAATCTAAGTTCTCTCTCAGCAACTGGAACAATTTTTCTTCCTCTTTGGCCGAGAGATAGGGATTGATATTTAAGGTTATGGATGGGGAAAATTCTACAATCTTGGTAGGTTCGTGGCTTGATTCAACTAAGCATAGCTCAGTCCAAGGAATATTTCCATATTATTTCACAAGTTCATCAAGTGGAATGGTAGCGGGGGATTAGTTCTGAAGGATATGGTCAATGATGTCATCTTCATCAGGTTGACCCCCTCTAATAACAACATCTAAGGTAAAAATTGGGTATGGTGTTGCATGGTACAATTCATATTTTTCCTCATTCTCTAGCCACAAAGGTAGATCATGTTCAATGAAAGGAAGAGCAGGAGGATATAATACCCAATTTTTTTATAAGGGCCCATTCTTAATGGTCATATTTCCAGCCCTACAAATGATATGAGCATCAACAATGGTCAACCAAGGTCTTCCTAATATAAGAGGATAACCATTAAACTTGGTTTTGGGTTGAAGTAATAGGAAGTTAGTGGGATATTCCCAATATTCAATGGAGATGATAGCATCCTCAACAAATCCCTTAGGATCTATTGTGGATCTATCTACAAGTTGTAGCACTGTAGTGGTATTGTTCAAATCTACTTGGAGGTTGAGATTATTCATGGTTTCTTTATTCATCACATTGATGGAAACCCCAAGATCAATCAATGTATGAGGGATAATGATACTGTCAATGTGTACATCTATTACTGGGCTTCCAAGGCCTATGTATTTTGGGAAAATCACTCTCCCCAGCATCAAATTAGATAATTGACCAACAGCATTGATGGTGGGGGTGTCTCTCTTCTTTCTTCCAAGATTTTTGAATAATTTATCATTGATAAGTGTATTATAGATGGGAACATCCTTTAATATCTTAGAGAAGGGGTATATTGACACACAGATTATTCAATTCTCCCAGAAGTTTAGTATCTTCTAGGGTGTGCTGGCTAGGATGGATCAATCTCTGAGAAAAAAGATGTGGATTTACTTGAGGGGTACTTCCTTCCTTTTACTCTTCAATATATTCAAGTAGAGATGGTGGATGGTTATCTAGGAGCACTCTCCCAGACCTAAGGTTAATCTCATGGATCTCCACATCATAGGAAGGGTAAGATATCTCCCCACTGTAGACCTATTGTGCATGTTTGTTATTTGAGCTCAGATTAGGTTGAGCAGGCATCTGAGTTTGCTTAGGTGGAGCTAGATTAGTGAGTTGTGGTTGAGGTTGGGGTGGAGGTAGTAAAGAATGAGGTTGGTTTAATTGAGGCTTCCACCCTTGTGACAGATTGTTCCATTGTGATGCATGAGGTGGAGGAGGAGGCACTTTCCAAGCATTGGTTACTTCTATCCCTTTTTCTGGCTACCCTAGAATGGTTTATGAACAAATTTTTGATGTCATAATAGGCCAATTGATAGATATATGCTCCAAATATCATGTTGATGGTTTCCAACACTTCCTCCCTGATCCCTCGGAGAATAACTAACTTGAGTGATCCAGGATCAAGGGTGTAGTTGGCCCTCTTGTAGTTAAGCTAAAACCTTTCGCCATAGTCTTCTAAATATTCATCAAGACCTAGGGTCATCTTAAATATTTATTCCTTGGTTTATTTGGACCTACAATAGTCTTCGTACTTGTCATTGAATGAATATTGAATTTGGGTCTAGGTAGTGATGTTGTCCCCAGGCAGACCCATGAACTAACACAAGGTTGCATCCTTGAGGGTAGAGGGGAAAAATTTGATCTGTTGTTCATCTGAGGCATAGTCACAAGTCCTACAGACAACAACAAACTCAAATATGAAAGTGTCAAGGTCCTTAGAATTTAAGCCATGGAAATATGGAAGGGTTTATGTTTTTCATCCTAGTCTCTCCATAGGTTTCTCTGATGGGAAAGACCTTTTGATTTCTATTTTCAGCCATATATTGGATAGGTGAAATAGGTTCTTCTTCTTCCCTAATAGGTTCTTCAAATATTTTAGGGTGCTCACGTAGAGGATATTCTAACTCACAGCCATGGAAGAAGAGTGAAGGTTAAATGTGTGGGGATGTGGGGGTTTTTGGTAGAAATTTTCCTTGGTTGTCCCTACTTCTATGAGGCATGAAAGATTTTTTTTTTTTTCTTTTCACTTTTTCAAACTGTATGAAAAAAATAAGAAGAAAACAATGTGTAAGCATAAACAAGCATCTACTTAGACACCTCCCTGGAAACTACACTAAAAATTGGTGAGCCCTGGTATTGCACCAAGAGTATTGCAACTCCCAAGGGGTATTCATCCTTACTTATTAACCTGGGTTTCGTACAAAATTAGAGGTGATAGTGATATATGCACAACATATGGATTCTACTCATGCCACCCTCAACTAGGTCTTCTAATCAGTAGTACTTCTAGGCCATTCTTCGTACTTGATTAAAGTGAAATTAGCTAATGTAAATGTAGGGAATTACTTCTAACCTAAGACAAAGAGAGTGTTTGTCAAACTTCTAATTGCAATTTACAGTGATAGAAAATCATAAACAGTTAACCTAATTGTAGAAAAGGAAACTATGCTATGGGCAATTGTTCATCTAACTATCCATTCATTTGTTGTAAAGAAACTATTCTATCATCACACACTTCATCAAAGCATAAACCAAATTCTATCTACTGCTTCGTTTAATTGTGTACTTGCATGTAAATTATTGTCCTATTCAATCTCATTCTGAAATGAAATAAAACACTAATGCCTACTTATTTTTTGCAGCAAGGAAGGAAGAAGATTTGGAGTGGCGTAGGGGTCTCTTCTGACCATAAATTTAGATTTTGGGGTCAAATGCATCCTATTCTAGGTTCAAATGGAAAAAAGGAGTAAAATTGGAGTGGAAATGGTCACCTACTATGTTGCTACAGGATCTTATGTACTACTACAGGAAGTCCTAAAGTGATATAGGAAACAGGTCGAGAAGGATATATCGATGGAAAGGGTGGAATGAAGGTGGGAAATGGTGGAAGTAAGTGATTGTTGAGTGACCAACACCGCCATCCAAAATCAAAGCCCTTGGAGGGCCTTTTTTGCACTTGGAGGGCTGCTCATGGTGGTGATGAATGTGGTTTCACAAAATAGGGTTTTGGTGGAAGAATTGGAGGTTGGAGAGAAGAAGGATGAATTCCAAGATGTCAGTGATGAAAGGGGTCCTTTTCCTACAACTGTAGATAGTCATGCAACCACTACACATATTCATGCATTGATCATTGACAACCTAACACGTTTAAAAGTGGAAAATATGAGTTGAATAGAAAACCCTACTTAACCTCTTCTAAAATCTAATCTAAGCATAAATCCAACTTCTAACTTATAGTATGAACATTATGAACATGATAATAACATTATTTAACTTCCCAAGAAATCATAAACAAAAAAAATTTTAATCTGTGGTTGGAGATCCTTCTCCTCAAGCTCCCATGAGAGAGGTGAGGAAGAGAGGCTACATGCACAATTTTGATAGATTTTTTCTTCTACTGAAATGCAAGGAAACTAAACAAAGTGTTAAATCATAAAATGAGAATATAAATACAGAAGAGGAACTTAGCCAAATTTGAATGGATTGGGCCCTAACCCAAAAGCATCAGCCCTATGAGACTAAATCAGTGATGGAACAAACAACTTCTCATCCTCATTGCATAAAAAGGTCTAATACACCATATGACAGTTAAAAATAACACTAAATCGGAGCTCAAGACCTACCTAGCTGAATAAAAACTTCGAATCCTAATGAGCTATTGCACATGCTTATTTATACAAATGGATAGGTACCAACAACTCCATAAAAAGTAGGAATAATGTCTCCTTGAACTTGAGAAAAGTGGAGCTTGGCTCCTCATAACTGCCACTTTGCTTGGCTGCCTTTGCCTTCGAGCTGTTGGAAGAGATATTGGTGTGATCTTGGATGATTAAGAGAGTTAATGAGGTTGAAAACACTCCTACAATCTCTCCTTGTTGTCTACTCCAAGCCCTTAGGTGGAAAATACCTAAAAAATGGCTTCATTTCCTGCAATTAAATCCTATTAGGCAACAAGACATGACAAACATCTTTCACCCTTTTCATTAAGCATAAAATGACAAAAATGTAAATAAATGTGAGAGAGGCGTAACTTAATAAGTTGAAGGTGTTGGACCCTTAGTTAAACTGAGAGGGGGGGGGGGGGGTGAATTAGTTTAACATAGTCATGGTCTTTTAAAAATTTCTTTTACACTTAATTGCATCTTCATTTCATGCTCAACTTAATATATAATGAAACAACAATATTAATATGTGTATAGCAGTATTAAGCAGATAAATTACAGAACATCAACACAATCATCATGCACATGGAAAACTGACGTATGTGGAAACCCATAAGGGAGAAAACCACATCTTATTATTTTTGTGATGCAAAGGCAAGCTCCAAATACCTCTCACTACTGAATTTTTGTAGGCTCCAACCTACAGGAGGTTGCCACCTCAATTCTGCAAGCTACAAATTGCAAGGAAGCTCCAACCCCCATCTATTTTCTGTAGGATACAACCCATAGGAGGCTCCTACCTCAACCAGCTACAACTGGACATCTATCAAGCTGCAACTTGATATGGAAGTGCCATCTTCCTCACACAACTATGAAAACACATGCTATTTTACATGGATATCAGCTCTGTTCTATTCCTTCTTCACTGCTGTCCTCCAACTTTCATATCTACCTTATCTCATCTCTGGATCTTTAGAGCTTCTCTTTCTACTCCTTCTTCTTCTTCCACTCTATTCCCGTATGTTGCTCACTCTCTAACCCCCTTAAGCAAATTACTATCACATCATTTATAGAGATCCCCTCATAGCTATTTGCATTCCATATGGGAATATGAAATGAACAGGTATGACTCTTTTCATTTCACCCACTCATTTCCTCACTCATCATATTCCGAATGTTACAACAATATATACAATCATTACAGTATCAAAATCGAGTTTTTCTTTGCCTACGGAGACTTGACTTTGCATCACAAACAATATAAAGTTAATACTACATTTATAGTTACTATCACATATTTACTCAGCTCTTTCAGCTTCTTCACTCGTTGTCCATTTGTCTTTTCTACTGCTGTCAGAGTCGTTTCGGTTCCTGTTATTAAATTCAACACAGTTCTGCATAACTGTCATTTTGGCATAACTCAACCCAGTTGTTGTGTTTCCAACAGTGCCACCATATTATCCTTTTTCCTGACTCTGCCTCTTTTTCTTGTGCCCACAGCGTTCAACCTTCATCGCTCTTCTAAACACTCGATTCTGCCCTTTTCTCTGTGTCGGGTCCTTACCCGAGCCTTTCTACCCACGTTCATACTTTCTTACATTATCAATGCGTAACTTCTTCACCTTCTACACATAGTGTCAGGTCTTATTCTACCCGAGTCCTTCTACCGTGTTTAGCCTTTTCTTCATAAGCCATCATTACCGCATCAACCATTGTTCTGCACAAGTGTCAGGTCTTACTCGAGTCTATTTTTGTGTTCAGGATTTCCTTTTTATTTTACGTTATAATCCTCCTTTGTTCTCAGATAGGATTTAACAAAGGGAAATCCCATACTCCCGGACTTGAAATGCTTTAGGCTTTAGCGTTGACCTACATCGCGTCCGCTTCATTATCGCACTTCGCACTTCGGGGTTCCAATGTGATTCTTGAGTGCTTATCCTCTTAAGCTTGTGAATTGCAATATCCGACTAGGTCCCATAGCCAGACTTCAATTCCTTTAGATTTTAGCTTTGAACTATATCGCGTCCACTTCTTATTGCATGTCGCAAGATTTAGCTCATAGAAATAACAAGGTTCCTCTTATCAAATGCGATATGCGATCGCATCGCATCACAAACAACTTACCATGTGAACTGTTAAGTACAAACCATAAACTTTGCGGTGTGCGCTCATGCGCAATGCTGACACGTGGTCTACCCTCTCCGCATCACACATTCCAGTCTTTACCGCATCGCAAACAATATAACATTCCTTGCGATATCTTTGAAGTAACCTACTATTTCTTGCGTTATGCAATGTTGCGCAGGGTCAACACGTGTCCCTCCATTTTGCATCACAGAATATTTAAATTATCTTGTTGTCGCCTTATTTCTATCCTTTAAGTGTTGCGATGTGCAGTATGTGGGCGAGGTCCACGTCATCATTTCCACATCACCCTACCATGTTACTACCACATCATCGCCACGTCATCTTTACGTCACTACCACATCATCTTCCGTACTTCGCAGTTCGCAACTTATAACTGTTTGACTTAGAGGTAAATTCTATTTCGTGCGATGTGCGATATTGCATTGTGCCACCACTGTGATCGTCACCATTGATCTGCCCAAATCTATGGTCCTTGCTGCTGCTGGCACTTCCAATTGGTTTCTACCCTGTTAATATTGCGATGAATCTTATCCATTCATTTCTTTCCTTCCCTTCTGCGATCTAATCCTGACCATCCATTCATTCTTAGAAATTCTTCTAAGTGTTATGTCTTTCTATTCAATTTCTGTTTATTTATACTGTCTCGCTCTGTAACTCCATTTTATATCGATTAAGGCCTTCTCTTCCTACAAAGCCCTCTTTGTTTCTCGTCTCTTGTCTCTTCCTACTTCTGCTATGTGTAAGATCTCTGGTCCTCGCTGTGTCTTGCAAATCTGATTGCCTTCTGCTGTGTGCTGAAGCAATTCGCTGCCTCTCTACTTCATTAGTTGCTTCTGCTGCCTTGTTGCCTTAAGTAGTCACGCTAAAGCTTCTCCACACTGCTCCTTTGCCTCTTTGCTGCACATTTCCTGATCTGCTCCTTTGCCTTATAACAGTTTCTTCTCTGCTCCTTTTCCATCACTAGTAATTCTGGTGTTACTCCTTTGTGCTCCTTTTCCATCAATGACAATATTTCCAACGATCTCCCCCTTTGGCATTGATGGCAACACATCCACCAATACTTCGATACTTCCTCCAGGACTTCCTCCCCCTTTCATTATGAGAAGTGTCTTATCTTTCTTCCTTTGCCTGCTTTTCAGAAGAGCCTTTCTTATTTTGCTTGCTTTTCCTCCCTCTTTGACATCAATGGCAAAGGGTTGCACATTTCCCAGTGTGGTTTTATTTTTTTCATAATACTCTGATCTTGAGGACCTGTTCCATGCACTACTCCATTTCTGTAGCTCTTTTGTGACAATTTTTATTGACTGCTCTTGCCCAGGAATGATGCTTTCTTGTTTGATACAGACTATTACTTGTCTACCACACTGACCCCGTTCCTTGTATGAAACCTTTATATATATATATATATATATAAATTTCTAATAATATCAGAGAGTAACATCTGCAGACACTACCCTAGTTTGTCTCTTAGATATTCGAATGGTTCTTTAGCAAGAGGTTTTGTGAATATGTCTGCTATTTGTTCCTTTGTTGGTACATATTACAACTTCACTAATTTCTGTGCTACTTGGTCTTTGAGGAAGTGGTACTTTATTGGGATGTGCTTTGTTTTTTAATGAAGTACAGGATTTTTTGATATACTTATTGCACTTGTATTGTCACATTTGATAGAAATGGGTTCATCAATGCTTACCTTCATGTCTTGGAGAGTTTGTTTCATCCACATTACTTGTGTGCAACACGCTGCTGCTGCTATGTATTCTACTTCTGCTGTAGATAGAGAGATAGAAGTTTGCTTCTTGCTTAGCCATGCCACCAGAATTTTTCCCAAATAAAATGCACCTCCACTTGTGCTTTTCCTGTCATCCACACAGCTGGCCCAATCTGCATCTGTGTATGCTATCAATGTGAAGCTTTTTCCTTTTGGATACCATAGGCCATAATGTGAAGTTCCTTGTAGATATCTAAATATTCTCTTGATTGCAAGTAAGTGATTTTGTTTTGGTGCTGCTTGATATCTTGCCACAAGTCCTACTGCCAACATAATGTCAAGTATAGAAGCAGTTAGGTATAGAAGACTTCCTATCATGGATCTGTAAAGTTTTTGATCTACATCTATTGATCCATCATTAGTACGTAGTTTGCATCCAGTGATCATGGGATTTGACATAGGTTTGCAGTCTTCCATTTGAGATATTTTCAACATTTCTCTTTATTATTTTTCTTGCGAAATGAATGTTATTGTGTTCTTTTGTTGAATTTGAAGTTTTAAATAGAAGGTGAGCTCTCCAATCATTGACATCTCAAATTCTGATTTCATTTCTTCAGCAAATCCTTTTGCTAACTCATCTTTGTTGCTACCAAACATGATGTCATCCACATACACTACTACAATTAAGAGTTCATTTTCATTAGCCTTTATGTAGAAATTGTTGTCTACTCCTCCTTTCTTGAACCCTTGTTTTTGCAAGTATTTGTCCAGCCTTGAATACCATGCACGAGGAGCTTGTTTCAAACCATATAAGGGTTTCTTTAATCTACACACATAGTTGTGTTTATCTTTTAATGAGAATCCTTTAGGTTGTTCAATGTATACTTCTTTCTATAGATCTCCATTTAGGAAGGCAGACTTCACATCCATTTGATATACCTTGAAATCATGATAGCACGCAAAGGACAAAAACATTATGATTGCTTCCATTCTGGCTACAGGGGCAAAGGTTTCATCATAATCAAGTCCTTCAATTTGAGAATATCCCTTGCATACAAGTCTATCTTTATTTCTGATTACCTACCCTTGTTCATTCATCTTATTCTTGAATATCCATTTTGTGCCAATGACATTTTTCCCAGTGGGTCTTGGAATTAATTTCCAAGTATTTTTCTTCTCAATTTGGTCTAGTTCTTCATTCATAGCATTTACCCAGTTTTTGTCTTTTCTGGCTTCTTCGAACTTCTTTGGCTCTATTTGAGATAGCATGGCTAGGTATACTTCTTCTTTCTGTTCAGCAAGCTATCTTCTTGTCTGGACTCCCACACTCTTGTCCCCAATGCTTTGATCTTCTCGATGGTTTTTTTGAGTGTGTCTTGAGGGACCTTTTGAGTTTAATTCAGTATCTTCTATTATTTTTCTATGTTCATCATTATCTTGGTTTTCAGCTTCATGATCATCTAGAGGATTGGCGGAGCTTGTGCTTCTTGTTCTGTTTGGTAGATCTTCATCAAATCTTACATCAATTCTTTCCACAATTTTGTGCAATATTTTGTTGTAGCCCCTGTAACCCTTACACTTGGATGCATATCCTAAAAATATTCCTTCATCAGCTCTTGCATCAAACTTCCCCAATTTTTCATCATTATTTTTTATGAAACACTTGCTTCCAAAGACTCTAAAGTGCTTGATTGATGTTGGTTTACCATGCCATAATTCATAAGGAGTCTTATCACAATTTGGTCTTAGATGAGCTTTGTTGAGAATGTGAACAGTTGTGTGTACTTCTTCTGCCCAGTAGGTTTGGGGAATGCTACTTTCTTGCATCATGGCTCTGGCAATCTGTTGTACTGACCTGTTTTTCCTCTCTGCCACTCCATTCTGTTGAGGTGTACCTACAATTGTAAATTGTTGTTTTATCCCATGTTCATTGCATAGGTCTGCAAAATCATAGTCTGTAAATGCACCTCCTATGTCTGATCTGATGCACTTTAGCTTGCATCCTATTTGATTTTCTGCCAATGCCTTGGATATCTTGAATTTCTCAAGTGCTTCAGATTTATATTTGAGAAATACCACCCACGTCAATCTGGTAAAATCATCTATTATCAGCATGAAATAAGATTCTCCACCTGGTGCATTAGTACTTGCAGGTCCACACAGGTCCATGTGTATAAGATGAAGTGGTCTACTTATAGATAGTTTATCTTTGGCCTTGAAAGATGTTTGGGTCTGCTTTCCCAGCTGAAAGGATTTACATATGGTATTTGGAGGATTCTTTATTGCAGGCATATCTTTGACTGCATTTTTCTTGCTCAGACTGATGATGTGGTCAAAGTTTAGGTGTCCCAATCTTCTATGCCATAACCATGATTCAACAAGTTTTCTTATATGGCATGCTTCATTCTCTTCTTTCACTATATAGACATCACTTTCTATTCGAACACCTTTGATCAAGGTCTTTCCTGTGGTGGTAGATCTTACTTCGCAATCTTGGGCTCTGAAAAGGACCTCACAGCCTTTATCACACATTTGACTGACACTTAGCAGATTGGCTTTCAGCCCATCCACAAATAGTACATCTTGAGCCTCTCCTCTTCCATTATTCAGACTGACTGAGCCTTTTCCTTTGATTTTCCCTGCTTTATCATTGCCGAATGTTACATTTCCAGATTTCTTTTCATCAAAGGTTACAAACTTGCTTCGATCTCGAGCCATATGCTTTGAGCATCCATTGTCCATATACCATTGGCTTTTCTGATCTTGAGCTATTAGATCTAGGTCACACTTATTCAGCTTCTTTTTCCACTGCATGTTGTTGTTTATTTGGTACCTTTCCTGAGAAAATGGACCACAGTCTTTGAGAGGAAATTTGTGAGACTTGTGCCCGATTTGATGGCAAACAAAGCATTTGATTATATTTCTGAATGGATTATGAGTGAATTCTCCATTGTTCATAAATTTCCTTGAGTTTTCATACATCAGTCTTTGTCCAAAATTTCTACACTCCAAGGCTTTATGACTGATGATCTGGATTTATGCAGGAATGCAACAGCATACAGAAATAACCATAAACATATAAATACAGTGGAAATAAGGCTTCATTTCATTAATATCAAATCACAGAAATATGCTTATAAACCTGATGGAAATAAAATAGCTAGGGTGCTGGTAGAAAATCTCTGAGAAGAGATGTGGCAACTACAGACCTCTGAACTATATTACAATGAGGCTCGAGGGCCTATTTATTATGGAGAAACAAAGGAGAATTCTAAACGTCCAAAAACCTGACCTTAGGAGATGAAGCGCCAAAACTACGGGCCCTGTTTGGGTAAATTGGTGTTTCAGCTTCCCAGGGACATAACTTCGGCATACTATCTCGGTTTGGGGCTTCAAAACCGCTCCGGAAGTTCAGGACCCGAAAAACTGCTAAAAATAGTAAGTTGTGAAAAAAAACTGAAAGAGAAAATGGTGGGGCCCCAAGTAGAATAGGCGGGTGGCCACTAATATCCACCTGGATCATTCCTCCCCCCTTAGGAAGCAATGGTCCCCATTGCGTTGAGTTCCTCCATGAGATGAGGAAACTTTTGTTGAACTGGTCCCTGGTGAACCACTTGCCTTGGTGCAGGGGTTGACCAGCTTTGAAAACCCAATACAGTTGGATCTTCTGTCAGCGAGTGTTCTTGATTTGCATGTCCATGATATAGTCTGTGGTGGCATGTTCCATGCAGTCTAGGTTTAACTCTTTTGGTGTGAGTTCTTCTGCAATGTCAGAGGTATCCAATAGAGGTGGGAAGTTGGGACAAAGGCGGTCCACATTGAATACTAGGTGCAGACCAAGGAATGGTGGAATACTGAGCTCGAAGGCATTGTTCCCTACAGCCTTGGTGATGGTGTACGACCCATATAGGAGAGGGTGAATCTTGCGGTGGGGTCTAGTGAGGTGCTCCTTCTGCAAATGTAGCCACACTTTTTCACCCACCTAGAAGTTGTGTGGCACTCGATGTTGATCATGTCGTTGCTTGTACTTAGCATTGGCTCTATCCAATATGTCATGAACCTGTTGGTGAATGTGTTGAATGCGCTCGATGAAGTTATTTGCTTTGTCAGCTTCAGACTGGACATGAGCCGAATCGGCCTGAGTAGCTGCAAATGGCATGGCTACGTCAATGGGACATAGTGGCTAGAATCCCAAGCCAACTTGAAAGGGGTTGTGGCTGGTTGAGTTGTAGAGAGCCCGGTTATAACTGTGTTGTACATAGGGAAGGCTCTCATCCCATGTGCGTGGATGTTTTGAATTGTACATGCGTAGAATGTGTACAATCATCCTATTGACGACCTCTGTCTGGCCATCATTTTGGGGATGGAAAGCTGTGGACTTGGTGAGCATGGTGTCCAACATTGAACAGAGGCTGGACCAAATGTGCTGAGGAACCTGTTGTCGCGATCTAATATGATAGACTGTGAGATCCCAAAGTGCACCCACACTCGTTCAAAGAAGATTTTAGCAGTGGCTTCTGTTGTGATATTCTTCTTGCAGGCCGCCATAATTGCCATCTTTGAGAATCTGTTGACGACCACGAAAACACAGTCATTTCCATGCTTAGTAGAAGGAAGGCCTTACATGTAATCCATGGAGATGGATTCCCAATGTTGAATAGGGGTAGGTAGCGGAGTATAGAGCCCTTGCTTTTTGATGGTTGGTTTGGCAATGGCGCAAGCAGTGCAGGATCTGATCTACTTCCCGACATCATGTCGAAGGATCGGCCAATAGAAATACTTCTGCAGTAATGCCACTGTTTTATCAACCCCAAAATGCCCAACGACTCGACTGTAGTGCACTTCCCATATCATCTTGGCACGCTCTCTTGAAGGAACACAAAGGTGTCCCAGGTGACATAATAGTGCATCTTGGAGGTGAAAATTTGAAACTTCTATATCCCCAAAGAGTGCCTTGTATGTGTAGCTAAATTCTGGATCGCTCTTGTAGAGAAGCAGCCAATCAGAAGTCTCGTGCCCACAAGAGTTGAGAATGGTGGTTATGGCCACGATTGGTGGTTGGCTGAGGCAATCTGCAACATTATTGGTGCTACCCTTCTTGTACTTGATGTTCAAATGAAATTGTTGCAGATATGTGGACCACTTCTGATGGCGATCATTCTGCAACTTCCCTTGTGTCTGTATGAACTGCAGGGATTGGTGGTCTGTGTGGATGATTGTCTCCTTCCCCAAAATGTAATGCTTCCATTATCGACAAGCCTGCACAATGGAATACATTTATTTTTCATAAGTGGGATACTTTCGAACTATGTCGGACAATGTCTCACTGTGATATGCCACTGGATGCCCATGTTGAGTAAGAACTGCCCCAATAGCATAGTCATAGGCATCTGTCTTGATCTCAAATGGTTGTTGCAATTCTGGTAATGTGAGCAATGGGGCAGAACAGAGGCGATGTTTCAATTCTACAAACACCTTCTGTTGAGATTCCGACTAATATAATTTTTCTTTCGCTCCTCCCTTGGTGACTTGACTCAAGGGCTAAGTGATATGAGAGAATCCCAACATGAACCTGCGGTAGAAATTAGCAAGACCCAGAAAGCTTTGAAGCTCTGTTAGGGTGGTTGGGGCTGGCCAATCCCGAATGACTTGGATCTTGGCTGGATCCACATGCACCCCCCTTTCATCAATAATATATCCCAGATATTGAACCTGGGTCATGCCAAAAGTGCACTTCTCCAAATTGGCACACAACTTTTGTTTCTGTAGTGTTTGGAGGACTTCTCAAATGTGGTGGAGGTGCTCTTCCCAAGTTCGGCTAAAGATAAGAATGTCATCCAATAATACCACTACAAATGAGTTGGTGAATGGATGCAAGATGTCATCCATCAACCTCATGAAGGTTGCGGGAGCATTTGTCAATTCGAAAGGCATGAAGATCCATTCGAAAAGGCCCTCCTTGGCTTTGAAGGCAGTCTTCCACACAATAGGGTTCGATTGGTACCTGGTGATACCCAGACTTCAAGTCGATCTTGCTGAAATATTTTTCCCCTTTTAGTTGGTCCAGAAGGTCATCAATCCGTGGGATCGGGTACCTATTCTGGACAGTGATCTTGTTCAGTTCCCGATAATCAATACAGAGTCTCCAAGTCTCATCCTTCTTCTATACCAACACGATCGGGCTCCCACAGGGTGATGAACTTGGCTGGATGTGACCTTTCTGCAACAACTCCTGAATCTGCCTATTTATTTCATCATTCTCCATAATAGAGCACCTATAGATTGGCCCATTGGGTAGCGGCGCACCTAGGGTCAAGTCAATGGGGTGCTTGACCTGACAGTGTAGAGGCACCCTTGTGGGTGAGGTGAAGATGTCCCCGTACTCCTCCACAACCTTGTCCATTTGATGCTGTCGTGTAGAGGATCCATGTCTGGAGGTAGTGGCCACAGTCTTCTTCTTGCCCTGGGGGTGGATCATCAAGAAAACAAATTTCCTGGTTTGGGAAATGAGCTTACTGCATTGTTTTGTAGTAACCAAAGAGATAGTGGGAGGCGGTGGTACCTCGGTATCCTGTACAATTTATTTCCCAAAGTAACAATAACAGCGTGAGGCTAGGACTCATACACAGCATGTCGCTTCCACAAGTATGGTTGGCCTAATAATACATTAGAAACATCAATAGGAGAAATTTCAGACAATACCTCATCCGTGAAGGGCTTGATGCTATAGGGAAGGTGGCACTGCTAGATGACGCGGAGATCCCGTCCTTGGTGAAGCCACCCAATGGTGTATGGTTGTGGGTGCACTATGGTCGGAAAGCCCAACCGCTTCGCGACATCTGCTGAAATGAGGTTCTTTTGGCTCTCATTGTCGATAATGAACTGTAGCGGGGAATCCTTTACACACATCTGAGAGTGGAAGAGATGCTCTGCCTCCTCTAGATCTTCTGGTTTCTCCTTCTGGATCTTCATAGTGGCAACAATGGCATTGGGCTCTACATCAATAATCTGATTCCCTTTGTCATTCACCTTGTCAGGGTCTGATTCAAAGTTGGAGCCTGAATCTGATTCAGAAGCCCTCATCTCAGCCACCAGTGACTGCTTGGCCCGACACTCGCTTGTGTTGTGAGTGGAGCTCGTATGGAACTCACACCACTTTCCCGTGTCCTTCTTTGGCTTTGCGGTGTTTTTATTTTCTTGTGTCTTTGGCAGGTTGTCTTGGGCTGCCATGCCTTGGATTTTTCCTTTGTTCTGTGGTTTGGGGGAACCTCTCCCTTGCTTTTGATTTGCAGATCCAAAGTCTCGCTTCTTCTATTTGAATTTCTGCTCAATCTTGGTAGCATACCGATATGCCATACCAAGCGAGGAGATGTCAAGGAACTCCATTTCCTCCTGAATGTATCTGTGCAGACAACTGTGATACTTTAGCACCAAATGTTTCTCTAAATATTTGATACCAAACTTTGTGCACAGGGTATGGAACAGATTCGTTAGCTCATGCAGATCTTGATCCCTTTGTTTACGCAGCTTGGTCCAGTGTATGTACTTGTCCTCATAGCTCCCCACGGGATAGAATTGTTCCTTGATGGCATCTCAGAAATAATTCCAAGTGGGTACGGCTAAGAACAGAGAGGGTTTTGTCTCATCCATTTTCTCACAGTAGGTTTCCCACCAGTCCTTGACATGGGGGGTAGCTTTGAGGAGTGTAAAAATAATCTTCTCCCAGTCGGAAAAATCATGAACCGAGAAATATCCTTCTAATAGATTCAATCATCTATCTACGGCATCTGCATCTATTTGACCCTCAAATATGGGAATGTCAAAGTTTACTTATACATTAAAGGGATTCGTGCCTCTAGAGTGGCTGCTGGATGCAGATGCACTTCCGGTGGGCAGTCATTCAAGGATCTGGGAAAAGTTATCCATCATCGCGTTCCTTTGTTTTTTGAGGGCCTCCTCGAGCAATATTTTGATAGGATCTCCTGCTCCCTCATCTTTCTTTTCGTCCCCCATGGGCATCCATCGGGGTTTGCGAGGTTGATCTTGCAATGGTTCCACCAGATCGAGCCCTAACTCCTTATACCCCGACCTTGTTGGGGACATGAAAATAAGGATCGAGAAAAAGCAGACTGCTCTGATACCACTGATCCGGATTTATGCAGGAACGCAACAGAATACAGAAATAACCATAAACACAGAAATACAGTGGAAATAAGGCTTCATTTCATTAATATCAAATCACAGAAATATGCTTACAAACATGATGGAAATAAAATATCTAGGGTGTTGGTAGCGAATCTCTGAGAAGAGATGTGGTGACTACAGACCTCTGAACTGTATTACAATGAGGCTCGAGGGCCTATTTATTATGGAGAAACAATGGAGAATTCTAAACGTCCAAAAACCTAACCCTAGGAGATGAAGTGCCAAAACTATGGGCCTCGTTTGGGTAAATTGGTGTTTCAACTTCCCAGGGACGTAACTTCGGCATACTATCTCCATTTGGGGCTTCAAAATGGCTCTGAAATTTCAGGACCCAAAAAACTGCTAAAAATAGTAAGTTGTGAAAAAAAACTGAAAGAGACAATGGTGGGGCCCCAAGTGGAATAGGCGGGTGGCCACCAATATCCACCTGGATCAATTGAACCCCTTACAGTAAAAGCAATACCCATGGAAACAAATAGTGTACAAGGTGAAAGGTTGTCCTCTCCATTTTTTTGATTGAGGTAGTATTTTCATTTTCTGCATCCTTTGCTGGTTGGACTCGATTTTTTCTGACAGTATGCTGTAGTATGTCCCAGTTTGTGGCAGGAAAAGCAAGTGATATTTCTCATAGGAGGAAAGAATCTCCTTTGACAACTTCCGAATTTGTTCAATTCATATTCAGGAGTGTAAGAGCCTTTTTCCGCTAACTGTTTCTTTATTTCATTCTTTCTTATTTGAGGTTCCTTATTGTTTCTGTTTACTTCATTGCAGGTCATGTTTTTGCTAGCATCAAATTCTGGAGGAATCCTTTGAGCTGCTTCATTATCCTTTACAGCTTTTACAAAAATGATATTATGGTTATCTTCTATGTTGGATTTGTTGGCTTCTCCTTTGTAACCTATCCCAACCTTTATGAGAGGAGATCTTTGAGCATTTAGAATTTTATCCAACTAATCAGAGCTTTTCATTCATGGAGTATTCATTGATAATTCCCTTTGAGCGCTTTGTAATTTCTTTCTCAGGCATACTACTTCTTCTTCCAATTTCTCTTGCTTCTGAATTTTATCCTTAATTTTCCTTAGTAGAGTGTCTTCCACCTTCTTAGCTTCTTCAAGTTCTACCTTCAACTGAATGAGATCTTCTGAATTTGGTTCTTCTTTTACATATTTGAGGAGAATGTCTTTCTGTTTTCTGCACTTGAGTTTAAGTCTATCTATTTCCTCTAGGGCACTTCTTAGCTCCCCCTCAAGATCTATCTCACCTTCTTTCTCATCTTCTAGAAAAAATCCTTCAGACTCTTCCTTGGCCATCAACACAAATTCAGAGGTTTCTTCTTCATTTGAGGATTCATCTGAGTTTTCAGATGCACTGCTATCTTGCTGAGCATAAAATGATTTTCTATTGAATCTCTTCCATTTTTTCCAGTTATTTGTTTTGGTTTCTCTATCTCTTGTGTCTCATTCTTTGTTTTCTTATAAGGACACTTTGATGCATAGTGCCCAACTCTTCCACAATTAAAGCATTTAAATGGTAGTTTACCTTTATACTTTCCTGAGCCTCTATCCAATCTTCTGACAAATTTGACCTCTTCTTCATCAGAGTAGGAGCATGTATCTTCCTTTTCTTCTTTTCTCTTCTCTGTCTTAGAGGATGCCTCCCTCATATTTGACTTATTATGTGGAAGTCTCATCTCATAGGCTATTAAGTTTCCAAGTAATTGGTTCATGGTCAAAGTTTCCCAGTCAGCTATTTCTTCTATGGCAGAAACCTTGGGGTTAAACCTGGATGGTAATGACCTCAATATCTCTTGTATAATTACACATTCTCTAATGGTTTCTCCTAGAGATTTCATGTTATTCACAATTTCTGCAACCCTTAAGAAGAAGCTGGCAACATCTTCTTCTTCATTCATTTTTATATTTTCAAACTAGGCTCTATAGACTTGCAATTTGGTAGCCTTCACCTTTTTATCTCTCTCATGAATACTTTCTAATGTATCCCATACTTCTTTGGCAGTCTTGTTGTGCATTACTTTGATAAATTTTGCCTCACACAGACCATTTAAGAGTGCATTCATGGCTTTTTCATTGGCTATAAAATCTTGTTTGGCTTCTTTCTCTTTGTCAGAATCCTTTGGGGTATATCCTAAATTCCACAGCAGCCCAAACTTCTATTCCTAGAGACATAATGTATGTCCTCATTCTTATTTTCCAAAAGGCATAATTTGTGCTAGTAAACAAAGGGGCTTTATTTTTTGAGCAACCTTCTAGACTAGCCATCTTGGGGACCAAGGATCTCCTTCTAGTTGCTAAACTGAAATAGAAGGAACTTGGCTCTAATACCAAGTGTTGGACCCTTAGTTAAACTGAGAGGGGGGGGGCTGAATCAGTTTAACACGTTCATGGTATTTTAAAACTTTATTTTACACTTAATTACATCTTCATTTCATGCTCAACTTAATATATAATGAAACAATAATATTAATATGTGCACAACAGTATTAAGCAGATAAATTACAGAACATCAACACATAATCATCATGCACATGGAAAACTGGTGTAAGTGGAAACCCATAAGGGATAAATCCACATCTTATTATTTTTTTGATGCAAAGGCAAGATCCAACTCCCTATCACCACTGAATTTCTGTAGGCTCCAACCTATAGGGGGCTGCCACCTCAATTCTACAAGCTACAACTTGCAAGGAAGCCCCAACTCCCATCTATTTTCTGCAGGCTACAACCCACAGGAGGCTCCTACCTCAGCCAACTACAACTGGACATATATCAAGCTGCAACATGATATGGAAGTGCCATCTTCCTCCCACAACTATGAAAACACATGCCGGTTTACCTAGATATCAGCTCTGTTCTATTCCTTCTTCACTGCCATCCTCCAACTTTCATATGCCTTATCTCATCTTTGGATCTTTATAGCTTCTCCTTTTTCTCCTTCTTCTTCTTCCACTCTCTTCCCTTATGTTGCTCACTCTCTAACCCCCTTAAGCAAATTACTATCACATCATTTATAGAGATCCCCTCAAAGCTGTTTGCATTCCATATGGGAATATGAAATGAACAGGTATGACTCTTTGCATTTCACCCACTCATTTCCTCACTCAGCATATTCTGAATGTTACAACAATATATACAATCATTACAGTAACAAAATAGAGTTTTTCTTTGCCTACGGAGACTTTCCTTTGCATCACAAACAATATAAAGTTAATAATACATTTACAGTTATTATCACATATTTACTCAGCCCTTTCAGCTTCTTCGATCGTTGTGCATTTGTATTTTCTGCTGCTATCAGAGTCGTTTTGGTTCCTGCTATTACATTCAACATAGTTCTGCATAACTATCATTTTGGCCTAACTCGACCCAGCTGTTATGTTTCCAACAGTGCCACCATATTCTCCTTTTTCTTGACTCTGCCTCTTTTTCTCGTGCCCACAGCGTTCAACCTTCACCGCTCTTCTAAACACTCGATTCTGCCCTTTTCTCTGTGTCGGGTCCTTACCTGAGCCTTTCTACCCCCGTTCATTATTTATTTGATGCAAGGCTAACCCTGCAAAATCCAGAATCTCTCCAATACTAGGCATATAAAAATGCATCTCAATAACTACCCAAATAAAACTCCAAGACTGGGCAATTTCACACACTATCATTTTCGGAAGCTTGTAACATATGTTCACAACTCTTTATGGTTTATGAAAACCATACTTAAAAACAACCCCGAAGCTCAATCCTTTCATGCGAAAGCTCTCTCTTTTTAACTTTAAATCTCTGGTTAAAAACCCACTTCAAATAGCATCTAGAACCCAAATCATATTCTCATAAAAACCTTTTCCAAAAGTCTTAGAAAAATACTTTCATTAAATCCCATATAAATGCTTTCATTTAATTTAAAAGGTCTTCGCCCCATCCCATGGAATTCAAACCAGCTTCATAAAATTTAATCTAAATGAGCCACGGCTTCCCATTCACATATCAATCATAACATATATCCGTGTCCACAAATCAATGTTATGAATATTTAATAAGCTTTGGATTTCAAAACCCAATTCAATGAACCCAGCAATTAACACATAGCAATTCAACTTACCATTTACAAGTGAGGCGATACCACTGGTTTAACAGTTCACTTCCTTCTTTACTGCTCAGTGCTTCATTGAAACTTCTGCATTATCGAATTGCTATTTGATTCACGGTTTCACTAAACCAACAATTATAGCTCTATGGTTATTCAACGCATTCTTAAACATTCACCAGCTTGTAATCTTTGCGCCTTCGACCAAGACTTCATGGAGTTTGGCTCCATTTCACTGCTGTCTGTTTCACAATTCTTGTTTCAATTTCTTGTATGAGGATTCAAACATCGATTTATGTAAATCGATCGCTCTCCCTCCTTCAACTTATCGCCATATGTCAATTCTGCTACTCAATACAACACCACTGTGTCTTAATTGATTCAAAACACCATTCCAAAAAATAGAAAATACTTCCTCTGCAGCATTAAGACTTAACCCATTCGATTGGGTTAACCCACTTGCACCGTTTCAAGAGCTGAGCATCCATCTGTAATTGAAATGATTTGGATAATAAAATCGACTTCAAATTACACCAATCTAACCCGTCTGGCAAATTCTGCTGCGCAATTCAGGTTTAACTATTCAATTTAATATCCAGCACCATAACTCTGCATACTCAGTGTTTAATAAACCAATGAATCTTACATTGATCCGCTCGAGTTGCTGCTTATTCCGCCTTTTGAACGCCTCCCTCTTTATTAACAACTGGAATCGATCTCAATACCATCGATTATCCAACGCTTGCATAAACAAATTTTTATTTTAGCTCAACGAATCCAGTGCTCCTTTCTAGCACGATTTCTTCTGCGTCCAGATTTGGACCAATCTCTACACATCGACTTAGTCAGCGCTAAGAGAATTAATTCTAGAAACCCAGATTAAATTACCTTCCTTCAAATGTATCTTAACCTCATAGCAAAGTATCAATTTGAATTGATGTTTATTCAAAGGTAATTGTTGATATCGATATCGATTATCAGAATTGGTATCGATTCCTGTGAATCGAACCCAATTAATTCAAAACAAACTCATACCAATCACCTGATGTAAAAATCGTTCATTTTGTCCATATAAAGACTGAAAACGCAATTGAATTATGAAGTCTCTCTCATAAAATATGCAGCAATTTTTTACTGCATTGGAAGTGCATTCATTACAGTGCTTCTCTTATAAACCAGCAACATACACCAATCCAATCGATATTGAATCCCAATTCATTCATACAACATAAACTCGGGAAGAAGGTGTAATCTTCAGAAAATTAAATTCTATATTAATTCTCACAATACTAACATAACAATCTCCTTCCTCGGCCTGATTTCCAAATCATTGGCCCTTTTACAATCTGCCCGAAGGCTTCCAAGTAGAAACCCCTGCTCCCTACTCTATTTCTCTACTCACTCTCTCTCTCTCTCTGATTTTCAATGCCTTTGAGGCTTGATAATTTATACAATTTAAAATGATCTAATTTAAGTTCAATCCCTTCAACTTCTCAACAAAATCCTAAAATCACTCTTGAATCCCTAAAGATTTTCTCTCACCCATAATTAATGAAACTAATTTCTAAATTAATATTTTAGAAAAATCTCTCAATCCCTTTATATCCTCAACTGATCAAATCTCTCATATTCTCAAACATTTGAGAATTATTTACAATATTTAATTAAAAATACTTAAAACCCACTCAAATCATCCATAAAAATCTAGCTCCTCTAAAAACTTAAAAACCCCTAAGTTTTAATAAAATACAAAGTATTTTCTCTTTGCCTAATGCTCCTACATCAGACTCCCAAGGTTGAAAATGATCATGATCTCCTGATCATGTGTTTTAAGTCTTTCTCCGCCTGGATCCCACATTTTTTTCTGCAACTCATCATCTATATATGTTGTTTGCTGCTTTTCTCCAGGTCTCCATATCTTATGCTACCTCGCTCCACTGGCTGCACTTTCACAATCTGCCTCTGTCTTTCTCTTGCTGAAATTCTTCTACTTTCTTGTTGCTCTCTGCTGCTTCTGAGACTCCTTCATCATTAGTCTTCTGATGCTTTCAATCTCTATGTCCATCCCACTGCTACTGTATCCAATTTCTGTTAATTCAGCTGTTGTAGTTGCTTCTGCTGTTACTGCTCTTCTTGCTGCCAACATTGATGTTGTTGCTATCAATTTGCCTCAGCTGTCATCTCCCCGATTGTTGATAACATTGGTTTTACTCCTGCAGATGCTACCCCACATGTTGCTGCCTCCCAAACTTCCTATCCCTCTCCAACATTTTTATTTTATTCATCACCTGCAACTTCTTTCTCTGGTTCAAATGTCTCCAGCAAAAATTTCAGCCATTTCTCCTCAAGCATTTCATCAACATGCTGCAAATTAGTTCCAGCATAACCTTCGTCTTCCCTTTCGACAATCTTTAGTAATTTTCCATCATCATCTTGATTGATTCTGGCAATCAAATCAAGTTCTTCAAACATTGTAGCCTCATCCTCTATCACTGTAGCATTTCCAAAAAATTTCCCCACAGTCTTCTCTTGGCTATACAGACAAGCCAACTCTTTCTTGTCACCCATGGTAACAAGCCTCTGCTTATGAGACATGACTGTCTCACCTTTTTTCTACAACAGTTCTTCTTCTTCCAAGACAATTCCAAGTGATGGATTGTCTTCCGCATCACCTGTAAACACAACCAAATTTTCAGCTTCAAAATCACAAGACCCAATGGTCTCACTTGTTGATTCAGTCACCAAGTTTTCTCTCTGCAGTTCCAAGTCTTCTTCAGGACTCATAAAATCTTCACTGGTTGTCTCTTCAGCTTTCTCTGGAAACACTTCAGTATGTTGTTCTAAGTTCCTTTCCAACTCCTTTGTCAGCACATCAGTATGCTGATTTGCATTCACCCTGAGACTGTCAGCTAATCTCTCCTTCTTTCCATCCCCTGCTTCATGACTGTCATTCATGAAAACTTTCTTATCTTGCTTATTCAGCAAATTATCATGTGTGTAAGTCCTCTATCTCTCCAATTCTCTTCTCTGTAGATCTAATTTCCTATACAATTCAACAATTTCATTAGGAGTGGAACTTGGAAACTTCACACAATTTTCTATACCTTCACCAATTCTTGAACAATCATCAGCTGGTCCTTCTCTCTCTGCACCAATATTCTGATTAGACTTCTTTGTCTTCATTTCCTCCTGAGATCTTGCTATCTCAGCATTGATCTGAACAGAATTCAGATTCAACTCTTCTTGAAAAAACTCTAAAGCTTTCTCATCTCCCTATATTGTACCTGCAAACATACACAACTTATTAGTTTTAAAACCGCAAGACTTTTCAGTCTTGACTGCTTCCTCCAGCAATTCCTTTTGAACAGATCTGCATGTGGAATCTTCAAATTCCATCTCTGGCTCAAGAACTCTAAGTTCCTCCTTCAATAAGGCAATCTCACTTTGCCTCAACCTCATCTACAATGGTTTCCAAATCACTCTCTTTCCCTTCAGTGGAAAGATCCTTCCTCCTTTCTGGTTTTCCTACTCTTGCAGCCATTCCTGTAGTACCTGCAATTGTACCTTCAGCACTGCAATCTCTTTCTCTTTGAACTTATCAGTCATCTCACCTCTGTGGCATTCCTCTGAACCTCTTCTCTGATCCTCCATGATCATCTTCTCTATGATTTCATCACTCACCATGAGTTGCACTAGCCTCTGCAACAACAAGCTCTCCTGCTGCCACTTACCTCACCAATCCACTTCATTGGATCTTGTCTTTTGGTAAGTACTGGTTCACTACCTCTGGAACCTCTTGAGCACTCTCTTCTGCTCTCTCTAGGCTATCTCTTCAACTCACCTTCTCTTCAGAACACTGCAATTGTCTTCCCTATCCAGCCTTTAGCTTTAAGATCCTGCATGATCTTGTCCTCCATTTATTTCTGCAATCCTATTCACTGCAATTGTGTACCTTTGCATATCAGATTTAGAACACATTCAAATAAAACACACTTCAGTTCTCAACACAACCTTCCTGCACTCATTCAAAAAAACAAATATCTTCAAATTCAACAGAGCCTTCCTGCTCTGATACCACATGATGTAGGGCTAACCCTGCAAAACCCAGAATCTCTCCAATACTAGGCATATAAAAATGCATCTCAATAACTGCCCAAATAAAACTCCAAGACTGGGAAATTTCACACACTATCATTTTCGGAAGCTTGTAACATATGTTCACAAATTTTTATGGTTTATGAAAACCATACTTCAACACAACCCCGAAGCTCAATCATTTCATGCGAAAGCTCTCTTTTTAACTTTAAATCTCTGGTTAAAAACCCACTTCAAATAGCATCTAGAACCCAAATCATATTCTCATAAAAACCTTTTCCAAAAGTCTTAGAAAAAGATTTTCATTAAATCCCATATAAATGCTTTCATTTAATTTAAAAGGTCTTCGCCCCATCCCATGGAATTCGAACCGGCTTCATAAAATTTAATCTAAATGAGCCACGGCTTCCCATTCACATATCAATCATAACATATATCCGTATCCACAAATCAATGTTATGAATATTTAATAAGCTTTGGATTTCAAAATCCAATTCAATGAACCCAGAAATTAACACATAGCAATTCAACTTACCATTTACAAGTGAGGCGATACCACTGGTTTAACGGTTCACATCCTTCTTTACTGCTAAGTGCTTCATTGAAACTTCTGCATTATCGAATTGCTATTCGATTCACGGTTTCACTAAACCAGAAATTATAGCTCTATGGTTATTCAACGCATTCTTAAACATTCACCATCTTGTAATCTCTGCGCCTTCGACCAGGACTTCATGGAGTTTGGCTCCATTTCACTACTGTCTATTTCACAATTCTTGTTTCGATTTCTTGTATGAGGATTCAATCATCGATTTATGTAAATCGATCTCTCTCCCTCCTTCAACTTATCGCCATCCATCAATTCTGCTACTCAATACAACACCATTGTGTCTTAATTGATTCAAAACACCCTTCCGAAAAATAGAAAATACTTCCTCTGCAACATTAAGACTTAACCCATTCGATTGGGTTAACCCACTTGCACCGTTTCAAGAGTCGAGCATCCATCTGTAATTGAAATTATTTGGATAATAAAATCGACTTCAAATTACACCAATCAAACCCGTATGGAAAATTCTGCTGCGCAATTCAGGTTTAACTATTCAATTTAATAACCAGCACCATAACTCTGTGTACTCAGTGTTTAATAAACCAACGAATCTTAAATTGATCCGCTCGAGTTGCTGGTTATTTCGCCTTTTGAACGCCTCCCTCTTTATTAACAACTGGAATCGATCTCAATACCATTGATTATCCAACGCTTGCATCAACAAATTTTGATTTTAGCTCAACGAATCCAGTGCTCCTTTCTAGCACGATTTCTTCTGCATCTAGATTTGGACCAATCTCTACACATTGACTTAGTCAGCGCTAAGAGAATTAATTCCAGAAACCCAGATTAAATTACCTTCCTTCAAACGTATCTTAACCTCATAGAAAAGTATCAATTTGAATTGATGTTTATTCAAAGGTAATTGTTGATATCGATATCGATTATCAGAATTGGTATCGATTCCTATGAATCGAACCCAATTAATTCAAAACAAACTCATACCAATCACCTGATGTAAAAATCGTTTATTTTGTCCATATAAAGACTGAAAACGCAATTGAATTATGAATTCTCTCTCATAAAATACGCAGCAATTTATTATTACATTGGAAGTGCATTCATTACAGTGCTTCTCTTATAAACCAACAACATACACCAATCCAATCGATATTGAATCCAAATTCATTCATACAACATAAACTCAGGAAGAAGGTGTAATCTTCAGAAAATTAAATTCTATATTAATTCACACAATACTTACATAACAATCTCCTTCCTCGGCCTGATTTCCAAATCATTGGCCCTTTTACAATCTGCCCGAAGGCGTCCAAGTAGAAACCCCTGCTCCCTACTCTATTTCTCTACTCAAACTCTCTCTCTCTGATTTTCAATGCCTTTGAGGCTTGATAATTTATAAAATTTAAAATGATCTAATTTAAGTTCAATCCCTTCAACTTCTCAACAAAATCCTAAAATCACTCTTGAATCCCTAAAGATTTTCTCTCACCCATAATTAATGAAACTAATTTTTAAATTAATATTTTAGAAAAATATCTCAATCCCTTTATATCCTCAACTGATCAAATCTCTCATATTCTCAAAAATTTGAGAATTATTTACAATATTTAATTAAAAATACTTAAAACCCACTCAAATCATCCATAAAAATCTAGCACCTCTAAAAACTTAAAAACCCCTAAGTTTTATTAAAATACAAAGTATTTTCTCTTTTCCTAATGCTCCTGCATCATTCTTCCATTATCAAGGCACAACTTCTTTACCTTCTACACGTAGTGTCAGGTCTTATTATACCCGAGTCCTTCTACCGCGTTTAGCCTTTTCTTCATAAGTCGTCGTTACCGCATCAACCATTGTTCTGCACAAGTGTCGGGTCTTACTCGAGTCTATTCTTGCATTCGGGATGTCCTTTTTATTTTACGTTATAATCCTCCTTTTCTCTCCAATAAAATTTAACAAAGGGAAATCCCATACTCCCGGATTTGAAATGCTTTAGGCTTCAGTGTTGACTTGCATCACGTCCGCATCATTATCGCACTTTGGACTTCGGCGTTCCAACGTGATTCTTGAGTGTTTATCCTCTTGAGCTTGCGAATTTCGATATCCGATTGGGTCCCATAACCAGACTTCAATTCCTTTATATTTTATCTTTGAACTATATTGCATCCACCCCTTATTGCATGTTGCAAGATTTAACTCATAGAAATAACAAGGTTCCTCTTATCAAAATTGATATGCTATCACATCGCATCACAAACAACTTACCATGTGAACTATTAAGTATAGACTATAAACTCTGCGGTGTGCACTCATGCGCAATGCTGACATGTGGTCTCCCCTCGTCGCATCGCACATTCCATTCTTTACCGCATCGGAAACAATATAACATTCCTTGCGATATCTTTGAAGTAACCTCCTATTTCTTGCGTTATGTGATGTTGCACAGGATCAACACGTGTCCCTCCATTTCGCATCGCAGAATATTTAACTTAACTTGATGTCACCTTATTGCTATCCTTTAAGTGCTGCGATGTGCGGTATGCGGGTGAGGACCATGTCATCATTGCCACGTCACCCTACCATGTTACTGCCACATCATCGCTACATCATATTTACGTTACTTCCACATTATCTTCCGTACTTTGCAGTTCACAACTTATAACTGTTTGACTTAGTGGTAAATTATATTTCGTGCGATGTACGATATTGCGCTATGTTGCCGCTGTGATCATCACCGTTGATCTGCCCAGATCTACGGTCCTTGCTGCTGCTGGCACTTCCGATTGGTTTCTACCTCGTTAATCTTGCGATGAATCTTATCCATTCATTTCTTTCCTTCCCTTCTGCGATCTAATCCCGACCGTCCATTCCTTATTAGAAATTCTTCTAAGTGTTATGTCTTTCTATTCAATTTTTGTTTATTTATACTGTCCCGCTCTGTAACTCCGGTTTATATCGATTAAGGCCTTCTCTTCCTGCAAAGCCCTCTTTGTTTCTCGGCTCTTGTCTCTTCCTGCTTTTGCTATGTGTAAGATCTCTGGTCCTCGCTGTGTCTTGCAAATTCGATTGCCTTCTACTGTGCGCTGAAGCAATTCGCTGCCTCTCTAATTCATTAGCTGCTTCTGCTGCCTTGTTGCCTTAAGTATTCACGCTAAAGCTTCTCCACACTGCTCCTTTACCTCTTTTTTTCACATTTCCTAATATGCTCCTTTGCCTTATAACTGTTTCTTCTCTGCTCCTTTTCCATCACTGGTAATTATGGTGTTACTCCTTTGTGCTAATTTTCCATCAATGACAATATTTCCAACAGAAGGATGCCATTTTAACCCCTTAAAATATACCTAATGATGGCCTCATCACACGTGGAAAATGAGTATAACAATGTTTCATTATAATAGTTTGGAAATTTCGGCTTTGAGCTCATATATCAATAGAATATGTGAAATTATTTTGATAGTATGATAAGAGTAACGCATAAGAAAGAAAGAATAACATGATTGTTGTGTACAATGAGTTGAAGATAACATGTAAAATTACAATCAGATTGTGCTGGAAAAACCTACAAAAGGATTATAATGCATTACAAAGAATGAGATTCACATCAGCGTAGTCCAGAATGTGAAATGAAAAGCCCTGGTGGCATAGAATAGTGTTAAACATCAATACATTTGATAGATAGAGTGTAAGTCTGTGACAAAGAAATAGAATCGCATAAAGCTTATGATACCATACGATGGATAGTTGAACCAAATACTTCACGAAAGGGAATTTTAATGTCATGCGAAAGATCATTGAGTTATTTCACAACCATGCGCCAACAACTCTATACTCGCTAGGAAGCTACGCCTAGGGAATTTGCACCATAAATTGAAGGGAAATACATCTTACAATTACCGTTGAATAATTTAAAGTGCAAGAGGAATATTATATACCCTAATGTGCTTTGCAATGCATGAGAGCTTGAAGGTAATTGCAGACACATGACAGCAGAGGTGAGTTGCACTGGAGTTAGAATATGCCATAGAAGAGAATATACAAAGTGCGATAGAGACTAGGGCACATCACACTATAAGAATGGGATGGAAATTGAAATAATAAACAAGTCTACATGGCAGATGGAATACATGCCCAATAGAATGTACCTAAGAAAGAAGCTGCCCAATAGAATGTAACTCATAATGTTAGTTAACTTTATATCAATTTTTCACTTGTGCCATTGCAGTAAATAGCCAAATCAATAATGAAAGAAGCTGGGAAATGTAAGGATGTCAGCCCTCGTAATATGTTCCCCAATGTCAATTAACTTTGTATCAATTTGTTCCCCCCAGAGCCAACCATTTGAACTTGTATTCAGTACGGTGATTAATAGTTGGCAATCAGTAGCAAGAATCATGTTTACTTCTATGAAAGGGAAATTCGAATGTGCATATGGTGGTTTTATATCATGGAGGGAAATTCAAATGTGCATATGGAGGTTTTATATCATGGAATGCATATATGCCATTTAACAGAGGAGATTCAAGTAATTTGTCATTGAATAATTTACAAAATATTTAAAATGCTTGAATGTGCTCCAAACGAATGCTTTTTGTAAAATTTCTTCCAACAATTGGGTGTTAAGAAATTTGTTATGTTTTATCGATTCTGGTAGATGAAAAAAATAGAAAAATTCCTTCCTAATGGTATAAAACAGGGAACACATATACAAAGTAACTAATTTCTCAAGGGATTAGACAGGGCACACATATACAACATAACTAATTTGTCAAGGGATGATGATTATTTCTGATTTATTTTGAAGCGCAACTGCTTAGTTATATTACGATTTATTTTGAAGTGTAACTGCTTAGTTATTTTACAAGGTTGACACTAGTGGTAGAGAAGAATCCCTGGTGGGTCATCTCTTTCCCATATTTTTCCGTGGAATCTCTTCAATCAAGCAGCTTTGGTTCACAATGCATATCACCTGAAGAACTAGACTCAACTAGACATGATCGACTTTCTTGAGCATCATTACTCCAATATGATGTTACAAAAATTTATTAAGTATTATATACAAGCCCAGTAATATTTGTATCACATGTACTGCTAACATAGTTTTTCTTATTGCAGGTATTGCAATTTTGAGCTCCTGAAACTTCAATTTCTAGGCAATCTTAGAACCTGGAACAAATATAGCCTAACTTAAATTATACATTATCAACAAACATTTAAGGACACTGTAACTATATCCATCTCATTTCAGACCTTTCCTAATAGAATATTACCGATGGTGACAAAAATTCCTTCTCGTTTCAGACCTTTCCTAATAGAATATTACTGATGGTGACAAAAACTCCTTGCATTATGGATGGGTTCGGAGTCATTAGCATGGCTTGTGACAATTTCTAGTTCAACTCCTCATCTGCACAACTTGAGCACCTGCTTGTGACAATTTCTGGTTCAACTCCTCATATGCACAACTTGAGCACCCGTTCAACTCCTCATTTGCACAACTTGAGCACCCACTGGACATTTCACCAGAATCCAACATAAATAAATAATGAAACCCAAATATTAAATTTAACTGACCCTAAAAAAAAAGATAAATAATATCTTGTTTATAAAGCTCTCGAATACCCGAACCTTGAAGTACAAAACCAGTGTGCTGCTAAATCAATTAACAAAGAACTATGTTGAAAAATACTTGAGATAGCTCTCTGTTGGTTCACCTCCTCTATTGCATGGATTCTAGGATAAAATCTTTTCGAGTTCGTAGTGGTTTTCAAATTGATCACTTTGAATGTGTTCTTCTGTTGCATCCATTTACAAGACCGTCCCTAAATAACCATAATACACTAGAAACAAAATTATTAGGACAAAATCTTTGTTTGCTGGATAACTCTCCCCTTGGAACTATCTAGAGCGCATGCAATATGCACGCATCATCTAGGCACATAGACCCACACATCTTCCACGTGCTCATTGAAATAAAAATTTTAAATATTAATAAAAGTACATACAATATAAATAATAAATTAAATTAAATATAAACTAATTTATGGGATAGACACATGAGGCTGGTATGCATCTCACATGACCCTCTAGATTCCAATGCTAAACCTACGTACTTGTTCATAGACGCCTGCCTTTGCTCTAGCTTGACTTGCTATTTATGAAATTACCCAGACCTGCGTACTCGTTCATAGACGTCTGCCTTTTCTCTAGCTTGACTTGCTACTTATGCAATCAAAACTGGTTAATTGACTCCCATGCAATCACAACTTGGTAATTAACTCCCTTTAGAATTATAATTTATGGGGAAGAAATTACTGGGAAAAAATTGTAGTTTCAATTTCTTATGGTCTATCAACTTTGGGTAAACAACACCACAAAGTTGTTGGTCAGTGTCAGTGGATACCTAATCTATGTTTAATGCCATCATGGTCGACTTCTTCTCATAATAAAACACATCTTCAAAAGAAATTTCCTTCGGCCAGGAGAAGGCCATGCCACTGAACACAAGCACAACCATAAGCCTAACAATCCTATTCTTAATGGGCATCAAAGGGGAGATCTGAGATAAGATATGTTGCAAGTGAGGGCTAGGTGCCTAAGAGGATATTTTTCACTGCATGCACTTCCCTATCTCTCGTAGGCAATAATCAAGGATGATTTGTATTTGAGAGTTACTTTAGCCCAAGAGTTTCTTCAAAATAGTTACTCCTTTAGCCCAAGAGTTTCTTCAAAACAGTTACAATAGATAAGCTTCCCGGCTCTAAGCTTGTATCAACAAAGCTTGAATAACTTTACTTGTAAACGGACTACAGGTCTATTTCGAGCTTTTAAATGTATCTGTGTTGTCTCCATTATAAAAAGGAAAATATTATAAAAAATAAAAGAATGGCCAAAAAGATTATAAAAAATAAAATAATGGCCAAAAACCTTGAATGATCATGGAGATTGTGACAGTAAAAGCAAGAGAAACATCTCAACATATTTTCTCGTTGAAATTGGACGAAACCAAGAGCAACATCTTTTTCGGTTGAAATTGGACGAGGAAGAATCAAGGGTAGCAGAAGTAGAGAAAAAGGAACCATATATATTTATGAACCAGTAAGGCTTTTTTATTATTATCAGTTGATTGTTTGTACTTCATTTACTAAGGTGTTGATGAATTTGTCAAGCTTAATTTGTAAAGCTTGACAGTGCATCCAGTAGATTAACCAACACATAAAATGTGCATATGTGTTTGTTTAATGATATGATATGTTTTGTCTTCAAATGTCCTATAACTAAAAGTGATTACCCTAGAAACTTTGCACAAGTTTTTTTATTTAACCCACTCCACCCCACCCGTCGCTTAAGCTCTCGTTGTTCTACTTCCACCTTCCTTATTGGAAGGAGTAACCTTGGGGAAGGTGCTAGCCTTACATGTCACAAATTCATCTATGATTGCCTGCATTGAATCAATTGCTTTGAGATTGACCAAAACCCTCGATGCTTCTTGATTGATTGATGGCAGGCAGCGAAAGGAATGGTTGGTAGCTACTACATTCTTTCTAAGCCTCTGCAATCTCCCTCGGATGTAAGGGAAAGGAAAGGTCGGCGGCTACTTCATTCTTGCTAAGTCTTTGCAATCTCCCTTAGATGCAAGCCTATGCAATATCCCTCAGATGATATCTTTGTTACAAGAAATTGAGACTTTAAGCCTCTGCAATCTCCCTTAGATGAGATATTTGTTACAAGAAACTGAGCCTTTCGTTGATTTTTCCCTCGGATGAGGATCTCTGCTACAGAAAATTGAGTCTTATGCAAGAAACCGCTTCTCCTCACCTTTATCATGGCCTTGCCACCAGTCGTTGGTTGGCCAACATTCTGAGAGTCACATACACATGCCAACATTGTTAACAACCATATGCCAAGAGTCGCCAACAGCCACATGCCGAGAGTCACATACACATGCAGGGGACACATGGCAGCAATACATCATAGGGAGCAAATGGTAGCAATACACCATCATGTTGCACAACATATCAAATATATGTCAAAATTAGTTCACATAAATTATTATGAAAATGTTATGTTTTAATGCTAGCCTTCAAGCTAGCATTAATCAGCTTCACAAGAGGAAACTTTGGATAAAGACTTAGATAATTTACATCGAAAATGATGGTTGCAATAAGAGCTCAAAATTGTTGTGCCAATACCCTTTCAAATAAATGATATTTAAAATTAAAATTAAATACTCTTTTATTAAAACTTAGGTTAAGTTTTTGAGAAAAGGCATAGTCAACCATCAACTAATAACAAGTCAATGGCGATCGAACACAATATACCATGCTTATGGGAAGGTATAATAAGACCATGCAGTGAAATATGCACCACATTAATGCACTGCAAAGGTCTAACATGAGATATTGCATTAGTGAATCAACAATGTGCAAGCCTGTAGGGCTTAGTAACACATCATGACAAAATATTACAATAAAAGGTTGTGCATGCAATGATGCAATTGAAAGTGTAATTAAATAACCATAAGCATAACCACTAGTTGTAACAATAAAGGTGAAGTTATCTACTACTAGAACACAAGAATGTTAACCAAAGTATAATTGCGCTAGAGCATCCTAGGGTAATGAGATTCATTCGATCTATTGCTAGCACTTTTGCCTTCGATCAAGCGCATGATGGGAATAGTTCCAATAAAAGTCATGTAAAACGCTATGGTGGTAATGATACATGTAACATGTCCAACGAACCAATATTAAGGTTGCAGAGACTATGAATCTTGATGAATCGTACATATCAAAAAAAAATTCCAAGAAATGAGATGGAGACGAGGTAGTGCTATCATATTATAACCAAGGATGATAAGAAACTAAAGATACAATTGTGCTAGTGCATCATAGTGAAATAGTTAGTCCCATACTAAGATTCTAAAGTGTGATAACACAATAAAAAAGGGAACACAGGCACAACGATGCAATATAGAGGAGTATGTGAGGGCTTCCTATTGCTATAATTGCCTCTGCTTACCAAATTCTCTCGCATATTACAATGACAACTCTGTCTTGCATAACAAAATTACGATGGCCAAGTGTCATTCTACATTCTATCCAGCCATGACAAATGAATCATTGTAACAAGAGGAATTAAATAATACACATGAGTTGAGAATACTATGAAAGTCCATACATGTAGAGAGCATATATATGGTGCATAACAAAATTACGATGGCCAAGTGTCATTCTACATTCTATCCAGCCATGAAAAATGAATCATTGTAATAAGAGGAATTAAATGATACACATGAGTTGAGAATACTGTGAAAGTCCATACATGTAGAGAGCATATATATGGTGCATAGGAAGATGTGATAATACCACATGCGCGTAGCAGAGAAGAGTTAATAAAATACCATGTGCAATTCATGGAACATGTAATAGGATACATTCAATACATACAATAAAATGATGTAGATACAATTTTCAAACATAAAAGTGAATCGTTGTTGCACATTACAGCAATGGATATGTGGATATGTTGTGGGACTAAGGTTGCATAAGTAAAAGCATATATGGTGCACACATGTCAACATTGCATTAGAAGACCAAGGCCTCTAAGACAAGTCGTTCCATCAATACAAAGTGAAATAGAGTGAAATAAAATCACAGGAGTGAACTACAAGAATAGAGGTGAAGCACCTTATCATTAAAGTGTGAGCATGCACTATGAAGTCGCAACCACACTTGTTAAATTTAGATCATATCAAGCTTGAAATAAATGAGCATGGGAAATAATTTTCATTAGTTGTGAAAGTGTATTGATATGAGGCTAATTTTGTGTTGGAGGATATATAAGACTACATGAATATAACACAATGGAAACCATATCAAAGTTGTGATAAGAATCACCAATGAAAATGGAAGTCGAAGCCAAGCAATTTCAACATTGAAACAAAATCAACATTTTAGGGATGTAGACTATTATTGACCATTTAAAATTGATTATATAAATAAATTTCATTCATGATAATGATTTATTTTTTATTATAATCGTGCATCCTAATTAATGGTTGTGAGTTTGAAGGATTGGAATAACAAAACATTTTTTGGTCATATATGTCTAAACGCTTCATAGACGCTTGATCTAAATAAATGGCAATCATTAACCATCTAAATCTATACCAAGATGACTAGAGAGTGTGATGGGGGCATCATCAAGCTTCCAGAACAGTATCAAAACACACAGACGATGACATCTATACCGATTTCCCGAATGGAGCTCCTATCTCAAACGACGTGAGGTCAACTCAGGACTTCTTACCAAGGAGACCCCCTAGTGTTAGTGGATTATACAGGGTCAAAGGATGGGGTTGGGTTACACTTTTTAGAGAAATGAGGGAGCATTTTGGTGAAAAATGAATGTTCGATCAAGAAATTTTAGATTATCGTTCAAGCAATTTTTGAGTGCTTGATCGAGTTGTTGAGGCGCTTAAAAATAGCTCAGTCAAGCATTTAAAAAAACCTCTTTCAAGACATTCTATAACCCAATTTAACAGCTCGATCAAGCCCTTGATCCATATCATTTACCATTATTAACATTAATAAAAGTTGGTAAGGGGGTTGGTGGGTTAGACTTTTCAATGGCTCGATTGAACTGTTGTTTAACCACTTATACAACTCGTTCAAGGGTTACTTTAACGCTTAATCGATCTATTTGAATTTGAAATTTAGGCACCAGATTGAGTACTTAAAGCACTCGATCGAGCCTCTTAAACACTAAAATCCACAATTTCAGCACCTCTTCTGAAAAATTTCTTGCAACACCATTTTGTACCCTAACAAACTTAGGGATAAATTTGTACTTAGGAGGAGGAGATGACCACGTTGGATTCATGCAAGAATCCTCTGTCCAATGGCATATGAGTTTGACATTTCTGAATTCATATGATATTTTTCATCTAATTTATTTTAAATATAATTCTTGAAATATTTTTGAATTATTTTAAAGAGGTTGAATAAAAAATCAATATGATAAAATATCCACAACGAAAAAAATTCAAAAAATACCACTATCTTTGTTTATGAGTCCTCTTCAAAAGGGTACTTTGGTTTTTAAATGTATTTAAATAGTTGAAAAAAACCTTATGTGAACACGTGTCTGCGAAATCCAATTGAAATATTACTTCACAAACTTCGAAAAATATTAAAAGATATGTTTTTGCATAAATAAATAATTTTTTAATAAAAATTATCTCTCTCTGTGTAGATCATATATATATATATATATATATATATATATATATATATATATATATATATATATATATATATATATTACACATTTTAGACTAAGTTATGCTATGTGAACACACACATATCTTTTAAGATGTGTGGAAATTTGCAAGGGAAAGCATTTCATGTTGAAATGTGTAATTCCTACTTGTCCAGTTGTGACTCTCTATGAATAGAGTCTGTTCCTATTTCCTAGGTTAGCTAAACCTAGTTTCCTTATTTGGTGTGAGGTTGAGATATTCCCTCAACCAAATTATTGTACGTCCAAGATAGATTTCCTATCTTGATACTAATACATGTATAAATGTGTGTAATCTATTTGATTAATATATAGTTTGCATATTAAGATTTTATTTTGGTATCGGAGCTTCTACTCCAATACCCAAACGCAAGCTCTGATACCAAATTACAACAAATGCACAGGCAGAAACGTGAGACAAAGCTCACACAACTCAATGAATTCAATTGCTAAATTACATCACACTTATATAGGAAACTGCACTCACCTAATCTTCCTGAAGAAGAGGAAACAGACCTGAATATGTGCAACCAATTCCTAAATAAACACTCTCGTTCAACCACTCAAAACTAATTCTATTTCTGCATTATTCTCACATTTCACTTAATGGAAAATTAAAATACTATACGACACTAAATATTTTTGCAAAAAATATCATTAGGACAACAAGATAATTCTCCACAATTTGTCTCTTTACTCCGAATCAAAATTCATAATGCTTATATGAATTTTGAGGGCTTCAATTCGATAAAAGAGAAAACACTTGAAATTTCATCGCCACATTTAGCCCAAAAGTGTAACCCGTCTTCATGCTTTCTCCCCAACACCATCAACAAGACATCAGTCACACTAGACAACCAAAGGATATTCAACGCTCAACAAAAATTACAACAACCTCTTCTAAACGATTCACATACACTAATGAACCTCCATCAATTACTATAAGATGTGCATCGATTAAGATCACATCCAACAATTGTAATATGGTGTGCACATATTAATATAAATGAAATAAGCCTTCAGTGATTAGCATTTGGTGCACATAAAAGAAACCTATAACTATCAACATTTACACAGATTGTCACAATGTCTATTCTTTAGACATGTGCTCTTTCCCTACACACAGTGGCTCAAAAAAAACCATCCAACTCACAATAAATAAAATTTCTTAAACATTCATAAGTCATTGTAATAAACAAGTTAGAAAACAAGTGAATCCACCTGTGCAGTGTCACTATGTTCTCAAGTCTCAGAAATTCGATCCAAATACATCAAATCCATACTTTCGAAATATCACAAGGAATATATCAGATCTCTGCCAACTGAACCATTATTGGGCTAGTGGTGATCCCTGGGCCAAAACGTCAATCCAAATTGATCTCTCAATGATGCATTCTAACTTATTAGCAACAGCCTTTGTGTACTCTAATATGCAAACTAAGTTAATCATTCAATCAAATTATTGGGCACTTGTACTAGAACAAACAATGGAGATAATTAAGAAACTTTGATCACGTCATTCCATAAAGAACCTAAACTTCATATGCATAGATCAATCACTCAAGTGGGCACTTATTGACTAATTTCATTAAGAAATTATAATCTCTCCACCATTGAATTACCAAAGTAAAAAACATAAAAAATTTGATGGTTTTGTTTGACTAGATCAACTAGACATTAATTACCTTCAATTGCATTGCCTATTTAATGGTTTTGTAAGCAATGTTTTTAATTTCTTCACCCACAGGTTCGGTAACTCGGTTCCCAAAGAAAAATAGGTGATTTATAACTCGATATGGAAAGTAGGTGACTCATTTTGTAGTGCGGGTTGGTTAGAAAAAAGGGTGCATTATCAGGAAAACTCTGTAAAAATTCTTCAACACTTTACTAGGCATCTCCAAAGCCTATCCAACTTCCTCTGCAAGCATCAAAACAAGACTCCAAATTGCCAGATACCTCTACATCTTCCTACAATTTTGCTTCCAATCACAAAGAATGTGATAATATCATTATCCAAGCTGACATCAAAGCCAACAAACTAACCATAATGCCAAGAATAACATTGTCATAATCCCCAATAGCTTATCATATCTGTCATTCCAAAATCCTAGGATGGTTGAGGATAACTTAAGCCTCCTTAATAGTATCATTTTTACCTTTATTTATAGTCAATGCATGTTTCCAAACCAAAGTAAAAAGGTGAAGTTGGAATTAAGTGTTATGAGGTTAAATTGAAAATACCATGACCTTAAGGTAGAAATTGTGATGTACAAACAAGCTAACATTTTATGCATCTATTACATATGTTGAAAATAATTGTATGTGAATGCATTTCAATATTGTGATGACACAAATAAGAACATACTTTGGCATAAGAAATTTATTTTTTTATGGTGTAAATTTGAGGTATATTACTGTTGTATTTCAACAAGAAATTTCAGCACCTACACTAGTGTGGGACCACAGGTCTTAGCAGCACCTACACTGGTGTGGGAAAAATTTGGTGCATGTCTATTTTAGTTATCCCTTAATTAAGATGGACAATAAAATGTAATCTAATTTCAAAATAACTTGTAATAGTTAAGTGAGTGTGATAAATTTAGTTAACTCATGAATTTCGAGTTGAGGGTAGTTGGTGAGGCATGCAGAGTAATTCTAGTTGTAACAGAGTTCGAAGTGCAGTGGTGCATTAGTTAATGCAAGTTGTAATCACTTTAACTTAGTTAAGTGAGTTAAAGTCAATGGTGCTAGTTGTAACTGTTTGATACAGTAGTGAGAGATCAAGTGAATTAAATATTATTTAATTCACAATCAATGATCTCACATGCAACTGAGGATTTACTATTATTAGCTGCATGCATGTCAGTTCTAGTGGATACCCAGTTGAGATATAGGAGAAAGGGATGTTGACTATTAGTTGTAGGATTATTGGGTTGCACCCATGCAACCAAACACCCATTGGATTGACCATGACCCTTGCGCAGTCAAGGAAGACCAAAGTTCCTAAAATATAGGGATTTCATTCCACATGAATTGCGCAAGCAAGGTAGGTTGTTTAGAGGTTGAGAATTGGCTAAGTGTTGGTCAGTTTTGTCCAGGATAGTTGAGACAATTAGCTGAATACAGGAGGGCTCTTGTGAGAAGAGTTGTATGTAATTGTTTCATGTATCCATGCTGAATATCCAATAGAAGATAGTGGGGTTTTGAGTAGCAAGCTTTCCCTGGGAAATTATTTGTGTTGTGGTTTGATTGATTCTTCTTTGCTTCATGTGATTGGTGATTGTGTTTTTAATTCCACAATTGATTTGTAGAAGTGATTCAGTATCTTGCTTTAGTAAATTTTTAGCTCGGATTGAATCCATGATATACATGCTTGTTGTATAATTTCTACAATTACACCCTCTACATATAATCCTCTAGTACTAGAAAAAATATCTATTAGAATTTAGAGTTGTTAGCTAACAACTTCCTTAATCAAGCTACATATGCCCCTCTCTCTAGAATCTTTATGACACTTTGTACCTTTCACAATATGCCACATCAATAAGACTGCCAAATCATCAAAATTTCCCTAACAATCTAGATTCCTTATAAAACTAGGACACTTTCTTTTACATGAAAACTCACAATTTCTAAATTTATACAAATTTTATTTCAGGGAAATATCTCCCCTTTGGAAAATTTCTTGACCCCCTTAGATCTAGTCAAAATGGTTGCCTAGGGGTTGATGCTCCAACATCATTAACCATGTATATTCACCCCACTTTACTATGTAGATTATTATCTCATAAATAAATATGTTTTGTTACAATACCATGACTTATCATTATCACATGCCAAAAAAAACTATAACTCATTTCATATGACATTTGTTTTCATGTGAGATTTTTTTAAATTGATTAATTTAATTAAAAGGGAAGAAAAGGCAGTTCTAACTACTTTTAAGATAAATCTCAATCTTTAATTTGTAACTATTATTAAAATTAGTGTAGCCATATAAATTGAATGGTTGGTAAATGCTGCTAAGAATTAATCCATAATAAGTGTCAAAGCACTTACTTCATAATACATCTAATATTGTTAAAATAAAAATAAAAAGTCATAGAACTAACTAAGTTACACCTGAATCATTTTTTCCTACTGGACTTGTTGGCTAGAATATAAGGGAAAACACATTGACAGTAGCAGCAGTAAACAAAAATACCATATGTAGATTGCCAAAAAATTTAGAAACCCCGTAAAACCAAAATACAACCTATATTCATCCCAAAAAAATGAGATTACTTGGCGCTTGGAGCGTCATGTCCATTTCGTGAAGATGGAGGAGGGAGAAGTCCCTCATGAATGTGTGCTTCTATATGTGCCAACTTGCCCTCCAATACATCCACTCTTGCTTGGAGCCTTCTCTATACTTGACGTAAGGATACCAGTTTATCCATCATGTGCCATTGATTATGCTAAAGGTCGTTCATGCAAGTAATGATTTCATTTCGGTCATCATGTTGGTCACAGGTAGGTTGCTCCAATATGGTATTGACCTATTGAATTTGGCATTCCGGTGAATTGAATGGAGGTGGCAAGTCAATTCCACGAGGGGAGGGAGGTGGCTATTTGTCTATCTCCTCCCTAAAGTCTCAAACCTCCGCATGATGGTCTTCTCGCTGGTTGCGAGGTCCCATGCCTATGTGGGCACAACCTCGTTGGCGTTGCATGATTCATAGACAGTCCACTAAAGATCGCCAATTCCACACCCTACACTCAGAGAAACTGACACCCACACTTTCAGGGCAGGGATACCAAGAAGAATTATAGAATTGTGCACTGTAATAAAGTCGACACCTAGTTGCTTCCAACACTGACCAAACCTAGAACCAAATGTGACTCACAGTCCCAAAATGGAGAGGGGAAACCCCATAAACAACACCATTACCTCCCCATTTTACCACAAATATGGAACACCAGACAAAGACCAAGACGAGCCAACCCTCGACAAACCTAAACTCATCCACAACTACCCCAAGCTAAATAATTTTACCACAATACAAATTAACAACTTAGAGAGGAGAAAAATATGAGCAAACCTGAAGGCTGGGGGGAGAGTTTTTGTGAATTTGGAAAATAAACAGTTGCACACATAATTACTATAACCACCAGCTCCAGTTGTTGAATGCTTCGCCCCAATTTCCTACTCCTGCTGAATTTGTGTTCAGACTACCATGAGCCAGGGTCCCAAGTGGATTTGTGTTTAACTGATACCACGATAGGGGATGAGCCTCCAAGGTCTAAAATGATGTTTGTTCGAATAATTGCAATTTGGGGAGCCAGGGATGGAAAAGAGAATAAGACACCCAATAATCCTCTGAAGAAGTTGCCTACCAGTTTCCCTCTGCCCATTACCATGCTAATCCAATGACCATCTAAGAGTCCCCACATACAACATATACCATAGTGCCCTTCGAGAACCATTTGTTCTCGCGTGCCCCCCGAGGTGTGTTGAACACACTTCATGTTAACGTGTGCCACGTGGGTGGGGGTTAAATGCGCCTCCTTGTCTTTTGCTTAACATTGGGGTCACTCCCATGACGTATATTATTATTATTATTATTATTATTATTATCAAAAGAATTAATATATAAATAACATTTTTTTAATTAGTCATATTAATTGAAAGAGAAAAAGTGGTATAACTACTTACTCGTGTGAAATGACACTTGTTCACATAACATTTTTTTTAATTAATCATATTAATTGAAAGAGAAAAAGTGGTATAACTACTTTGGAGATAAATCTCAACCTTTAATTTGTATATACTACTAAAAATATTATAGAATATTCTATGATTATGTATACCATTGAAAATATTATAAAATATTCCATCTAAGTCCAATTCTATTTATAGTCATTAATAAATAAATTAAAATTTTAAAACTCAATTCTAAAATACTCGTGACTATCCACATAAACTAAAATATTTTGATTACATCTAGAAAAAAAATGGAGTTGTCTTTAGTGTGATCTTTTGGAGTTTCCAATGTTGGTGAAAAATTTTGAGGTAAAATCTTGATTAATGATTCAGCACCCTAAAAAACCCTTAAAGCACTTCGACTGTGCAAAGTTACCCATCAAACTTATGTTTTCAATGAATTCGGAGCAGATTTTAAAGAAATTAAACCCAAAAATCCACGTAATAAGTTTTCAAAAAATACTGCTAAAGAAAAAAAAAAAAAAAAAAAAAAATTCATATCACAATTAAAATTACTAAACACCCAACCATAAAAATATATTAGAGATTATCTTTAACTCGGTAGCCAAACTACATGACCATGGTATGGTCATACAGATTTCTAGCTTTACTTGAAAAAAGGAAAAACGAAAAGACGGCAATTACAAATGAATTACAAACACAAATCAATGATCTCGTCGCCGCCAATCAATTATGGGCTTCAACAAAGCGAGCAATGTGTTGAATAAGTGTCTCTGTACACTCCGCGTCCTGCTTTAAGAAGTAGAAACCGTGGTTCTCCTCTGCAAACGCAATCATCTGAGCCGTCTTTCCGTGTTTGAGAAGACTCTCGTAGTATGCCTTTGCCCGGTCTCTCAGCAAATCACGCCCCCCTATCACAATCAACAGCGGAGGCAGATTGGCCTCCGCCAAAGTCGGATAATCGGAGGAGGCGGCGAGCGGATTGCTGAAAGGGTGATCCTTATCAGCCCCTTCAGGCAGAGCCATCATCCGATTCCTAACACTTTCTTCCAAGGCTTCCGGTGATTCGATCTCCGACTGAGTGCATTGTTCTCCACCAAAAGAAGGTTGCACCATAACAGCCCCTTTGATTCTCAGAGGATTATAGTCGCTGTCCTTCACAATCACATGATGCACGATATTTCCACCCGCGCTGTCGCCCACTACAAACACCCTGCGGAAGTCAGCATGGGACTGAAGCCACGGATCCCCATTTATTCCGTTGTCGTTGTCTGTCTTCGTCGCTTGAGAGCGGAGCCACGACAGGGCGGTGAGGCAATCGTCGTAAGCAGCCGGGAGGCGGTGTTTAGGAGCAAGCCTGTAATTCACGGAAACGACAATTGCGCCTGCCGCAGCGGCCATTCTAACACACAGCGTGTGAAAAGGGCGCCACGCCGGAGAACCCATGATGAAGGCACCGCCATGGAAATAGAGGCAAACGGGCATTCGCTTGCTCTCGTTGTCGTGGGGTTGAGTCGGAGGAAGAAAGATGCGCACCCACAGGTCGAGATTGTGATCCAAAATTACGTCCTTGGACGCCACTCCGCAGTCCCCAGGTAGCGTGCCCTGCGGGGATGACAGGACAGGCGTGGCCAGCTCTTCTAACACCATATCAATTACTGATTTTTCCATCAATTAACAGAATACAATATATTGACTAATGGGTATGAAATGGAATGGGGAAGCGTGGTAAGAGGGAGCGCAAGGGTATGAATATATAGAACACGCGAACTCTAATTTTGACTTTACCGCATCGTAATTTGATCAAATAATCGCACTGTCGAGGATTAAGAGGGGAATATACGCTACAAGCGTGCAGAGTCGGTAATGTTTCAGCACGGAAAATTGTCTGTTGTGCCTCTAGATGACTGTCGATGTCTGTTGAAGTGGGGACGTAAGAATTTAATACTTGCGTTGCGTTGTTTTATTGTTCAGATTCCTATTCCATTTCCGAAATGTAACGATATGTCCAAACGCTAAATGGAACGATATGAATTTGGGTACATTTGCGTATAGGAATAGAACTTCAGCAACTGGTATATCAAATCAAAGCGATTTCGTGCATCACCGCACCGCGACTTTCTGATCCGTAAAAACCGGAAATGAAACTTAACGCAACGACTAGGGGTTAAATGGAGCCGTACACAAGATGGATACCAGTCGGTGGAAAGGGTCTGTTCCGATTGGAGAATTTTTTTGGTAAACCAAAACAAAAAAATTTAATGATTTTATATTCATTTAAAAGTACAGGTGTCAAAGTTGGTGGTAAGTTACATCTTCCTTTTGACTAGAGATTTCCATAGTATTACACATAATTCAAATTAGGTATCCTAAATCTTGGTAACCTGTATGAAACAAAAACTCCACGTAGGATTATAGCGACTTGCCATTGTATAATATGTTTTAATATTTTATCATGTAATTATGTTGATAAGAGCGTATTTTCTTCTATTTAATGATTAATAGATAGATAGTAGCGATTTGATCTTTGATAATATCACCAAATAATTTTAATAATAGTTATTATAGAGAGTTGTGATTAATCTAAAAAATATTATGGTTTTTTTTTTATTTTTAATTTAATTAAAATTGAATATATATATATAATATTTTGATTATAAGATATTTTTTTAGGTATATGGTATTGACAATTCTTGGTATTGGCTTATGGTATTGTAAGAAACTTTATTTGTAGGTTAAAAATATACATGATAAAGTGAGGTAACTTTTCATTATTAAGAATCTTGTTTTATATATATATATGTTAACTCACTTATCAATTTTCTTTATAATTACTACTAATAATATTAATTTAACGTAAAGTAATAATTTAATTGGAATTAAGTCCATAAAGCATTGTTGAATTCAATTAAGGTTTTTTCACATTAAATATTTCTAAATATTCATGGTCCCACTTAAAAGAAGAAGGTGCCCTCTCCTTTAGCTATGTTGTAGGGGCCACCCAAACAAACAAATTCCTAGCAAATGCAACCAAACAAACTCCCCACAAATCTATTAATATTAGTGCCAACACAAAATTTTACAAAATTTACCCCTCCTTTAGTGACTCCTACAATTCTATCAAAGGATGAGTAAGAAGAGATTGATCAAGAAAGTTAACAAATGAAGGAAGTTGAAAACACAAGCTCATATATCCATCAAACAACAAAACCCCCATTGCATGAAATAATTTCAGACAAAGTTGGAGAGAAAATCCAATATATGAAGAACCACGCAAATTAATCATTGTTTCATGAGGACGCGTCTGCTAGGGTGGGGTGCACGCACCCCATGATTCCCACACACCTGGGATGGGGGATGCTTGGGGAAGTGTTTCCTCAATGTGGGGGGCACGTCTCCCCAAAAAGGGTGCTTTTAGATGCACCTCCTCAAAAGGGGGGCGCCCAAAAGCACCCCTTTTGAGTTTCAAGAACTTTTGTGTGGGGAAGCCTAATATATAAGTCTATGGCCCTATTATTGCTATGCAATTTAGGTAATGTTATATTCTTAAAGTGAAAGTGATAATCTCCTTTATCTTTCATTATTACCATTTTACTTAAATTTTTAACATTATTATCAAATAACTTAAGATAATTTAGGTAATGTATTGGATTTTATAGGGAGAAAGTAGAATTTTAGATCTCACACAAAATCCATGGGACTTCATAGTTTTTCAATATTTTAGGATTGGGGGATTGCAAAGTTTCTATTGAGTATTTAATCAAGAGCACTAAGCCTTCTATGTACCATGATGTTAGTGGCATTAGTTGTCAAACTCCTCTATCACGTCCCTACTAAAAATGTACCCATCACTGAAACAAAATATTGACTTGAAATGCTACATTTTTTCTATCTTATTTGAATGATTAGAGGGTGATATTGACGAGAAGATGTCAATATAGGTAATGATTTTGATTATATGTAGCATGATATTTTTTCTATTCTAGTATATTTTGGTTAATACTAATTAGATTCTAAAATAATGAATGATGAATATAAATTTTAAATCCATTTACATTTTATAATTATGAATAATAAATTTAATTTTTAAATTAATATAAATTATTTAATGATAAAATTAATATAAATTATTTAATGATAAATGATAAATATAAATAATGTATTTCAATGTATTTCATTATTAGGAATTTTGCGTTCTGTGATCCATAAAATGTATATAAAATGTTTTAGTGATAATCACATCCAAGAATATTTTGTTGACGCCAGCTAGTGCCAGTATGGTTCATCATCTTGCACTTCTTGGATGTGATTATGGGTGAAATCGCGAAGTTGGGAAACACTTTTTGGTGGATGGCTAGAAGTTGGGAGAAATTTTTAATTTCTCGTCCGAGAAAATAGTCAACTCTATTTCTCGACCAAGAGTTTTAAAAACTCTCGTCCGAGAGTTTTATTGGGTTTAACCGGAGTTAAAAATCTCTCGCACGAGAGTTATTTAAAAGAGAGTTTTATTCCTATAATAAAACACAAAAATTATTAAGTTTTTAGAATTGGTACATTATATAGTTTAAATAGTACTTTATTAAAATTAAAAAATGATAAAAAATAATAAAATTATAATTTTATTTTAAATTATTTTATTATTATTAATGATAAAAAATACATGAAGATTTAATTAAATAAAATTTGTTACAATATTTTGTAATATCAATGTTATATAAAAAAACTAAAAATATTTTTATATAAAACTAATTGATATATTAATATAAATAAAATAAAATTCTAAAACATAAATCAAAATAAAAACAACTATATATAATTTATATAATATTTTTTTTTTTAAATTAATGAATAAATTTAAATTTAAAAAAAAATTGACTAAATGCAATGAGGTGATAAAGGAGACAATGCATAGCACCTTAATATCGTTATAAATTCTTGGAAATCTCGAGAAATTTTTGAAGTGAGATGAGCTTCTTGGAATGGGTCACTTTATCTTCCACTTTAGTTTCACACAATTAACTTGAAAGGAAGGCTATTTTCCTAGGTATGGATGTAAGGGAATGAACAATATTATTTGAACATTGAGTGAGATGCCCTTCTTGGAATGGGTCCTCCTATATTCCACTTTAGTTTCACAAGATTAAATTGAATTGAAGTTTATTTTCCTAGGTATGGATGTAAGGGGATAAAGAATATTTTCCGAAAAGGAAATGAATGTTAAGTGTGACATTCCAAGCAGAAGTGTATGGGATTGGAGAATTATGTTATTGCAGAAAACTAACCCTTGACCCCTTAATCCTTGACCCATAACCCTTGACCCCTTAAACCCTAATTCCTAACCCCTAAACCCTTCACCCCTTAAACCTTAAACCTCTAAACCCTTAACCCCTAACACATTTACACCCACTAAACCTCTAAATCCCTAACCCATTTAACCCCTAAACCCTTAACCCCTACCCCTAACACGTTAACCCCTAACCCATTTAAGCACCTAAACCCCAAAAACCCTAACTCCTAACCCCTAAAACACTTAACTGCTAAATCCCCTAACACCCTAAACCTCTAAACCAATCCTAACCCATTTAACCCCCTAAACCTCAAAACCCCTAACCCCTTAAACCCTAATTCCCAACCCATAACCCTTGACCCCTTAAACCCTATTTCCTAACCCATAAACCCTTAACGCCTAACCCCTTAAACCCTAATTCCCAACCCCTAACCAATTCAACACCCTAAACCCCTAAAAACCTAACCCATTTAAGTGTTTATTCCATTTAACCCCCAAAACCCTAACCCATAACCCCTAAAATCCTTCACTGCTAAATCCCCTAAACCTCTAAACCTATAACCCATTTAACCCCCTAAACCCTAAACCTCTAAACCCTTAACCCCTAACCCCTTAAACCCTAATTCCCAACCCCTAACCAATTCAACACCCTAAACCCCTAAAAACATAACCCATTTAACCCCATTAACCCCTAACTTCTAACCCCTAAAATCATTAATTGCTAAATCCCCTAACCCCCTAAACCTCTAAACCAACCCTAACCCATTTAACCCCCTAAACCCTAAACCTATAACCCCTTAAACCCTAATTCCCAACCCATAACCCATTCAACCCCTTAAACACCTAAACCTCTAACCCAATAACCCTTGACCCCTTAAACACTAATTCCTAACCCTTAACCCATTTAACCCCCTAAACCCTAAACCTCTAAACCCTTAACCCCTAACCCATTTACCCCCACTAAACCTCTAAACCCCTAACCCATTTAACCCCTAAACTCTAAACCTCTAAACCCTTAACCCCTACCCCTAACTCGTTAACTAGTAACCCATTTAAGCCCTTAAACCCCAAAACCCCTAACCCCTTAAACCCTAATTCCCAACCCATAACCCTTGACCCCTTAAACCCTAATTCCTAACCCCTAAACCCTTAAGCCCTAATTCCCAACCCCTAACCAATTCAACACCGTAAACCCCTAAAAACCTAACCCATTTAAGTGTGGATTCCATTTAACCACCAAAACCCTAACCCCTAACCCCTAAAATCCTTCACTGCTAAATCCCCTAACCCCCTAAACCTCTAAACCTGTAACCCATTTAACCCCCTAAACCCTAAACCTCTAAACCCTTAACGCCTAACCCCTAAAACCCTAATTCCCAACCCCTAACCAATTAGACACCCTAAACCCCTAAAAACCTAACCCATTTAACCCCATTAACCACTAACTTCTAACCCCTAAAATCCTTAACTGCTAAATCCCCTAACCCCCTAAACCTTTAAACCAACCCTAACCCATTTAACCCCCAAAACCCAAAACCTATAACCCCTTAAACCCTAATTCCCAACCCATAACCCATTCAACCCCTTAAACACCTAAACCTCTAACCCCTTAACCCTTGACCCCTTAAACCCTAATTCCTAACCGGGCTAACCCATTTAACCCCCTAAACAGAACCCATTTAAGTGTGGATTCCATTTAACCCACAAAACCCTAACCCCTAACCCCTAAAATCCTTCGCTGCTAAATCTTGTAACCCCCTAAACCTCTAAACCTATACCCCATTCAACCCCCTAAACCCTAAACTTCTAAACCATTAACCCCTAACCCCTTAAACCATAATTCCCAACCCATAACCCTTGACCCCTTAAACCCTAATTCCTAACCCCTAAACCCTTAACCCCCTAAACCCTAAACCTCTAAACCCTGAACCCCCAAACCATTTACCCCTACTAAACCTCTAAATCCCTAACCCATTTAACCCCTAAACCCTAAACCTCTAAACCCTTAACCCCTACCCCTAACCTGTTAACCCTTAACCCATTTAAGCCCCTAAACCCCTAACCCCTTAAACCCTAATTCCCAACCCATAACCCTTGACCCCTTAAACCCTAATTTCTAACCCCTCAACCCTTAACCCCTAATCCCTTAAACCCTAATTCCCAACCCCTAACCAATTCAACACCCTAAACCCCTAAAAACCTAACCCATTTAAGTGTGGATTCAATTTAACCCCAAAAACCCTAACCCCTAACCCCTAAAATCCTTCACTGCTAAATCCCCTAAACCCCTAAACCTCTAAACCTGTAACCCATTTAACCCCCTAAACCCTAAACCTCTAAACCCTTAACCCCTAACCCCTAAAACCCTAATTCTGAACCCCTAACCAATTCAACACCCTAAACCCCTAAAAAACTAACCCATTTAACTCCATTAACCCCTAACTTCTAACCTCTAAAATCCTTAACTGCTAAATCCCCTAACCCCCTAAACCTATAACCCCTTAAACCCTAATTCCCAACCCATAACCCATTCAACCCCTTAAACACCTAAACCTCTAACCTCTTAACCCTTTGTTGGACCATAAAAAGGTATCTTTTAAACACCTAATTAGCCTACATTAATCATCAATCCGAGAGCGTCCTTTTATCTCAAGAGTGTACTCTGTCTGAGGCTGCGCTTATCTAAGAGCAATGCTTGTGAGGATGTAGCACAGAAAAAAGTAATAAATGCTTGGAAAGGAAACCTAATTACAATGACAGGAATGTAAAAAGCTAAACTACAACAATCTTGCTAAGCATCGGTCAAGGATGCAGTAGCAATAATTCGTTCCCCTAGAAATTCCAAGGACTCATGATGAGACCTCCTGTTCCAAGGACTTTGCCTTTTGGACCATTTCCCTGGTTTGGTGGCCATAATGGGAATGCCACTTCACTATCTTCTCTATGATCATGGTAGGCTGGCTCTTAATGAGACCCCCTATCCTCCATCTGCAAAAACATTAAAATATGTCAATATTTTTCTTTTTCAAACAACACTTTTCCTCAGTTATTCATAAGGGATGGCTCAACACTCCTTAAGAGTAGGAATGGTGGAAGAAGTATGAACATCTCAATAGAAGAAAAATATATACCCCTATTTCCATTTCAAAAATAAATATCAAAGAAAGCTTATAATATGTGGGAAAAGAACCAATCATGATAAAAATAATCGATCAAATTAATTTAATGGTGATAAAATAGCAATGTTATGTTATTATGCTACTTTTTCCTCTTTTTTCCTTATTACTAGACAATTCCCTTAGAAATGACGATTTATTTTGATTTGCTGATTGCAATAATCCTTAATTTGTATGATCGTTTATGATATTTTTGCCTTGAAAGAAAAAATTCAAAATGCAAGCATAGAACAACGAAAAAAAGAATCATTCAAAAAGTGTTGTTCCTTTAAAAGGAATAGCAAAAACAATCTGTGAAATTGTTGTTCCTTTCGAAAGGAACAGCAAAAAACTACTCTGTTGAAATGATGTTCCTTTAGAAAGGAACAGCAAAAATACTGAGCGAAACTGCTGTTCCTTTCAAAAGGAACAGTAGAAAAATACTCTGTGGAACTGATGTTCCTTTCGAAAGGAACAACAGAAGTGATGTTCCATTAGAAAGGAACAGCAACGCGAAAAACACACCATTTTTTATTATTTATTTATTTATTTTTAAAGCAACCAAATTCAAACAAAATAAAGAAGTATTAACAAAGAAAACGAATTTCGTAAAACAACAATAAAAAACAAATACACAAATCGATTTCAACCTTGTATTACCTCTCGAACACCTGATACACAAATCGACAATGTCAGGATAGCTTTCTTGATATATATCACCTTTTCCCATAAGATTTAGTGTTTCAACCCATTGATCTTTCAGTCCCCTAATTAATGCATTTTTCAAAACATTATCAGGTAAGGGTGCAGATGCATAAGGGGATCTTTGCAAATTATATTGAATCCGTTCCACATATTCCTCCAAAGTCTCACTTGGTTTTGCTGTCATCTGGAATATTTCATCTTTTAATTCCCGAGACCTGCAATAATCCTGATATTTCTTTAAAAATGAAGCCTTCATATGATCCCAATCAGTTATGACACCCCCGCCTAATCCCATAAACCATCGTAAGGCTGCTCCTTTTAGTGTAGAAGGGAACAGCTTCAGTTTTTGGGCATCAGTGGTGTAATCATATCCTCTACACAGCACATCAAACTCAAACAGAAACGCATCTGGATCTTCTGATGTCAAGCCATGAAATGTAGGAATATGTTGAAGCGGAATAGCTTTCATGGGTGCGTTGACTGCAGTGTCTACTATAGGGTATTGCAGTGTAGAGGTTTGCTGCCGGTTTTGATTTTGGTTCTGGGCTATTTGATCAAAAATATGCCAATACCCCTCTGGGATTTCCAGGGAATTTCTAGGTTGGCGAACAGGGGTAGAAATAGTTTTAACAGCACTCCCTCTGTCTGGAATAAGTATTCCCTGTTGTCCTACTGTTTGAGGTAATTCGAGACCTTGGTTCTGGAAAAGTTGAACAACACTTCCCCTATTTGGGCTGTTTATCGTTTGGGTAATTCTAATAGGTGATTTAAGTTTGTAGTTTCTCTTGTTTCCCCTTCTCCTTCTTGGAGATTGCTAGAGTTCCCTTCTTGCAGGAAACTTATGCAAGGATTCTCAATTTCTTGGGAATCTTGCTTAATTCCCTCTGTTTGACTGTGTATCTCAGCGAAGGCTTCAGATGGTGACCCTATAGCCTGAAGGGAACTAGTAGGCTGTCTAGAAGTAGTTCTTTTAAATCCTACAGAAGGCTGAGATTCAGTTTTCTTAAGGATTTCATCAATGAAGGTCGTGCGCCCAAGGGTCACCGGCCCCTTAGGTTTTTTGGCTTTGGGAGGGATTTTGTTTCGCTTAACTGACTTATTCATTCAAAAAAACAATCCTTCATTCCTACCCAAAATAAAATCTTACTTACTTCTGCTATGAAGCGAGCTGCGAGCAAGTGTGTTTCTTGCCCAGTGCGCAGGTTCTTACCTTCCGTCTTTAATACCCAATTCTCCGGAAGCAGAAGGAAATCAGCTGTGCATTACTCCTGTGAAATGACATACACTCTCCCCGGCAACGGCGCCAAAATGTTGGCCAATAAAATGTATCTTTTAAACACCTAATTAGCCTACATTAATCATCAATCCGGGAGCATCCTTTTATCTCAAGAGTGTACTCTGTCTGAGGCTGCGCTTATCTAAGAGCAATGCTTGTGAGGATGTAGCACAGAAAAAAGTAATAAATGCTTGGAAAGGAAACCTAATTACAATGACAGGAATGTAAAAAGCTAAACTACAGCAATCTTGCTAAGCATCGATCAGGGATGCAGTAGCAATAACTCGTTCCCCTAGAAATCGATGCAAGATGACCAAATCTGGGGACTCTGGAGAGTATATCTCTATCCACTACAGTTCGGTGATCTTAAAGAAAGTGGAACAACTGAAAGGAAATGAAATCCAGAAAAGGAACAACAGCATGAAATAAACAGCAATTGCAATTCTTAAAAGAAACAGCACCTACGATCCTAATGCAAATTGAACAATTAAATCTTAAACTCAAACCTGTCGACAGTTAATTGCAATCCAACCACAAACTATAGATGAATGGAACAACACTTACTATCATTACAAAACAGCAAAATCACAAGGCAATAACGAGATAACTGATTGTTAAATGTAATTGCGGTAAGGAATGAAACAGCAATGATTCTGCACTTGCTTCAACGATCGATGAAAGAACTCTGTAAATGAAATCAACACAGAACACGCTTCACGCATAAACAAATAAAGATTAATAATACAACAACAAAGTAATCCACCAGAGCCGAGCCCTTAGCACCAGTGAAATACCGCTGGGCTTAACTCAGAATTCTAAAGAATAGCCAAAACCTATGTCTTTATATTAATCCAAAAGGCATTACAAACAACGTTCTCTCACGACAGAGAGTCGATAAGCATTCAATCGCAAAGGAAATATAAAATTTTGTTTTTAATGAAAATGTCTTTTACATAATAGCCATTCCCTCCCTGGTCACTACAGATCGTTGCCTTTATAGCTGATCCTTGGACGGACAAATCAAGAGATATGATAAATTTGCACAGCGATCCCTCAGGATCTTCCGATCCTGAGGGATTCGCTCCTCTTTTGTTTTGTTATCGTTTTGTTAACTCTGTTCAAGGTCGAGCTGTCCCCTGCCCTTTTCGGGCAATTCGTTCAAATCTTCTTGGCTTTAGCTGGATATGGTTCATCACGAATGGAGTAGAAGTCAGACTGTTTTCAGCCACGCCTTTGATACAGCTGCTCACCTCTTCGGATTCCTGTTTTGACCATAAAAACAACCTTTTAGTCATTTTTTAGGCTAAACATAAATCTTTCTAGTATATCTATGGTAAAAGAATGAACAAATACATAAGGATTTCATACCTTTTTCACAGCTCAACACCCTTGACCCCTTAAACCCTAATTCCTAACCCCTAACCCATTTAACTCCCTAAACCTTAAACCTCTAAACCCTTAACCCCTACCCCTAACTCGTTAACCCCTAACTTCTAACACCTAAAATCCTTAACTGCTAAATCCCCTAACCCCCTAAACCTATAAACCAACCCTAACCAATTTAACCCCCTAAACCCTAAACCTATAACCCCTTAAATCCTAATTCCCAACCCATAGCCCATTCAACCCCTTAAACACCTAAACCTCTAACCCCTTAACCCTTGACCCCTTAAACCCTAATTCCTAACGCCTAACCCATTTAACCTCCTAAACCCTAAACCTCTAAACCCTTAACCCTTAACCCATTTACCCCCACTAAACCTCTAAACCCCTAACCCATTTAACCCCTAAACCCTAAACCTCTGAACCCTTAACCCCTACCCCTAACCCGTTAACCCCTAACCCATTTAAGCCCCTAAACCCCAAAACCCCTAACTAATTCAACACCCTAAACCCCTAAAAACCTAACCCATTTAAGTGTGGATTCCATTTAACCCCAAAAACCCTAACCCCCAACCCCTAAAATACTTCACTGCTAAATCCCCTAACCCCCTAAACCTCTAAACCTGTAACCCATATAACCCCCTAAACCCTAAACCTCTAAACCCTTAACCCCTAACCCCTTAAACCCTAATTCCAAACCCATAACCCTTGACACCTTAAACCATAATTCCTAACCCCTAAACCCTTGGGGTTTAAGGGCTTAAATGGGTTAGGGGTTAACGAGTTAGGGGTAGGGGTTAAGGGTTTAAAGGTTTAGCGTTTAGGGGTTAAATGGGTTAGGGGTTTAGAGGTTTAGTGGGGGTAAATGGGTTAGGGGTTAAGGGTTTAGAGGTTTAGGGTTTAGGGGGTTAAATGGGTTAAGGGTTAAGAATTAGTGTTTAAGGGGTCAAGGGTTAATGGGTTAGAGGTTTAGGTGTTTAAGGGGTTGAATGGGTTATGGGTTGGGAATTAGGGTTTAAGGGGTTATAGGTTTAGGGTTTAGGGGTTTAAATGGGTTAGGGTTGGTTTAGAGGTTTAGGGGGTTAGGGGATTTAGAAATTAAGGATTTTAGGGGTTAGAAGTTAGGGGTTAATGGGGTTAAATGGGTTAGGTTTTTAGGGGTTTAGGGTGTTGAATTGGTTAGGGGTTGGGAATTAGGGTGTAAGGGTTTAGAGGTTTAGGGTTTAGGGGGTTAAATGGGTTACAGCTTTAGAGGTTTAGGGTGTTAGGGGATTTAGCAGTGAAGGATTTTAGGGGTTAGGTGTTAGGGTTTTGGGGGTTAAATGGAATAAACACTTAAATGTGTTAGGTTTTTAGGGGTTTAGGGTGTTGAGTTGGTTAGGGGTTGGGAATTAGGGTTTAAGGGGTTAGGGGTTAAGGGTTTAGGGGTTAGGAAATAGGGTTTAAGGGGTCAAGGGTTATGGGTTGGGAATTAGGGTTTAAGGGGTTAGGGGTTTTGAGTTTTAGGGGGTCAAATGTGTTAGGATTGGTTTAGAGGTTTAGGGAGTTAGGGGATTTAGCAGTTAAGGATTTTAGGGGTTAGGAGTTTGGGGTTTTGGGGTTTATGTGCTTAAATGGGTTAGGGGTTAACGTGTTAGGGGTAGGGGTTAAGGGTTTAGAGGTTTAGGGTTTAGGGGTGAAATGGGTTAGGAATTTAGAGGTTTAGTGGGGGTAAATGGGTTAGGGGTTAAGAGTTTAGAGGTTTAAGTTTTAGGGGGTTAAGGGTTTAGGGGTTAGGAATTAGGGTTTAAGGGGTCAAGGGTTATGGGTCAAGGGTTAAGGGGTCAAGGGTTAGTTTTCTACAATAACAGAATCCTCCAATCGCATACACTTCTGCTTGGAATGTCACACTTAACATTCATTTCCTTTTCGGATAATATTCTTTATCCCCTTACATCCATACCTAGGAAAATAAAATTCATTTCAATTTAATCTTTTGAAACTAAAGTGGAATATAAGAGTACCCATTCCAAGAAGGGCATCTCACTCAATGTTCAAATAATATTGTTTATTCCCTTACATCCATACCTAGGAAAATAGACTTCCTTTCAAGTTAATCGTGTGAAATTGAAGTGGAAGATAAAGTGACCCATTCCAAGAAGCTCATCTCACTACAAAAATTTCTCGAGATTTCCAAGAATTTATTACGATATTAAGGTGCTATGCATTGTCTCCTTTATCACCTCATTGCATTTAGTCAATTGTTTTTTAAATTTAAATTTATTCATTAATTTCAAAAAAAATATTATGTAAATTATATATAGTTGTTTTTATTTTGATTTATGTTTTCGAATTTTATTTTATTTATATTAATATATTAATTAGTTTTATATAAAAATATTTTTAGTTTTTTATATAACATTGATATTACAAAATATTGTAACAAATTTTATTTAATTAAATCTTCATGTATTTTTTATCATTAATAATAATAAAATAACTTAAAATAAAATTATAATTTTATTATTTTTTATCATTTTTTAATTTTAATAAAGTACTATTTAAATTATATAATGTACCAATTCTAAAAACTTAATAATTTTTGTGTTTTATTATAGGAATAAAACTCTGATACGAGAGTTTTTAAAACTCTCATACGAGAGTTTCTAAACTCTCATACGAGAGTTTTTAAAACTCTCATACGAGAGTTTCTAAACTCTCGGCCGAGAGTTTCATCGAGTAAACTCTCGGGCGCAAACTCTCATCTGAGAGTTTTTTAAACTTTCAGCCGAGAGTTTGGCCGTGCGTTTAAATGTAACTTTAGGTGGGTTAAACTCTCGGTCGAGAGTTTTATAAATTTCTCGTCCGAGACATTATCTCGGCCGAGAGTTTCTGGTCAACGAAAAACACAGAAAATTCTGCAGTTTTTAGGAACCTGCAACTTTGGAGGGGCAGAACACCTACAAAAACAAAATTTTATATGTCGGACAAAGTACCATTAGATTCATCTCTGAATCTAGTTTATGATGATATGAGATTTGTGGAGTTTCATTAAAAAATTCAATTTTTTATTAATTTTTTACTAAGCTGTGTCACTGTGGAATTTCATTGTTCGAAAAATTGCACTAAATGAAAATTCAATAACTTTCAAATGAGGACACCAAAAAATTCAAAAAAATCATACTGCACTTCTTCTCCCTGTCTACTTCAAAAGGGTACTCTCATTTTTCTTATTAACGGTCACATTGAAAAGAAAATCAAAGGATGATAAAATGTACTGAAACATCACTGTTTTTTTGTCTTCGTCCATTTCAAAAAATAATAAAAAATAGTGATTTAATCCGAAAATTACCGAAAAATAGTCTGTGCACTAGCCCAATATATGCAGATTACGATGCTATGGTTTTTTTCCAAAAAATGAATAACCTTCCCTAAAAAAAGTAAAGGATGATAAAGTGATGACTATTTATGTTTGCCTGAAAATTTCAAGTATATGCAGTTAGTAAACAAGAAATTTACCCCTCTATATGTCAATATTTTTTTTTTTAAATATGGGTATGGAGGTAAGACAATTCTCTACAATTCTTGTTTTTATGTCAAAGCATAATTTGCAATAAAAATATGAGTTTAGTGGAGTTGAAGTTGAAATCATAGAAAATTACAATTTTCAACGTCAGAAAAGGGCAAAAAGTGTTTCCCAACTTCACATTTTCACCCTGAAGTATTTCACCTCTTTGGGTTGGTCCAATAGGTCATCAATCCATGTGATCGAGTACCTATTCCGAATAGTGATTATTTTCAACTCCCAATAGTCAATATAGAGTCCCCAAGTCCCATCCTTCTTCCACACTAACACAACCGGGATCCTACGGGACAATGAACTCGACCGTATGTGACCTTTATACAGCAACTCCTGAATCTGCCTCTTGATTTCATCGTTCTCCAAAACAGAGTGTTGATAGATCGGTCCATTAGGCAGCGACGCACCTAGGGTCAGATCAATGGGTTGCTTGACTTGACAGTGCAGAGGCACTCCTATGGGTGAGGTGAAGATGTCCCCATACTCCTCCACGACCTTTTCCATTTGTTTTTTTCGTGCAGAGGAGCCCTGTTTGGAGGTCGTGGCCATAGTATTCTTCTTTCCCTGAAGGCAGATCATCAGGAAAACAAATTTATCAATTTTGGAAATGAGCTTACTACATTGTTTTGAAGTAACCAAAGAGATAGCGGTAGGCGACGGTACCTCTGGTATCATGTACAACTTATTTCCAAAAGTAAAAATAAAAGCGCGAGGCGAAGACTGATACACAACATGTCACTTCCACAAGTATGGTTGCCCCAATAATACATCACAAACATCAAGAGGAGTAATGTCACATAATACCTCATCCGTGAAGGGCTTGATGTTGTAGGGAAGGCAACTTTGTTGGCTGACGTGGAGATCCCATCCTTGGTGAAGCCACCCAATGGTGTATGGTTGTGGGCATGCTGTGGTCGACAAGCCCAACCGCTTCAAGGTCTCTGTTGAAATGAGGTTATTTTGGCTCCCACTATCGACAATGAACTATAGCAAGGAACCCTTTACCCACATTAGGAGTAGAAGAGATTCTCATCCTCCTCTAGATCTTCCAGTTCCTCCTTCTAGATCTTCATGGTGGCAACAGTGGCGTTGGGCTCCACATCAATAATCTGCTTCCCTTTGTCATTACCCTTGTCGAGTTCTGATTCAGATTCGGAGCATGCATTTGATTTAGAAGCCCTCATCTCGGCCACTAGTGATTGTTTGGCCCGAAACTCACTTCTGTTGTGAGTGAAGCTCTTACGGAACTCATACCACTTTCTTGTGTCCTTCTTCGGCTTCACGGTGTTTTTATTTTGCTTGCATCTTTGGCAATTTTTCTTGGGCCACCATGCCTTAGCTTTGTCATTTTTTATGTAGTTTGGGGGCACCTTTCCCTTGATTTTTATTAGCAGATCCAAAGTCTCACTTCTTTTGTTTGAATTTATACTCAATCTTGGCAACATACCAGTATGTCGTACCAAGCGAGGAGATGTCGAGGAAATCCATTTCCTCCTGAATGTATCTGTGCAGAAAACTACGGTACTTCAGCACCAAATGTTTCTCTGAATCTTTGATACCCAACAATGTGCGTAGGGTATGGAACAAATTCGTTAGCTTATGGACATCTTGATCCCTTTGCTACCGCAACACAGTCCATTGTATGTACTTGTCCTCATAGCTCCCCACAGGATAAATGTAATATTCCAAAATTAGCATGCAGCTAATTGGAATATTAAATTTTGTTGTTTCCACTTAGGAGAGGAATAAATGGGTAAGGAGGCCCATGAGTAGGAATAAAATCCCTCATAGTGTGAAAGGGATCATCAGAGTAGCTAGATTTGGCACCTTCTAGTGTGAAAAGGGGGCAAATGCATGAGGACAAGGTCAAGTTTGACCAAGTCAACAAACTGCCATAGAGGGAGTGGATCACTTGGGAAGACAACACAGTATGAATGGAGGGAAGATCATTTGGTGGAGGAAACCCTAATGTGTGGGGGCCAAGACAAGAAGGCTTTCATTTGTATAAAGGGAGGACAAGGTAGCCATAGGAGGACATGTTATTGAGTATTGGATTTTGGTCTGCATGACTATTTTCTTTCTCTAGTTGTTTAACTGAGATTGTTGTGCTACTTAGCACAAGGAGTTCCTATTTAGGAATACTTCTCCCTTCTTGAGAGGCCTCTTGAGGGATTTTTACTGCATTTCTCCACATTCAGGCTCAAGGCCAAGCCACCTCCTTCAGCGATAGCGTTATTCCTATGGCAGGAAACGTTGTGTTGCAGGGTGTTGCAGTGGAGGGTTCCACAACAACACTTATAGAGTTATATTTCGCAGGAGGGAGCATTTAGTCCTCTGGGGGGTCAGTGAGGAATATTCAGGAGCTGATTGCACATCTTTGGCATCAGGCCAAGCATCTCCCATCTCCTACAACGCAGTCCCTCTCCTTGAATGCGTTATTTTTTAGTGTATTTGTAGTGGGGGTTTGCACCACTATTTTGGAGGGTGAGATCTTCGGTGATTGGATCAACCTTTCACCTGAAAGATCCATTGGATGAGATTCATTCATCATATGCAGAATCTTTAGTCATCTTCATCCAATTATTGAGTTGCAACTGCTATTCAGTTTTCAGACCGCAACTCCGAAATTTCTGCCATTTTGTATATTTCAGCCAATCCTTCTAGGATTGACTTGATATTGTTATTTAGGGGTTAGAGATTTTCTCCCCACATTATTTGAGCCATACATTTCCATATCTATGTATTGACATTATTTTTGTAGTAGTGCCTCCTATAAACTACATAGTCATAGCCTTGGGCTTTCCATATGTAGAAGTGTTCTTTATTCTCATGTACATGTTCTATCGAGGCTTGCATTGCCTAGCTTGAGTGATTGTTTCCTCAAGGATTTGTACTCTTTTGCTGCTATGAGACTAATAATATGGCTAGATGTTATTATTACATTTTTTGAGTTGATGTAACACTGCCCTTTCGTCATTATGTTCATGCATTGTTGTATCTCCAACTTTGGAACATCTTAAGGTGTTCTTATTGTTGTATAAATTCCCTATTTTGGGATATTACAATGGTATCAAAGTATCCATCTTGGCTCAGCTTATGAGTTTTAGCCAAAGAAGATAGACAAATATCAGAATGTTGGAGAGGATGAGTTTTGTCTCATCATTCTTCAGATCTATGAAGAACCTCCCCAAGGAGGATAAAAAATAGAAGAGGAAGGACCATGCAATTCCTATTCTCACTGAGAATAAGACAATAAGCATGAGAGATACTTGGATCACTTGATTCTAAGTAAGTACCTTTTTGAGTACAAATCTCAGCCTAGAGCCTTCAAAGAGACTCTAGCTCTTCCACAGTTCATTCATTAAAGGAAGAGAGGAGGTCCCGCAACAAAAGAGAAATCAAAGGTAATAGGTTTCTATTGCCTACATATGATGGTCATCTATAGAAAGAGCTTGGGAAAGAAAGCTTGAGGCATTCTTCCTACTACATCCAGTGGTAGAGAAGGAGGCAGTCGAAGTTGCAGCGCTGCACTTGGAGGGTGAAGCCAATGTTTAGTGGTTCAATGACTTGAGCCATGCAAGGGTGAATAATTTTGCGTAGTTCAATCAAAGGTTGATTAGAACCTTTGATAGAGAAATATCAGAGGAGAAAAATCCCACACCACCATGGGAGGAGATTTGTACCAGTGCTGTCACAACCTTGGAAGAGCAGCCTTCTACATCTGCAAATGGAGCAGCCATTTCATTAGAGGAAAGAAATATTGCAACCATATAAGGAGCTCCCAAGTTCCATCAAGGTATGAATGAAGTTCCACTTTATATTTCAGCAAATATTTTGGAGGGTTGTGGAAATTCATATTTATATGTCTAAGAATCAACATACATTGCTAATATAGAGCAGCAAGATTGCACTGTGTTGTGCAACATTGAAACATTCAAGGAAGAAATAAACCATCATCCTCATGAGCCATTTTTGGAGTGCATACCACACTTGAGGTTGGGGTTTGAAGACTTGAAGGAAAGGATGATAGATAGTCGAGATCTTGAGATGAGAAAAAATTTCTCCTTTCCAGATGACAATTTCTCAATGAGCACCTCTCAGCTCAAGGAGAAACTTCTACTTTCAGCAGATCCAAAACCTCATTGGTTTAGGAGGACTATTGATGAGAGGGATATCTCATGGAGAGATCCCATTAGAGGTGCGCTTCAACATGTCATGGAGTGCAAGGTTCATCAACATATAGAGGATGGTAGCCCTCCTTGGAGGAGTACCAAGATGGAGGATGGTAGGAGACATCCACAAGTGGTTGAGTGGATGTGGATGAAGAGCAAGAGGCTAGTAAGCCACTTGCAGATCTATGACACTGGGCAGCAGGAGGCTTGGCTGCATTGGTTACTCTTGAGGGAGTTTGGCCATCACTTTGCTTATCCTCTTCCAAAGGGTACGTGGATGGGGAAGATGTGGCAGGATGCTTGCATCATTGGGCAGCAAAGAGGATGGATGCATGGTGTTGATGTGTCCTTCATATCAGTCATTATGTCTTCCTTACATGGTTTGTATGATGAGAGCATGAGGAGGGAAAAAACAATTTGGTTGCCTAATTTGTACTTGAGAGAGTAGGGACAAAATTGCTCTCACATATTGCATGACGTTGCAGGAGTAGGAGATGGCACTATCATGGTGCAAAGGGGCCACTCCTTGGCCTTAGATGATCATGAGGTACTTCCACTTTGGAAGGGACTTCTTATGTGTAGCAGCATTATGGGAGATGTCTTTGACAAGATGCATGTCAAAGAATGGAGTTATGAGTTGGCAGGAGCCTATTTGCATAGGCCAACAACGCTATCACTTGGGAGATTGGGGTTATTGATGGAATGTCCCCAGGATCACTTCACACTTGATGCACTTGGTGGACAAGGAGGAGGTGAGAATGATGAAGTAGTGGATGGAAACATCTATTACATTGATATGATCTTCGAAACTTGGATTTCCAAGCATGAGAAGAGTGGTCTTCATGCAGCACATGGTTTATTCCTTTTCATTAGAGCGTGTCATACCACTAAGGAGGAATAATTCACATGCAAATGCATCATCTTACTCTCAACACATGGTAAGAATGTTGTTTTTGCATCCATGGATTGTCTAACACAATATTTGGATACTCTTACCATTCATATTCAGTGCATTGCCCCACAAGAGGGCAAGCTTTTCATTAAGCTCCATGGTCAACATTGGGCCAAATTGTATGATGGGGAAAACCATCTCTTATATGGCATTTGGAAAGTGTTTTCTTTCATGTATGTTCATTTGATGTACCTAGCCATTTTCTATTTATTAGTATATGTCATGACATGCATAATTATCCATGTAACAAAAAACAACTTGCCATGTAATTTTCTGAAGCAGCAGTTTGGGAAACTACACTGTCACTATTGGGAAAACTGTTGGTACCTTCTTACACCACATGAAACCTTCAGAATTTTCCTCATTTTGATGTTGATAATGATTTAATTTGCTGATATTGATATTATTTGTATTGGAAGAATGATTGGGAGAGAGGCACATGAGTTGGGTGTGTCCTTTGAGGAAAAGGATTCCCACACTTTTTGCATTTGCATGTTCTAATGGGAGCATGAGAGGAGATATGGCCACCACATCCAAACACTTGTTTCCTTTTGTTGAGGTGGGCCATGTGATTGATGGGGTGCCATATGGTGATGAATTCATATCCAACACATATGGGATGATTTGGGCCAACTTGATTCACAGCGTTGGAGAGGAGATCTAGTCTTCACCTTGACACTTGAGGGCAATTTTTTTGCAGCCCAAGATTAGAATATTATATACACTTATCATAAGTGGAGAGGAGGACAGTGTGGGGTAGGCTCCTATGTCTACCATGTTTATATTTTCAGCCCACCTACATTGCATGAACTCAAGGTGGAGGAGCATTTTTCAGGAGTTGCCATGTTGGGAGGTAGCTCATTTTGTATGGATGATTTCTTGGAGATGGGAGATTCATATGGGGATGGTAGATCCAAATTCATATAAGCCCTCTGCCTCAAGAAGGCCCTTCAATTTTATCCTTGCAGTTGTTTGAGGACAAGCAACATTTGGAAGGGGAGGACTGTAATATTCCAAAATTAGCATTCAACTAATTGGAATATTAAATTTTGTTGTTTCCACTTACGAGAGGAATAGATGGGTAAGGAGGCCCATGAGTAGGAATAAAATCCCTCATAGTGTGAAAGTGATCATCATAGTAGCTATATTTTTCACCTTCTAGTGTGAAAAGGGGGCAAATGCATGAGGACAAGGTCAAGTTTGACCAAGTCAACAACGCTGCCATAGAGGGAGTGGATCACTTGGGAAGACAACACAGTATGAATGGAAGGAAGATCATTTGGTGGAGGAAAACCTAATGTGTGGGGGCCAAGACAATAATGCTTTCATTTGTATAAAGGGAGGACAAGGCAGCCATAGGAGGACATGTTATTGAGTATTTGATTTTGGTCTGCATGACTATTTGCTTTCTCTAGTTATTTAACTGAGACTGTTGTGCTGCTTAGGAAAAGGAGTTCCTATTTAGGAATCCTTCTCCCTTCTTGAGAGGCCTCTTGAGGGATTTTTACTTCATTTATCCACATTCAGGCTCAAGGCCAAGCCACCTCCTTCAGCTATAGCATTATTCCTATAGCAGGAAACGTTGTGTTGTAGGGTGTTGCAGTGGAGGGTTCCACAACACCACTTCTAGAGATTATCTTTCAGAGGAGGGAGATTCTATTCCTCTGGGAGGTCATTGAGGAAGATTCAGGAGATGATTGCACATCTTTGGCATCAGACCAAGCATCTCCCATCTCCTACAGCGTAGTCCCTCTCCTTGACTGCGTTATTTTTTAGTGTATTTGCAGTGGGGGTTCGCACCACTATTTTGGAGGGTGAGATCTTCGGTGATTGGATCAACCTTTCACCTGAAAGATCCATTGGATGAGATTCATTCATCATATGCAAAATCTTCAGTCATCTTCATCCATTTCTTGAGTTGCAGCTGCTATTCAATTTTGAGACCGCAACTCCGACATTTCTGCCATTTTGTATATTTCAGCCAATCCTTTTAGGATTGACTTGATATTGTTTTTCAAGGGTTAGAGCTTTTCTCCCCACATTATTTGAGCCATAAATTTCCATATCTATGTATTGACATTATTTCTGTAGCAGTGCCTCCTATAAACTGTGCAGTCATAGCTTTGGGCTTTCCATATGTAACAATGTTCTTTATTCTCATGTACATGTTCTATCGAGGCTTGTATTACCTAGCTTGAGAGGTTGTTTCCTCAAGGATTTGTACTCTTTTGCTGCTATGAGACTAATAAGATGGCTAGATGTTCTTCTTACATTTTTTGAGTTGATGTAACTCTGCCCTTTCATCATTATGTTCATGCACTGTTGTATCCCCAACTTTGGAACATCTTAAGGTGTTCTTATTGTTGTAGAAATTCCCTATTTTAGGATATTACAATAAAATTGTTCCTTGATGGTATCTTAGAAATAATTCCAAGTGGTTATGACAGAGAACAGAGAGTGTTCCCCCTTGTCCTTTTTCTCACAGTAGGTTTCTCACTAGTCCTTGACCTGGGGGGTGGATTTGAGGAGTGAAAAAATAATCTTCTCCCAGTTGGAAAAGTCATGAACCGATAAATATCCTTCTAATAGATTCAACCATCTATCTACGACACCTGCATCTATTTGGCCCTCAAATATGGGAATTTCAAAGTTTAATTGTACCTTAAGAGGAGTTGTGCCTCCAGAGTGGCTGCTGGATGCAGATGCGTCGGCGGTGGGCATTCGTTAAAGGATCTAGGAAAATTTATCCATCCTCGCGTTCCTTTGTTTTTCGAGGGCACCCTCGAACAATATTTTGATAGGATCTCCTACTCCCTCATATTCATATTCCTCCCCCATGGGCGGTCGTCGGGGTTTGCGAGGCTGATCTTGTAAATTTTCAACCAGTTCGAGCCCTAACTCCTTATACCCCAACCTCGTTGGGGACATGCAAAGAAGGATTGAGAAAGAGCAGACCGCTCTGATACCACTGGTATGGATTTATTAAGGAATGCAAAATAATACACAGATAACCATAAATACAAAGATGCAGTATAAATAACACTTCATTTCATTAATATCAAAGAACTAAAATTTGTTGACAGACATAATGGAAATAAATTAGCTAGGGCATTGGTATCTTATCTCTGAGAATAAATATGGTGGCTACAATCCTCTAAACTATGCTACAATGAGGATCGAGTGTATATTTACTATCGAGAAACAATGAAAAACACTAATCATCCAAAAACCTAGCCCTAGGAGATGAAACACCAAAACTATGGGCCTCGTTTGGGTAAATTGGTACATCAACTTCTCGGGGACGTAACTTTGGCATCTCTGTTTGACGAACATAATAGCTCGTTAGACAGATTTATCCGAGGAATACAACTTTTGATGTGAGAAAAATCAAAATAACATCCATGTTGCTCTTGGGTTTCCCAAAAAAACATCGTTTAGGGCCTCAAAACGACTCCGGAAGTTCAAGACCCGAAAAACTACTAAAATTAGTAAATTGTGCTACAATTAAGAAAACTGAAAGAAATGAAATAAAACAATGGTGGGGACCCAAGTAGAATAGGCAGGTGGCCACCAATATCCACCTAGATCAATCTTAGCCTCGACCAGGTGAGCCTTCACCACTCAACTCTGACACATTGTAATGGAGAATCCCCAAGCCTTTTAAAGGCTTTAACTACATGCAATAACATGGGCTAAATACCAAAAACCCTTAATACCAAGTTCCCAAAACCACCACTATTAACCTAACAACCTTAAACCAAAAGGAAAGACGTATATAGCTTATTTACCTGAAAACCATAAGACATAGGATGAGATCAATAAAAGATATTACAAATCACCTCCAACACATTGGAGTCTATAAGATCACGTGTTCTTGTGGATAATGGTATATTGGAGAAACTGGAAAATCCTTCAAAATTAGATTCAAAGAGCATGTCACTGATATAAAAAATGGTAGAACTTGATCTTCAACTATGGCAGAACACTCATCCAAAACTTGTCACCATATCTGCGTATAAGACACTAAGGTAATAGCCAAGGAAAAACATCAATATAAGCATAAAATTTGGGAATCCCTCGAAATTATAAAACACCCTCACAATCTCAATAGGGATGGAGGTTTGGAAGTAAGCAAGAGTTGGATCCCCCTACTTACTCAAGACCCATCCTTGCATTCTTGACTAAAATAAATCTCCCTTACCCTCACCCCACCCTTCACCCCCTTTTTTTCCTTTTCCCCTCCCCTCTCCCCCATATTCATTTGCACCTTGTACATTTCACTACATTTCCCTTCTCCTTATCTTCCTTGATTACACTTTGGATATTCTATTAACAATAAAATATATATAATTATAACATACAGAACGAAATTAATAATCACTTATTTAAATAAACTAATAACTATAACATATATATAATTAATTATAACATACATAACAAAACACAATTAATAAACACTCATTAATATGATTAAATAACTAATAACTTCATCCATTTAATTTAATATTAATATAGTCATCCATATTAATATTAATGATTCTAAAAAAAATAAAAAATTATTGGCTAGCTTTATTAATCAATTTAAGAACTAACACTCTCTCATAGTAAAAATAAAATTTCTAAATGATATTAATATTAATAAAATTAATAAAATTTAAATAATACATTAGCTTAATAACATTTAGGGTTGGTTGGTTGGCTTCTCATTATTTTCATTCCCTCCCTCCTATATTTATCCTCTATCCTTTTCACTCTTCTCTGTGGCTTTTGTCTTGAATATGAGTCTTGGTATAGACTTAAAACGTCGACTAAAAATAAAAACTATGGAGGCATTTCCGAAACAACAATAACAACATTATTTCCACAGAAATATTAAAAATCTCAACCTTAACTCTTTCACCAAGTAAAGTTTACTTAACATAACTCTATAAGCTATTAATATTCCTCTTTCTTCAGGAATCAGAGTATTCCTACTAAATTTCACAAAAGTAACCCGTAACCATTTATTCCTTTTGATGCCTATAGTTTAATAGTCTATGGGGAGCAATTGATTTTTCTTAGTGATAGTCAAAAGGTCAATTGTACTTGAAATTTGAGTTGCCTCAAGCTTTAGAATCAATGTGACCATCAAATATTGGTATTTGATGCTCTACTTCAACTTTGAAAGGAATATTGGGAAGTCGAAGAAAATTATTGTTATTACCTCAGTTTTCAAATGTCTTTTTTCTCTAAATATTTAGGGTTATCCTTGTGCTCTCCATGTTCAATCTTTGCTAATGGTGTTTCCTTTCCCTTCATTATCAGTGATTATGCTATTATCTATGTCAATGCAGCAATGCTTTTCTCTTACTGAGTAAACTTGACTTTTGGATCTTCTATGTCATGCTCATCTTGGGGACTCCTTGCCATAGTTAGTCCTCTGCTTCTCTATAATGAGGACAACAATCCTTGTCCATTTTTTGGATATTCAATGTGGTTGTTTACCATATAAGTTTTTGCAAGTATTTTAGAAATACTTTGATACCAAATGGATTTTCTATCACTTTTCTATGTCCCATCCATGTCATGAAAACATATACTAATTATAGAAAACCAATTTTAATATTTCTATAATTTTCAAAAAAATTAACAACACCCTTTTTATTCTTTGTTTAAATAATATAATGATAAATTGACTACTTAGTTTGCTTGATTATAATACGAATTTTCTCTACAATATAATAACACCATCTCAAAATCATTACAATAACTCTTTATTTCAATGAAAAACACACTATCGAATCTATTGTTTAATAACACTTGCAACACTACATTGAATTGATATGATCTTCCCATTATCATTTTATTGATCATGCCCATGAGTTAACATAATTTAAAAAAAAAACTAGTACAAATGATAATTTGGAGGGTCCAGTATGGTTGTAGATGAGTGAACTAAACAACACACAACAACACTTAACCATGAGCACGTGATAAATCCAAGCTACCAATGTAATGCATAGCATATTATTCCTAGTGAATCACTCGACACTCAACACTAATATGTGAAATTTGGTGATGAGAGACTGGTAATAACAAATACATGTAACAGGCTTGAGGCTGTTGTGTCTTCATATAAACTCAAATTTGCAACACATATAAAGGAAATTCCTTATTATAGGAATGAAACAAAGTCAGAATTATGGTGTTAGAAACAACTCACTAACTACCAGTTTAATAAGAGAGCATAGAAGAGAGGAATACCCTGTTTCTGAGTTTTTTAATAACCCAACGTTTTGAACTTCCTAATTGAGTCCATCATTAGGGGTAGATGCCAAATGTACTTTGAAATGCTGAGAGGAATAGGGCAAATGAATAGAATAATAAATAGTGAATAATGAGGAGTTTATGAAGGTCGATTTTGATGAATGATAATTATAAATTCATCTAATTGTAATTTAATTATAAAATAATTTATTCGAATTATGAATTTATTTAAAATTATGTTTTAATTTGAAATAATTTATAATTAATTAATCTACTATTTTATTTTAATTTATTTTAAAAAATAATTTATAATTAATTAAACTACTATTTTTTTATTTAATTTAATATATTTAAAATAATTTATATAATTAATTAATCTACAATTTTATTTATTTAATTTAATTTATTTTTTATTTCTTTGATTGAAATATAAGGTATTAAGCGAAGTTGAATCTTACTTGAATTAAAAGTAAAAAATTTATTTATATTTAATTTGTTGTATTTGTTTATTTATTTATATATATATATTTTTATTTTTATTTATTTATTTATTAATTTAATTGCTTTTTTTTTTTTTTAATTAACATGTCGCATTCATACCATGTTATTATTATTTTTTAATGTCTTGAGAGGTTTGATGTATTAAGGGTTTACACGTGTTGCTAATAATAAGTCCATCATCACGATTTATGTTGTTCCTCCTTTTTTCAATTTCTATGGCTTCTTTGATTTTTCTCTTTAGGTAATGGTCCTCTTTAGAGACAAGTTTGGCATCCTCCATTCGTATGTAATGTGAGGATGAGAAGGCATGCTCTGCTAAGGCGGATTTGAACGTTCTGTTCCGAGATAAGTCAGCAGCATGTTATTTTAGTCTAATGTTAAGGGATCTACCTATTTCACCAATGTATTCTTTACCACAAGAGCAATGTATAATGTAAACTCCTTTTTTTAGCCTAGGATTTATAGGGTCCTTAGAAGAGTCTACCATATTTAAAATAGTATTAGGGGGAGTGAAGGCAATCTTAATGTTATGTTTGTTAAGTATTCTAGAGATTTTATCAATTGTTCCTTTTATGTGAGGTAAAGAGATTTTAGGGATGTCAAAGGCTCTTTTTAAGTTATTTTTATTAAGGGTTTGGTGAATGGTTTTGTTGATGACATTTTTATTATATCCATTATGTTGAAATACATGGTAAAGATGGTTTATCTCATGTTCTAGGTGGTGGGAGTCTAAAATTCTGGATGCCCTGGTTGTTAGGGTTTTGATGATGCCAATTTTTTGGTTAGGGTGGTGATATGAGTCAGCATGAAGGTATCTATCTGCGTGAGTCTTTTTTCTATAAACTTTGGAGCTGAGTTTTCCTACTTTTTTTGTTAAAAGGATGTCTAGGAAAGGTAATTGGTTGTATTTTTCAATTTCAATGGTAAATTTGATGTGATTCGAGAGACTATTAATGTGGGATAAGAAATAATGTAATTTTAATATACCATGGGTCCATTTTGCAAAGATATCATCTACATATATTTTCCATTCTTCAGGGGTGAATGGAAAGGATTTGAGGGCTACTTGCTCAAAATGTTCCATGTATATCTTGGCAATAATAGGAGATAGAGGTGAGCCCATAGCTACCCCATGAGTTTGTTCATAAATAATTCCATTGAAGTTGAAGAAAGAAGATTTTACACATAACTTTAAGAGGTCTATTGTCTCGCTATCTGTCTCTCAATAAGAGAGATAAACCACCAGAAATAAATACAAAAATAAAATTGAGTGTTGTATAGAGTTAAGACAATATTAAATGTTGAGTCTAGGCTCTGCTCCTTGTTATAGGTCAAAAATCCACCCCCTAGGGTCTAATAGAAAGGACCAACTCTGGCTAAGTTGTGATTAGTGGAACACTCCAAAAAGTATGTTTGAGCCTTCGGCACTTTTATGTTGTTATGGAGGATCAATAGTAGGCCTATAAATGCTCCTTATCAATCTAATCAAGAGAAACGAAGCCTATCAACACCATTTTTCTACTACAATGGAGAAATACAATGAATATTCTAAATTGATAAGCTTGATTTGGTCATGTTTGATCAAGTCATGATTGATTTGGTCATGTTTAATCATAACCTAAGATATGGTCAAGAATATGTCTAGGTTCAATGTGGCTAATCGCAAGGAAAATATATATAAACATAGCTCTCCACAAGTCATAGGAGGAGGAAAAATTGATATGCCGAAATGATATTGAAATTTCTTTCGATAAACTTGTATGACATAGGTTAGGATACTAGTGAGCGCAAGTTAGGAGGAGGAGGAAGAAGATATAGAAGATCCTCACCCATGTACATTTGTAAGTGGTATTACTATAAGGTAATAAATAATTTTCCCCATGTTTGATTTCTTGTGTTCTTATTTGTATGTTCCATGTATGATATTATTTTTGTGCACTAATCTTGTCACTGCAAAGATACCATATTGTTTTCTCTTTAATGTGCAATATCTAGGAGAGGAGTAGGAGCCAAGATGATCCAGGTGGATATTGGAAGCCACCCACCTATTCTAATTGGACCGCCAACATTTTTTCTTTTATTTTCCTTAATGGTAGCACAATTGACTATTTTTGGTAGCTTTTGGGTCTTGAACTTCCCAAGCTGTTTTGAGGCCTAAATGACATTTTTCTTTTGAAACTGGGAAAAATCATAGTTTTTGGAAGGGGCTTGCAATCAAAAGTTGCAGTCCTTGAATAGATATTTCTAACAAGCTATCATACACATCAAATAGATATTGTATGCCAAATTTATGAACATGGGAAGTTGGTGTACCAACTAACCCCAATGGGGCCCACAAAATTTTGGCGCTTCATCTCCTACAGTTAGGATTTTGGATATTTGGGGTTTTCCATTGTTTCTCGATAATAAAAATTCCTTCTAGCATCATTGTAACACAGTTCATAGGCATTTATCCGACACATCTCTTCTCAGAGATAAACTACCATCCCTCGAGCTAGTTTGTTTCCATTCTGCATGTAAACAATTTTCAGTATTTTGTTATTAATGAATTGAAGCTCAGTTTTTGCTATAATTCTATGTTTTTGTTTAAATTTGTATTTCATTTTGTTCCTTCATAAATATGGATCACAAGATCTCTTAGAGATCTTCTTTCAAGTTGGTTTCATCAACAAAGATAAGGTTCTCACAATTAAACATGTAATAACATTTTCTCTTCTTTTTAATTTCTCAATTGTATGATTGGTTAATTTATCCTTTACTTGTACCATTCTTCACACACATCTTCCCTCTGGGTAGGCTCTGGGAAAATGCTACTTGGTTAAAAGTATCTTATCACTGTAAGCCAAATTTTCCCGTAACAAAATTGGCAACTCCACTGGGGACACCCTACTGAGATCATTTTTGTAGCTTTTTCTATTGCCTTTTTTAGTGGCTTTCCATGTTCCTCTATCATTTACAATAGTCATACAATTTTTCATAAGCTAAGATCCAAAATCCAGATGCTCAAAAGCTTTGAAGTTGAGTTTTTCTCCATTTTTTCTCGCCCACAATTCAAATGAGGGCATTTAAGGCCCCTTTGCTTCTCCTATTACATTGCAATATAGATTTATCATCTCTTTTTCACTATGTTTCTTCATGAAAAAATACTTTAACGCCTCTTCTTGAGATATTTCAGGGTTTTAACTCTGAATTTTTATCCGTTTTTGGCACCACCATAAGCCGATTTGGGGTATGTTTTTGGATCTGTAGTTTTGATCTTAGTTGTTGTTCAATCTTCCATACTTGTATGCAATTTTGTAAATTTTGTTTCTTATCAAGGTTTTGAGCCTCTCTCTTGGGTTTGATTCCCGTAAAATATATTGGTGTCCAGATACCTCTCTGGCATCATTGTACTGACAACCCATATTTGTCTGTCTTCATGTAAGTACACTAGTTTGATTTTTCATACATAGTGCATACTTTCTTATAGCATTAAGCTATTTGGTTCTTTGAGTAGATTTTTTGATTATTTCCTTTCATCTTGTTTATTATATTTTTGCAACAAGTTTTTTTATTCTTTTTATGGATCAGGGTGTTGAATGAGATAGAGCAAGGACTATGTGCATACTTTCATATTAAAAGAAAATATATCTTCTTCTTTCCTAAGATAGAATTCATCAAAATCAAAAATTTCATTTTCATCACTTTGCATGGTTGCTTTAAAAAAACGAGTCTTCACATCATATAGTTTCATCCATCATACCCCTGAATTTAAACAACCACCTTAAAAAGTAACACATTAACTAAAATTAACTTTAGATTTATTTTCTTCTCTGGTAGAAAACACACATATATAGGCCAGGTTCATGGAATAGGAGTGAAAGGTAAACTTTCCAAGATCATAAAACACACCCAAAATATTATGATAAAAAGTGTAAATCCACTCTCAATGGCACACATCTAGGAAGCCCTTCTCACACAAGGGTCAAGAACTAGGGTACATCAGGACTAGAAGGGTGATCTACCCCTCTTTGTTCATTTTTGGTGGAAATTATACTCAAGAGCTATACGTACTCAAGGGGTCCCTCTAGGGAGGCTTTATGCTTGATACTTTCCCCTTGCTTGTAATTCTAATTGATAATTATTCCCCCAGGATGTGTTATTTTTAGTGGTATGCTTAGTGGCTTGTCTTAGGGAACTATCACAGGTGATGGCAAGGAGTTCATCCTTGTTGTACCCAAGACAAATTTCATTCACAACTCACTTTCTTCTCCTCGAGGGTACTCCATGGCTAATAAGAGCACTTGGTTCCAGGCATAAGATACATTAAGCAAGAGGCTATTATAATTGTCCCAACCATTTCCTCACCATTGCATGAATTTGGAATTCATTAAACGAGATCCAACAATGAGATGATCCATTTGAATCTAGTTTTCTTAGTTTGTTTCATTAGTATTTTTCTAGTGCATGTTGTTTCTTCGATTGTATCTAGTGGCCTTAAGATTTTTTATTTTTTGACTCTTGTGTTACCTTTGGTCGCCACCGTGGAAAATTTTCATTTGTGTCACTCTCATAGAATTGAAGCCCTTACCCCCTACGAGGAAAGTCCACCTCCTCATTGACATAGAATTAACTCCACCATAGGTACCTCCTTGTATCTACTTACTTTAGGTGATATTCAAAGGTCTGAACCATATGTTCACCAAGTGGTGGACCATAGTATGCCACCTGATCACCATACCTTTGCACCCATCTCATCAGGTGGTGTTAGAAAATTATATTTTACAGAGCAATGGAACAAATAAAATATGTGGAAATAAAAACACAGAAATAACATATAAAACAAGAGAGACACAAATCATATGCGGTTCCCCCAACTTTCGATATGTCCATGGAAACAACCAGTCCTTCTTTTTTATTATCCAGCAAAACGAAGAGACACAACCTACAACAGATCCGTTGTAATATAATCTACTCTCTCACATAGTCCCCCTTTCTACTTCTCGCTTAGAATACACACACAATACACAATCGCAATGAAATACCCTCATACAACAAAGGGGTTTCCTTCTAGGGCCAAAAACCCTAAATTAAATATAAATTTTACCATCGAATCATTCGCCTAATGAAAGGTCTATATTGACTACGAAATTACAATATTTTACAAGGTAATTTTACATTTGTTTTTAGCTTCGAGGGCGTTGTCCCCGAAACCCCTCACCAGGGGGGGCTGCAAAAGGTCGTCGCCCCCCCCCCCCCCCCTTGGACGCCTCTGACGGCGATCAAATGATAGGTGATGTTTCCGCCCCATTAAGAGTAGTGGTCCAATGTGTGGATACATCTAAAAAAAGAAGATAATTAAGCTCCACACCCAACAAGTGGGGGTTTTGACTTGTATGGATATTTGCATATTCCTTTACTTGAGATTTTCATGGATAATGATAATACCTGTACAATGGAACCAGTTGTGTCCACTCCTATATCAACTGATGGTCTTCCACATGTCACGTCTATATCTATTCCTATCACCACAATTATTGTCCATACTATGTCTTTTGATAACTCATTCTCCTCATTCTAGTATAATATTCATGCTCATTCTAGTAGAATATTCATGAGATTCCTTTTCCTCCACTTACTCAATCCATGGGTACCTCCACATGATCAATAACCATCTCATCTCCATTCAAATTGAGCAAAGGTTCTAGTTTATTCATGTCTAATATTCCTATGTCCAATGTTGGAGGGTCGAATTTCTTGTTTACATATGGTTCCTCGATCCCCACGACGGGTATCGGTACCTTTATAGGGAGTACACATATACCTAATAATGGATTTCCTTATGGTTTTAATCCTTTCACTGCATCCATGTCATCCTCTAGCATGGTTGGGGGTATGGTCATTTATAGTGGGTCCCCAAATCCTTTTGGAAGTCACATTACAAAAATTTTGAGGTAAAAAATGGGTGACAAAACAAAAATGTATAACAAAAATTAACTTTATAAGAAACTATATAATTCAATAAGATTATGTCAACCATGGGGGATGTTTCACCATTTTTGGAGTAAAAAGGTAAAAAGAAATATATATATATATATATATATATATATATATATATATATATATTCAACGCGTATTTTCAACTTATATCCCTACAATTTTACTCAAATTTAGAGTAGGATCACTTGTTGGATGTAGAGTTTTATTTTTCATCCAAGGAGTACCCATATTTCATACTTTCAATGGACGCTACTACACGAAAAATGTGAAATACATGAAAAAACATGATTGCAATCACGTTTTTTCATGTATTTCATATTTTTCTTGTGATAGGGTCCATAAAAATTATGGAACATGGTTAACTCCATTGATGCAAAATCAAATTACGCATCCAACGAGTTATTCCACTCAATATTTAAGTAAAATAATAGGAAGATAAGTTGAAAAAATAAATTTTTTTTATTATCTATTTACCTTTTTACTCCAAAAATTATGAATCATCCCCCATGGTTGACATCATCATATTGAATCCTATTGGTTCTTATATAGTTGATTTTTTTTTTGTATATTTTTGTTTTGAGGCCCATTTTTTACCTCATTATTATCTAATGAGAGTATTTAGTATCTCTTTATGATGGAAATCCTAACAATTCCCTAGGCACATCATCATACTATTTCAAGAATTGATGATCTTCAAGATTTGGTTTCTTATCCTTAGTTGGATCATTTTTATGTGCAACATATATCTAAAACAATTTTCTGAAACTTTTTTTTCAGCTTCAATGTTAAAATATTTCTTATAGATGTAGGCCTCAAAATACCTTGAATTATTTGTAATTTTCGTTTTTTATCAAGGCATATGAAAGCATTGTTAGAAACATATAAAATAGCATGATGCTTGTTGATCCAATCCATACCAATTAATTAATCATGTGACCCAAGTGATATGATGTTCAAATATACCATAGTGCTAACTCCATTCATCTTCATTGGGAAATCCCTTACAAATTAACTTATTTTTCTCTTCATCCTAGTGGCTAGCTAAATAAAATAAGATGTTTCATGCTTACTATTACACCATTTTTTGGTCATCTAACCTATTATCATTAGATGGATCCAAGTACACCATGTAAGACCAATTTTACCCTAAGTAAAATTGCTTTCACTATGTAAAATAACTTAATAAAACACATTTATTAGGTTGTTTATGGTCTAAATAGGAAACCCCAAAGGGAAATATTAAAAAAATCTATATTTGTTTTATTTTCCTCATGGAATAATTAATTAAACAATAATTTAATTATTATTCCTGGTCATATTTAATCCAAAACAAGGAAATCAATTAGATAAATCCTTATTTATCGTATTACTTTCTAGGAATAATTATTTAAATCTTATTTAAATAATATTCCTTGTTAAATATGACTAAATAATTTATAAATAATTAAATAAATCATTATTTATTTAATTATCATTCAACCACTTCCTTAAAATGATAAATAAATCATTTATTTATTTATTATTTACAAATAAAGGGATTTGACCCAAGTCAAATTCCTTTCCCTTCCAACAAATATAATAAAATATTCCATAAAAGGTGGATCTAGATTTGGTTAATATTATTTTAATCATGCACCAAGATCTAGAATGACCTAATATTTTGTTATAAATAGAAGGGTTTTCCCATTCATTTGTCACATTTTGTTGCCTATTAGATCACTCTGGATCTATGCTCTTGGTCTGACTTTGAGCCATTATCATTGTCAAATTTTCTATTATTTCACTTTGTGAGCTCCCTTTGAGTTCTATGTTTGTTTGGGTTTTCTACACCAACAAGAGAGAGAAATTCTAGATCTGAAGCACTGAGGACTTTCAAGAACCCATCCCATTGAGGAGAATTGGAAACACCTTTCTTGTTTTCCTCCTAGGTGCCCGTAATATAAAATTCTTTTAAAAATATTGTTCTTGTCTTGTCTATTGGATGTATGGAGAAAAACCTTATTTTTACTGCTTAATGTCTTTTTATGCATAGACCTGGATTTTTGCAGCATTTGTCTTGATAAACTAACTGCAAATCTGAAGATATTGGCAGCCATATTTGATGTTAGGGCTCTAAGTTATGCATAGCTAAAGTGGTCTTTTTTCGTACACTTCGACAAAAGATTCATACTAAAAATTGGCGACTCCACACGGGTTTTCAATTACGACCGCTGTCATTTTTCATATTCCTGCATATCCAGCTGCTTCAGACCCTAGGGTTTCTTTTCAATTTTTTTTTTTCAATTTTTATGTTGTTTTTCACCTATAAAACCCTAAAACATTAAAATTTCTAACTTCCGTGTGTTTCTGGCCCTATTGCACAGGTAACCGACATCAGTCGCAACTGAGACGACAAATTTTTCTGAAATCTGCCGCCAAGACACCCGGAGCTGCAGGTCGTACTTTTTGGCCTAGAACTTGCGACGTGGACTGTAGGACACACTTTTCAGCCTAGAATCTGTGACCTGGACGTGAAACAGGTGAGAACCTGCGACCTGCACTTTTTTCTGCAATTTTTCTGGGTTTGTTTGAATCTTTTGTCAGGGTTTTCCAGCCTCATTCTCCACCCATTTAGACCTGTTTCTGATCTGTTTTACTCATTTAAGTGGGAATCTAGCCCCCTAGGGCTTTAGTACCCTCCACTTTTTGTGGAAGAGTTTTAGCTATTTCAGACGTCTGAATTTTCAAAGTTTCAACCTTTTTCTTTTCAGATCTGATACCTCACCTTCAGATCCCTTTTCCATCAGCTCTTCTCCCTTTCAAATCACCTCATATAGTTTTGTTTGGGTTTGCCTCTAGGGTCACCTCCTTGTCCCTTCTACCTTTATCTGATTTCCTCCTTTTTTGCAGCGATGTTGCCTCTGCCTCTTTGCTGTTTTCTGCACCTCTTTCTAGCAGATTTCTCCTTTAGATCCCTGTCCCTACCGACCTCAGATCTATTGGCCCTTTTTTAGTGTGTTTTGACTAGATTTTTTCCCGCTTTTAGACCAGTTTTGGGTGACCCACCTTCTTGGGTTAGATCGATGCATTGTTAGCTGTTAATTTTCTATTATTTTAGCATTATATACTGTTCTCTGAAGATTTATTTTCAGTTACGCAGCACACTTTTTCTTTTACTCTCAAAACATCTGGGTTTAAAAATTAAAATTAACACACGCCACACACTGACCCTAAGTGAAGAAGAGCCTGGTTAACACCGCCAGGCAAAGAATTTAAAATCAATTGACACTGCACCTCTCTGCCCTTGTTTCGACATTGTAATCACTTAATTCTGCACCTCCCTACCCTTGTTGGTCATTCTTCTTCCCTTTGTGCCATTATCATTGCGCCCCCAAAGTGTATATCCTGAAGACTTCTTGGCCTTCACCCTCATTTTCTGGTTGGTCGACTTGCTCCTTCCCGCCGTCGTCGAGTTAGTCCTCCCTCGAGCCCGCACTTCGACTCCTCTTCTGATTCTTTGGGTTCGCCCCCTACTTCTGGTTCTCCCCCTGTTACCTTCACCATGTCTAGTCCAGGGCCTAACGCTAGCGGCAACCCCGGCCCTAATGTTGGGAATGTTCCTAGCGGAACCACCACGATAACTACCTCGATTGTCCCTTTTCTCCCCTATATGGCAGGTCTTAGTCTCCCCGATTTTAATCAGTTGATCAATGATCCTATCCGCCACGATGTTGGTTGGCCTGCTATGCCAACCAAGCTCCTCTCCGAAATTCGCAAGTTCGAAGGCCTTGCTGGAGAAGATCCTCCAACCATATCTGATCTATCCACATGTGGTGCTCATCAAATTCCATTACTGATGATTCCATCCGTCTTAGATTGTTCCAACGCATGCTTACAGGTGAAGCTTCTAAGTGGTATGTTGATCAGACCACCTCTTCCAAATAATTATTTATTTAATTATATTCCCATCATCTCCCTAAAATAATAAATAAATCATTTATTTATTTATTGTTTATAAATAAAGGAATTGACCCAAGTCAAAAGAACTTTTCCCTCCAACAAATATAATAAAATATTCCTAAAGGGTGATTCTAGATTGTGATTAATAATATTTTATTCATGCACCGAGTTCTAGAACACCCCAATATTTTGTTATAAATAGAAGGGATTTCCCCATTCATTAGTCACCTTCATTGCATTAGATCACACTAGATCTATTCCTGGTCACCATTTTCCATTTTTGCTTTGTGAGCTCCCATTGAGTTCTATGTTTGTCAGGGTTTTCTACCACAATAAGAGAGAGGAATTTTAGATCTGAAACACGAAGGACTTTCAAGAACCCATCCCATTGAGGAGAATTGGAAAACACCTTTCTTGTTTTCCTCTCAGGTGCCCCATTCTTTAATATAATACGAATCATTCTTTTAAAACACTTTGTTCTTGTCTTCTCTATTGGATGCATGGAGCCATATTATATTTTATCTGCTTAATGTCTTTTGTGCTTAGATTTGAACTTGTGCAGCAGACTTAAAGATATTTTGCAGCCGTAATCGATGTTAGGGCTATTTGTTATGCGTAGCTAAAGTGATCTTTTACGACGAAAGATTCATACTAAGAGTTGATTGTTTTCGACGCCCGTCAGTCAGACCCTCCCCCTCTTCCTCCTTCTGTTGCTTTCCAAATCCCAGTCAAATTCCGAAATGCTACTGTCCCTCGGTGCATTATTGATGAGGGGGCATCCACCTGTGTGATGTCCGCTTCGGTTTGGAAAAAACTTGGATCTCCTGAGCTGGCCCCTTCCACAATCACCCTTCATGCGTGGGACGACCATACCTCCCAACCCACTGGCCTCTTTCGTAATTGTCCTATCACCCTTGCAGGAAAAACTGTTTGTGTCGACGTTGAAGTAATCGACGCCTCTCTTGACTACAACATTATTTTGGGGCGTAGTTACACCTATGCCATGTCTGCCGTCCCATCCGCAGTCTACCGTAAAATTTTCTTCCCTCATAATGGCAATATTGTCACCATCGACCAGTTGACATACTATGAACCGAAATCTCAGGCCTCCCCTGAATCCACCATCTCTACTGTCACCAATAAACCAACTGTTGATTCTTTGACCAGTGTTTCACCTGGAGTCTATAAAGACTCCTCCTTTCTTGGAACCTTTTTAGACCTTCCTCCTGTACCCGATCCTAGCATGGAAAATGTTTGCATGATGCAATCTTCATGGTCTGCCCTGCACAACCCATCTTAGCTAGTAAGCAAACATGTCCTCACCCAACTCCACCCGCTCCTAGCCCTTTGCCCCCGCTAGCCCACCTTCTTCCTTCGGATTCTCCTTCCTCAAACACTCCCCCTGGCCATTTCCCTGCTGGTTAGATTCCTTTCCTTGCTCCCCCTCCTGGCGCTCATTCCGTCCCTATATTGGCTACTCTATCCCTCCCCAACTTGACCTTAGGCTTACCCGTTTGGTACCTAGACCCCCCAGCCCCTACTTTGCCTGGCCAACCCAAACCTTATCTTTCTTTGACCCTGGTTCAACCAATACCCATGGCTTCTCCTGCTACACCTGTACCTCAACCCCCTCATCAGAAATCACCCCCTATGGAAACCATGCCAGGTGCCACTAGCCAAGCTCGCAGGGGGGCATCCAAGGACAAAGCCACCCTGAAAACTTCCGCCCATCCTCGACCTCCAAAGCATCCCATCCAGTGTGATTTGTGCGATATTTTCAAACATGCTACCCATACTTGTATCGAATTACCACATCTCAAAACCATGGTCAATGAGACATTTCCCAAATCTGCTCTCCCTAAAGTCTCTGTCACCATCCCTGCTTCTCTCCCTAAACTTAAACACTTGTGCACCAATCACCTTGTTCTTTGTGCAATTTCCATGGCCATTACACCCATCTTTTCCCCTGCCTTGATGAGTATCGCACTTCTTTAGCCACATACCGCCAATTTGAAGCCGCGCTTGCCCGCCATCCTTCTTCCCTACCACCAGACCCCATGTCTCCCCCGATTACTATTCCCCCTCCTGATACTGAAATGACCGAAACTTCAGCCACTATTTTCTACCTTTCCTCCTCCCTGCGTCTCCCGGCACCCGACCCCTTAGTGCCTTCTGTCGCCGGTTCGTTCACTCACTCATCTGTTCACTCCACTGTCACCCCTCACGCTGACACGCACGTGCACCTTCCCCCTCCAAATCAGGTGTCTCATATCTCTAACTCCTCCGATACTCCTCTTCCTCCCAACCTTATCTTTCAGACCGATGAAGAAATCATGGAAGCTATGACCGCACCTAATTTTCCGTGGGACGACATGCACCATCGTGCATACTTCCTATCACACCAGTCCCATGACCAATATGCCCTCAAATCTAAAGACTTCATTCCCGCCAAAGTTGATTGGTTCAAAAACCCCATCCCTGCACCTGACGCTTTCGAAGAAGGCAATATGGCTAATATCTCTCCTATAATTAAAATAGACATTTCTGTCAAACCAGGTATTGAAGAAAATATCACCATGGGCGCCCAATGCACTCTCGAAGAAATTGAAGCCTACACCAAACTCTTCAAAGAATTCCATGATATTTGCGCCTGGTCCTACTCATAAATTCCCGGACTCAATCTTGCCATTGTTGAACATCACATCGACACATGGCCTGATGCCATTCTGGTCCGTCAAAAGTTGAGACCCATTCATCCTTCTAGATGCGAAGCCATCAAAGCTGAATAGATAAGCTCCTGCAAGCTGGTTTCATTTACCCCATCGAATATACCACTTGGGTGTCTAACCCAGTTCCCGTCCTCAAAAAACAAGGCACCATTCGTGTTTGCACCGACTTTCGCGATTTGAACAAAGCTTGTCCCAAAGACAACTTCCCCACACCATTTATTGACCAAATCATAGATGAGTGTGTGGGGCACGAGATTCTCTCCTTTATGGATGGCTTCTCTGGATACAACCAAATTGTTATCCGTCGTGCTGATCAACTTAAAAACTTGTTCATTAGTCCGTGGGGCACTTTCGCATACCGAGTCATGCCATTTGGCCTTAAAAACACCGGTGCTACCTTTCAACGCACCATGTCTTATTGTTTCCATGACTTAGCCCATATTATCCTTGCCTATTTAGACGACCTTACTACTCGTTCTAAACATCGGGCATAACACCTTCATGTCCTACGTACCATTTTTCTTCGATGCCGCAAGTATAACATTCGCCTTAACCCATTGAAGTGTGTCTTCTGTGTTTCCGTCGGTCATCTCCTCAGCTTCATCATGTCAAAAGACGGGATAACTCTTGACCCTTTGAAAGTTCAAGCCATTCTTGAACTTCCTATGCCTCATACCTTACGCCAACTACAAAGTCTCCAAGGCAAAGCCAATTTTCTTTGCCGATTCGTTCCTGACTACTCCATTACCGCTCATGGTTTCCTTAGACTTCTTCGATCCTCCACCCCTTTTGTCTGGGATACGTATGCTCAAGAGTATTTTGACGCCCTCAAGCATGCTCTTACATTCGCTCCCTTGATCCGTCCCCCTGACTTTGACTGAGATTTCATCCTATACATCTCCACTTCCACCTATTCGGTTGCTGGTGTCCTTATTCAGGAGGATGATAACAGTATCAAACACGTGATCTATTATGTCAGTAAGAACCTTGTCGGTCCACCTATGTCCTACTCGCATGAAGAAAAATTAGCACTAGCTTTCGTGTTCTTGGTCCAAAAACTGCGTCATTATATCCTCATGCGTTCCGCCAAGGTTGTGACTAATTCCAACCCCATGGCTTTCCTATTGAATCGCCGCATCCTCAATGGGAAGTATGCCCGTTGGGTCGTTATCCTCCAAGAATTCGACCTTAATTTTGTCACCCCAAAAAGTAAGAAAGGTTTAGTCCTTGCTGAACTCATTTTTGATCTGCCTACTAGAATGCAAGATACCCCAATTAATGATACTCTTCCCGATGAACATTTGTTTTCCATCACCACCGACAATGCTTGGTACGGTGACATCCTTACTTACTTGCGAAACCAAAAGTTTTCCCTCCATCTCGATCGAGATGCTTGACGACGTATCCTACACCAAGCCTCTCGCTACCTTCTAATCAACGATGACCTTTATCGTCGCGGAGTAGATACTGTCCTTCGTCGTTGCCTCACACACGCTGAAGCCGAGCAAGTCCTCAATGCCTGTCATAGCGGCGCTTGTGGTGACCACCTCTCCGGCCTCGCCACTACCCAAAAAATCATGCGTTCTGGGTATTTTTGGCCTTCCCTCTTCAGTGATTGCATTGAAGCAGTCAAACACTGTTCCAATTGCCAACATTTCGCCCCCAAGGCGCGAGCTCCTCCTGCTTCTCTCCATCCTGTCGTCACCACCGGTCCTTTTTGTAAATGGGCCATTGAATTTATGGAATGTTGACCCCCATCTACTAGTAACCACAAATATATCATCGTGGCGGTTGACTATTTCACTAAATGGGCCGAAGCTATGCCAACGTTTAACAATACGGCAGCCACTGCAGCCCTCTTTTTCTTTAACCATGTCAATGCTCGATTCGGAGTTCCAAAATAGTTAGTCTCAGACCATGGCCGACATTTTGTAGATCATATTTGGCAGGAGCTATCCTCCCTATTGGGTTTTGAGCACCAATATTCATCTTCATATTACCCCCAAGGTAATGGCCAAGTTGAAGCGGTCAACAAAATTCTTAAGACCATGCTTCAACGAACAGTGAATAAGCACAAAACCAACTCTCATCTCATGCTCTTCCCTGCTTTGTGGGCTTATCGTACTTCTATCAAAACCACCACCGATTTCACTCCTTTCCACCTTGTCTTTGGCGAGGAGGCAATCTTACCAATCGAGTGTGAAATCCCTTCCCTTCACTTGGTCGTCGAACTTCTCCCTGATACCCAACCTCTTGAACAACGACTTATCATGCTCGAGCATGCCTCTGAAGACCGTCGTGTTGCATTGCAAACTCTTGAAGCGACCAAAAAGCGCACCAAAGCTCAGTATGACCGAAAAGTCCACCCTCGTACCTTTCACGAAGGTGATCTCATTCTAGTATATGACCAGGCCCATGATACCCTCGGTCATGGGAAGTTCGACTCATTATGGCTAGGTCCTTACATCATCAGTAAAGACCTTGGTAAGGGGGCATATCTTTTAGAGGACTTTGAAGGCCATATCCTTCCTAATCCTCGCAATGCACTCTATCTTAAGAGATATTACCCCTAGCATTTTCCCTGCGAAATGCGGGTTTTCTTCTCTTCTAGATAGCCAACATCTATTTGTTTTGCATTTTGTCACTTCACTAGGACACATGTCGTCCATGAAGCATTAATTCACCTCCCCTCAAAATCAGATTTTCTCACTTACTACACATGTCATTGGGGGCACCACCTTGCCTCCACACTCATTCCTGTTTGTGTCAATTTCCGTCATGAGATGAGATACCATTTTGTACTCATGTTTTTTGTGATCCCCTTTGGATCATCCCTCCTTCCCTCATCATCATTAGTCTCTAGCTGTTCATCGCTTTACTCTTTTCCCTCATGCCTCAGTTGGGGTTTCCTTATTGCCTCACCTATGGCAGACCTACTTCTATCGACATCAGCTCATTTACTCCAGAAGCCAGGTATAGGGGGCAGTGTACTTTGGTTTGAGCTCTTCTCAGCCTGTTTGTGATCTAGACACTTGATGGTCCAGTGATGCAGCAATAGCTATTGGTGATTCCTTGGCGTGTGTGAGATGTCTCAACCCTCATGAGGGGGTGGCCCTACAGGTAGCCCCCCACATGCCCGTATGACCTCTTCATTTCCGCCCTTGATGCAGCTCCTCTCATTTGATGATATCGGCCTCAATCGCTCGCAGCACCTCTTCGATTTGCATATATCAGTCAGATTTTGTGAGCCCTTCCCATGTGTAGGGGGAATTTGGGTATATTTGTATCTCATGTACTAAAATATTCTTGTATAAGTCCTGAAGGTTATTCCAGGCATCACATGTATGTGGGATTCATCATTTTTATTGAGCTCATGTTTCGACCAGCACATGCTTCATTATTGCGTTCAGTGGTTTTCCGGGCACCTTATTCTTTGTACTATTGTATCGGCGGGCATAGGTATGCCTCCCCCGCCGCCTTTAACACTGGTACTACTTCATCACCTAGAGACTTGTTGCACCTGTAAGTCTCGTCTCCTCCAGGTCTAGTCCTTTAGCACATTAGACTACCTTACATTCCTCTCTCTCACTCCCCTCTTGATGCCTAGTGATTGTGTTCTTACAACGTACTTCGGTCATACGATTTTCTCCTAACACTCGTACGTTGGGGGGCAATCTGTTATACCATTTTTTTGGTCATCTAACCCATTATTATTAGATGAACCCAAGTACACCATGTAAGACCAATTTTACCCCAAGTAAAATTGCTTTCACCATATAAAATAACATTTGGCCATATTCCCTAGTCATATTTAACCCAAAACAAGTAAATTGATTAAATAAATCATTATTTATTTAATTATTTCCTAGGAATAAGTTATTCAAATCATTATTTAATAATATTCCTAATTAAATTGGACTAAATCATTTGTAAATAATGAAATAAATCATTATTTATTTAATTATATTCCCATCATCTCCCTAAAATAATAAATAAATCATTTATTTATTTATTGTTTATAAATAAAGGAATTGACCCAAGTCAAAAGACCTTTTCCCTCCAACAAATATAATAAAATATTCCTAAAGGGTCATTCTAGAATTTGATTAATAATATTTTATTCATGCACCGAGTTCTAGAACACCCCAATATTTTGTTATAAATAGAAGGGTTTTCCCCATTCATTATCACCTTCATTGCGTTAGATCACACTGGATCTACTCTCAGTCACCATTTTCCATTTTTGCTTTGTGAGCTCCCATTGAGTTCTATGTTTGTCAAGGTTTTCTACCACAATAAGAGAGAGGAATTTTAGATCTGAAATGCTGAGGACTTTCAAGAACCCATCCCATTGAGGAGAACCGGAAAACACCTTTCTTGTTTTCCTCTCAGGTGCCCCATTCTTTAATATAATATAAAACATTCTTTTAAACACATTGTTCTTGTCTTGTCTATTGGATGCATGGAGCCATATTATATTTTATCTGCTTAATGTTTTTTGTGCTTAGATTTGAACTTGTGCAGCAGACTTGAAGATATTTTGCAGCCATAATCGATGTTAGGGCTATTTTTTATGCATAGCTAAAGTGATCTTTTACGACAAAAGATTCATACTAACAAAAGAAGCCACCCTCCAAATAGCCTTGAAATGTGACCTCATCTATGCTCAGTCTAGTTATGTTTATACCGTCCTTCCTGACCTCCCTAGATCCGGTGGCGCTAACGCCCCGGGGGCATCTCATTCTGCCGAAGGTATTGTTGGAGCTCTTTCACATCCGTACACTCAACCTCCTATGGGCTATGGTCTCCCTCCAGGAGGGGCCAGCACCTCCAGCACTTTTCCCCCTCTAGGTAGCATGTATCCAGGATATGGCATGCCTCCTCCTTTTTCCCAACCTCTTGCTTACATCAATGTTACCCAACCTAACCATTATCCTTATCCACAGCCTGGTACCCTCGCCCCTCCAGCATTTTCACCTCCACCTCCCTTGCCTTCTCAACCCCAGCAACAACAACTACCGCCCCCTCCGGGACAAGTATTTGCACTGCAGGGCGCGACTAATCCTCCTTCTTCTCAAAGAAAGAGGAAAGGCAATCAAAATCAATCTACCCCTAGTAATCGTGGATCCAATCCTTCGGGTATTGACTCTAACACTGCTAACCAACAACAGGGACCTCAGCCCAAGCCGGATAGGCCTCTTTGTACAAATAAGCCTTGTTCGTGTTGCGGTGTTTACGGTCATTACACTCACGATTGTCCCCTATTGCCATAGATTCGGTAGATGTGGGAGTCTCAGGCTACATTGCGAGGACAACAAGCCTCCCCTATTGTTCCCCCCAATGCGGCTACTTCTCAATCGGCTGTATTTATTGATCCTTTCCCTCAGCAAGGATTCATGGCTACCCAACCACCTCACGGACCGGTAGCCACTCAACCTTCCCCTTCTGGTTCCTCCGATTACCCGATCCTCATGATGAACTCTGATACACCTTTACCTGTTGACCTTAACCTTCAAACTCGGTCTCATCAGTACCCCAAGCCTCCCGCTCCGTCTGTCCCCGAGTCACCTTCTTAAGGTTCTACAGAGCCTCTTTCAACATCCAATGGTCCCTTGCATATCCCTTAGCCCAAAGTTGAGGTTCATACCAAGATTCCTAAGGGCCCATTATGCCGAAATGCTGCTTCTGGTCGAGCTTCTCATTTGTATAGCATAGTAGATGATTTGGCACAGTCTCCTGCTGCCATTTCAACACTGGAACTCCTCCAGTTGTTTCCTTCTCAACGGAAGGCTCTACTATCCGCCATGGGCGCTGTAGATCCCGCTGATGACCAATTGATTGTTTTCGATGCTCGTCAATTAGAACATCCTCCCCTTCCTGCTTCCATAGCTTTCCAAATCCCAGTCAAAATCCGGAACGCTAATGTTTCTCGGTGTATTATTGAGGAGGGGGCATCTACCTGTGTGATGTCCGTTTCGGTTTGGAAACAACTCGGATCTCCTAAATTGGCCTCTTCCATGATCACCCTTCGTGCGTGAGATGGCCACGCCTCCCAGCCCATTGGCCTATTCTGTAATTGTCCTGTCACTCTTGTGGGTAAGACTGTTTGCGTTGACGTTGAAGTCATCGACGCCCCTCTAGATTATAATATCTTTTTTGGGGCGTAGCTACACCTATGCCATGTCTGTTGTCCCATCTGCGGTCCACCGCAAGATCTTTTTCCCTCATAATGGAAAGATAATCACCATTGACTAGTTGACATATCATGAGCCAAAATCTCAGACCTCCCCTAAGTCGACCATATCTTCTGTAGCCAATAAGCAAACCATCAATTCTTTGACCAGTGTATCTCCTAGCGTCTACAAAGACTCCTCCTTGCTTAGAACCTTCCCTGGTCTTCGTCCTCCTCCTGTCTCTGATCCCAGCTTAGCGAATGTTTGCATGATGCAATCATCTCGGGCTGACCTTAAGTGGCCCGTTTCGGCTAGTCAGCAACCTCAACCTCAACCTCGCCCGCCGCAACCTGCTCCTAGCCCTTCGCCTCAGCCAGCTATAAATTTTCCTTCTGGCCCTTCTCCTACAGCTAGTACCCATGCACCCCTCTATCCTCCTGGGTCGGTTCCACTGGGTCTCAACCATCTTGGAGCCGTCCCTCTTGGCCACTACCCCACTGGTCAGACACCTTTCCTTGCTCCCCCTCATGGAGTTTATTCGCTTCCCATCATGGCCACCCTCTCCCTCCCCAATTTGACCTTGGGTATACCCGTTTGGTACCTTGACCCTCCAGCCACTACCCCACCTGGTCACCCCAACTTCTTTCATTGCTACAGTGCCACCCGCACCTCAACAGGGCCCTTCTCCTATTGTGACAGATCCAAGAAAGAAAGGCAAAGCTCGTAAGGGGGCATCCAAAGACAAGGTTACCCCGACTGACCCTACCCCTCCTACACCTGCAAAGCCTTGTGCCTTGTGTGATGTCATCGGTCATGCTACCCATACCACTCCTGAGTTAACCCGTATTAAACCCATGGTTAAAGTTGCGTTCCCTAAGTCTACGGTCTCTGAACCCTCTGTTTCTTCCTCGTCTGTAACCAAGAACCAAAAGACTCTTCGCACCAACAAACCCTGTGCTCTATGTGGTGTCCATGGCCATTATTCCCACCATTTTCCTCACCTGATGCATTACCGAGCCTCTTTAGAGGTCATTCATGAGTATGAGGTTGAACAAAATCAATCCGCCTCTCCCATCCTCGCGCAGTATGCATCCCCAGCTCTAGTAATTACCTGCTCCCATTAACATTCCCCCTCCTGATGTCGAGATGACGGAGCCTGCTACCACCATTTTCTACCTATCATCATCCATGAGACCCTCTGTAGAAGTCCCCAGTGACTTCCCCTCGATCTTTCGATTGACCTCTCAATGTACGATCACCTTGGGATCAACATCGGTAGATCCTTTATCTACTTACTCTTCTACCACCCCTTGTGATGATGCGCATGTGAACCTCTCTTCTCATGATGATGAGTTAGGTAGCTTCGCCGCGTCAGGTGGTCTTTCTTCCACCATTCACCCCATCTTCTATCATGATGATGACTTTATGGAAGAAATGCCCACCCCTGACTTTATCTATTCCCCCTTACATCTAACCCATGCGTTCACACCACATACACCTTGTGGCCATTACATTGAAACCTAATGTTTGGGTAAGGGGGCACCCACATTTGAGAGACCGAGAGAAGCAATTCTCCATAACTCTCTTAGTGTATCTAATCGTACCTACTTTAGTACCATTATTCTTCCACATTTAGAAGAACCTCTAGAGTCCCATATCACTTCATATCACTCTAGGGATGATACCCCTTATCGTTCCTTCATCTTACATCAACAACCCAGTCTCTTAGACATTGTTGTTGACCAACCTATGGGTTTTCTAGGAGAGCATCAGTTCATTATCTCCAAATCCTCTCTTTGGGATAGTGACACCAGGTCTGCTAGCCTAGAACCTTAAATTCCATTTGATTCATTTATGCAATACTAAAAGATATTGGTAATCCTCCATTTCCTTTCTCAAACTACATAACCATAACAAAAACAAGTGGCGCACCACATCATTAAAATGTGTTTAGATTCCCCTTTTTCTAAATATATTTTGGCATGACCACAACATGCTTGGGGGCACCTATGCCCCTCAACCATAAAAATCCCATATCTTAGCCAAAAACAACATTGAAACCCCTTTTCTCTGACAGGTCACACTTTTCAGGTCATTTCTTGGGACAGGTTGCATTTTTCTGCCCAGTACCTGCTACCCAGGTCGCAGAACAGACCCCAAAAGTGCGACCTGGCCTGTTCATGAGCTCTGGGTACCTGTTAGTTTTTAGTTACTTGATACTTCACCATGAAATATTTTATCCAAGAAGCGTCACTTCACCCCTCTTCAAAATCGAATTTCTTCACTTGCAACACTCATACTAGGGGCACCACTTGGCCTCCATACTTGTCCTTGCTCGTGTTGATGTTCGTCATGAGTCACCATCTTGTACTCATGTTTTTATGGTCCCCCATTGGACCTTTACTATGTGGCAGCACCATCGAGTCGCCCTTGTTTAGAGCATCCGAGTTGAGTCATCATCGCATTCATGGAGTCTATCCCGAGTCCCTTTGTATCCCGCTATAGTTCTCCATCCTTCATTACTTGGTCCCTCTCTCGTGTCGCACATTATGGCCTTTAGTCCCACTGTCCCCTATCCCTTATGATATTGTGTCAGTCGCTGCCAGGTCATCCATGCCCTTTATGATTTAACAAGGGAAGTCGTCCATTCGCTAGTCAGTACCCCTCATTTCATATTCATCATTGGTGTCAGTATGTCAATCGCTCTACTATTTTCTCTCGTGCCTTAGTTGAGGATCCCTTATTGCCTCACCTATGGCGGACCTCCTTCTGTCGACATCAGCTCATTCATTCCAAAAGATAGGTCTAGAGGATGGTGTACCTTGGTTCCAGCTTCCACTCTTGTTCGGTGCCCCAGATCAGGCAAAGGGACTCCTTATTTCCCTTTGACTTGATTGTTTCTCAGCTTCAGCTCCTTTCAACATGATCGAGATCCATATACTTGATGGTTCAGTGATGCAGCAGCTGATATTGGTGATTCCCGGGTGTGTGTGAGATGTCCCAACCCTCATGAGGGAGTGATCCTACAAATAGCCCCCCACATACCCGGATGACTTCTTCACTTCATCCTTCGATGCAGCTACACAGATTTGATGATGTCAACCTTAGCCGCTTGCAGTGCCTCTTTGATTTGCATGTATTAGTCAGATTTTGCGAGCCCTTCCATGTTGATAGGGGGCATTTGGGTTGTATTTATTTCTCATGTACTCAGATATTATTGTATAAGTCCTGGTTGTTATCCCAGGCACAACATGTATGTGGGATTCATCATTATATCTTCTATCTAGCTCATGTTAATGTCAGCATGTACTTTACAGTTCGGTTCCTTGTTTACTGGATGCACTATTCTTTTGTACTTTGTCTCGGCGGGCATAGGTATGCCTCCCCCGCCGCCTTTAGCACAGGTACCCTCTCATAAAAAGAGACTTGTTGCACCTGTAAGTCTCATCTCCTCAGGGTCTAGTTCCTTAGCACATTAGGCTACCTTACATTTCTCTCTCTAACTTCCCTTTTGATGTCTGGTGATTGAGTTCTTACAATGTACTTTGGTCATACGATTTTGTCCTAACACTCGCACGCTGTGGGGCAATCTATTACACCATTTTTTTGTCATCTAACCTATTATCATTAGATGGACCCAAGTACACCATGTAAGACCAATTTTACCCTAAGCAAAATTGCTTTCACTATGTAAAATAACTTAATAAAACACATTTATTAGGTTGTTTATGGTCTAAACAGGAAACCCCAAAGGGAAATATTAAACAAATCTATATTTGTTTTATTTTCCTCATGGAATAATTAATTAAACAATAATTTAATTATTATTCCTGGTCATATTTAACCCAAAACAAGGAAATCAATTAGATAAATCCTTATTTATCTTATTACTTTCTAGGAATAATTATTTAAATCTTTTTTAAATAATATTCCTTGTTAAATATGACTAAATCATTTATAAATAATTAAATAAATCATTATTTATTTAATTATCATTCAACCACTCCTTAAAATAATAAATAAGTCATTTATTTATTTATTATTTACAAATAAAGGGATTTGACCCAAGTCAAATACCTTTTCCCTCCAACAAATATAATAAAATATTCCATAGAAGGTGGATCTAGATTTGGTTAATATTATTTTAATCATGCACCAAGATCTAGAATGACCTAATATTTTGTTATAAATAGAAGGGTTTTCCCATTCATTTGTCACCTTTTGTTTCCTATTAGATCACTCTGGATCTATGCTCTTGGTCTGACTTTGAGCCATTATCATTGTCAAATTTTCTATTATTTCACTTTGTGAGCTCCCTTTGAGTTCTATGTTTGTCTGGGTTTTCTACACCAACAAGAGAGAGAAATGTTAGATCTGAAGTGCTGAGGACTTTCAAGAACCCATCCCATTGAGGAGAATTTGAAACACCTTTCTTGTTTTCCTCCTAGGTGCCCTTAATATCAAATTCTTTCAAAAATATTGTTCTTGTCTTCTCTATTGGATGTATGGAGCAAAACCTTATTTTTACTACTTAATGTCTTTTTATGCATAGATCTGTATTTTTGCAGAATTTGGCTTGATCAACTAACTGCATATCTGAAGATATTGGCAACCATATTTGATGTTAGGGCTATAAGTTATGCATAGCTAAAGTGGTATTTTTTCGTACACTTCGACAAAAGATTCATACTAACACTTACATCTATTTAATTTAAACCTTTCAAATATACTAGGATATATATAGCTATGACTAGATCCAAAATAAATTATAATAGTGATGGGTTGATTGTTAATCTTGTCTTCTCCCTCAATCATGTTGGATTGATAGTCATCTTGTATGTTTTCCATGCCTACATAGATCCTTGGCATGTTCCCACCCATATATCTCACTATATTAGCTTCCTGATGTTATGTATACTCCTCATAAAATATCCCTTGTGAGGATAATATTTATGTGCTATGTGGCCTCCTTCACATTCCCAACATGTTATGTGTTGTTTTCTTGCCCTCTACCCCAAGGAATATATCATCTTATGTTAACATTGTGCTAGCTATCCTTGTTGATATGCTTGGGAGCTATCCTTGATGAAAGGTGGCTTGAATTATTTCTTCTTCTAATCCATCTTTCATTTTTTCTTATTATTCTAGGATTTTTGAAAAGTTGACGTTCTCTTATTTATCTCATACAAATATTTGTCTTCTCTTATTTATCTCATACATATATTTTTCCTTCCTCATGACTTCCTCCAAAATATTAGGCTCATTAAATTATATTTTATCCTTGTATAATGATGGTAATTCACTCAACAAACTCTAAATTCTCACCTTTCCATCCTTGATCAAATATGCATACCTTAGAAACTCCAAGAATTTCCTCTCATACTCTTCCATAATCATGCTTCCTAGATTGAACTCAAAGAATTATTGCATATTGTTGTCATAATAGTTCTTTGAAAAGTACCATTATTAGAAGTATTTCTTGGACTATTTCTGATAAATTATTTTCTTCCTCAATATGATTGAAGTGCTTCAAATGGACTCACCACATGGAGGCTTTACCATGAACATATATATATACATATATATACTTAGACATCCTCCTCTGATTTCTAACAGGGGAAACACTTGACCTACTTTCTAATTCTAAAAATGCATGTGCTCTTAGAGTTGATTGTTCATGTGAATGATTATTGTGTTTCTATATTCCTTATGATCATCCCTCTTATCATGTGATCTAGATATTGTTGAATGCCTTTCACTAACTGCATGTTTTGTGCTACAATCCATATTGATTTACCTTTTCAATTTCTTAAAAATTTGTAACAATTGAAAATTAATATGGTTATTCTCCTACTATTCTCTTAGAAACCTTTCATTATATGGTCAATATATCAACTTATTTTTGCAAGCTCTTCATTGTTTCAACAAACTCTACAAGTCCCACCCAACTTCGACATCCATTGGACTTAGTTTCTACATTTCTCAGGTTGATATGTAACCCTTTAATTTCATCTTCATGGCTATAAGATCTATGTGAATCATCCATGTCTCTAGTTCTCTTCCTAAAACCAAATATTTTATATTTATGCCTCTAATTCTATAAATATTTCAAGTAACAAGTACTATTTGAATCATGCATTTTGTAGAATTTTCATTATTTAAGCTACATGTCCTTCTTCATTTCAATTCCTAAAGAAGCTATATTTACTAATATAGATTATGATATTAGATATAATCTCTTTTGATTCATATTTCCAATGCCTATAATTGTTCCTCAATCTAGGATTAACCTAACAATTATGGCTTTCAGATTCTACCGTTTCTACTCAATTGTCCCCTTTTTCACAGGTGTAAACTAATTATGAGGTAAAATCTTTCCACTCAGAGGAAAACATGACAAGATCCAAAAAAAATTTATATAATGTATTTGATTTATTGTGTGTGCATAAAAACTTCCATATTGGTTATCTAATGTTCCCTTCAAGTTCTATATCAATTTGGATTTTTGACCCTTGCCCTTTCTACAATTTATCCATACTTGAATTTTTAGTGCAACTTCTATCTCCCAATTAGAGAAAATCTAGGAAATATCCAGTAAGAAAAAAATTTCCAACTTGCTAATGAGGTAAAATATCTAGTGAATACATTTTTTTTAGATTTATGATTTGGGGCCATTTTCCTCCTTTTACAAAAGTGGCCTATAATAGTGGATTTATGCTTTTTTTGGCACCTCCACTCCAAACTATTTGGAATTTGATAAAAGTCCCAGTTGGGTATATATTAATGTCTAATTATTGGAATCATTATAATATTTCATCAATAAAATGTTATTTATCAATTACTACCACCATGTTCTTCGAAAAGCTATAATTTTCTATTTCTAGAAAATTGAAGTGTTGTTGTGTAACCAGCTCCAAAAATAGAAGAAAAGAGATATCAACGCCTTATAAATAAGCCACTTCGAGGGGGCAACCGCCAATACATTACATAAATGAACAATTCTTGGATGATACAATTTACAAAACCTCCTTTCTATATATATGAGTCCATGTGGCCATAATGTAATCCTAGTGGGCCACAATGTAATCCTAGCCGACCTAACAATAATAATTTGAGGGCACAATAATAACAAAATGGGGGTTACAAGGGTACAATAATAACAATAAGGGGGTTACACTAACAACAATAAGGGACTATACTAGTAATATAGGGACCTAACATGCCCCTCTCCTTCAAGAAAGTGTTGTCCTCAACGCTTGAGTAGCTCTGGGTGCTTCTGTATAAAATTCTCATCCTCCCATGTAGAATCTTCAGTGGGTAAGTTCTTCCACTTGATGAGATACTCTGAAATTGATCGATTCCGTAGTTGTCGAGTTCTTTTTTCCATGACTGCTTCAGGTTCCAATATGATTTCCCCTTCCCCATCAAGTTCTGGCAATACTGTTTGAACTGGAAGATTTTCACCTATAACCTTCTTTAAGCATGAAACATGGAAAACTGGATGTACTCGCGAAGAAGCAGGAAGCTCCAATTTGTATGCCATAGTACCAATCTTTTGCAGCACCTTGTAAGGACCATAGTACTTTGGTGATAATTTATTATCCTTCTTAGCTTGCTTGAGGGACATTTTTTGTATGGTTGTAGCCGTAAAAATACCCAATCTCCTACATCAAAACTTCTCTCGCTGCGATGTTGATATGCCTGTTGTTTCATTCGATTTTGTGCCAAATTTAGGTTATCCTTCAAGAGTTGGAGAACTTCTTGCTGATGCTCGATGTGATCTTCCACTGCTTGAACCTTCGAATTTTCCCTTAAAGATGATGTGATGGATGGTGGATGATATCCATAAAGTGCCATAAATGGGGTCATTTTTGCTGCAGTATGGAAGGAAGTGTTATACCACCATTCGGCGAGAGGTAACCACTTGACCCATTGTGTTTGTTTATCAGATACAAAACAACGAAGATATCCTTCCAAACATTTATTTACTATCTCGGTTTGACCATCAGATTGAGGATGATAAGATGAGCTATGAGCTAATTGAGTACCCAAACAAGAAAATAACTCCGTCCAAAAATTTCCAGTAAAAATGGGATCTCTGTCACTCACAATAAACCTTGGGCTTCCATGTAGCTTTTGAATTCTGTCCATAAATGTAGTAGCAACTATACTTGCTTTAAATGGATGAGATAATGCAAAAAAGTGTGCATACTTGGTAAGTCTATCAACTACCACCATGATGACACGCTTTCCTTCAGACTTAGGTAAACCTGTGATAAAATCCATTTAAATTTCCTCCCAACGTTGACTTGGAATTGATAAAGGTTGTAGAATTCCTGGGGTCTTAATTGTCTCAACTTTATTCTGCTGGCAAACCAAATATTCTGCCACAAACTTTTGAATATCAGATTAAATGCCATCCCAAAAAAATTATTTCTTCACCCTATTGTAAGTTTTTAAAAATCCTGAGTGTCCTCCTAAAGGAGAAGTGTGCAATTCCAGAAGAATCTTTTGTTTTAGTTGGGAATTCTTACAAAGATATAAGCGATCTTTGTACCATAAGGAATCATTTTTCCAACTAAATGTATCAGATGTACTAGGATCTTGCTGCAACTTTTGAATGAGTGTCCATACATCTTTGTCCTTCTTCCATTCATCTCTTGCTTCGGTTATCCAATCTGGTTGGATAATAGAAATGGCACAAAGCAATGCTTCCACCTCTTCATTCTTTCTTGAGAGTGCATCTGCAACAACATTAAGCTTTCCTTTTTTGTAGATTATTTCAATGTCATAACCCAACATCTTTGTGACCCATTTTTGCTGCTCTTCTGAAGATAGTCTTTGTTCCAAAAAGTGTTTAAGACTATCATGATCAGGTTTTACCTTGAAGTGTCTTCCCATTAGGTAAGTTCGCCATTTCTTTAGTGCATGCAGTATTGCTAACATTTCCTTCTCATAAATAGGTTTCTGTAAATACTTTCCTTTGATTTGACGACTTTCAAAAGCAATGGGTCTTCCTTCCTGCATTAAAACTGCACCAATTCCATTTCTTGAGGCATCACATTCCACAATAAAGGTTTTTGTGAAGTCTGGCGTAGCTAAGACCGGTGCTAGGCACATTGCCTATTTAAGATGTTCAAAGGCCTTAGTTGCTTCAGGAGTCCATGAAAATGCATCTTTCTTCAATAATGTTGTTAGAGGTGCTGTTATTCTCCCATAATTCTCAACAAACTTGCGATAATACCCTGTTAACCCGAGAAATCCTCGCAACTTCTTTATGGTTGTGGGGACTTTCCATTCCTTAATGGCTTTAATTTTGTTAGGGTCTACTTTAACACCCTCGTGAAATACAATATGACCCAGATATTCCACCTCTTGTACTCCAAAGAAACATTTGGATTTTTTTGCATATAATTGTTTCTCCTGCAATAGTTTGAGCACACTGTCAACATGTTCAACATGATCCTTCCAAGACCTGCTGTAGATTAGTATATCATCAAAAAATACTAGCACAAATTTTCTAAGGAAAGGTTTGAAAATGGAATTCATCAACCCTTGAAATGTAGAAGGTGCATTGGTAAGGCCAAAAGGCATGACCAAAAATTCATAATGACCCTCATGAGTTTGAAATGTTGTTTTGGAATATCTTCAGTCTTCATTCTAATTTGATGATATCCTGAACGAAGATCCAACTTGGTAAAATAAATTGCTCCATGTAATTCATCCAATAATTCATCAATCACAGGAATGGGAAATTTGTCTTTAATGGTGAGCTTATTGAGCTCCCTATAATACGGACACATTCGCCATGATCCATCCTTCTTGTGTACCAATACTACAGGAGCAGAGAAAGAACTTTGACTAGGTTGAATTATACCCGCCTCTAGCATTTCTGCAATCATACGTTCAATTTCGCTCTTTTGGAAGTAAGGATATCTATAAGGCCTGATGTTTGGAGGAACACTTCCTGGAATCAAATGAATAGCATGATCATGATCACGAATAGGTGGAGTCCTTTGGGAGTTTCAAACACCTTGGAATGATTGTCCAAGACTTGTTGGAGATCTGCAGAAATAGATGATTTTGATGTTGGAACTTCTAGTGAGCATAATTGTGCAATTACGCCTCGCTGTTCTTTCTTTAGAAGCTTCGTCATGACATTAGAGCTTATTATCCTTCCTGGCTTCCCCGCAATACCCCGTAATTCGACTTCCTTTCCTTCTGAAAAAAATTTCAAGAAAAGTTCTTGAAAATTAAAAGCTACCGTCCCCAAAGATTGTAACCATTGTACTCCCAGTACAACATCAGCACCTCCCATAGGAATGAAAAGCATTGGACTAGTCAATACATATTCCCCCATGGTTAGCTTGATATTATGGCATTTTCCAGAGCAATTTATAGTTCCTCCATTTGCAACCATCACTTGACATTTTGGTGCTGGGTATAGGAAACAATCTAATTCCTTGGCTACCTTACAATGAATAAAATTATGGGTGCTACCTGAATCAATCAACACTATTACCTTTTTCTTCTTGATTTGTCCTTTTATCTTGAGAGTTTGAGGAGTGGTAATTCCTGCCAGTGCATTACACGATTATGTTCGGATTCATTTCTTCCTCTTCTGGGGCTGGTTCCTGGTGTATATCCTCTTCTTGTTCATTTCTTCTTCCTCTTCACAATCTATGTAAAATAATTTCTTCTCAGCACACTTATGACCTTTAGTGTATTTGCTATCACAACTGTAGCAAAGCCCTTTTGCTCTTTTTTCTTCAAATTGTTGTGGTGTCAACCTTGTAGGTTGTGGAAATCTAGACGTAGCAACACTTCCTTCTTTATATAATTGAGTGGTAGGCTTCCTTGTCGCCATTATTTTACATTCAACTTTTCTTGCCAACCTGAATGCCTTCTCCAATGAATCCGGTTCCAAAATGTGAACTTCATGTTGGATGTTATCCTTTAAAGTGCCTATGAAGAGGTTGATCCTATGTTCCTACGGAATATCAGTTACGCTTATATTCAATTTTTGGAAGTCCTCAATATGTTGCCCCACTAAACCCTTTTGTTTGAGATTTATCAATTGGCTAAAGAAGGTGTTTCTCTTTGTATCCTCATAATGTGCTATCATTTCCTCCGTAAAAATTGACCAAGTGATAATTTTTTTACAGGAGCAAAGCCATCGATACCATACAAATGTATTTTGTTCTAAATGTAAAGTTGCAATGCGTACCTTTTGTGTGTTTTGCACATTATGGAGATCAAAATATTGCTCCATCTGTAGTATCCATGTTACAGGATCCTTTCCATCAAACTTCCTCATATCCATTTTTGGAATATGGTGGTTCTTCCCGCCAACATTAGAGTTTATGAAATCACGATTAACATTTATTTTTTCTCATCATGAGGTTCTTCTACTATCTTTTCACCATTGGGAAACATTTCTTGTATCAACTTTGTCAAATCTTCGATGTTTGATTTTAGATCATCCATCTTAGCTTCCATGCCAGCTTCCATGCCATCCATCTTAGCTTCCACGCCTTTCTTCAAACTGTCCATCTTCAATTCCACGCCATCCATCTTAGCTTCCATGCCTTTCTTCAAACCGTCCATCTTCACTTCCACGCCTTTCTTCAAAACTTCCATTTCATTTTTGGTTGCTCTTTGCGAGAGTGAAATTTGTTGCACTTGCTCTTGTAATTTTGATAGATCATGTTGCAATTCTTCATCTTCATGAGTCATAGTAGAGCCTTCTGAAGGCTTAATGGGTGTTGAATTATTTTTACGCAGCATCTTTTAGAACCCAATATTGATATCTATTCTACAATAAGCCCTTGGAATCAATTCAAATTGATTCTTCAAACAAGACTTATGCAATTCGCAAAAAAAATACACACCTTTTTCTTGCTTTTGAGGAGCTCGATATTGAAATTGGATTATCTCTATGATTGTAGCACTTCAATATTTTAATTTCGGTACCAACGTAGCCCTCTAAATTATATTTTGAATGCCACAGGTCTGACCTGATTTGGATTCTCCAAGATAAAGTTGTATCCAATCTCCCACAATGACCTAATTATGGACTGGTTTAGTACAGTGAACTTGTACGACTTGCCACGTGTCACTGTTTCATCCTTCAGCTCTGAAATTGATAGCCAAGAAACTAAAGTCCGTGTACTAGTGACCAATTTTTATGGCACTTGAATCCGATGCTCAGAGAGAGAGTTATAAAGATTTTCCCACGATCACCTCTTTGAAATGAAATTCAGGAGCCTGAAAAAGCACTACCTTCCACAGATCATATCACCAAATATTTTGCGAACCAAGATCTGAAATTTTTTGAAGATGTTCCTCAGGATTTTGGCTTCGCACCCTATGAATTTCAGCTTCTGAGACTTTGTAGAAAAAAAATTATAGCGCAAATTCCACGATGACCTGTTTAGGAGCCTAAAAAAAGACCTAACTTCCACATATCATATCTCCGAAAATATTGCGAACCAAACTCTAAAATTTTTGGAAGATCTTCCTCAGGTTTTTGGCTTCGTACCCTAAAAATTTCAGCTTCTGCAACTTCGTAAAAAAAAAAAATATAGCAAAAATTCCACGATGACCTGTTTGGAGCAGCGAAACCCTAGAATCCAAAGCTCTGATACCAAATGTTGTATAACCAACTCCAAAAATAGAAGAAAAGAGATATCAACGCCTTAGAAATAAGCCACTTCGAGGGGGAAACCTCAAATAAATTACATAAATGAACAATTCTTGGATGATATAATTTACAAAACTTCCTTTCTATATATAGGAGTCCATGTGGCCATAATGTAATCCTAGTGGGCCAGAATGTAATCCTAGCCGACCTAACAATAATAATTTAGGGGCACAATAATAACAAAATGGAGGTTTCAAGGGTACAATAATAACAGTAAGGGGGTTACACTAATAACAATAAGGGACTATACTAGTAATATAGGGACCTAACACGATCAAACATACATGGATATTGATTCCTCCACTAAAGAATTCAAAATGAAATACATGAAGAGGGATAGAGTCTACATGGAAATTGACCAGGGCAGTGAGAAAGATTAACAGATGGTTATCACAATCAAAGATTCACCAAGCTCATCTCGAAAATGTGGCCAAACAATTTTCTCAACATCCTCTGCCACTGTGCCCTTCCAATGACATAATGTGCAAACTCCAATATCTACTACCACTATAGGCCAAAAGGAGGATGATATCTATGAAAAACTCAAGGAGATCAAAAGAAGGAATGACGTTCCTAATAACAACACATATAATCAGTTTTGGAAACAAACAAGCAGCTCCCAAAGTAGGCTTCTTTTATCTTTTGAATTTGAAAAGGGGAGAATGAAAATAGGCTTCTTAGAGGCACAAATTCCTCAGCAAAAAGGTGTAGTAGACTACAAGAAGACCCCTTTTGAGTTTGATATAAATAACATTCATCCAATTGACCAAATGGAGATGCATAAGAAGATAGGAGAAATGATCTCCTCCACTCTGACCAGTGCATCTATAAGTCTCTCAAATTTGTAGGTGATATTATCCAACATACAGTCTGAGTTGAAGATGGAAAATATCTCCTCCATGGCCAAAGAATCAAGGATTAAATCTCTAGAGGATTTAGTGGTGAAAATTGGGTTCAATCCATTAAATCTACCAGTGGAAGAAAAACTGGTAAAGAAAAGAATGCACACATATCTGCTTTGAAGAAAGAACTGAAGATGCTAGTGACTGAAGATCCCATGGCCAAGGAGATAGAAGAAAATGAAACACAAAAGGCAGAAATGCTGCAATTGATCATTGAACAAGAAGAGTAGATAAAGAAAATGGAGAATGAGATGGAGAAAATGGTAAAAGAAAGACATAAAGCAGTAAGAGATACAGTGAAGGAAGCAGTAAAAGAAGAAACTAAGGCCATGATTCCACTACAGGAAGTTCCTCTTACATTGATTCCATCATCTACAACAATAGTAGGTAAACCAGGTGAAGGTACAAATTAGTTAGCTAAGGATATGGAGAACATGTCTTTACAGAAAACAGAAATTAAGAAGATGAAAGATCAAGTCGGTGACCTACAAGATCAGATTAAAAGGAAATATTCAACACATGCCATAGAGTTGCAGATCAACAAAAAGTTAATTGAAGGTTTGCAGAAATCCCTTCAGGAGTCCTCAATTGGAAGCATGGTAGGAAGATTCAAACAAATTATTTGTTTGGATATAATTGAATCTATGAATGATATATGGCCATCAATTCAAATAAATTTTGAACAAAGGGATTTAATTGATTCAATGAAAGTTTCCATTGAAAATGTAGATGATGAACATGGGGATAAGCTCCAAACTGCCAACAATATCATTAGATTCCTGAATTCTAAAAGCAATCATGAATTGGAAAAACTACAAGTAGAAGATAGAAAAACCACCATACTTGAGGTAAAAAAGGTGTTGAACAAGAAGAGTCTAGATACACAACTAGAAGAAATATTTCATCAACTGGATATTGGAGTAAGTACATTTTTCAATAGGATTAAGCCACCGAAAAAGAAGGGATTGCCTTCCTTATTTGTAATCAAAGATAAGCTAATGCCTAGGATATATTATGTCAAAAATCTCACAGAGATTTCAAAAGATATGTCCAAGCATACCAATATGATGAACACTATGACAGGGAAAGCATTTTATGAAGTTATCAATGATGATGTCTTCATACAGCATGATATTAGGCACATCTTTCATTTGACACCAACATTTGTGAAGTACACTTAGACTGATGAAGTCTACAGAAAGTTGAATAGAAATAATATTCCAACTCAAAAGAAATTGGAAATTTTATGTGGACTCCATGGAGGATGACAATGCAGCATGATGACAAAACAGACAGCTCAACGAATTATCTACAATAGCAGATCCAGTGTATCGGAACAACTTAGCAGCATCAAATTTTCCAGCACAACAGACCACTATAGCATTGAAAACGAGTTTATAATGACTTTATACATCTGTTAAAAAATTCGTTACACTGAATAACTTCTTTATAATGACTTTAGACATCTGTTAAAAAGTCGTTACAACGTGTCCATGCATGAGACACACATGTCAAATTTCGGTTATTTTGTAATAAATGAACATATTTCCTCTTTTAAAATGGAAAATAGTTGCAAATAGTTTAAATATAGAATTTTATTTAGTATTAGGGGTTGGAACCTAGATTTTAAACGCTTTTCATTTGGATTTTTTGTAATTTTCAAGCTAGAACATCAATAAAAAGATTAGTCTGCAAGATTCATGTGTTGTGCTATCCTGGTGATGTTTTTCCTTTATCAAATTTAATGTTTTTCCATTGTCATCTTTTCATATGCATCGTTTAAAGTTCTAATTGTAAAACAGGAAAGTTAGATTAATATTTACTATTCAGAGTACCTTAATTCTGACCGTCTTTACAATTTTAATGTTTTCTTCTGATGTATGGTTTAAGAATTCTTAATTGCTCTTAAGTCATTACTGAAAAAAAATTTCTTCATTTCATAAATCCACTCAGTCATAAAACACCAGTATTCACAGCTAGATTTCCTTGCATTTGTTCTGTAAATTGATGCATACACCCAATCTATTTCGAATTCATAGCCAAATGGAAAATATTTAAAGAAATCCCTTAAATCCAACCACAAATAGTCAAACAAAAACAAATCTCACAATTAATTTAACTAGTCTAATATCAGAAAGATTAAAAGAAATCTAAATCTTATATAGAGAGATCCCTCTCTAAGTCTAGGAGGGCTAGATCATAGGCTTCAACTGGTTTTTATGTTGTTCTTTATAATTTATTCTTTCCAATCTTATAAATTATAGAGAGATAAAAATATTTGTTTGATGGAAAGTTATGGAATTTGGGTACAGAACAGGTTAAAAAACTAGGGTTTCCGAGTACAAACGGTGATATTTCATGATGAAAGCATGGGAATATATGAGGCCCAACATCCCCTCATGCATGAGGTTATCATATACTCATGCAAACAAATACTTTTCTCATTTATAGATTTTTGTTGAATCATGGCTTTGGGCAGGGTTAGTTTTTGTGGAACAATCACTGCAAGAAGATTTGAGGGTGCTAGTTCTTGTGGAACAACACCATTCTTATTTGACTTCCATAGATTTGATTTTGAGAATGATACAAATTGATGAATAGGATGATTTGTGACGATGGAAATGGTGATTGAGATGGGGTGGTGATGGTAAAAATGGGTGCTTGCATGCTATGTTTTTGTGAGGCCAATTCTTATGGATGGTTCCTTTATGAAAGGCAGCAATGAATTCACCCTCTGACAATATGTGTGAATGTAGGAGGGGAAGGTGGTTTATTTACTACTTTTGTTTACATGAAACAATATGATTATGATCTTATTAGAGTAGCATGCAAATGGAGTGTATATGGAAAGCCAAATATACAGAATATGTGGTCGTCAATCATCAAAGATTTCTTAAATTTCTAATGAATTAAAGAATATTAAGCCAACTTTACCTCAAGTTTTACCCTTTTTGTTGATGTTTCTGGTGTTACAAGATGAAGCGAAGGATGGAATGGCTGGAATTGATGCGACTACTGATATGACCTACTGAAGAAGATGACAAATAAACTGAAGATGTTAAAAGGTCTCAACATCCACATTATCCTGAAAATGTTGATGCATGTATATTTTTTATTGTGGCTTCTTGAGACAAAAAAAGCACCATCATCAATAATACTCTTTATTGATATAAAGGAAATAGGTTAAATTAAAGAAAAATTACCTGATCATGCTCCAAGCCCAACAATTGTGAAAAATGATGGTGAAAACCATGAGTAAGCATAGGGTGAAAATGTTAATTAAACCCAACAATTCTTATCATCTCTCTCCCAACATATCTTTCTCCCCCCATGCCTATGAGCTTGCATGTCCACATGAAAGAAAAATCTCTGACAGAGACCAAATATTAATTAAGACTAAAGGGATAGGGTTTCTATATTAGATTCATGCTTTAAAATACATGGCCAATTAAGTGAGAGCATGTCAGAAAGTTTCATGTGATGTCAAATTCCTTTGAATCGGTAAGATAACAAAAAGTGATAACCAAGGATTCAATGATGTCAAGACTTACCTTTATTATTCCAAAATTTTAACTAATTTTAGTGCTACTAAAGGAATTCTAAAAGTGGTGTTACTACAGGGAGAGTGTCATCCTAAAATGGTTGACCACAAAACTTTTGACAAAACATATCAAGAGTAGTCCAAAGCAACAGGTGCTCACTTTCAATAGCCTCATTATTATAAATAGGAGTGACTTTATTTTAAAAACCAAGGCATTACAATGGATAGAAATATGGCAAAATAAATATGAAAAAATGATACTTTCTGAAGATGATTGTCTTAACTTTACCTAAGCATATAATTGAAGCTCCTCTGATTCGAGAAAAGTGAATCACCTGCACTAAGGGTCTCACATCCATGAAAAAAAATTATTTTTGAAGGACAGAAATCCAAAGAACATTACTGAAATGATATTAAAGTCACTCTCAGAGAGATATGATAATGAGTTCAGGGAAAGACAAAAATAACCGAGTACATCGTAGTGTAAAATTAACTTTAATACCATAAGCATGACCCTGCTGCTAGCAAGTTTCTATAGCGTCGACAAGGATGCCTCCTAACCTAATGAAATTCCCATGTTGCACCTATTATATATAGATTCAAACTTATTTAAAAGCATTTACTTTAATTTGGGAATTAACTAAAGACCATTGTCCTGCCTTGGCAACCAGCAAACGACAGTTCCATTCACAAGAGATAGCAAGAATGAACAAGTTGGCTCCTTATGGGACCTCTTGTCTTCCAGTTTTTCAACTTAAAAGCCATTACCCTGGCATGGTGACCAGTATCGGAAATGTCATTCTCCTTAAGATCCATGATCATAGTAGGTCGGCTTGTAATGAGACCTACTATCCTCAATTAATCCGTTTATGTTAAAACAAAGTATGATTACGATTAAACTCAGATAGGTTACTTAATAGGTGGGGAGGAAAATCTACTCCTTAATAGCACATGATAATGACTAAAAGATTAAAAAAACAAATTCAAAAGATTCATAAATCTACCCTAAAGACTCATTTAAAAAAAAATTCCCAGATAATGAAGGAAATATTCCTTGAGCTAGTCATGCTAGGGTTCTTATGAGAGCTCATTATGGTTTAATAGGATTTGTTCACCATAAGAGACTTTTCATCAATACCTTCAAAGAGAAACTTGAAAAGGTTTCTTGGATGAAAGTCTGTCAAGATTATGAATGGAAAGTATAATAATAATAATTTCCCTAAATGTCCTAGTAAATAATCTTGTCCAATAATAAAAGTCACTTTATAAAATATGAGGCATTAAGAGTGAATTTCTTCTGAAAAATCCTACCACAAGGGTGTATAATGACATAAATTTCAATGGTTGTGCCTTAGGAATTACAGTTTTAAGAATGTTGTTGTAAAAATTTTATTTCAAATGAAAATACTACCCTACCCTACTTTATAGAGAGAAAGATATCCTTCAAGTGTAGGAGTACTTCCAATGTATCCATGTGCATAGCAGTTTTATAAATATACTTACACTTAGTTTTAAATAATAAGCTTCAACACATATTAGAGTATGAGAAACCAGTTGTTTAATTGGTATGGTCCCAAGAGTTGTTGAATGATGAGGGAATAGGGTGTGTTAATGATTACTTGAAACCAGGATTCAATGAGATCCACATACTTATGACTTTCTAACTTATGCAAGTATTCCACATTTTGATAATCACTCTCTTGGATGCATAAGGGATATGGTGAAATAAAAAAGATAAATCCCTCATGTTCAGGCTCAAATATTTGCTTTTCAATTTGACAAGAATGGTCCAGAGGAATTATAGGGTTTTGAGCTTCAATAGTTTTAGAATAGTTTCCAATTATATATTTATCCTCTAATGGTTTTTTCATTAGATCTTCCTGGGGTGAATTCTTTGTAGCGATAGGATATGTTTCCAAACTTGCCGCTTCCTCCAACCTTGAAGATATATCATTTTGTTCAGTGGGAGAATCAATAGGAAGAACAAGTGTTTTAAATTGTTGTGCAACCTCCTTGTTTGGATTAGGGTCTAAGCTATGGTTTGGGCTAGGGTTTGACCTAGGGTTTGTATTTGGACTAGATTTAGGTCTATGGTTTAAGATAGGTGTAGGATTTGGATTAGGGTTAGGTCTAGGGTTAGGATAAAGGCCAGGGTATGGATTAGGGTTAGGGTTAAATAAAGGTTCCATAGATAATTGAGACCATGAAGGATGATAACTTGATGGGACATGTGATTATTGTTGATTTTGCATGAAAGACTGCCCTATGGAAAATGTTCCAAACCATGGGAATATATGACTCAAAGAGGAGGGACAAGGAGAGGGCCACTGTGGCCATGAATTAGGGTATTCAATTGGAGGTGGATTAAAAGCTTTCCCTAGAACTGTAGGATTATAAATCTATTGAGGAACATGCTCTAGAGAATAAAAATTATTCCAAGTATAAAATGGTGATGGGTTTTGATTTATACCTGGCAGTTGATTCAATTCCTTACTTGATTTCCCAACTACCTTTCATAATCGTGGCAGTGATGGGCAATTCTTAGTGGCATGACCATTGTTACCACGATTAATCCCTCTTGGGGACAAGAGAGATATCCCTAGTACTCCTATGAGTAACTAGAAGCAAAGGTCCATTTGAATATCTCTTTCTCTAGAATATTTGTGTTTTAAGATCATTATAACATTAAAGTACAGAGGAAATGCTCCTACGTTTAAATTCAAACGTCTGATGTAGTCCTTTGTCTGTTGCTCCAAAGTAGTTCTCCAATGATGAGTAGAAACTGCAATCACCAATAATACAAATAATCAAAGCATCTGCAATATATGATAATAAAAAAATACTAATCCAAACTAGTGATCAAGGCATCCAAGTATTGACATTATTCCCATGAAATCAAAAATAAGACAATGAGAAAAAGAGATCCATATGTATTATCATAAATTAGAAAGAGAAATCTTACAACCGGATGCCTTGATGTTGTGTAGATTCCTCCCAGGGTCAGATCAATTGTTCTCCTTTAGTCTGATAAGCCTTCCTCTCTAGAATGACTAGCATGAAGTCATGGGCACAAAGGTGTCATTTTCAATGTGTCAACAGAAACTCACTAGTATAGAAAGTATGCACTCTATGAACTCTCTCCATCTTAGAAACTATACAAATCAGTTTGTATTCACATTAATATCTCAGGTATCTACCCTTGACCCTGAAACTTGAGCTCAATATATAGGGAGATTGAAGTAGTTTCAGATCCATTAAGAGAGGGATGGATTCCTCCCATGAAGGGATTTGAGTTCCTTGGAACAAGGGATAAGCTCCATGAGTGGAGGGATAAAACGCGAACTAGCATGACTCTAAAGGCTTCGAGTTGGGAGAATATTCAACCAAATAGGCTTCTAGAAGTTACTTTTTATTTTTACTTGCTTTTCACGGGGGTGCACAGGTTTTAGTAGTGAAAAGAGTGGCGATCACTGTAGCTAATGGAAGGATCATCAGCGCATGCGCATGAAAAAGGCTAGAAAAACTACGCAAATAGAATTTTAATGGTTTTACAGAGCTATTCGCCAATTTCCAAGACTTGATTTAGGAACATGAGTGCTTTTTATTTCTAAGGGAACATGATATGGATGGTGATATACCCATATGAACAGTCAAATTACATGGTGACAAAATGACATGTAACAAATTTCCCCCTAAAGTGGAAAGTCTAAGAAAGATTTTCTGAAGAGTGAAGTGCTTTATCATTTTGAGGATTGGATTGGAGACATCGGTCGAAAACCTGTAAAAACATTCAATGCAAATGTATATCATAATTGAGGTAGGCATTCACATACTCAGATAAAAAATAAGTAAATGTTATTGTGCAAATATGATTTCAATATTACATCAAAAGTAGACAAAGTATGGTTGCAACCATCTGTCATAAGCAATATACTATATCATGAACATTAAAACTCCCCATAACTTGGATGATGGAAACTAGATCTAGGGTCTTAATTTCTTCTTCTCAAACTAGTACAAATCTATTCATGAGATTGATTATGTTGGAGTCTGAGATGGTAGAAACCACTTGATTACCGGTCAATGATGAGAGTCGTTAACATGTGTGAGAGAAACCACCAATAATAAAAATGTCACTATAATTACTTCAGTATAATCTATGAAGTGTGAGTGAATTGTTTGCAGTCGAACACTCATAGAATCACTCGATCGAATTGTTGGAATCATGATTTCCGTTAGACCAAAACCCGAAGGCATTACTCTCCGCTACAATTTCCAAAGTGACAATCTATGAGAGGTGGTTAGTCCATGTCGCGAAACACATCAGGAGAATTGAACCTAATGTCCAACAATATCCCCCCCAGCATGAGCTGGGTGAGTTTCAAACTCGAGCCCTGTCACTCTGATACCACTTGTTGGAATCACGATTGCCATTAGACCAAAACCCACAGGCATTAGTCTCCGCTACAATTGCTAGAGTTAGGATCCATGAGATGCGGTAAGTCCATGTCGAAAAACACATGGGGAGAATTGAACCCAATGTCCAACACGAATGTTAATAATGAAAACCTATTGTTGAAGGCGAGAAACCTACCATTAGGGCATGCAGATCCCAAGGTATTGATAGGATTCTAGATCAACTTTCTAGATAATGAGTTCATATCAATAAAACGTGATTCGTCGCGGGAAAGCCTACGACACAAAACCATTATATCAAGTTTTGAAGAAATTTTTTGCATGGACTGACTGAGGTATGGTCAACACAAATGGAGACAAATGTTTGCAATGAATGGTTTATTGAAATTTCTCTTGAATACATAACGACACTATAAATTGGTTGGCAGCATTTGACCTAAAGATAATACCCAGAAACCGGCAGAATACTTTCAATTTGGTTTGATTAACTATTAGACAAATGAATTCCCAATCCAGGTACAAGTGTGACAAAGTGTCGTGTTCAAGAGTGATAGGTTTCTTTCTAAAACAAGGATGAAAAATGAATTCTTTTTCTATCTTTTCCCCCCACCATTACTGGCAAGTACCTCTTTATTTTTGTCAAGCTTGAGGAGGATAAAATTTTCTTGTTTTGTAAGCTCATCCTTTAGATGCGTCCATATTAGTATTAAAATCGAACCCTAAAAAGGATTATTTCGGTCATGTTGTGATCGACATGTCCTGTACCATTTAGTTTTAACGAGTCCAATATAGCGATAACTCGACATTTTTTAGATTTAAGGAGTTAGAAGAAAAACATAAGTAAACTCCATGATTTTTATTTTTCATAAATTTAGTCCCTCAAGCCTGAAAAAGGATAAAATAATGTAGGAGAGAACTCTATTGACCATGATTAGTCAACGTATACCTTTTTCGTAACTAGTTGAATTTTGTCCACAAAAGGGGTAAACTTATACTGAATGGACAATTGCTCATTTACTTTAACGAGCCTGAATATTCAAGTATTCGACAATATTTTAATTTTTAGAGATTCTTAAAAGGACTTAAAGGAGGACTCCATGGTTTCGCCTTTTTTATTTTTATGGAGCCCAAAGAAGTGATAAAAGTGTGCTCAATGTCAAAATAATTCTTTTCACCAAAATCCTTTATCCTGCACAAAAAATCGAACAATTACGAATATCTCCTCTTCAAAAAGGAAAAATATTTTTATTGGAATTTTTAAAAGTAGAAATAAATAAAATACTATTATTTTATTCATTTAAAACTATAAAAAGAAATTTAAAACTTCCGGAGCTAATATCAGAAGAACCGACTGACCATTTCGAGAACCGTCTGCAACAGGTATACCACATCATCATTGTCTTTGTTTTCATCCGTTTAATTTCTAATTTTAATATTTCATGGCATTTTTTCAAAGGAAAATATGTTTTAAAATCCACCCTCAGGGGTACGCGGGTTCTCTTGGAGAAAACCATGCACCCCGACGATATTTTTAAAATAAAAATCATCGGGCAACCGCGAGTCTATATATGATGAATTTGCAAAAAAACACTGTGTAAACATATGACTTGCCCAAGTGCCGTGGGTTTTTGGAAAACACAATTATCTCCGTATCCCATGAATATAAACCAACTCATCGGTGGGTGAATAGATAACCCAATACGGGGAAGATATGTTCTGTGTACTACGATAGACACCGTCATCAAAACCAATGTAAGTTTGAAGGGATGTCAACATCTACAATATCAAGAGTGATCAAGATAAGCAGTGAAAG